>JAYKKT010000036.1:4427500-5627500 GCA_036023115.1 Brasenia schreberi
AAAAAAAGAAAAACTTGCAGAGCATCATGACCTTTTGTTGTCTTAGATTTCTCATCATTTCATTCATTTAGGGGATTGCCCGACTGACTTCACTGTGAGGACTTATCTTTCTACTCAATTTGACAGTGACTGATTTGATTGGAGACAGGACAGGCAATGAAAGGCGGACTCTTTTTTTCCTTTTAATTTATATATATATTTTTCTCATTATTATATACAATTTTAAACAGAAGGGTCCGGTTTGTATTCAGCGGCATTCATTCACAACCTTAGGACACGTCAATAAGTCTTGTCTCCATCGACTCCATCCACTCATATGTGGTGATCTAATAGCTGGAGATTGATGGTTACGTAGGAGCATAGTGTCTCACACAATAATGCAATCTAAGATTGGCTGATTGATAACCATGAATTTGTGTGCAATATGACCCGCTTAACCCATTATTAGCAGTTAGTCACATTTGGCCGATCGTCAACATTAAGCATACTCATATTAGGAAATTATTACCAAGGATAATCTTGAAGGAAAGTTGAAATCTTGAATTTCTCAAAATATCTTTTGGCTACCATTATATATATATATATATATATATATATATATATATATATATATATATATATATATATATATATATATATATATATATATATATATATAAACCAAATCTTACCCATCCCTGACAGATGTTGCTCACTCTTTTCCTACCCACTGAAAACTTATTGTACTCATGCCACTCAAAAACACTTGTTGACATAAATGAGCATCGTTAGTACTGAGCGACACTCTCTATATATCTCTAATCACAAGGGCTCTAGGCTGAAATTTTGCCAGAGTGGTTCCATCAGCAAGTGGAGGTTTCCCTTGGTGATAAGCCGAAAAGATTATAAAACTTTTAATGCTTTTAGCAAGAATGAATCATGTCCGATAAGCTAATGAAAGTGATATATATTATGATTCGGAGAAATATTAATATATTATGTTTACAAGAGACAAAGTGGGTTGGAGAAAAAACAAAGGAGATTGAGGATAAAAGTTTTAAATTATGGTACTCAAGAAAGGAAAAGGCTAGAAATGGAGTTATATTATCATAAATAAAGATTTAAAAGACAGTGCAGTAGACATACAACGATATGGTGACCAAATCATGATGTTGAAATTAGTATTAGGAGCAGAGGTTTTGAATATAGTTGTGCTTACGCACCCGAAGTAAGACTAAAAGATAGTATAAAGATGGCTTTTTGGGAGGAGTTAGATAAGGTGATTCAAATAATTTCATAAAGGGAGATGATTTGTTTAGGAAGAGACTTAAATGGACACATTGGTAAAGAGGCATTAGGACATCAAGATATTCACGAAAACTTTAGTTTTGGGGATATAAATGAGGAAGACGGTGAGATTTTAAATTTTGCTATGACATTTGATCTCTTTATAGTTAATACAATCTTCAAAAAACGCGACAAAGATTTAATTACTTATAAGAGTGGGTTATCACAAATACAAATTGATTATTTTATTTGTAAGAAAAAAGATTGATCATGTTGTAAAGATTGAAAGGTAATTCAAGGAGAAAGCTTAAGAAACCAACATCGACTTTTAGTTATGGATTTAGAAGTAAAAAGTGGACAAAGAAGAAAAGAGTGCATCGAACTGTTCAAACTAAATGATAAAATCTCAAAAGCGAAAAAGAATGTATATTTAAATAGAAAGTCCTTCAAGGAGATGCTTGGAATTATGTTGGTACACCATGTGATATGTGAAACAATATAACTATACATTAGGAAAGTGACAAAAGATGTATTAGTTGAGTTTAAGGGAGGTGTACCGGTACAAAAAGAAGCTTGGTAGTGGAGTGAAGTGGTACAAGATAAAATCAAGGCAAAGACGGCATGCTACAAATTACATTATGCTAAGAATACTAGTGAAATTTTAGAAGTTTATAAGAAAGCAAAGAAAGAAACGAAAAAGGTCATTAGTGATGCGAAAACTAAAATTTGGGAGGATTTATATGAAAAGCTCCACTCAAATGAAAAAGATATTTTTAGGATAGCTAGGGCTAGACATAAGAAAACTAAGGATCTTAATTTTGTTAGATGTATAAAAAACGAGGATGAGAGAATTCTAGTGGTAAATGATGATGTAAAAATAGATGAAAAAACTATTTTTATAAGGTTTTTAGTGAAAATAAAGATGTTAGTATTAGTTTAGAAGAGTTTGTCAAATTAGAAAAGTATATAAACCACAATTTTTAGCAACGTATTCAAAAGAATGAAGTCAAAGAGACTCTTAAACATATGAAATGTGGTAAATCTGAAGGACCAAACAATATTCCTATAGAAGTTTGGAAAATATGTGGAGATACACGAATGACTTGGCTCACAAGACTATTTAATGAAATATAAAGAAACCAAAAGATATTCGAGAAATGGAGAGTGAACACACTTATACCCGTATAAAAGAAGAATAAAGACGTTAAGAATTGTGCGAATTATCGGGGTATCAAGTTAATGAGCCATACTATGAAATTATGGGAAAGAATTATCAAATGTAGGATGAGTTGTCATAAGATGTACAAAAGATGTTTATGACAGAAATGAAGATGTTGAGATGGATGAGTGGTCATATAAATAAAGACCGTATACATAATGAGGTTATTAGAAACAAATTGGCAGTGATACCAATAGCGGATAAAAATGAGAGAATATCGTTTAAGATGATTTGAACATATTGAAAGAGGATCAAAAGAAGTGATGTAAGAAGGTATGAAAAACTAGATTTTGAAAGTATTAAAAGAGGTAGAAGGCTATCACAAAAGTGTTGAAAAGAAACAATAAAGAATGATCTAGCTTATGTTGAGTTAACTGCTAACATGGCACATGATAGGGCTATGTGGAAACAAAGAATCCATGTAGCCAACTCTATCTAGTATGGGAAAATGATTAGTTGTTATTGTTGTAGCAAAAATGAAGCATGACCATTACACATGGAATGCCAAAATGACACAAGATAGCGCAAAATGGCTACTAACAATCCATATAGCACAACCCTAATTGGTTCACGGTATGGCTTGATGGGTTTTGGTTGGCCTTAGTGTTTAATGTAGATCCCACCACAGAGTGGAAGGCTCTGTTTGTGGGCATCTCCACTAATCCAGGTCATACAAAATCATCCCTTCAACACTTGCATTATGATCAATTACAGAATATCCTAATTTATCATGTTTACCAAAGCCGACCCCATCTAGTATGGGAAAAGGCTTAGTTGTTGTTTGTTTGTTTGTTGTTTGTTTGTTTATCATGTTTACCAAAAAATCTGAGGAGTTCGAGCACGACTAGAGTATGTATTGGAGAAACAGTATTTTTTCACCTTGATCTCAACAATCACACAAGCAGCAAACGTATATTGAAAATCAGTATAAATCACAAAATAAGAATTTTCTTGCAGTAGTTGCTATTTCATCAATGCAGGCAAAATTTCAAATCTTTGCCTTCTATCCTTCCAGTGATTGCTGTTCCATCAGTGCAAGAAAGTCTGCTTATTTTTGTTGTCGCCACCGCGCGTCGTTGCATGAAATGCACTTTTCGCACTGTGCCAGCATCAAATATAACATTACTGAGGAAAGCCTAAGCCTAACACGCAGAAAGACAGAAAGCAAATAAATGTACCCCTTCGAGTGGGCACAGAGAGCCTGTGAGCTAGCCTGTGAGCTAAGGCTTTGGGTGCAGGTTTTAGACATTTTTGGCCACATTTGTGTATACATGCGTGGGCAAGAACTTTTATGATACAAGCTACGCTGAGAAAACAATTGAACTTAGTGATGCCTCCAAAACTACAATTTATGCTAGCCTTATGCATTCAGTCCAGTAGAAGTGTATGATATGCGCAGACCATACAATATAATTTTCACAACATTGGCGGTCCTATATGTTTTAAGACTTGAGAAATTAGATTCCGATGATAAAGCAACCGAGACAATATAAAGAATGTGGTGTGTGCGGACATCCAGGTGACATGTTACAAGCTATCTGCGGTAACAGTTTCTATCAGTGATGCCTCCAAATCTACAATCTGACTGATCCTTACTCTGTTTAGAACAGTAGATATGAGTGTCCGCAGCACACACCGAACGCAAGATGCAACTTTTACTACAGTGAACCTCCTACTCTGCGTAGAACTTTATAGTCAAAGAATCAATGTTTCTATGATGAAACAAGAAAATCGTTCTCTGTTCCAAGTTACAGAGTCCGGAAGAAACAAAACTACATAGGATGTTGCTTATTCTGTTGATGGAAGATAAGTTTGGACAACCATAAGGTTAAATTGTATCAAAATGCACAACTGTACAAGGATGTGAATGCTGAGACATAGCAAGTAAACCGTCATTGTTATTTGACCAAGTATGGAAGGTAGCTGAACTAAGGGTTCCAAACAAAATTACAACAAATGGAAGAGAAATAAAAAACTTCTATTATCCCTCACCTGCCATGCACCATGCAATGGGCAGATGCATCTTTCTCCTAGAACTTGAAAAACAGAAACAACTCAGACAATCGGAAGCTCAACTAACTATTGAGATGGAAGGTGCCAATCAGATGCAATGAAGCCTCCTGATATTTGTGAAACTGAATAATGTAATTGACAAGCATCCTTCAACATCATTAGATAGCAATGAAGCAGGCTAATGGACACGTGTCATCTTGACCTTTGGCATTGCCTTCTTCAGCTGTCGAGCTCTTTCTTTCTCTTCTCTCTTGCGGATCGCCTCAGCACTGAGCTTAGCCTCAGCTTCCTCCAATTTTTTCTTCTCTGCCTTCTTTTTCTGTACCGTTTCTTGCCTAGCATTCTGAAGTTCTTTATACAGTTCCTGAGCCAGTTTAGCACGAGCAGCTTCTGTCTTCGAGCGAGCCTGCAATTGGAAACATCGCAAAGTCACTAATCTAAGCATAACAAGCGGATAAAGGTAAGCCAACATATGCCCCTCGGATGATTAATTTGAGAAACAGATGATCAACTGACCTGCGAACTAAGTTTGTATCGCCCAATCATATCAATATAGTATGGTATAAGAAGAACCAATCTCGTCATATCAGCCATTCTGTTCACTGGAGGAAGGGTAAACTTGAAAACCAGAATCTTCCTTTGACTACCAGGATATTGATCAGAGAAATGCATTGAAATGAAACCTTTGCCAAATTTTTCAAATGCCTTCTCACCAAAAACCTGCATTCATCACATATGCAAATGATGGCCCCCATTTGTGTGCAGGTTTAGGAGTGGCTCCCTATTTCAAATTGAAATCACATCAACTACTACCAAGTTCAAAAGAAATTCACGGAAGATTTTGAGCTTGATCTAGTGCATGAAAAACTGAAAGGTACAAGTGGGACAACCGTCAAATGATGTTGAGACCCTAAAGAGAACCATCTGGAAACTGTACATGATCCTGTGGTCAAACCCCTATGAAATTATTCAGTAAGTACCTCAGTGCTTTTATGTCTGGGCGTTAAGCATGTTGCCTGGGACCTTTATCCATCACATTAGTCGTAAGGTGGGTTAGTTGGTGGCTGGTCAGCAGCCATGCCTGTTTGAGAGATGGTGAAGGCAGAAGACTAACTTAAGGATGTGATGTGGCAAGGAAGTACCACCAAAACTAACTTTTCCCAAATTCAACAGGTTCTACTAGAGCAACTCAACTCCTCAACGAGGGTTTCACCTACCTTTTTGTTTTATCTCAAAAACCCATGAATTAATGAAAAAAGGGAAATGGCATAGGCAAGATGGATATGCAACCATTTTTTGTCCTTTTACAAGGCATAAGCAAGGATGCAATCTGGAAAAAGGACCCTGCCCTTGGGTGTGCATTATTATCTCAATAAAAAGTTGCTGCCTAAGATAAACTGATCTTGGTTCGATGCACGTAGACACCTCTTTGCCACACTCATCTCAGACACTCCAACACTAGACAACCGTGTTTATCCTCCGTCCAACTCAATATGAGCTATTGTAAATACTCTCAGTGCTATGTCACCGAGAAATTTCACCAATATTGATTGATTATTACTTTGTTAGTGAGTTGACTTATCAAAACATTTTCTTTTTAGTTTTATGAGAAATTATGAACTATATATAGAGTCATGCTGCACCCATAATTTTCAAAAATTACTATGTACCACATCCACAGTTGCACCTGCACCCAGGTGACATAGGATGTACACATTGACATATGGACGAGGAGTCCCCTACATGGTCTGGCCCACTGCAACTTTAAGCACATCTTCTAGAAAGCATTGCCAGTGTCCAGCGTTCCTCATATACAATAAAACGTCCTTCTCAAGATGAGAACTTTCTGTGGTGACACACAGAGGAACGTCAGGTGTGCATATACAGCTCCAAGAACTTGCTGGTTTATGGTTGGAACATGGTAGCAGATTTTTCCAGAGTGAGAACAAGCATCAGGAGAAAATTTTAGGAAAATTGTCTTGAAAGTCTATTTGTCCATTGAAATGAAGCGCTGATCTACTTTGACCTGTGACCGGTTCAGCCTTTTACAGGTTTGCCACTCATTGTCCACGTCTAATTTATGGGTTAACTGTGACCATTGTCCCTCTTTGATTCTTCCATTGTTTATCTTATATACTAATAGATCCCATTTGTTTGTGTTCAAAAAGAAAATTGCATTGATGGTCAGATAATAATGGGAGCTGTAGCACAGCTGCAAAGGCTCTAAGATAATCAGTTTCATCTGTATATTGGAACACATCCTTACTTAAATGTTGGAACAAATCCTTACTTAAATGGCATCCTTGTAGGTGGGAAGAGGAGTTAACTTGCAGTTGGAAGACCTATTTTGACAGATTAAAAAAGGAAGGGAAGGGAAAGAGTTTCCTGTTGGCTTCTGGGTGTAGCCCCAATGATTTACACAGACACAACAATAACAACTAAGCCTTTTCCCATACTAGATGGGGTCGGCTACATGGATTCTTTGTTTCCATCGAGCCCTATTATGTGCCATATTGGTAAACTCAATATGAGGTAGATCATTCTTTATTGTTTCTTTCTAATACTTTTGTGGTCTTCCTCTTCCTCTCTTTTAACATCTTCACAATCTAGTTTTTCATACTTTCTTACCGGCGCTTCCTTTGGTCGTCTTTCTACATGTTCAAACCATCTTAAATGATTTTCTCTCATTTTATCCTGTATTGGTGGCAACGACCAAAGAAGCTCCAATAAGAAGGTATGAAAAACTAGATTGTGAAAATGTTAAAAGAGAAAAAGGAAGACCACAAATAAGCCATGTTAATAAAACTAGACACAACAATCCTAGTTAATATATTTCGTTTCAAATAAAACTACAGCCATGCTCTCACCAAATAAGCCATGTCCCCTAATGGAAGGGAAAAGATTCTATTACATCTTTACAAAAGAATCTACCACATACCTATAATCAAACATAATATAACTTGGCTTCCACTTGGTAGTTTTACTCAGAGTTATGTGTATCATCCCATATCATACACAATACGATACAAGGACAATATCGCACACCCACTACATATTGCCTATATCGTGCAACAGGCTGTATCGCACGATACAAGTGCATATCACTCGGGCAATACACTCCTGGTTTATAAAGGGGATCCGAATGCTCATGTTTTCACTGTGATTCTTCCATAATTTTGTGTTTTCTGCTTGAGTGTTGCATGACTGAAAGTATTTCCAGCTAGGGAGAAGCTCCTCCGGCGGTCTGACGATCACTCCCACAGTGACAGCGATGGCAACATTTGTTTCGTCTTTTCTTTTTTGAATGATAATATATGAAGCTACATTGCATGAATGAGTATGGGGTACGTGCACCTCAAAAAATCTGGGGTACAGGTACCCACTATTAAAAAATATAAGAAAAAGATAAATTTATGCAAATGAATATAGTTATATAACTTCAATACCAACTAACGAGTATATAATATCAAAACAAAAAAATTTGTTGAATAACATTTTCAACTTTATACATATAAGTCTAATATCAAAATTCAAAAACATAACATCAAAAACCATCAAAGCTTCAAACCCTAACAGTCTGAATAACATCAAGCATAAAACATAAAAAGAACATCAAGCAACACACCCCACCCACCCACCAAATCCGACAAAATAATCACAACCTAAAAGAGGCCATCATCAAGCATTAAGAATCAGAAGTGCCAATAAAAGATGATGAGAAAAGAACAAGAAACCTAAAGTTGCTCACTAGACCTCCTGTTGTTTCTAAGGTTACACACTCGGAAGTTCCAAAGAACAAGACAAAGAAGTATTTGTAACACTCTAGAAAACAATAGTATCAATCAATATTCAAGTCATAATGTTCCTACTGCAAAAACAAAGAAACCTTAACGTAAAAGCCTCCAACAACATAGAAAATTGATGAACATTGATGACCCACGGACCAGTGAAAACTTGTTCAATGGGGATTCAACCATGTTTAATCAATGACCGGCCTAAAAAATTAATGGAATGCACATGGAAAACATGATAAATCTAGAATGATTGTGTGCATCTGAACATCAAGAATCCGGCATTAATTGATGGTTCTTCACCTAAAAACTAAAAAGGAAAAACTCAAAGAGGGAGAAGTGAGAACCGTTGATTGTCGGTGAATGGTTGCTTGTCGACCGCCGCTGGTGAATGATTGTCCGTCAGCCACCGCCCTGCCGGTGAATGTTCATTCATCGGCCATCAGTGATGACAGCAAAGTGCCAGAGAGAGAACACAACATCCAGCCACAAAATTGATTAGGGGTTTTACAACCCTTACTTGGAAATTTGAATCAGATCGACCCATATCCATATGGGTCAACCTGATCCACGATACCAAATACGGGTACTTAACGTATCCAAATAAGCACATGTACTTATTTTTAAAGATGTTGAAAAAATCACATACTGGTAATGGTACTTGGTACATACTAGATATGGGTATGTGACCTTATTGTATGTACCGTGCATTATAGATATGAAGTAAGTGGATATGTTTTGGATGAATTTGTGACAAACTATGAAGTGGGTGAATATCTTTGGGTGGTTTGGTGATTTATGAAGCTAAGATTTATGAAGTGAGTAAATTTGTGGTGATTTATGAAGTGTTTTTACTTTCAGGTTTATTAACATTCAAGAAGATAAATTGAGATGTCTTGAAGATATTCACATTCTCAATCTTGGTCACATAACACAACATGGCAGTGATGTAATTTTTGTGGAAAAGTCATAAGTGTTGGAGTTAACTAGGAAGGAGGTTGTTCTTTGTCCAAGAAGAATTAGGAAAGTGTCATAAGTATTAAAAAACAATGTTTACAAATGATTGAGAATATGGTTAAGAAAAGACAAAAAAAAACATATAGAGATGTTTGAGTAAGAGTTAGGGGATGTTGGCAGTGATGATAGCATTCTTAACAGTAGTAGTTCTAGACTAACCAAGTGAAAGAGGATTCTAAAAGAGGATGCAAGTTATAGAAGAGGAAGAAGTAATGGAAGATCTTCTCATTATGGCATCTAATAATTTTTACTTCATGCTACTACACCTGATGCTAAGCTTAGAATTCACGCAACTATGGCTTGAGAGTAATTGCACGAGTAAGGAGATATTGTAGTAGGAGATGATTTTATGATACATGTATTTCCTTTAATACAGCAAATTCATTTCATTTGAAGGCAATAGCATTTGTTGTTACTAAGTAGGCTAAGATACAAGAGGCACTCTTATAATAAGTTGAGAGAGAAATTATTGGATAAGACTATTATTGAAGTACAAGAGTATTTTTCGACTTTCAAGGAATCATGGAAAGTGATAGAGTGTACTATCATAACACATGAATGGACTGATAGGCAAGAAAGGACTTTATTGAACTTTTTTGTTTATTGTCCTAGAGGACATGTTTTTGAGATCACTTGACATGTTAGAGGAGCGGAATACCAAGGTTTTAAAGCAAGAATTTGATAAGGTGATATTGGACGTTTTGTATGAAAATGTAGTCCAATTAATTATATACAATGCAGCTAATTACAAACCAGTTGCAAAAGAGTTAGCTATGGTATTTTTATTGGATATCATGTGCAACCCATTATATAGACCTCATTTTTTAGAGAGATAGATAAGGTAAAGGTAACGAGTCTAACGACTTAGTGTCGTCAAGATATCACTAAATTTATTTATAACTATGAATTTGTATTATATATAATGAGGAGATATACTGATAACACAATAAAAAGCATTATGAAATAAAAGAAAGCCTTAAAGAGAATGTTTACTTGAAATGAGCAGCAGTAGATTGCATGTTTGCCTTAAAATAGAAGTAACAAAAAATTAGAATTATGAGAGATTTTGCAATAAGAATTATCAACCAAACTTGTAGTAATTGGTTGTGAGAGGAATTTGAGTGTTTTTGAACACAAGCATACAAAAAAGCACAACAGGTTGGACCATAAGCAACTTAGTATTCATATGTTATAACATGCGACTATGAGAGAGGTAATTAATGAATTAGTTATTAATCAAGTATTCAATTTAAGTTTTTATTCTTTAACTTTTTGTTTTAACTAGAATTAAGAAAGTTATCTTCAAGTAGGTAGGAGAACCAATTTGATCGAATAAGTCTCAATAATTTTGATGTCTTAGTGGAGTGGATAACGAAAGATGATGAAACAAATGCACTCCTAACTTAAGAAGACATTCAGTGGATCAATTTAGAAGGAATGCAACAACATCAGCAAAGGGATGATTACATTGATTTTGTTGTTGAAGGTGGTGATCTTGAAGGAAGAGGAGGAAAAGAAGAAGATTATTTAGTTGAGGCTCCCGATCACAATATGTGATTCTTCTTTTTAATTACAAAAGTTATAATTTTAAAGAATATTTGTTATTTGTTCAATGATAAAAGTTATAATTTAAATCAATGTTCAATAGATGAATGTTTATCCAAATTTTGATTTATAAGAATTGTTTAGAATTGTTCTTAATTTTTCTATTTTTCTTGATTTTTAAAATATTTTAATTTTTTTTATTGTGTGTTAAGACTTATGATACACTTGTATCATCTCAACAACAACAACTAAGCCTTCTCCCATACTAGACAGGGTCGGCTACATGGATTCTTTGTTTCCATAGAGTCCTATCATGTGCCATGTTAGTAGGTAGCTCACAATAAGCTAGATCATTCTTTATTGTTTCTTTCCAACACTTTTGTGGTCGTCCTCTACCTCTTTTAATACTTTCAAAATCTAGTTTTTCATACATTCTTACAGGTTCTTCTTTTGATCTTCTTTCTATATGTCCAAACCACCTTAAATGATATTCTCTCATTTTATTCTCTATTGGTATCACACATAATTTATTTCTAATAACCTCATTATGTATACGGTCTTTTCTTGTATGACCACTCATCCATCTCAACATCTTCATTTCTGTCACAGACATCTTTTGTACATGTTGATGATTAACTACCCAACACTCATAACCATAAAACATGACAGGTCTAATTGCTGCTCTATACACGTTACGATACTGGTTTTACTAGTGGTTGTGCAGCTATACCACTATTGGTTATCCTGGTGTGAGCTGGGTATGATCCACCTTAACCCAATTTTATGCATATGCTGTCACCACCAGCATGGCACACACTAAACTTTTGATCCATAATTGCCAACATGTAACATCGACCTTAAAGCATGTTATGAGCATAGCATATTTCTACAGATTTGCACATGCATACTCATATTCCATCTTTTAAAATATCTCATTGCTATCTCATGCACGTAATCTTTTCTATGTAAGATTGGTCTGGTAGTGACTGACTTTAAACAATCATTTCATAAATAGATAGCTATATGATAACCCAAAAGAACTTGACGTCATGCTTTCAGATCCAACACTTTTTCAAGCAGAACACTGAAAGATTTTTTCATGCAATACAAAGGTAGACGTGCAAACAGTTCAGTTAAATGGATCTCTGCAATCTGAATCATATATGTAGCTCTTCGCAGCGAGATATACTTATACTGCCCTGTCTCACAACATCCATATTCGTGATGCATGTCCAATAAATGACAATGCTTCTGAATCTAAACCATGTTTGTAGTTAAAAATACTCAAAGATGTAGGCTTGAAACAATAAACAGTGCACCTCCAATGAATTGACACATCTAGTTCTCCCTCTAATGATTATCGTTCTATATAACATAAACAATCGTATTCATGATATTATCCACTTTTGATGCCCCAAGTTGACTGAATAACGATACAATCATGTAGGTTGAAGGATCTAAAACCAGGAAACCCATGTACAAAGCACCTAATGCACAAGTATTGAGAACCTCACAGAAATATGAGGTTTATATAATTGATTTGTGGGACTAATTCCATGCTGCCTTCATGTTAACCAACCACATGACTTCCAAACTCACAAAACAGAAATGATTCAATTAACATGATTAAAATTTATTCATTTTGTCTGCAGAGAAGTATCAGTGCAACGAGCAGAGTTTAGTGTTTGCGCTAAATTGGAATGGACTAACGTAGAAGCATGTCAGCGACACTAAGACAAAAGGGCCCTGACACCCACTCTGCGGTAGTAGTTTTACTGCTTTCCTTTCTTCTTCATTTTGATATGCGCCACTACTGACTCGACCTAGGGGAAGAAAGAAAGGGCCAGAAGAAGCATCGAAGATGCACAGTGCAGGTCTTTTGTAAAATTTTGTGCAACTGATGCTGACAAGCTAGCTATAATTCACGCATGAACTATACCCATAAGTTTCCATGGTAACTAAGACTTCTGAGGAAAAAAAGATGATCCAAATTTTGCACAGAGAAGAAAAAAACTGATCCATGTTTTGCATGGAGCTTGCTATCTAAAATCCACCATGTGACTAGGGGAAGTGGGGAAAGACACCATTGATTGGGATTCATCGAATGCTATTCATGAGACCAATAACAAATAGAAATGGCAATAAGTTTAGCAACGAGTATTACATATCCTGTTGTCCAGCTAGTGTTCTTATTACTTTGTGGGACATCTATTTTAGATAGTCAACCAATTTGCTTCCTCCCATTCATATATTTCTTCTGCAAATAACAGCTTTGAATTATGTTCACTGGAAAATTACCAACATTGGATCATTAATGTGTTTATGACATATTTAATGAATAGCAGTAGTAAGCACCCACATCCTGTTAGTTCGACTGCCCCTTGACCTGCTTCATCGCTCTATACAGATTATTTCCTGTCTAATTCTTCTTTTCTATATAAAACATTTTATTCAGAAGTAGTATTGCCACAGCATGTCAATTTGTATATTCATTGTGTCTTCAGCTTTCCTTAATACCTTTACTCATTATTAGTTTCTTTGATTTTCTTAAAGCTGGTGCACTGCTTAAGCCGCTTAATCTCCGCATATTCCCTTGCTTTATTAGGGCCAGATGCTAAATCCCCGTTTGTCAATTATTAATAGCACAGTTTACAACATATAAGAACAAGAAAATCGCAGCTCCTACGGTAGCTTACCAGAACCGTTAACAGTTTATGCATGACAGCTACATGCTATCCAACTGAATTATCACGAGGAGAACTAAGTAAGCAAAAAATATAGACCAGTACAGATAAAATGAACAGAGGAAAAAACATCAAAATGCAGCAAAGAATAAAGCATCCTGATTGGTCCTAATGAGATTACCTGATCAAGCACGGCTTCATTGATTAGATCCAACGCGACTTCCTTCGATTCCGACACAGCAAGAAGGTCACCAGGCAACCATTTCCTGTTCGTAGGTGGCGAAATTAATGAAGCAAACCTCTGCAGATCCTTACTCTCCTTATGCATAGCTTTAACAACCTTCTTCCTCCCCATCGCGAAAACCACCTGATCCATGCTATCATCATTCATGAAAACCTGAACCGTAATCTCATCCCTGCAAGGCACGACGAAACTATAGATCCTCGAGATGAGATCGTGCCGGCTCTTCAATTCCATGGTGGCAAGCAGGCCCTGGCAAAATCTCCTCCCACTAGCGTAGAATTTGAACACGTTCTGTCCCTCCTTCAAAAGCAAAGGTGTATCCTTGCCATCCCCGGTACCCAAGAGGCTGAAATTCTTCTCAAAGATCGAATCCTTCGTCGCGAACTCCGCAGCCCACGCCAATGCGATGTTCTCGTTCTCACGCCTCCCCGTGAAGTAATTCACCAAGAAAATGATCAAGAAGCTCACGCACACCACCTCTATGTGGTACGATTGCTTTCGGGGGGATGAAACTGAGGCCGGAGACTGGTCGGCCGTCTGATTTTGGGGGATATCCGTTGATGGGTGTTCTTGCTCCTGCTGCTGCGATAGTTCTTGCACCGGAATCCCTTCGAATTCGTCCTCATCCCAGTACTCGAACGAAGAGGCGATTGGAGACGATGGTGGTGTTGAAGTTTCTTGCTGTGGGTGTTTTGGGTCTTCTTCTTGGGGCGTCGTATCGATGAGTTTCGCTTCCGGGGGATCGAAATCAGACGAATGGGTGATGGGTGGATGTGAGGAACGGATGCTTTGATGGAGATCTTCTGAGTCGTCAGTCGGTTCTTCCTCTTCGTCGCCGAATCCTTCGAACTGAAGGGAAGCGATGCAGGAGCTGAGGTGTAGAGAGAGAAGAAATAGGAGAGAGAGGGAAAGAAAAGAGTGGGTTTTCCTCTCTCTGTAAGCCATGATTAGGAGAGCAACCAAACAAAAGAAGCTATGCTCCGTCCTCTTTATTGTGTTCTGTTCGTGGTCAAGGCGGAAGCACGAACGAGGTTTCAGTCTCACCAGTATCGAGATACTTCCATCACCTGGGCATTTTCAACTTCTCGTGTCGTGTCCTCGTCTGCTTGTTGAGCAAGTAGCTGCACCCTTGACGTATCTCGTATCATTCGATCGTCTCTCACGACAGTGTTATGTGTGCACGTGTGAAGCCCTTGCTCCTGGTAGGGAGTTCGACTCCTTGGGGGGACGGGGCGGGGGGTGCATGTGTGCTGCTTCAATCGTCCCAGTGTGGGTATGCTTGCTTGACCTAAACATGGGTAGCTTCTTTCAGGTGATTGTGGAACTCTTTGGTGGTGTTTTCTTGACCATGGATGAAAATATGCACAATCAGGAATGCACAACACTTCCCTGGTTGTGCATTGAGGTACCCCGGCATCAGGCTGCAACCAATGAGGTGTCGATTGATATTGAACAGGGAGGCTCACTCTCAATTGTAGTAGAATATGAAGCCAAGGTTACATTATGCGGATCATAGAGATGGAGCTTGTACAAGGAAACCGCCAGAGCCTGCTCCAACTGGCCAGGAGAAAGAATGGCAACAAGTGCAGTGACGCAAGTTTTGGAAACAAAAAGATGAAGCCACCTGTGGTAGGTGACAACCCTTTTGCTGAATTGCAGGACTTGATCTTGATGGAGGAGACTGAACAACATATGATGCATAATAGCATGCAGCTACCTCAATGCGTGTTGATGGTTCCATGGTGAACCAACACAGGAATGAATAGTCTAACACAGGGAAGGCGACTACCATCAACTACCTTAGTTATTTCATGCAGGAAGTCCCAGAGCACATCGAGGAAGAATTTCAATATCAGCTAATTGACAATGCGGATGTATTAAAATGGGGAACACAACAGCAATTGAGTTCTAGAGAGGCTTGGAAATATATCAGATCCCCTGGTACTCCTTACAGGCATGCTACACTCATTTGGTGCATCATTCTCCAAGGGCTGCTTTCATCTCCTGCAACGCTTTGGTCTTATTGTCAACTGTTGCTGTATATTCTGCAACATGCACCAGATACTAACAACCATCTATTCTGACTGCCTCTTTGCTGCGAGGGTATGGCAAGAAGTTGGATTTCACTTTGACTCACTCGTGGGTCAGCTACTTTCAATATCTCTAGAGAGCTAAACAAAGACAAATTTTGTGGCAAGGCTATACAAAGAGCATTTCAGATGGTGGTTCATAAGAAATGGATTAAAATTGCAGGCCTAGACCCACCTAAGCTTGTAATCATGGTTCCGAATTTGATTCGTGACTGATGTTTGGCTTTCATGCGACGTGGGATAACAACACAAGAAAATGAGGTATATGGGTTTTCATGCGAAGCCTTTAAGTCGTGTGACCCACCTCCCCCTTGTGCCAATTTTTTTACTTAAGTTGGGTCTATAGAACTGCATTTACATACCAGTGATCGGTTTCACGTATTATGCATAACGAAACTTGAATCTACGATGATAGGAACTTTATATCAAACGCACCCTTAAGTGATCACTTCTGCTAGAAGGACAAACCACTAAAATAGAGTTAAGAGTCTACCTAACTCCATCTTTATCATTCAAAAAGGAAAGGGTACACCTTTTCAGAACAGTCAAGCTCTCAAAGAGGGGACATAAAAGTTGAGCTTGGTAGACCGCTCCTAATGTTTGTCCGTACCAGTGCCAGGAATTGGATGATGATGAGAGCCAAGCTTGTTTGAGAGTGATGCTGAGAGCCAAGCTTGTTTGAGAATGGTGATGAGAGTTCAAATTTGACTAGGTGCAACTTTTTGTCATGTTTATTGAAGTTGAGCATGGTTCAGCAGTGGTTTCATTGCTTGTGTATGTGCACGCGCATGAAATATGGTTCCTTCTCATTCTAATAATGTGTACTTTTGTTTTCCTTTTACTTTTTGAGGATAGAAACATGATATGGTTGTATTCTTCTTTTTTGTGTGCTTAATACACTTTAAAATAACATTCATGCCCCTAAAAACTAAGAGAACAGTTTCAGTGTGCTTGAGTATATATAAATATATGCATGAGGAAATAGGAAATAAGTGTCTAGTAATATGATAATATTTTATTCCTTAGATAAATTAGTAAGAGTAAGATCTTCCGAGAGTTGGGGAGTTATGGATGATCCGAGCTCCTTACTTTAACTATTCCAAGTCACAATTGAGACAATTATGAAGAAAGCAAGCTCGACTTATATCTTAAGCAATTTCTCATCGTGTCAACTCGAACACGAATTGAAAATGACATGCATGTTGGTTTTTGGCATTTCTAACTGAAATGTTGACATGCAGGCTTTATGCGCACCGACTTGATGAGGGTTGTAGAGACTCTCCTGCTTTATTTTTGAATAATGGGGATTAGGAGGGGCATTATGGCTTAAGGACCATACCCTTCTGTTTATAGTTGATTGAGGTCCCTTCACTTTTAAATTTAACCCATCCTACAATTAAGAAACTACCTTAATGATATTTGCATATTGGATCTTAAACTCTGTAAGATATCATTAGGCCCATTATCCGAATCAATCACTTGATTGGGCCTAACTAATTAAATAGTATAGATACATAACTTGTTCGATTTAATATGTTGGCAGTTGGGAGGCTTGTGTTCATGCGTGTGTGTGTGTGAGAGAGAGAGAGAATAGAGAAGCATGTTATCGTCTAGTTGAACCTAGATGTGGCCGGTTCCGATTGCTCTAGAACATGGAAGCAAAACCGAACCGGTTGAGTGCTAGTTCCGGTTTCAAGCTCAGATATGAAACCGGCACCACAATATACTTTATATAATATATTAGAATTTTAGTTTTTTTAAATGTTGTTTTTATTGTATAATATATTAAATATAATTATATTATATATAAGAGAGAGAGTTGATGTGAAAATGAGCTACTAGCATGGCCGGTCATTTCACATCAATGTTGATATGTCAGCCTGTTAGTTGACTATTGCGGCGCACCATTTTCTATCAGCGCGGCGGGGTGGCGGGGCTTCGGGGGTAAATGAAGGCAGTTTGAAACCGTCGACTTTAGACCGGCTGTTGCAGGACGGTTTCGAATTGCCAGTTCAAACGGGAACTAAACCACGGGGTTTGTCATCGTCTCTGGTTATGGTTCCAATCTGGTCAATTGAAACATTAACCGAACCGAGGGGACTTGGTTTTGGTCATGGTTCTTGTTTAAGTCCGGCCGTTTTAGGATCAGTTCGGATTCAAATCGGTCATGTCTAGTTGAACCTACTCATGAAGTAGGAAGTTTTGTGCTTCCCATGACACTTGCATAAAGGGCTTTCCTTAAATGAACAAGCTCTAAAGATAGTTCATCAACAAAGCTAATACGAGAGCACTTAAATGAGCAGCATGTGTAATTAAGGCTGCTTAGTTCGGTGTTTGCAATTCTGCTCATGTTCAGTTTCGAGAGACTAACAAGAGTTCGATTACTCTCATTCATTTTGTTGGGCTCATTTATTGGTCCTAATCATGTGGGGAGGGGTTTGAACAATTGAGTACAAAGCATAAGGCCCCTAGGTATCATGCTCCGGCATTGGAATCACCCAACAACTCGGAACTTACAACCTACGCTAAGTTGCGCACAACCTAACAAGACTTCACCAAAGTGGTAGTGGTCCGGTGGAAGCTTAAGATTGATATTTGGGAGGGTCAATGGAGAGTAATAGCAAGGAAACTTGAGAGTAAATAAAAAAGCATTGTATTGATATCCAAAATGTTGATTATGGACGGATGTGGGGGGTAAGGAAGCTAGTCCTAGATAATAAGATTCGTATTGGTTATTGGAATATCGAAACATTATCCGGTAAGCTAATGGAGGTGGTAGATACTATGATTCGGAGAAAGATTCATATTCTATGTTTACAAGAGACAAAATGGGTTGGAGAAAAAGCAAAGGAGACAGAGGATACAGGTTTTAAATTATGGTACTCAGGTAAAGAAAAGGCTCGAAACGGAGTTGGTATTATCATAAATAAAGATTTAAAGGAGAGTATAGTAGACACAACGATACGGTGACCGAATCATAACGTTGAAATTAGTGTTAGGAGCAGAGGTTTTGAATATAGTTTGTGCTTACGCACCCCAAGTAAGACTAGAAGATAGTATAAATATAGTTTTTTGGGAAGAGTTAGATAAGGTGTTTCAAAAGATTCCACAAAGAGAGTTGATTTGTTTAGGAGGAGATTTAAATGGACATGTCGGTAAAGAGGCATTAGGATATCAAGGGATTCATGGAAACTTTGGTTTTGGGGATATAAATGAGCAAGGTAGGGAGATTTTAAATTTTGCTATGGCATTTGATCTCTTTATAGTCTATACAATCTTCAAAAAATGAGATGAACATTTAATTACTTATAAGAGTGGCTTATCACAAACACAAATTGATTACTTTATTTGTAGAAAAAAAGATAGAGCGTGTTGTAAAGATTGTAAGAAAATTCCAAGAGAAAGCTTAACCACCCAACATCGACTGTTAGTTATGGATTTACAAATAAAAAAATGGACAAAGAAGAAAAGAGTGCATCGAGCTATTCAGACTAAATGGTGGAACCTCAAAAGTGAGAAAGAAGATATATTTAAACAGAAAGTCCTTCAAGGAGATATTTGGAATTACGTTGGCACACCCTCTGATATGTGGAACAATATGGCTATACATATTAGGAAAGTGGCGAAAGATGTGTTAGGGGTATCTAAGGGAGGTGTACCGGCACAAAAAGAAGCTTGGTGGTGGAGTGAAGTAGTACAAAATAAAATCAAGGCAAAGAGGGCATGTTACAAATTACATTATGCTAAGAAAACTAGCGAAACTTTAGAAGCTTATAAGAAAGCAAAGAAGGAAGCAAAAAAGGCCGTTAGTGAAGCAAAAGCTAAGATTTGGGAGGACTTATATAAAAAACTCAACTCAAAAGAGGGTGAAAAAGATATTTTTAGGATAGCTAGGGCTAGAGATAAGAAAACTAAAGATCTTAATTATGTTAGATGCATAAAAGACGAGGATGAAAAAATTCTAGTGACAAATGATGATATAAGAAATAGATGGAAAAACTATTTTTATAATCTTTTTAATGAAAATAAAGATGTTAGTATTAGTTTAGGAGATTTACCCAAGTCAGAAAAGTATATAAACTACAATTTCTACCGACGTATTCAAAAGAATGAAGTCAAAGAGGCTCTTAAACATATGAAGAGTGGTAATATGGATTCTTTGTTTCTACAGTGCCCTATCATAATTTGTAGAATCCATGGTAGATAAGTTCGACAAAGTTTTACGTTGACTGTCGAAAGCCTAACGCAACCCTCCTCCTTTATTCAAGCTTGGGACCAGCCATGCAAGGGTGATCCCTTATATAACTATTATTCAATAGGGTCATGAGAGGTGATGCTATAATAGCATACCCCTCGATGAAACATTTGTAGTAGTTTGCTAATATGAGAAACAATTTTTTCTTTGTTAGATTTGTTGGAGGTTCCCACTCTTCAGTTGACTTAATCTTTTTCACGTTCATTTGAAGTTTCCCATTACCAATAACATGTCATACAAAATCAATCTTTGGTTTGTCAAATAAACATTTCTTCTACTTGACGTTAACTCGTTATCACACAAAACCTTGAATACTGTTCGTAAGTTGTGAATATATTGTATCATAGAGGTATTGTACACCACAATGTCATCTAAATAGACCACCACGAAGTTATCCAAGAACTGATACAAGATTTTATTCATTAGAGTTGAGAAAGTTGTGAGGGCTTTTGTCAAGCTGAATGGCATGACTAAAAACTCGTATGCACGATACTGCATGACGCATGTTGTCTTCACCTCATCCCTATCCGCAATGTGCACTTGCCAATAACTTGATCTAAGATCCAACTTCAAAAATACTTGTGTCTATCTCAATTGATCAAACAAGTCTGTTATAAGAGGTAGTATATATTTGTTCTTAACCTTCACTTTGTTAAGGGCTCGATAGTCTACACAGAGTCTCTTTGATTTGTCATGTTTAGAGTGAAATAATATCGGTGTGCCGAAAGAAGCTTTGCAAGGTTGAATGATCCCTGAAGTCAGCATCTCATCCAATTGCCTCATTAACTCTTTTAATTCTAAATGGTCATGCGATACATAACCATAGCAAGCAGTTTTGCACTCAATACCAACTCTATTTGATGATCTACCTCCCAATGAGAGGATAGTTTTCTTGGGAGTTCATTGCGCATGACATCTATAAACTCTTGCAATATAACCTCAATCTTAGGAGGCATTGTCTCGTTAGACATCTCCTGTTCTATTTCTCGTAAAGTCACTAAGAACATTTCTTCACCTTGTTTTAAGCCCTTCTTTAATTGTAAGGTTGAGAACACTCACATTTGTTCATCATCGGTAGACTTGAATTTAACGATGTAGGGGTCATACTATCTACAATGGCTATTGTGTTGTAGTGGGGTTGAAGTTACTATTTACTTTTGCAAATGAATTCTAGTCCTAGAATGACTTTGTAATCATCCATAATACACATGATGAAGCTGGTGGCACCTATCCAAATTCCTACCTTGATCAACACATTGATTGCTTTACCCTCAAAGGGCTTAGCTTCTGAATTTATACTTTCAACCGATAATCCCTTGGCAGTATTCGCAACCCCAAATGCCTTATCTTTTCAGGGTGTATAAAATTATGTAAAGCGTTACAGTCTGCTAGGGTCCTAGCAGCTTTCCCTTATAGTGTTACATCAAGATACATTAATTCCTTGTGCGTCGTAGATGAAGAGGCTTGATTGTTAAACCCAATAATGTTCAATAGTCTAAGCGCTCCCATCTGTGGTTCTTCTACTATGGGCTCCATCCTTTGCATAGTATTGTTAGTGCGTACAAAGTCATCCTTCTTGTGTTAGCATTCAACATAATAGTGAGGTCTGCCGCAATACCAACATTCTTTCTTAAAGGCCCTTTACCTTTATCCCCTTTCTTGTGCGTGCCTTCTTGTCTTTGATTTTACGGTTGTTTGAAGTCCCAACCGAGCCATCACCCTGTTTGCCTTGACGGTCTCTAACCTATCCTTTTTTTTCTTGTCATGGTACTTCTTATTTAAGAATTTCTTGCATTATCTCTTTAATGGTTGTTAGTAAGCCGTTTTGCCACCATGATAGCCTCAAGAGGATCTTGGGGTTCATATGGTTCAACTCTTGTTCTGCCCAAGGTTAAAACCCATTGAGAAACATAAATAACATGTCTAACACTATTATGGTCCATATGCTTAATATCAATATATGATATTCTTTTATGTAAGTTTGTATGGGTCCCATGTGTTTTAGCGCATCAAGGTTTCTTTTTACAATGACCTCAGTATTGTGCAGGAGGAAATGATCTAAATACCCCATTTGAATTCGTGATATGACGCTATCCCTCAACAACATCATCCAACATGCTGCTCCACCACAACATGATGTCATCTTCTAGGAGCATCGTAATTGCGGCAAGCTTGAACTCATTATTCTCATAGTCGCTAGCTTTCAAGTATAGTTTTATCTAATAGATGAAGTCTTCTAGTACCTATGTATCACGACCACCAATAAAGGTCTTATGTTCGCAATCCTTAATGCATTAGGATTGCTTTGCTCCGCACCATTCTCCTAGCAATTGACATTAGCCAACCACCTCTCAACTCCCTCTACTTGAGTTAGCATCTCAACTTGAGAGTCCAATGAAGTTTGCCTCTTCGGGGTATTGCAATAATTCTTTCCTCAAGTTTTAGCATACGGGTCAACAACGTAGTTTGTATCTAATAGAGGTGCTTCTTCATGCATTCAAAGCATTCAATAGTGAGCTCATGGTTGTTTTTGCAAACTTCCATGTGCTCATTTAGATCTTACATACCGAATAGATTTCTTTCGTTAACCGGTTGAAACCTTATGCAGCATGTACAACAAATTGTCCAAATGGGCTATTTAGCTTTTTGAGCCTAGTAAGTCACGTGTCAACGTAAAGCATAATTCTTGACACAATCTCAATAGGGTTCACCATTGGTATGGCCTTTGACTTATCATTTTTATGATAACAAGGTCGCCAACCATCTCAATGTGAGTGGCCATGGTGTTAACGTAGGCAGTCATTGACAAAAAAGAGTTACCTTTTTGTTATCAATATAAGGATTGTGTCCAATACTCACTCACGATACTTTGAGTCGAATAAGTTCTGATACAAAAATCGTCATGTCTTGGCGTTGGAATCATCCAACAACTTGAAACTCACAATTGACACTAAGTTGCACAAACCTGGCAAGCATTTACCAAGATAGCAGTAGTTTAGCGAAAGTTTAAGACTGATGTTTGGAATGATTAATTAAGAGCAATAACAAGGAAACTTGAGAGAAAATAAGAAAACAAAGTGGTTGTATTGATATTAGAAAAGGTGTGTGGCCCGCGATATGCTTATATCTAAGATGTGAGACTCTTATTAAGCAAAAGAGCAAAGGGAGTGTTTTCCTATCTAAGGTCATGCCCCATCCTATCTAGTGTAAGAAGCTCCAAGTCAATTGCAATCCAAAACATGACTACCGCTCTAGGGTAATGATAGTAGACGTATTTTGCCATTGGGAATGAGTCACCTTGACTGGCTCCCCAAACTAATATGAGATCTCTCATTGAATATCATTATGCAAGGACATCATTCATAATTATCCTTATGAATTGCTTAAGATAAGAAGTAAGTTCTAACTTACTATGTAATGCATCTATAATCGCGACCTTCCTTAGCTCCTTATAGTGAGAGAGAGGAATATAATTTTCAATAAGGCAAACTAGCGGTTCTTTATCAAACTATGGATCAAACCAAAAATTTACATTAGTGACCGTCACATATGTTCTTGATTTTGAGTTGACTAGCAAAATCAAAGGATCTCGGTGTTTCACTACCACTTTCCAACTATTTTTAGCCAACATCGCTTGATCAACTTCTCCCATGCACTGTATATCAAAGCCACCCTCTTTGTATGACTTATTACCTGCTACCATCTCAATAAATGAAGGGATCGTTTATGCTCACTTCCAACCCAAAGAAACATCTTCATTGTAGACTCTAATCACCTTATACATCTGCGTGATGACTTAAAAGGATAACATGTCATACAGGAGGATCACCCCAGAACAACTTTGATCATTATAATACACCCTGCTAAAGAGAGAAGAGAAGATGCCCACACCTCTAATTGATTTTGCATCGTGGCAATAATAGGTTGGTATAAGGATGAAGTTAGCTTATCAATGAATAAGGGAAGAATGAGGTATTTCATTGGGAGCTTAAGCACTCTCTACCCACTTGATCACTCTTCGAAGTCTTTGAGGATATGGAAGAAATTATCAATCGACTTCCTTCCATCGAGGAGAAAAAAGAGAGCACCATATGCAAATAAGGTATAGCTCAAATGAAATTCCTTTATGTTTATAGGAATGATCTCCTTCTTCTGTGTGACTACAATTAATCTCTCGGTTAGCCTTTTCATCACGATCAGAAAAAGATAAGAAGAAATAAGATCACCCTGCTTTATGTCTCGGTAGGCAGAGAATAATTCTCCATCCTTACCATTAATGAGCAATGCATAGGTTGCTATAATAACGTAAGCCATGATAATGTTTACCCATTTCTCTATGAATCTAGAAAATGATAACGAGTCTTCCATAAAAAATGGCAGTCAATCCGATCATAAGCCTTCATTACATTTGTCTTGAACATAGTAGAGGACTTCTCATCGAGTCAACCATTTCATGTGCAATTAGAATAGTTTCTTAGATACTGTGATCCTTAAGAAAAGCTCTCTAATTAGTAGAAATAATTTTGGATAAGATGGGAAGAATTCTAAAACCTATAATCTTTGCAATAATTTTATATAAAAGATTGCAAAGACTAATTGGCCGAAACTTAGTGATCTTGTTTGCACCCCATGTTTAGGAAGAAGTACTATCTTAGTCGTATTGGCTTCCTTGATAAGATGACCTGAGTTGAAAATATTTTTGAAAGCCTTGCATACATCTTACCCTATAATGTGCCAGTAACCTTAATAAGCACTGTGAGAGCCCATCTAGTCTTGGAGCACTATCTGGCCTAATATCAAATATTGCTTTCCGAATCTCCTCATCTGTCACTCGTTCGAGAAGGATTTTGTTATCTAGATTGGTGACTGTAAGCTCTAGTGCTCCTCTGCAAAAAGTTCTGTTAAATGATTCTCTTATGAAGAGGTTTTGATAGTAATTAGTAGCTTCATTCTGGATGCTAGCAAGCATGACACATTCTGTACCATCTTTGCTGATAAGAAGTATTTTTAGCCTGATGTTCTTTTTGAATGTGGAATGATAATAAGAAGTATTACAATCACCTTCTAGATTCCATCGACTATAGTTTTTTGTTGTTGTCAGAAGCATTCTCTCCACTCTTGTGATCCACCTCGAAGGATAATATCTTTGTGCATCGCTATCTCATCGCCCAAATCCACTCTATGTTGTAATCTATCTAGCTGTTTATAACATTCGATTACATTTCTAGATATCTGTCACTCACTATGTTGGTGTTCCATGCGATTAGCTTTGGCAAATCTTAGTTTTTTTATGATTATACATGGGAGTTCCATTCATTGGAGTTAACCAAGCTTGCTCCACAATTTGCTCGTGTGATGGATATGAGTTCACATTTTGAAAAATTCAAAAGGAGTTTCGGGTGAAGGGACTGCATTGTTAATAGATACATCAGTCCATTGTGGTCCGAAATGGTCTGCGGAAGGACTTTAATCAAAGAATCTGCAGAAGTTCCTTTGAGTTAAACAGAATTGTACAGGTTGAACTGCCACCTTTTCTCTGACCAGAGATAGTTCTAGCATTCTTGCCTTTTCTTCGGGATGGCGGTTCTCTTAGGTTTATACTTTGTAAAGATTGGGGCCCTCAAGGATGCAGCTTCAACTTGGTCATTCAAGAGTAGAGAAGGAAAAAAACATGGGGTGATTAGCAACAATGAAGGCTTGACATGCTTTTGCATCTCCTTCTATGCGTTACTCTTAAGAGTCATGAACAGGGGTAGATACTTCCATAGTCGTGCTTACCACATACAGTCTCACTCCCTCTGCTTTGGATTCTTGTGAAGACATGTTGTTAACGATGCTTAGTCTTCGTCCATTTCTTATAAAGTTGATAAAGAATTGATAGTTGCAGGTATATCTTATTCTTTCATATGCCAAGCTTTCTTAGTTTTCGGTCCAATCCACTCATTAGTGTTACAGGCACGACTACGATGATAATTCGAGCCACATACTTCACAGAAGATGACCTTCTTCAATTGAGATTATGATAATCCTTTGTAGAGGCTGATTCTTTGGCAATTCAATGCAAATGTGGGCGAAGGGAAGTCTTCCTCGAGATGATGGTGTTATATTGTCCATTGATAAGAAGGATCCTCCTAAAAAACTGGCAAAGTTTTGAAAAAAGGACTCAAGCCATGACGCAGGGCTTAAATCCAACAACCGAACCTAAATTGGAACAGTGGAGGTGATTTCGAGTCACCATTCATTGCCAGGATACCATCTGTTAACTAAACAAGTCGACCGGAACATGACTCGAACTTTTCATATCAATTTAGGTCGACAGAAACACATTTAGAATTGTGTTTGTGTTGGGTTTTTATATCATGCCTGAAATTGCTAGGGATGGCAATGGGATCGGTTGGGATGAGCAGAGTTAAGCAGATAGTCCTAAACCTAAAAATGCCCCACACCTATCGTGTTATCCAATCTCAACAACATTTGTGATGTCATTCACAGTCTAAATTTTATAGTTTAAAATTACATGTGGTTTAGAATTTAAAAATTCAATCTCTCAATCTCACACACACACACATATATATATATATATATAGAGAGAGAGAGAGAGAGAGAGAGAGAAAGAAAAGTTGGTAAATGCATGCATTTCGTTCGTGCTTAAACATCCTCAAATATTTCAAATGGTAGATCAATGGTTAAAATTCAAAATTTTAAAGTAAAAATGTACATTGGTACTTTTTTGTAGATGCATTACGTGCACATGTTATAATTTTATTTTTTATTTTGAAATCTCAATTGTTCATCTTAAATATCATACGGTTAACCATCTTTAAAGAGATTTAAGGATGAGTGTATTCATATACTATGGTCTCTCTTTATATATATGGTCGAGTATGAACATGGATATGAATCGGGCACTTGAAAAAAGGAAGTGACACCATCTTTCTCCCAGCCACTTTGTGTTGTGCTTGTGATATGTTTATGATCGTGTCCATGATTTTGTGTTCGGGTTCAAATTCCAGAGAGAGAGAGAGAGGGAAACTTCGTTGTCGTTGCGAAATCTGAGAAGGGTGGAGGTGGTTTGTTAAATCATAATCATTAAAGATAATAGTCAAATCGTCGACAGTGTTATTCAACATTTTTTTGCTTGACTAATTGTTTATTCGGATATCGGTCAGATTACGTCCAATCCGTTCACATCCCAATGGCTTGAAACCCATACCCAGCCACTTTGATGCGACCCACTTGCTCTGACCCGATGTAAACCAAAATAAGCTCGCACCTATTTTCAGATTTGGATCACGTTCTGGGCCCCGCTTCTGAGTCTAGCACTGGTACGACCCTCTTTGTCGCTGACTGATATATATATATATATATATATATATATATATATATATAGAGAGAGAGAGAGAGAGAGAGAGAGAGAGAGGGGGGCGCGGGGGGGGGGGCACATGAATGCTGTTCGATATGTTTGACTACTCACTTGGTTATTTGGTTCTGTTATCTGAAACTATTATCCAATTAACAATCGGGTCAGATCTATTTTTCAAAATTTTACATATGAACCAAATCCAAATCCCAGTGTTTGGTTGACACAAAATGATTCGATACAAACGTGACACATGCAAGAGACGAAGTAGTCTCTCTCTCTTTTTAGATAGTGTTTGGGTGGATTTCGACATGAATGTAAAGTGGCACAACATGAAAATGACGTGCACAATATGAAGCTCTCGCCTCTTTTTTTCTCTTAGCGGACTTAGAACACGAAAATGAAATGAGGGATAGGAATGTAACACAAGCACAACACGAAGTTTCCATCTCTCTCTTTCTGTCTCTCCCTCTCTCTGGATTTTGAATACGAACATGAAACGAGGGACATAAACATAACACAAGCATGACACAAAGTTTCCATCTCTCCATATTTCTCTCTTTATCTCGGTGGATTTTGAACACTCATATATATAACATAAGCATGACAGGAACGTTAATATAATACAAGCAGGACACAAAGTTTCCATCGGTCTCCTTCTGTGGGTTTTGGACACGAACATGCAAATAAGGGACGAACATAACGCCCTCATCGTTAATATAATACGAGGGTCTTGTGTACACGAAGACATCGATAATGACAACCCATCTTTTATAATGACTAAAACAGCCTTACCTTTTACTGAAAAGGGTCATGGCGTCTCTTGTTTTTGTCTTCATCAATCAGTTGAGTTTTGGAACTTTTTTAAGAAAAAGAAAAGAAAAGAAAAGAAAATGGGGTTTTCCTAAGATCGTCCAACCTTTTTAACCATTTCCAAATCCGCCCTCTTCTTTCGGTTGTTCTCATAAAGGGATTGCATCTTCAAATATTTCACATTTACTTGCATGTTTGGTTTGGTCTGTTAGTAAAACGATCTTAATTATATCTCAAATTATATAAACTAAAGTAGGAGTGCAATGTTACTGTTGTACCTACAGCTGTTACCATTATTATGTCATGTCTTGAGGTTCGTTGGCATTGCGTGCCTAAACTGGCATCCCTTTTTTAAACCTTCGGTCACGTACTCATCGATTTTTCAGCATTAACAGTTATCAAATGATTCTCATCGATTTTTCAGCATTAAAGTTACCAAATGATTCTTACATTATGTTTGAAATATGAAAAAGAATGATATGAATGACTACCAACATCTAGCACAAGCTACAATTTGATGAAAATTTCAAATTATCATAATTTTCAAAAGCTTTCCACAAAAAATAAGATCAATATATGAATTCCACTTTATAAACTTTTAAAATGTGCAAGTTTTTAGCAATTGTTTTGTGAATTATACTAAATCATTAACGAGAATCAAAGTAACTACATCGAGCACAATAGCAACTAACAATCTATGTGGCTGATCTCACTTAGTTGAAGAGAAGGCTTAGATTCATTTCTCTAGCCAAGCTTTACTCCGGTAACTTAAAAGGACATTAAAAAGAAAATGAGTGAATAAGTGCTTAATATCAAAACTAGTGGATGTGTACAACGAGCATAGATGCATCTTTGGCCTCATAAATGGTCGATGCCAAGTAAATTCGAGACCCATGGTTCCAAACCAAATGGTGCTAGTTTTCTTAGAATTAGTTTAACCAAACCGGGATCAATCTGATTTTGATTCTGATTTGAGTCCTAAATTGCCCAGTACTTGTAAAAATCATTAAAATTTTGAAGTTAAACAATTTTTTTTTTAAATATGGAACCATCCGGTCCCAATGCAGTTCAGGTTTCATAAAAGGTGGACCTAGAACTGAACCCCATGATTCCACTTCTGGATCAGGTTTGACTGGTTCTGGTTTTTGACCCGGTTTGGATCTGGTTGAATCTGACTGCCATGTCTAATTGGCTTTCTGTTTGTGTACGAACTTTGTTAGAGGATTGTGTAATGAAAGGACGATTTGGGAACATTAGCAAAAGATAAGGGACGGGATCAGAAAAATAAAAGAAGAGAAACCCAATAAGGTTTTGGCAGACGGAGGCAAATTTTCAAAGAGAAATGACAAATGGCAGAGAGGGTTCACTCAGTAGGTTGACCGGGTTTTGTGGGGATCTGATTGTCCTGGAATTCATGGTTTCAAGGGTTGAAGTTTCCCACGCCAACCCCTTCACGGGAAAGCAAACTCCCCCCCCCCCCCCCCCCCCCCCATGTGGAACTAAAAACCACCGGCAGTAAAAGGCTGGGAAAATGCCAAACACCTGCATGGTAAAAGCCAAACTACAAATCCCAAAATTTCTTGCATTTCCGAGAATTACGGACTATGGAATTCCAAGTCACACACAAAAAAACTTATATATATATATATATATATATCAAAGAGAGAGAGAGAAATAGAGATTTGGATTTGAAAATGAGATCTCCTCGGGAGCATATGCTTAGGAATGTATCACCCTAAATTTGTGACGGCTTGTAAACTTGGAGCTCACAAGAACTGCGTGTCACGTGTCATGCTTTGTTGTTGTGTGACAGGTGACTCCACAGGGCACGAGTGGACCTATTAACTATCCAGTTTAGACATGATCAAGTAAAATAACACCAATACATGGAACTGGATATATAGGGATCCGAACAACCTGGGCATGTGTTTTCATACGTTGACAGGACACTTCATTTGGAGGGATGTCAACAGGGCGGATACCAGTTTGGGTTCTCTTACGCTTAATGGATTTATATACATATAGTTAGCTTTTAGATCATGCTGATAATTAATATTGTTAACTTATGACGAACTTTGAGAATATAAATATAATAATAATATTTTTTTAAATTTTAAGTTACAATTTTACTATAAAAAAAAGTAATGAATGAACATGATTCGATTTACTATATATATATATATATATATATATATATATATATATATAAAGAGAGAAAGTTCATAATGCCTCATAGCACAATCTTTAATAGAAAAAGTTAACAGTACTTTTTTTAGTTCAAATCTTATTTGTTTATCTCAAAGATCAAATGATCAACGGTGTTTATGTAAGATTATGCATCAAAAAATATCATGTATTTAGAACTACCTCCCTCTCTAACCGTGTTATGATTGAGTCGAGTCGGGTCTACTGAATATTGTCATTCATATTCATTAGTTGTAAATGCTTATATAATATTTAATACTACTTTCATCATTATAAAACTCAAATCAAACATACAACAATAACTAAGCCTTTTCTCATACTAGATGAGTTGGCTACATGGATTCTTTGTTTCTACATAGCCCTATCATGTGACATGGTAATAATTAACTCAATATAAACTAGATAATTCTTTATTATTTATTTCCAACACTTTAGTGGTCGTTATCTTACTTTTTTACATTTTTACAATCTACTTTTTTATATTTTCTTACGAGAACGTCTTTTAGTTGTCTTTCTATGTGTTCAAATCGTCCTAACATCTTCTTTTCTGCTATAGATATATTTTGTACATGATTATTAACTATCCAATACTCAGAAATATAAAAATAGCATATCTAATTGTTGTTCTGTAATATTTACTTTTCAACTTTAATGATATTTTTTTATCACATAGAATACCTAATGCCCTCTATTTTAACTAACAGACATTAATTCTGTGTGTAACATCTCCATCAATTTCTCCGACTCTGAAAAATTGATCATACGTATTTAAAACTTTTCTTGTGAGGGATGTAATGTGTGTCAATCTTAATTTCTATATCCTCTGAAATACCCAAATGATCAAATTTATATTTCATATATTTTATTTTTTTTCTACTAAATCGGAAGCGTTTACTGTTTGTCTCTATAGTTCTAATTTTCTATTAACTTTTTTTATAGACTCATCTACTAACACAATGTCATCTACAAAGAACATACACAAGGTATTTCATCTTAATATGTTTTATTAACTCATCTACTAACGATCTTTTTCGCTTCTTTATTTGTTTTCTTATAAGCCTCACAAGTTTCACTCGTCTTCTTAGTATAATGCAATTTATAACATGCCTTTTTTGCCTTAATTTTATCTTATACCACTTCATTTTACTCCACCACCAAACTTTTTTTTGTACCGGTATGCATCTCTTAGATTCCCCTAACAATTTTTTTGTTACTTCCCAATATGTATAATCATATTTTTCCTCGTAAGGTGTCTCTACATAATTTGAAATATCTCCTTAAACAACTTTCTATTTAAATATATATTCTTTGTCATATTTGAGGATCTACTATTTAGTTTGAATAGTTGTATGCACTATATTCTTCTTCGTCCACTTTTTACCTACAAATTCATTACTAAAAGTCAATGTTGAGTATAAATTTTCTCTTAGAATTATCTTAAAATATTTACAACATGATCTATATTTTTTCCTACAAACAAAATAATCAATTTGTGTTTACGACAAACCACTCTTATAAGTAATTAAATGTTAATCTTGCTTTTTGAAAATTATATTGGATATAAAGAGATCATATGCCATAACAAAATTTAAAACCCCTACCTTTATTATTTAAATCTCCAAAACCATAATTTACATGAATACCTCTGTATCATAATTTACAATAATACCAACTCCATTTAAAGTTTTTTCCTTTATTGGGTATAATAATTTAAAACCTATATTTTCAAATTTTTTAATTTTTTCTCCAATCCATTTAGTGTCTTGTAAAAATAGAATGTGAATATTTTTTAAAATCATAATATCTACCGCCTCTATTAGTTTGCTGATTAATATTTCAATATTCGAAGTACCAATACAAATCTTATTATTTAGGACTAACTTTCTTATTCCTTGCATGGGTTCATGATGAAAATACAGAGACCCCTTTTGTAATTTGTTTATTACATTTGAGCGACAATACAGTGGAACTAACTTATTTACTCATATCTATAAATGATATGACTCCACTATGTAATTGATTCACTAAAGCTAAACGAAAATATAAAGGCTCTTACTTACTTTTCACTGTAGTATATCGTTAAGAGGAGACACTTTAACACCATGCTTACAATTTGTAGAATTCATGATCAATAAAGCGGACAAAATTTTATCCCTCTTCCTTTATCTAAGCTGACCGATCGTGCAAAGGTGATAGCCCGAACCAAACATGAACGAACAAAAAATTTCGCATAGCAACGCGCCGTAAACAAATTTCAAACTCGGGTGACTATCGAATCGCGCTCAGTACTCGCACGAGTCCCGGTGACACTCTTGTGACCGCATTCACTGCCTTCTACCGATTATCTGTAAGAGGAATCAAACGGTTTATAAACTCTGATAAAGAATTGGCGGGCCAGAAGAGTCATCTCAGACTGACTGGTCATACACAGCACAGTCTGTCTCGTGACCCAGTCTCTCTTTCAGAGGATATCTGCCTCTCTCCTTCATCAGATATCTCCTCTTCATTTCACTGCTCTCCGCTCTCTCCTTCTCTCTCACACACACAAAACACAGAACCGTCCATTTGACATCAGTTCTAAGTGTTCAGGGAGATGCCATCTGAATCCTCAATGGGTTCTTTCCTGAGGCAGTTGAGCAGCAGGGAGCCTTGGAACTCTTCGAAAAGATGGAGCAGAAAGCACCCTCCGGAGAAAAACCTGAGCCAGATTGATGGGCTCAATCTGCACGACAATGGTGTGGTTTTAAGGAAGAGGGTCATGGTAGTGGTCGACTCGACGACTCGAGCCAAGCACGCCATGATGTGGGCTCTCACTCATGTGACCAACAAGGGTGATCTCCTCACCCTGCTGCAGATAATACCGCCATGCAGTGGCGGTGGTTCGCTTGGCGCCAGCGGAGATAGAACCTCGCATCTCGCCAACACTCTTGGTTCTCTTTGCAAAGTTTACAGGCCGGAGGTATCAAAACCTGTTCTTCACAACGTTTTTTTTAGTTTTATGGTTATGTTTTGTGTTTTCGGATATTTGAGATATTGGGGATCTGTGTTTGGTGTCAGGTTGAAGTTGAAGCTCTTGTCATCCAAGGGCCAAGATTCTCGACTCTGATCAGCCAAGTGAAGAAACTTGAAGCCTCTGTTCTTGTTTTGGGACAGAAGAAACCTTCACCTTTCAGCTGGTAGCCTTAATGCATGATCTCTTGTCTGCATGATTGCATCTCTGTTTCTCCACATCCGGTCTCTTGGTCTTTGTGTATATCAATTACTAAAGAGTCCGATCTTTACCCTGCCTGAATATTCAATCACTATTAAAATACATATTTTCCTACTAATCATGTTTGCAAAGACTAATCATACTTTGAAGTTCCAAGATCTCTTCTGTGATTGAAGCATATTTTCTTTGGAAAGAGTTTCCATTTAGAGGACTCTTCTTTGAAGTTCCAAGATCTCTTTTCTCACTTTTCTGTTCTTGGTTTTTTTATTCATAGTTACAGATCCGAATTCTTCAAACACATTTTACTAGTTTTCCCAGTTAACTACTGTTCTTGTAAACTCATAGAGAAAGGACTCCTATCTGCAATGACTGCCATTTGAAACGTATTCGTCTCTGCGAATGACAATCTTATATTAAGTCTTCCTTTTTCATCATCGTGGTGTTTGGCAAGTATGTTTTCCTTAGAAAATGAATTAGGGTAAGCTGATGTTTGTTTCTCTTAGAAGTTTCTCCTGGATTTCCAAAGATCCGATTTTGAAGGAGTGTTTGTATTTGCAGCCTGTTTATGAGCAGCAGTGAGGAATTTGTGGAGGAATGCATCAAGCATTGTGATTGTTTAACTCTGGCTGTTAGGAGGCAAAGCAAGAGCGTTGGTGGCTATCTCATCAGCACCAGATGGCAGAAGAACTTCTGGCTTCTTGCCTGACTAATGTGATCATGAAGGAGATGGCTGTCACCGTTGTAAAACATCTTTCTGACTGTAATAACAAAAACTGCACATAGCATCATCTGTATGTGAAGCTTGGCCTTATTGGGAAGTTTCATCCTCAAAGATTAGAAGCTAATGAATCATTTAATCCCACGTATGTTCTATTTGTTTGCCTCCTTGAGACAGTCATCTTTTTTCCCAGCTTTCTTTCTTCATAGTATAGCTAATTCCAAGCAGCAAATGGGCACTATAATCCATATAAAAATTCTTTTTGGTAATTAATTCATATAAGGAGTTTTGAAGAGCTCAATGACTAAACTCTTTAAATGTAAACAAGATTATGCGGCGACACATTTAACTTAGAAGTGAAGATGTGATCCACTGTTATTGATATTGTAAAACCAATACCCATGATACGGAAAGAGTTTAGAGTTCTCATGAGATTAGAAGCTAATGAATCATTTAATCCCACACATGTTCTATTTGTTTGCCGCCTTGAGACTCGTCTTTTTCCCCATCTTTCCTTCTTCATGGTATAGCTAATTCCAAGCAGCAAATGGTCACTAAAATCCACATAAAAATTCTTTTTGGTAATTAATGCAATTTAAAGAGTTTTGAAGAGCTCGATCAGTAAACTCTTTAAATGTAAGCAAGATTTTGCGGCGACACATTTAACTTAGAAGTGAAGATGGGATCCACTGTTATTGATATTGTAAAAACGATACCATGATACAGAAAGAGTTTAAAGCTCTCATGAGATTTGCTGTATCAATAGGGCTGCTGTGGCTCCGGTACAATTGACTTTAGAGTTCTGATAGGATTCCCTTCACCTTGAAAGTTATAACTGTGTCTGTATGATCTGGAGCTCCAATATTTGGCGGTTCTCGACTCAAATCAATTTGGCAGTGTACTCGAATTGAATAGGGTACTAATGCTGTATTTTTTAGCTTTACCCTAGATTTATTTAAAGTGGGGCTCCAGTCTTGTAACCAAAAGGGTTTGAATTCTTTTGTGGCAGCTGTAGGAGGCAAGAAACAGCTCTCTTCAAACTACGAAGAAATATCGTCTTCTGGTTTGTGTGATTGCTTCTGCATTTCGTATGCTCTCTTTCTTCTTAGTTCCCTTCATTCCCTTTGCAACGTGCTTTCGTCACTTAATACCATTTCTTTTCTATGTGGGGTAGTTGAATATAACTTCATAGTGTGGCAAAGTTTCCTGTTGGCTATGGTGGATCAATGCAATTTATTCCATGTGGGTAGATGGAGATAGATGAATAAAGAAAATCGTTACCAGAAGCAAAAACACTCCTTACAGCTTTGCTTGGTACCAAACAGGGAATAAAGGTCATTAAAGGAGGGCCACCAAGCTCTGTGGTAAATTTCTTTCATCTTTCCTGTCTTATATACAACACACCACAATATTGGAAACTACTACTAGCTCATCACTTCAACTGCAATTCAGGCCTTTATACCTATCAAGTAGCATGTGGTTGGTACAAAAGTGCCTGAGAGCTCTCCTTATCCCTAACTTAAAGGGAAGGTGATTAGAAGTTAATATTACAGAATTAGAATATCACAGCGATAGCTCACCTGGCTACAGAACTTGACTCACAAGTTGCTGGTGGTGCGTTCGATAACCAGGGCGGCATGCATACCTGGCTTGGGCTTCCCACCCGGGGGAAAAGGAAAAAATTAGTTTAAACGAAACTGATCTTAGATGGGACCAAATTCATTTAGCCACTTGCAAAGAATTCATCCAGGCAGAAGTTTTGATAATCTCAGTTCGGTTCACGCAGGTTTGTCTTAATGGGTATATGTGTTAGAAACATGTCAGCGCTCAACCATTAAGAATCCATGAAGCCACCACCTAATATTGGAAAAATACTCGGTTATGGTTGGTCTTGGTTACTGCTAAAAATTGCATTAGAAAGTTGATTTTAGAATAAGTGGGCAAAAATCATTTTCCGTATGGTAGGGTGGAATATGATTAATTTAAGGCAAGAAGCATCTCAAAGATAATAATATATGGGGTTTACGTGGGACCTGATCCCTTCTATCAGCAAGGTTCATAGGCAGTATGGAACTTCATATGTTATGCCAACCACAATTTATGGCATCCAGGCTTCTTAACAGATGCAAATCTGTAGTGATCATCTTAGATCAGTCAAAAGAATTTGCGGGGGAGGAGAAAAGGGGAGCACCGAAAGTCATATTTGTGCTCAAATGTGCCTAATGCATATCGCTCTGGTATACGATACAAGGTTTTATACAGCAGTATTCACAAAATTAGACCGTAAAGGCCAGAGGAATAAGCTGGTAGAAACAATTTACTGAAGTATGAATCAAGAAGAAAGTACTTGAACTCTGGACCATTTGCTTGGAATGCTGCGTGTTGCCCCCAATTAGATCCTACTAACTTGCAATGCTGCGTGTTATACTCACTCACTATTGATTGTTTCTTATAAAAGACGGTTTGCCAAATTGCTTAGTTGAAGCCCAGTTAAGCAGTAGACCATAACTGTAGCCCTCTGAATCAACTGTTAGTTATACTTCTCTTCTAATATTGGTTTAAAAATTGAGTTGTTAAGATGGTTTAGACATATGGAAAGGCAACTGATGGAAAGCTCCGATGTGAGAAATGGTGATTATGTTAAAAGAGGAAGAAGTCCACAAAGTATTGAAGGGAAATGATAAATTAATGATCTAGCTTCTCGTGAGTTAATTGTTGATATGAAACAAAATCAAACCTTATGAAAACAAAGAATTTATGTAGCTGATCTATCTAATATTTGAAAAGGCTTAGTTGTTTTGAAGGTAGATGCTTCACCACATCTTTAAGGTAAATCCACTACAGGGCATGAGGACCCAAAAGTGCAGACCATGCTCATTGATCAACTTCAGGATTAAGAAAGATATGGGATGAAGCGAAGCTTTCAGAATTGAAAGTTTTCAGGATTAAAAGAGAAACGTGTGTGTGTTGAGTTTGTATTAAACAGAAAAGAGGAGAGGGGCTTGAGATTTCTCTCCACAGTGTCCTACCTATCTCAATTTATTTTCACATTCAAATAGTTACATCAGGACATGCTTTTTACTGTTTCTGTTACTAGAAAGGGCCATTTAATGTGTTAGGTCACCTTCTACTGGACTCCCACAAAGTTGGTGCCCAGTCATTTTGAAGGGAAACCACTTAACTGGGGGACTATAACCCAACAGTTGATTACGAGCCAAAGACATGGTCGAACAGATTATCGTCTCCTCAGACACGATTCACTGTAAAATCCAAATTTTGTTCACAAGTGAACTGTAATCAATCAAGCATATTGCAAATTCAGTTTAGTGATCGTAAAGGCGGCAATGAGAGTGTGTACATGTGAAGAGACCATTGTCACGGTAGAGAGATCAGGAGATGAGCGGAGTCACCTTCAGGAACTGCAGCATACAACTTCCACTAATTGAAAACATATCTTCAATACCATCAGTAACTACACAAACTTAGAGATGTGGTGCGAGTTGGTGCTGGAAAGACACTGTACCCTTGGTCAGTGGCGGACCAAGAATTCTTTTGAGGTGAGGTGCACTTGAATTTCACATCTACAAAGCACTTTAATTTCCCTATAGCGGACCCAAAGATTTTTTGGATTTTGGGTGAGGTGCATTCCTCATCTTGCCCTAAAGTGAGTCCGCCACTACCCTTGGTAAAAGATCTAATAAAGTTTCACATTAACTATTAGCTACTTAACACAAATCTTTTCCTTTACCCTGGTTTCAGACCAACTATGTATGACTGAACCTTCACCATATTCATACAGGTTTGATTTCTCCGGGTTACAATAAAAGAATCCTATGCACAGCTGATCGAATTGTTTAGGTTTGGTTTTCATGAAATCAAGCATTAGAACCATTGATGAGAAAATCTCTTTAATTTTATCTATTTATCTACCTACATGCACACACACATGCAGACGTCGTTACGGTGTGACAAAGCACACAAACTACCACCAACCAATCTGACCTAAGGTGGAACCAGATGCGCCACCATGCACAAGGCTAAAGCGAGCCCATGACGACAATATCGCCCGCACCAGCATAAAGAAAGTTCCATTTTTGTGAAAAGCAATGCCCACAAAGGATGCACTTACTGGCTCATGATCTTGAGGCAGTGTTTCAAATGAGGTAGCATTGTTCATGACAATGTACAGTATTGATCACTATTAACATCCTTCTTTCACTAGCAAGCTGTGGTCGGGCCGATACCCCGACCGGACATGCATGCCGGATCACGAGATTCAACTCGAATATTCTTTCAAGTGAACACCCTAGCCAGGAAAGTCATGGCTCTTTGTGCAGCATAGACATCCTTCTCTCTCACTCGATGTTAAAGAAGGGGCAAACCAAAGAGACACATTCAACTTTGGTTGCCTAATCTTCTTTCACTAATTATGGCAAAATTTTGAGAGCTTTAAAGTGAACAAATAGTAAAACAGAATCCTGAAGGACAAGGACTCAAGCGCACTTGGCTAAGTGGGTCTGGTCAAGTTGGAGGACAGTGAACTTGTGTCCCTTGGCCCAAGAACTTGCAGTTTAATATGAAACATTTCTATATCAAACATTTGCTAAGTTCGGAATTACTGGAAATCCAAAGTTGGAGGGCCGTGAATGTTGCCAACTTGAGGATTTAGCGGGGATGGCAATATTGACCCAACCAGTGCAACTCCGATCTGATCAGGCTTGGGAATAAGATGTTTGATATATATATATATATATATATATATATATATATATATATATATATATATATATATATATATATATATATATATATATATATATATATATATATATATCAAGTTGGAGGACAGTGAACTTGTGTCCCTTGGCCCATTGCTGATATGCTCACTCATTACTTTTTCGAGGCATAAATATAATTAAAAATTTGTAGGATCAACCATGAGCACAAGTGAAAAGTATCAATGGTGGGCATCATAAATCATTCTATATATAAATATATATGTTTGCCCCGTACCCACCTCATTAAGGTTCGGTTGGGCTTGGGTACACCTATACTCCGAAACAACCCACTCCATTGGCGCAACTCATGCACTTGGGTACAAACTGATAAGAGCAATGTGTTCAAAACCAAGATGATTCGAGCTAATTCTGGTTTAGGCAGCTGTGCGACACGATCCCAAACCTGGATCTCGAACATGAACTTATTTGGATCCAGATATCAATCGACTATTTCCTGAAAATCTGAGTATGACTGGGCCGCACTATTAAGTGGGCATTGATTCTTGAAAGGAACTTAGTGAAAGGCAAACGCTAACTGGATTGAATGCCTGTAACCCAAAGGAAACACAGTGATAGCTAGTGGGACTTGAAAAGCAAAAGGGAAGAAATAGCTTTACTAGTACATGCAAGAAGAGTTGTTGACACATTTATTATTATGTTTTCTTAGTAGATGCGCACCTTGGCCAATGCGCAATGACCTTTCGGCTTGTGTTAAGCATTTTGATAAGTGAATTTATAGAACTTCTTTGATGATAAAATAAATTAGGGACATGAATCTCATTTCAAGCAAATCAATTGATCAATCAATTAAATCAATGAGTTCTCTATGAGAAAAAGAAGCACGTTCCCGGTATCAAACTCTTGATCTTCAACTTGGTTCTGTTGAGTCGGCCACCTTAGAGCCAGGGAGCGTTTGCTCTTACTGAGCATATACCACTATATATATATAGTGCATCATTATATTTAATCGATCAAGTAGGATATGTGCATCCTACTCAATTATATATATATATAAAATAAAGAGAGAGTTGTTAGACAACATATTAGATATTACTTGATCATTATCATCATTTGTGCGTTAAGTCCATACTTATTTATAATGGTGATTGATGAGTTAACAAAACATATTAAAGATGAAGTACCTTGGTGTATGTTATTTGCATATGACATTGTGTTAGTAGTGGAGGAGTGTAAGGAAAAAGTTAATAGAAAATTTGAACTATGAAGAGAATCATTAGAAAGTAAAGGCTTCCTACTTAGTAGAATAAAGACAGAATATATGGAATATAAGTTTGATCATTTGGTTACTTTAGAGTATATAAAAATTAAAATTGATACATACTGCATCCCCAAAAGAAAAGTTTTAAATACCTAAGGTCAATTTTTCAGAGTGATAAAAGAATTGATGGAGATGTTACGCATAGAATTAATGCTGGTTGGTTAAAATGGAGAGGAACATCAGGTATTCTTTATGATAAGAAGATATTATTAAAGTTAAAAGATAAACATTATAGAGCAACAATTAAACCTGCCATATTTTATGGTTGTGAGTGTTGGGCAATTAATCATCAATATGTACAAAGGATGTCTATGACAGAAATGAAGATGTTGAGATGGATGAGTGGTCTTATAAGAAAAAACCGTATACATAATGAGGTTATTAGAAACAAATTAGGAGTGACACCAATAGAGGATAAAATAAGAGAATATCGTTTAAGATGGTTTGAACATATAGAAAGAAGATCAAAAGAAGAACCTGTAAGAAGGTATGAAAAACTGAATTTTTAAAGTATTAAAAGAGGTAGAGGACGACCACAAGAGTGTTGGAAAGAAACAATAAACAATGATGTAGCTTATTGTGAGTTAATTGCTAACATGACACACGATGGGGCTCTGTAGAAACAAAGAATCCATGTAGCCGACCCTGTCTAGTATGGGAAAAGGCTTAGTTATTATTGTTTGTATTATCATCATTTGTACGATCAATCAAACAGTAGTAATAAAAGTACTCATGACATTAATTCTCATGTTAATATTGATGGGTTGCTCAATCTGCATTGTTCGCACGATCGCACGGATGATGCATATCGTTTAGTAGAGTGTAGCATCAGAAAGTATTTAGCCATTCTCAATTTTTCTATATATATAAAGAGAGTGAGAATTGTCAACAACCTCTCGTGCTAAACATTGCTTCATTATTATTATCGTTCTTACCATCAATTAGACAATAATGATAAAGTTACTCACCTTGCATCACATTTAATGTACTAATATCCATTCTCATGTCGATGTTGATTGGGCAAAACGATAAGGGTGAAGGCAACTTGGTTGGTGGTGCCGTCGAATTTGTTTTGGCGTCCATGGCTTCATGGGAAAGACACGCGATTGGAAACCCTGTTGTGCTTCGCTTTGGGGGTGCAACTCCTCATGACTCCCCCCTCTTACGCTACCATCAAAATTTCCTCCACATACGCATTACCATCATCTATCTATTTCCTTATCCCCTTTATCTTGTACAGCTAGCTCTCTCTGAGTGTGTGTGTGTGTGTGTGAGAGAGAGAGAGAGAGAGAGAGAGAGATGGCGTCTCTTTCCTAATGCCAAGATATTAATTGATGGATAGCCACCAAATTGATTTTAACGATTTGTTTAGGGCAAGAGATCTCATCCTTCCGCAATGAGTTTTCCATAGAGATTTTCCCTGTAGAGTTTCTCTTTCTTCTCTCTTTTGCTGTAATTTATATGACGTGGGCATTCATTCTCCTGATGGAAATTTTCTCCCTTCGTTATTTACTCTATATTTCTATTTTCTCTAATTTCCTTCTGCAATCCCATAAAACTTATTTTAGGTTAACAAAGATTGTACGCGTAATGCTTCTTCTCTTAGTTACATAGAGCAAAGTGTCTTAACAATATCAATTAAAAACATGTATTGAGTTTTTTGGTCGTAATTTCTTATTTTAATTTTGTGTTAAAATTTTCTCCTTTAGTATTGAAGAATATGGTGGACTTAATGATCTTGTGGTGCACCATTAGCAGAATTTCTTAACAATATCAATTAATAACATGTATCGAGTTTTTGGTCGTAATTTCTTATTTCAATTTTAGGTAACAATGGACCATAAGATGCCCATTATCAAGAATCTTCTCTTTTTGTCTGATTTATCTTTATATATATGAATAGGTTTAATTTTTGTGTTTATTTAGTGTATAGATAGGAATAAATTCTCATTAAAGTTATTGCTTTTAGCATATAAAAGATATACTAATTGATACAGGTGTTAGTCATCTTTCCATCCATATTGTGTTATTTCCCCTCCTTTAATATTGAAGAAAAATAACCTTAAGTATGATGGACTTAATGATCTTGTGGTTCATCATTATCTATTTCTATTAACATTAAGAACTTGTATCATCTACAGTGGCGGATCTAGAAATTCTTTTAGGGTGGGGCGAACAATGTATAACCCATCGAACCACCATGGGCTGTAGACTTTAAGTTGATTTTCAAAATTTAGGGTGGGGCGGCGCCCCACCTCAGCTCAATGTAGATCCGCCACTGATCCATCTACATCATTTTTCTACTCTTTTATAAGTCGGAGTTTTCTCTAAATGCAAACATGCCTTGATTGCGCGAAGTACGGTTCCGGTGTGCACCCAAATATAGGAAGGGTGTGCACTCGGTTTGGCTGGGAAACTTCAAGGGATTAATTCTCCTAGTTTCTGTTTATGATGGCCTTATCTTGTCATATTTTCTTATCTAAACTTATTATTTATCATCTTGCATCAATTTCGCGTCACCCATGAACATGATGTTTTATGGTTAAGAAAGAAGGCTTAATTTTAGTCATAATGCTTCGAAAAACATCGCGTTCGACTAGGGTCACACCGCGTTGTGGGCGTAAACCTGTGTTTCTTCATGATTCAAGGTCCAAGATCCAACATTATTACCCAAAAAACAATACATTGGACAAAATTAGGGATGTATTTAGGATAAAACCTTAAATTTGATATTGATAAATTGGTCACTAATATATGGCATTTCAAAGCCTGTGGTCGAACCCACCTGGTTATTTTGCCATACAAGCTCAGTTCCGACATATTCAGAAGCCTCAATGAGTTTAGTAGAACTTGGATCGTATTCTGCATTTTCAGATATATCCAATGGATATCGCATATCGCCTTTTTTCTTTCATATTTGTATCCAAGTCAAATTACTTCAGTGTCCAATAAGTTGGATTTGGTAAAACCATATTCTTGCCCCGACCCAAAGGTTAAGAATAATTCTACTCTATCATGATCTTTATATGTCACCGCAACCGTCAATGTGGATCCGTAGATTGGCATCACCGCCCCCCTAAACTCTATGTCTTTCAAGTAGACATGTCCGGTTTTGGTTCCGGTTTCAGAGTTACCGGTTCCAGTAAGATTTCAGTTTGAATATGCAACCGTCCGGAACCGATAATTTTATTAAAAAAAGTAAAATTTATAGGAAAATTAAAAAAAAGAACTGGTAGTTTGGAACCACTGGTTCTGGTTTTATAAAAGGTGAAACTGGAATTGAATCAAGTGAACCTTAGTTCTAGGCTCTGTCGGTTCTTGGACCGGATCGGTTCTAGTTGGAATTGTGGGGCCCGTTAGAAACCGATCACATCTACTTCCGACGAGGAAAAGGTAGTGAACTCATCTTATGTTACATGAATATAAATATTATAAGCATTAGTAAGATCAATAGTGTTATATGTTTAGTATCATATAGGCCCAACATCAACATATGCAGAAGAAGAGAGCAATTACTGAAATAAAATTGTCGACAGTGTTGTTACATAAGGCATGACGTGATCCGTAATGGAGTTATTAGAAAGAAAAGTCGGTGTAGCATGATTTGTGCATAATCTTGCATAAATATTTTTATTGTTTGATCTTTAATATTGATGGTGGAGATTTGAATTACTTTATATTTAACTGCATCGTGTGCATTAAATGTAAAGTACAAAGCTATAAAGGTACTTTTAATTGAAATCTTCATCATTGACATCAACGATATGACAGTGGAGAAGTTTATGAAACAAAAGCTATTAGTACTATATATATATATATATATATATATATATATATATATATATATATATATATATATATGCTAGATGCCTTTTGACACTAGACTGTTATGGACAATATGAGCCATTAGTTAGGGATGCATGAATGGCCTTGATTTATTTTTTCATAAACAAAGAAAAATTAAAGCAATTTTACTTTTTTTTGTTTTCCATTCTCCTTGTGGTCCATCTAATTGGTCATGAGGTTCGTCGATATTGGAGGCTCACTTCATCTCTCGTCTGCATCAGGGCTCGATCACTGGATTTGGTAAGCTCTCCCTCCCCCCCCTCTCTCTTTCATTGTAGGCTTGTAGCTCATTACATCTAAAACTTGCATTTGTAAAACTTCCTTTCTTTTTAAAAGAGTTAGGCAAGAACCCTACCAGTCAAAAAAAAAATGATATGCACAGAATATACAAGAAGGTAAAAGTAACCAGTTGCTATCATGCTGCACAAGTATAGGAAGTGGAGCAAACTTTCTATCTACCATGCAAAAATAGTCTGTCATAGAATATGCAAAGTAGACTGAGATTCAGCATTGATATTTTCATGTGCAACACAACAGTTAGTCTTAATCTCTGTTAAAAACTTGTTTACTTTGGTTGGAAGTAGAATCTTATGGATTGAGATAACAATGTTTATAACTGCTATATTTTTTATTGTTCACGCCAAAAAATTGTCAGAGTTTGAACGAGAGAGTTATAACGAAGAGAAATTGATCCTGTTAGGAAGCCTTTAACCAGGCTGCCAATAGTGATTTCAGTGACAACACTTATATAAACAGTTTGCCTACTCCAACTTCTAGATTGGCCTTTTCACACCAACAAAATATATGTTATAATATGTGTGTGCTAAAGCAATGGCAAGAGAATTCGGTCCACTATAGATGGAAAAAAAATTTACTAGAAATTGTTTAATATATCAACAATCCTGTCATTATCCTCCTACATGCTTTCACAACAAAAAGAATTTGTAATCCATCAAAACCTTCATGTGTTTACTCATTCATTCTAGTTGAAAGTACTTTATTTAACTGTTTCTTTTGAACCTTTTGGTCTCATAGCAAATTTTGACTATGTCGTTGTCATTAATCTTAAAAAAATGTCACTTTTGCAGCCTATATTTAGCAGAGTGCTATTTCTTGGTGGCAGACTTTGTCTTTTGAGTTATTTTTATATTCTGTATGATCCATTTCCCACAAAACTGTATGCAGTACTCTTATTATGTAGATGGCTAGTTGATTCTATCATAATCATGTAACCCTCTACTAGTTATTGCAATTCTATTAATTTGTTATATATATATATATATATATATATGAGTGCAACAGGGAAAGGTGCAACTTTTTAGTAAAACTTCAGCATATTGGACTTTGATTTTAAAGGAGAATGTTTGAAGGAGTTAATGCTTGCTTGTATATTTTCATACCCTAAGTGTGAATGGTTTACATCTCATAAATTGAATTTGATTAGAAGTTTTCTTTCCTTCATGTGATCAATAAATTATTATATAACTCTGTTAACTCTCTCTCTCTCTCTCCCTGGTAGGAGAGTGATAGTATGACTCTTGCTTTGGGAACTGTACATTTACAATGATGTTGAGATTTTTTACTCTTGGAGGGAGTTGCCCAGATCATCTTTCAAAATATACAGCCAGGTTGACGTGAAGCCGACCCAACCAGGTGGGTTCTGGGTTAAAAGAAAATGACCCCTCAAAAAAAGGTCAATCTGGGTCGACCTACTTTTGGCCCAAATCGAAAGTGACCCGACCTGTTCACCCGATTTGCCACTCCTGCACCCTCTCTCAACGAATTGCTCCCCTTTGGGTTAACTGAAGCTTAATTATTGTAAGAGAGAGACTTTATAAGCCATTGAGCAAGCAAGTCAATTCAACCCAAATCATGACAAATGAAAAGAAAGGTGCATTTTCTACAAGTGAGAAGCAAGCTTCTTTGCCCTTCACCTTTTCCTTCTTTTGGTAAAGCAAGGGGGCCTTTCACTGCCCTATGTGCCTCCCCAAAAGTATGCACTATGTGTTTGTGTGTGCGGATAAAGATATTCAGTACTCTTTGTCTGTTTAAAATTGACATTTTGGATAGAGGCAACCCCACGTTTTTAAGAGGATAATATCACAAGAAGTTCAAATATAATTTTCTCAAACTCTCTCTCTTATATATATATATATATATAATTGATCTTTATGATTTAGGTCTTGAGGCATGGCCACTATCACCAAGAGTTATCAACCTAGGCCCTTTATATTATATTTTTCTCAAGCTCTCTCTCTCTCTCTCTCTCTCTCTCTATATATATATATATATATATATATATATATATATATATATATATATATATCTACTTCTCTATGCATAGCTTTCTATCTCTAGATTTACGGTTACCTCGCAACGGTTCATTGAGTCTTTTATTATCTTTTTGTGAAAACACAGGAAAACGTTTTGTTAAAACAATTAATCAAAACAGTTTTTTTTAGAATAGTTCATGCAATTAGTGAAGGAGGTTCGCCTTCCTAATTGCATGAACCGTCACTGTTTAGGCCTTATGACCACTATCACTAAGAGTTATCAACCTAGACCCTTTTATACTGGTTTAGGTATCGTGTTTAACAGGTTGAAATGCATTATAATTGATCTTTATGATTGCATATTATAAATATATTCTATGGTTATAAGTACATTATGTTCTAAATTAATAAGAGCATGTATGTGCTTTCTCCTCCATAATCAACTGCACTCAAAGGTTCAGAAACATGCTAATATTTATGAAATGGATTATGCGAATATATGCGAAAATGTATGTGATTGGAGTCACTACTTTAAGAAAACTTCACTGATCATAAGCTCGCTCGAGCAGGCAGCAAACTATACTGCATAGTCATCCCCTCTTAAACAAATTCTACAGCCTGCTCAGGCCACCCTTACCTATCAAACGAAACCAAATTGATCGGTCAGCTATTGATTACTGATTAGTGGCTTGGATGAAATGAAAGTTGCAATAATTTTTATATCTAGTTGTACAACTTGAAGTCTTGCGTTAGTCTTGACTAGGGCAACTTACCTATCAAACGAAACCAACTCCATTAAATTGCCTCAAATCCACGCCCATATCAAGGAAAATGAAACCAAAGAGGGTATATGGCCATTGTGGCCAGCCACAAGTAACACGCTGCCAAAATGGCAGGCCTACAATCTCTCTCTCTTATATATATATATATATATATATATATATATATAAAGAAGGAAAAAAGGTTGGTTATGCATATTGTAGACCTACATGTCACGGCCAAACCGACATCGTGAAAGTCGATGGGCAACTTAACTATGGTTGTGACACACACTCTTAATATACTAAAGCTGGTGCAAGTGTGCCACGTATCACAGTAAGGCATTAATATAAGAAAGTAAGATGAGGAAAGTTAGCATTATAATCAAAGCAAAATAAAGTTAGAAATGCTACTAATATATATACAATGATTATGAGTATATGTGATAATACCTGATGCCCTCTCCATTTTATCCATAGAATTAATGGTTATTGAATAAAATAGAGAGGGACATCAGGTATTCTATGTGATAAGAAGATACCGTTAAAGTTGAAATGTAAATATTATAGAGCAACAATTAGACGTGCTATTTTTTATAGTTTTGAGTGTTGGGCAATTAATTACTAACATGTACAAAAGATGTATGTAGTAAAAATAAAGATGTTGAGATGGATGGTCTATCACACAAGAAAAGACAATATGCATATGTTATTAGAAACAAATTGGGAGTAGCACTAATAAGGATAAAATGAGGGGAAATAATTTAAGATGGTTTCAAAATGTAGAAAGACGATCCAAGGATGGTTATGTAAGAAGATATGAAAAACTAGATTATAAAAATGTTAAAAGAAGAAGAAAAAAAGCACAAAAGTATTGGAAAGAAACAATAAAGAATGATCTAGTTTATATTGAGTTAACTGTTAGCATGACACATGATAGGGCTATGTGGAAACAAAATATCTATATAGCAAACCTCATCTAGTATGAAAAAAGGCTTAGTTATTGTATATATATAATGATTCACATACCTGCATGAAGAATGATGTATCATACTACCTAGTTAGACTCGAACAAATAAGATGCAACTAACTGATAGAATTTGTCAAAATAAATCAATATGTCCTCTTAATATATTACTTTATGTACAACTCATTACACTCATAAGGGTATAGTAGTAAGATGCCAAAGTGTTCAAAATTAAAATAATTTTAACATTATGCTTCTAAAGTAGTGATATGTAGCTTATACTATACTTTATATGCATGGAGCTTTGTAGGTCTACGTAATGAAGGGTCTTATCACTGCAATTAAGATGCTTTGATGATAACTGAACTATCATATAAGGTTCTACAACATCTACATGACAAATATATGAGTGATATTTAGACAACTTATGTGCATTACAATCAAAGTATTTTACATGACTATATAGTTGTGAGTCAATATGTATTATACAAAATAAAATATAAGAATGTATAATATACAAAGTTATGTTTAATTAAAATATTAAGAACATAGTTGCTATTTCGCAAAATACATGTTTTTCGTCATCAAATCCAATAGCTTACAATATTTAATAAGATGATCAATAGGAGATTGCTTGTGACAGAGATCTTTCATCTATCGGATTACTCATGGTTCTCCATCTAGCCATTTTGATCGCATACTAACTCTAAAAGTTGGAAAATACTGATAAATTCATATCTATAATTAAAACATATAACTTATTAAATTTTGAAAATTGATTATATAAAAGATTAGTATAACAAGAAACACTAGTATAGGTTCTTATGTTAAGCAAAAAAGTATGTCTACTAAGTTATTGTGCTTGTGTCCGTGATGTATTTCCTAATTGTATATAAATAGGCTAATATTATTGCACTCTATCATAATTGTTAACCCTCTAAAATAATGTAATAGATGCATGATCGTTATTGGTACTCTATTTCAAAACTTGTCTTCATATAATGTATAACCTAATTAATACAATAAATATAATAAAGCCTTATATTCGTTAGTGACTCCTCCACTTCAAAAATTAGTTTGGAGCACCTCATACTTAATGACCTCGGACTTAATGTCTAAAACTACTTCATTGAAGATCATCACTAACAAATCACCCAAAATATCTTCATTGCTTATAGTGTTCATCTCATTTGTCAAAATAAAAAGTTGTCACTCCACATAAAGACAAAGTATCTCGTGAACAGCATAAAGTGTAATAGTCATCTCACCCATGACATGTGGAAGTTGTTTGCATATAGTTGTCAATGTTTGATAAAAACAGTCAACAATGCATAGTCTATCACTTCATAAATCAAATCCATTTACCTAATCAACGTATTTCTATACGTAATCAATCTGAACCCAATTATCAGGCCTCACATTCATTCACTTCCTTAGCCAAACTATCAATAATATATCTAATGTGGGTTATTACCACTTTTCGTGTTGTTTGCGTTAGTATTGATATCGAATATAAAATTATCTAAAGTTAGAAATTAATTATTTCTCCCAAATCTTATGAACAATATGACCTTCTAAGCCATGGAGTAATCGTGCCATAGCAAGAGATTCATGATCCTTACTTTGTATAATATCAATCTCAATATTTGAAGTTGATGTATCTTCTTCATAATGTAAAGTATCAACTTCTTTTTCACTTCATTGTTGTCTGCTTCATTGTTGTCGAGAACATCCTTCATATGATACAATGTTGCGTTTTGTAATTGACACTGTGACGTTAGATCCTTTTACACGTTCCTATGAGTTATATCTATATAACAAAAATAAATTTATGATACCATATCGAAACAACCAAAACATGATCCGAACACATCTCCCAAACATAAAAGACTCGCTTAGGGTGTAAAGAGACTCACCCCAAGTACATTCCTTACCAAGAGTGACCCACACTCCAAGTGCATCTCCAACTCAAAAACTCATCAACAAAAAACCATTAAACAATCACTTAAAACAACTAAAACTCAAAAATCAAACCAAATCAACACCATGACCCAATAAATCGACAAATGCTCATTTGAATCAACCGTTCTTATCCTTTTTTTCTTCTTTATCCTCTATCTCTTCTTTATTTCAATTTCTTTTTGTTCTATCAATTTCAATTAGTTTCCGAGTAGACGAAAAAATGAGAAAAATAAGTGCAATTTTCTAGTTCGTGTTAGAGAAGAGAGGACTAGGTTATTGTGTATAAAATGATATTTTAATAAATACAAAAACGTTCTTAGTTATTTTGAAAACTTAGAGTAAAAAAAGTGTGTAGAGAGTAAAAGAGATGTATCAATCATGATTTAAAACTCATTGATTCATATTTTGAAAGATGTTTTGGACATATGAGTGTGTGCCTCTCTCTTTCTCTCTCTATATATATATATATGTATATATATATATATATGTATATATATATAAAGAGAAGGAATTAATATATAATGTTTATTTTGAACATGTCTGACCATTTTTACCACTTTCTCTCTTTATATATATACTCTCGTTGAGAGCCGAAAATCACGTCCCCACTTCTGCTGACAAGAATATATGAAAGGTTCATTTTGAGCAACAAACCCCTGCAGCAGTTTCCATGTCCAATACAAGCAGAGATACGGCTGTGTATCGCCCATATACACAGATTTTAGGATTCCTCTATTTCTAATTCACAGACTCAACGTCATATTTAAAGGACAAACCAACCCTTACTACAAACGTACAAAACTATCACTATTCGCCACCCCCAAAAAGGAAAGATAAAAGATATACCCGTCTTTCATACACGAAACCACTAACACGAAAAGGAAACAAAAGGCAAGAAAAGGAGAAGGTACACTTCGAATTTACAAAACAGGCGACCGAAGGCGTTCTCCCAGAGAGGTTACATGAGACGCACAGCTTTACCGTATTATTAAAGACTGACGCTCCATGTCATCGCCACTATCACGATCACCATCATCGCCACCAACCGCCAACTCACCACCACAATGTTGGCGAGACAATTGGATGCCGGTGAGCTTCCGGGCTCTTTCGGCCTCACCGAGCCAATCGGTCCGGAGCACCACCCCAAGCACGCAAACCACGCACCCGACTTGCGCCGCTAGCAGCCCGCACCACAACCCCCTGAACCCGACACCCGACCAGAAGGCCAAGCCCACTGCCACCGGCATCCCTAGAAGGTAGAATGCCAGCAGATTGATCCTCGCTCCGACCGACGGACGCGCCGTCCCGCGAAGAACGCCGCAGCCAGTCGTCTGTGGGCAGTTCCCGAGCTCGCAGACACCGATCAAGGGAAGCACCGAGCAGGCCAGTGCCACCACCTCCTCGTCGTCGGTGAAGAACCGCACCCACCTCTCTCTGACCGCTACTGTCCAAGCCAAATTCACAACCCCTGCTGCTGCAGCGCAGCCGAGAGCCACCATAGTCGCCATTTTCGCCCGGTCCGGCCGACTGGCACCGAGCTCGTTTCCGACACGAGTGGAGACACAGGCAGCGAGTGCCATTGGCAGACTGTACATCATACTCGTCGTCTGAATAACGATAGACGTCGTTCCGACCGCCACTTTCGGCTGAGGCAAGTATCCGGCGACCAACGTAATCAATTCATACCACCACCACTCTAAACAAATACCCAGGCAACTCGGGATTACTAACTTTAGCAACGGCCACCATTGCCGGAAATCAAATGCTGCCAGTGACCACCCTGTCCAAGCGACTCTCCGGCCGCCGTAGAGGTATAAGTACGCGCTGAGCCCGAACGCCATATTGAAATTGGTGAGCACAGAGGCCGCAGCGACGCCAGGGACACCAAGCTTGAATACGAATACAAACAGGATATTCAGGGGGACGTGGAGAAGCACGGCGACACCGGAGCAGACCATGAGCGGTGTAGTGATCTTCTGCGACCGGAGATAGACGCGGAGCGGCTGGAAAACGGAGTTCGTTACGAGGTCCGGCAGCGAACAAAGAGCGTACGTCGCCGCAACGGCGGTAATGGCTGGGTCTTGGCCAAGCGCGGTGAGTAGTCGGCCGAGATTCGCCCAGAGAACGCTGATGGGCAATGCAGCAGTAAGAAGAATAAGTATAGTTCTTTGCAAAGACAGAGTAACGAGTTCCCAATTCTTCGAACCAAAAGCCTGGCTGCAAATCGGCTCCATGCCGGACGCCAATCCGAAGAGGATCGAATACCCCGTGATATTAGTAAAGCCTACGGAAAGCGCCCCGCCGGAGAGCTCGAGACTACCCAAGCGACCAAGGCAAGCGACAGAGATGGTCGACCGGGCGAAGACAGCGAGATTCAGCAGCGTTATCGGGGTAACCATGCGCCATAACTCGCTCAACTCGTTGGCTACTCGCCGGATGAGCTCTCCTTTCACCGATTCTGGGAACAGAACCATGATGGTGCTCAACAGCCTTGTTAACGTCCCATGAACGTCTTGTGCGCCTGCTGTCATATTGCAAATACAGAGTTTTCAAACGAGAAGAACAATGAATTTTCAGAGAGAGAGAGAGAGAGAGATGGGTATGTCTGCTTTAAGACGAACGAAGTTGAGAGGACGAAGGTTAGACAGGGAACGTGAACGTGTGCAGATTTGTTTTTGCTGTCATTTCCTTAAGCCTCAAAAGTCTTTCTTTTGAATGAGGTTTCTGACTCCTTTTTTCTCTCTCTCTTTGTTTCCTTCGTCATTTCGATGACCAAACAGACAAAGAAGACGAGAGCTTCGATGAAGAAAGGCAAACACACTGGTCATTGACTTGACAAACCATCGATGGGTTTTGGGGTTTATATAAGGTTTGAAGGCGGTGGGTTGGGTGGGGAGTATGGGTTTGGCTTGTTTTTCAACCATGGTTAGTTTTTTCTTTTTGTTTGAGGGAACCATGATTAAGTAAAGCTTATTTACTTATTATTAAAAAAACATGGTTTGTAAATGCAGTACCTCTGCCAAGGACGGCGGTGATCACATGTGAGAAGAGGAGCAGCAGGCATGCCGCGGTCACGTCAAGGCGGTTTTACAGTTGCCTGCGGCACAGTCTGAAGGGATTTTTTTTCGTACTCATTTTAGGATAAAGAAGAATAAAGGGGCACCAAAGGCTGCTTGCCAAGATGCACTTGTCTCTTTGTGAAAAACGAAAGTAATAAGGGTAATATAGTAATTTATCGTTTTAATTTTTATATTATTTAAATCATGACAAAATGAAAGAAAAAATATAGAAGTGAAGTAGAAAGAATAACTGATACCCAAAGGTAAATAATTGTAGCACCGAGAGTGTAGCTCAACGGTAAAGTGTTCTTGGTGTCATTGTTGGTAAAAAGTTCGACTCCCAGAAAGCGCATTATGTGATTGGGTGTATATTAGACTTCAACCTTTTCTTGAAAAAGAAAAAAGAGGTAAGCAATTGCATATGCAATATTTATCCCTTGAGTCGTTTATACTAAAATTATTTATCATGTAAATATGATTATTTCTCTTATTCTAAAACTATATGTATAGGGCTCATAAATGAACTGAGTAACTTGATAAGAGCTCGACTCATTTATGAGCTCGACTCATTTATGCTCATGTTCATCCTTTACTTTTATAAGAAACGATAATAATTAGAGTTTTTTTAAAATGGTACTTATGCTCTCAAAAGTAAGAAATGAGAATGAATATACATGTGTCTAAAGTTGCAAGTTGTAGCTTATGAAGACGCTTGTATTAAGGTACTTACGATGAGGAAAAAGTTCCCTTTTTTACCTTTTATTTAGGTGAACAAAAGCAATTTGTATTTCAAGTATTTAAGAAAATCTCCAAAGCAAGGCTATTCGGCTGTTAGCTCAGTTTATTTGTATAGAAAACAAGTGCGGGTTCGGTTCACCAGCCCTAGTAATCATAACCAACCCGAACCAATGACTCACCACTCTTTGGATGTCACATTCTCTCTAGTGTCTTTGTGGTAGCATCACTTGTTAGGCAGGATTTGATTTGGTTTCTTCTCTTTTAAAACTTTTATGTCCATGTAAGAGCAAATTCGAGAAGATCTTATTGTTAGAAATTTAAGTGACTTATTTGGGTATGAATCTAGAAGCCTTTATATTTTCGTATCTTTTTCTTTTATGATATGGAAGTTAGTTTATATTCGTTTATGATATTGAATAGAGATAGTTAATATGTGGGAAATCGCCGAAAATAGAATCAAGTTTGGATCTTTTGGGCCTATACCCGACCCCATACATGAAGGGGGGTTGGGGACAATGTTAGTATATACAAATACCCGGTATCATACCCGAACCTCAATTTTGTACCCGTTACGCATTCCGTTACCCTTAAGAATAGGAACACCTCCTATATCCAATTCCAAGTATAATGACAAATAAAAGTGATTTTTTTTGTCAAAATTCATTTGTTTCTAAATCTAATTCAAATATCTGAAATATGATAAGGTTAGATAAATTGAAATTTGAAAATTTCAATCTCTCTTGTTGTCTCACACAACATGCTCGTGTGTGCATGCATGCACCCACACACACGTGTGTGTATTTATATAGTTTGGCTTAGGTACTTCTTATCCCGTTCCTCCTATATACCATGTCCAAGATATGTGTAGACATGACTGTTTCCAAACCGGCTCAACGGTTCCAACTGGAACTCAACCGGACCAAGAACCAGCTAAAACTAGAACTGCTAAAACCAAAAGGAGAATCAGGCACAAAACCAGGGACCACTAGGTTTGGTTCCGGTTTCACCTTTCATGAACCCAGAACGGCCCGAAACCATAACCGGTGATTCCAGTATGAGAATTGGGTGGTCTCGAAACCGAGGATCAAACTGTCGGTTCTAACCGGAATCACCCCCATATGGTTCCTTAATCGGTTCCACACTCGAACCAGACTCTCCCCCGAGCTGGTTCGCAACTTAACCATAACTTGCCATATCTAGTTATATAAGTTTTCTTGCCCCATTAAGGTTAGATTGGGTCGGGTCCGATAAGTCAGGCCAATATTGCCGTCTCTAGATATACTCTTCCTTGCTAATGTTGCTAGTTATTCATTCGGATTAGGGCACGGAAGACCAGTTCCAATGGTTCATGCTAACAGGAGTTTATTTCGGATCAAACTGTACTTACTCAAATCCTGATGCACTCATATCGACGGCTGTGTTTCAATTTAGTACATGCTCACCAACATTGCGTACCATTGCTTCTCCTTCTTCTTCTTTTTTATGTGTATTGGGATCTGAGTCCGCGCTCATTTGATGTATGATTATCCTTTTCTTTTCGGAGGCCGGAGCCGGAGCCGTGTCCCGAGGGTCGAAGTGACTCCAATCATCATGCGAGTCGAGAGCCTTGCCAAGTGAGCTAACACTAGGAGTGCATTTGATGTGTGATGATTGTCACCATAAGAGAGAGAAAGAAGTAGGGATAGCAATTTCGTGTTCTGGGTCGTGACTTATCATGCTGAATTATGTTTGGGTCGGGAACATATAAAGTCCCAACCCAACCCAGTTCTTTTAATGGTATTTTAGGTGGACACATAAACTTTTCAGGTGATGTCGATGTGTGTTATTTGCGCAATTTTGTATTTTGGCTTATGGTCATGTCTTATCATTTCATCCTTGTGTCAAAAACTTATCAACCCAAATATGACCCGATTATTTTTGTTTACTTCACATGGACACAAGCATAAACTTTTAGTTGTAATGTGTGTACACATGTGCATGCACACACGCACTCATATGTGAGTGTGGTGCTGTGGGAGATCAAGCATATGATGTTAAGGGTGACGATTTTGTGATTTATGTTCATATCGTATTTATTCCAAAACAGGTCTAGCGGAGCACAAACTGACCTTTCTTCATGTTAACTCAAGTGGACACGGACAGAATTTTCGGCCTGTTTCTGTGTCGGGGTGCTGAATATTTTGTGACTCAAGATATGTTTGTATCATGTCATTTCATGTTCGTTCCTAAAACAGGTAAAGCAGAACACAAACTGGTCTCTGACGTCACTTCAAGTGAACACAAACAGGAAGTTTCTTGGGGATACTTTCGTGTTGGACTTTTGTGTTAGAATTATCCACAATTCTTCTTTTCGTATTGTTTCATGCCATTTTATGTTTACGTTCAAATGTGTTAACTTGGAAACGACCCCATTATCTGCGTGTCAGTTCTGGTCGATCTGAATGCAGACTTTCACGATCGTGTTTCTTTTTGGGTTCTCATGATGTTTGAAGTTGTTACTTCTAAACGGTTCGCGTTTAGTGATTTGAAGGATCAAATGCAAAGGGTTTGCGACGCTTCTAAAGGGTGATTTGAGGGATCAAAACAGTGATCAAATGCAAATTGTTGGTGATGTGAAGGACCAACAGGAACAGCAAACGAGTCAAGCGATTCGCCGCTAGGCTCAAGTCGTGATTTTTTTTAGCTTGTTCCGGTTTATTTCGTCGAAATAATGTGCCAAATATAAAATTTAGCATGTTAAAACTAAGCAAGAGTTTATTTTGTAATACAGGGTTGTGTTGAAGGTTCCTTTTTAACTTTTATTTTGTTTTTCTATTAAAAATCATAGATACAACAACAACAACAACAACAACTAAGCCTTTCCCATACTAGACAGGGTCGGCTAAATGGATTCTTTGTTTCCACAGATCTCTATCGTGTGCCATGTTAGCAGTTAACTCCCAATAAGCTAGATCATTCTTTATTGTTTCTTTCCAACACTTTTGTGGTCGTCCTCTACCTCTTTTAATACTTTCCAAATTTAGTTTTTCTAACCTTCTTACAGGTTCTTCTTTTGATCTTCTTTCTATATGTCCAAACCATCTTAAACGATGTTCTCTCATTTTATCCTCTATTGGTGTCACTCCTACTTTGTTTCTAATAACCTCATTATGTATACGGTCTTTTCTTGTATGACCACTCATCCATCTCAACATCTTCATTTCTGTCACAGACATCTTTTGTACATGTTGATGATTAACTGCCCAACATTCAGAACCATAAAACATGGCAGGCCTAACTGCTGCTCTATAATATTTACCTTTTAATTTTAATGATATCTTCTTATCACAAAGAATACCTGATGCTCCTCTCCATTTTAACCAACCAGCATTAATTCTATGTGTAACATCTCCATCAATTCTTCCATCACTTTAAAAAATTGACCCTAGGGATTTAAAACTTTTCTTTTGGGGAATGCAATGTGTGCCAATTTTAATTTATATGTCCTCTGAAGTAGCCAAATGATCAAACTTACATACCATATATTCTGTCTTTGTTCTACTAAGTCGGAGGCCTTTGTTTTCTAATGTTTCTCTCCATAGTTCCAATTTTCTATTAACTTTTTCCTTAGACTCCTCCACTAATACAATGTCATCTGCAAATAACATACACCAAGGTACTTCATCTTGAATATGTTTTGTTAACTCATCCATCACCATTATAAATAAGTATGGACTTAAAGTTGATCCTTGATGTAACCCAATATTAACTTCAAAGAAGTCTGTCGTTCCTTCATAAGTCCTCACACATGTTTTTGCACCATCATACATGTCTCTTATAAGGTTAATATATGTCAATGGGATACATCTTTTTTCCAAAGTTCTCCAAAGAACCTCCCTCGGTACCCTATCATAAGCTTTTTCTAGATCAATAAATATCATGTGAAGGTCTTTCTTTTTTGCTCTAAAATGTTCCATAAGACGTCTCAAAAGGTGAATTGCTTCAATAGTATATCTACCTGGCATAAATCCAAATTGGTTCTCTGTTGTACTTGATACTTGTCTTAACCTACGTTTGATAATTCTTTCCCATAATTCATAGTATGACTCATTAACTTGATACCTCGATAATTCGCACAATTTTGAATGTCTCCCTTGTTCTTATATACAGGTATAAGTGTAGTTGCTCTCCATTCCTCGGGCATCTTTTGGTTTTTCCATATTTCATTAAATAGTCTTGTGAGCCAAGTGATTCCTATTTCTCCTAGTATTTTCTAAACTTCTATAGGAATATTATCTGGTCCTACCGATTTACCACTCTTCATATGTTTAAGGGCCTCTTTGACTTCATTCTTTTGAATACGTCGATAGAAATTGTGATTTATATACTTTTCTAACTTCGCTAAATCTCCTAAACTAATACTAACATCTTTATTTTCATTAAAAAGATTATAAAAATAGTTTTTCCATCTATTTCTTATATCATCATTTGCCACTAGAATTTTTTCATCCTCGTCTTTTATGCATCTAACATAATTAAGATCTTTAGTTTTCTTATCTCTAGCCCTAGCTATCCTAAAAATATCTTTCACCCTCTTTTGAGTTGAGTTTTTTATATAAGTCCTCCCAAATCTTAGCTTTTGCTTCACTAACGGCCTTTTTCGCTTCCTTCTTTGCTTTCTTATAAGCTTCTAAAGTTTCACTAGTTTTCTTAGCATAATGTAATTTGTAACATGCCCTCTTTGCCTTGATTTTATCACTCCACCACCAAGCTTCTTTTTGTGCCGGTACACCTCCCTTAATTAAAAATCATAGATAATAAATTAAATGAACAAACAAAACGAGCACAAACACAATTGAAGTCTAAGGACAAGAGCCTCAAACAACCCCAATTAGACGTGCTTCGCGGCACAAGAAGATAGATGGGTTCGAGTTGCACTATAAGTGTTTTTGTATAGCTTTATCGAGGCGGGGCGTCGTAAGCCTAGCTGGTTATTTTCTTGATAGAATTTTGAACCATAAAGAGCCTTCTCGCCCTTTAATAATTTTTTTTTTATGCATTTTCATTGAGGCTTTATGCAAGGGAGGATTAGGTAGTTATTAAGCACATACATTTTATTCTGCCTTCACACACACACACACTTGCCTTTGTTAAAGTTGAAAGCATTAGTTTGCCATGAATTAGAAGGTGGAAAGAATATCAAAAGTTCGTTTCACTAAATCAGAAGGAAATATTTGATACACACACACATATATATATATATATATATATATATATATAAAGAGAAAGAGAGAAGATGTAATCCATTCTCAATACTCAATGACTCATTTTGCATGATACTGTCACCATCAAAACCACCTAAAAAACCTAAATAAAACCACAAACCCAAGTAAAGTTTGGGTTTTACTTCTTAAAGGTGACAAAGTCCCTCAATCCAAGTAAAGTTTCCTCAAGACAAACCATAACAACAACAACAACAATAACATAGTTCAGTTTCAATGCAAACCCAAGTGCAGCATATTATATGGCTCCTCTTTTCTACCAAGGCATACATATCTAAGAAAAGACCAGGTAACCTTTATTATTAACAAGTAAAACTGAAATGCGTGCATATGAAAACACTATCTTGAAGTTCCTTATAGGGTGGTCCATTTTATCTTTATAAATTAAACTTTAGCATTTTAAGAAGCCTGTTGCAACTCATCTTGGTGGATGTCCTTGTCACTGAAAAATAAAATAGAATAAATGAAGCATCATTGAGTACGTAAGTCAAGTAGATGCATTAGACACACACACAAAGACATCTTCACTACTGAAGTGGTTTTTTGTTTTAAATAATAGTCACTAAGATATTAAAATATAATCCACAAGAAATTTCTGGGTGTGAACTCATCTGATGCAATTGGCCACCCTTCAACTGGAGTGTAGCTTTTTCATCACTGAATTGATTCTTTAAATGGTTCTTTCACTGGTTGGACATATCGATAGGACCGTACTGTCTCTGTCCCCTTTTGGGGCTTCCCCCCAAGCAGCCAATGGCCCTCCCAAGAGTCACTGAACACTTTGCGTGCTGTTTGTTCTTCCCATTTATACATGAGAGAAAGGAAGCCGACAGAAACCAAATTTTCTCCATTGCTTTCCTATTCTGTTACTAAAGCGTGAACGCCTTTAGGAATCCATTATATATATATATATATATATATATATATATATATATATATATATATATATATATATATATATAATAGAGAGAGAAAACTTAGTGAATGTACAAACCAATTCATACTCAAATTCACTTAAAATATTTACATAATTAGATTCACATGATTAATAGTTGAAATCTGAATTTAAAACTAAAAAATATTCGTTTGCTTTTAGTACTTTGTATTTAATAAATATGTGCATTAAATGCTTTTTAAATCAAATATCCACCACTGATAAGTAGAGATGGTTAACTGGATTTAAGCAATCTTGTAATCTTATATATATTGTATTAAATACTTTTTAAATCAAATATTAGTATAGATGTTTAAATAGATTTAAGCAGTCTTGTACACTCAATTATATATAGAGAGAAGCATAAAAAAGTGATTCTTTGAATAATTGGAAAGGACACATCAAAAAATGATTTTCAATAATTGAGAGAGGATTGCTGTCCACTGTCCCGTACTGCAATCAAAAGTCACATCACAACCCACGAATCCAACTTGTTTATAATTATTAAAGAAGAAAAAACTTCAGAAAAACCCTAATAGTATCAGACATTCATGGAAACCTTCTTGGTTTGAAATGTATCTCAAAGAACTCGATGTATATAATATAGAATGTCACTGCCATCCTGCATGCCACAAAGATCCATATATTCTGGTGATAAAATAGAGCCATTTCAAACAAGTGAACTTCAAAGTGAATTTGTTATGCAACGCAAGTAGGGGCAGCTCTTTAATTGCCGGAAACCGGCAATCCGACCACATGAACCCGATGAAGATGCAGTTAAAATCTATCCTGTAATCAAGGACTGTCTTCTTCAGTATGAAACTAATGAGGTAATTTTATGCAGTCATAAAGGGTTCTTTTCAAGTAGTCAAAAAGGTTGCACAACGTAAAAACTGCACACCTTTACTATTTAACACCACAAGCTGGTAAATATTCGAAGGTTACCATACTTATCGCCAAAAGCTGTACTGTAGTTTTGTAGTGCAAAATGACTGAAAGATCATCACATCTAGATTCGATGCTTAAAAAGCAAAATGTGAATCTAGATATGATCTCCAAATGGCCAACCCAAATCCAAAGAAGCTTCTCTTTCGTGATGTCTGATCGGGCTGTCAGATAAAATGATCTGTTCATTGTTCAGCTCTCCTCGGCTCACACCAAGCTAACTTCGTCCCAGTTCCAGAACCTAATGAGATGAGCCGAGCCCAACTTGTATAAATTAGAGAGATGACATGCAATGCAAATTAGGCTCGCCAAGTATCAGGCCTATGTAGTTGATCAAACATAACATTTACATGTGCACATATAAGAAAAGCATGATAAGCAATTAATTAAATGTGTGCATGTCTTCTATGGGTCAAGAATTTTACTTTGACAATTGAGGTATTGAAGGAAAGTTCATTTTATAACTTAATGAGCAAGACATTTGATTTCCAATTAAAGTTCTATAGAAAGTTAAGTTTAAACCCTTCTTGCTTACAGTCGAGCATGAGTTCATCCATTTTTAAGTGAACACCACACGAGAGGAACAAGAAGCAACCTAGCAAGATGAACAACAATGAGGATCCCCTCAGCTCGTTTTACAGCCCTCATTATGTCTACAACTAACCACTACACTAAGTAGCCCAAGATATTCGCAAACTCGGACCTTCCTCATCTTTAAAGTTAGGGAAGTTTCACGTCGAAACACAGATTGAGATCACATGAATACTTGGAGAATTCTATGAACTAGATAACGAAAAGAAGGTCGAAGCAACTGTCGAGGCACATTGTTGAAAGAATATAATTTTGTCGCCTTTGTATTATTATGAAACCCAATATGAATCTGGGCTCTGCTTCGAAGCAGGATTCACCTTTCACCCTCCGCTTTAATCCATACTCCAATTGAGTTATCGAACAATCCAACCAAAGAACGTTAATATAAGTGAAACTCCACATTGTAGAATCACAATTCAACTAACGAAGCCAGGCTACACAATTCTGCCCTAGTTTCTTTTCTTTACCTATGTCCAATAATTTTTGAGCTAATGGTTACTTATGGTAGTTTGAACTTGATAATAGACAAAAGTAAATAGGTTAATTTAAACTTGATACATGAATCTAACAAGCTCAACATCTATTCAATCTCTTAACACTTGTTTTCTCTATCAAAGGCAAACTGGGTTTTGCGGACACCCTACGGTCCTACCAGATGTGCCCAGCCAGATATCAAACTCGACCTGTAGTGTGAAGCTTCTTTTTAATTGAAGCAAAAGTTTACAGTTTGCTCAAGGCATACCAGTATACTTGCTGAAAAGAAAGCGGAAAATAGAATATTTATCAACCACTAAAAGTAAAATTAGATATATGGCAATTATAGTAAAGGAATATATGTCATTTGTACTTGCCAATCAATGGATGCACCAAGTCAGCAGATTATGAAATTGGCCATCGCTAGAATCAGCATCACTTTAAGCAGCTTGGGGGTCCATTTACCATCACTATCAGCTGCCTATAACCTCATAGATGGACAAGGACATCACAATGAAATTCCATCACATAAGCTATTCTGAGCATATCACCACAAAGAATGATATCATTTTTTAGAGTGGAACAAATGCCTCAGGGATGGGCAGATCCACCAAGCACTACTCTTTCCAGTGATAATTCGCCAAATCCCATGAGAATTCCAAAGTTAAGGGTGCTTGGACGAGACTAGTAATGGGATAGGTCTCACAGAAGATTTTCTTGCGAGCTGTTCTGCTGCAACCTCTAACCTAATGTCATGAAAAGGCTTGGTTAAGGTACAACCGTACAAGCAATAAGAGAGAACGACAATCATAAAAGCTGACGGAGTGCATAGGGCTCCCAATTCTTATCAAATTTTATAGTGACAGATTATTCAGTTTATTCCAGAAAAGAAAGATATCAGATTATTGTATGAATAATAGCTTCATTGTAAAAGGGAAATAACTGCAGTCCAGCCAGTCATTTGCATAATAGGGTCATGCTCTAGATCCAATTCTAGATAGAGAAACCATATTAGAGATCTTTGATGGTTAGCAGTAGAAAGGTTGAAAAGCAACAGAAGATAGTGCAAATAATAACAGAAGGCATCATATCTAGATGACAATTCCTAATCAAATTTTTATTCCAAAGAGTATAACAACAACAACACCTAAGCCTTTTTCCATACTAGACGGGGTCGGCTACATGGATTCTTTGTTTCCATAGATCCCTATCGTGTGCCATGTTAGCAGTTAACTCACAATAAGCTAGATCATTCTTTAATGTTTCTTTCCAACACTTTTGTGGTCGTCCTCTAGCTCTTTTAATACTTTCCAAATTTAGTTTTTCATACCTTCTTATAGGTTCTTCTTATTATCTTCCTTCTATATGTCCAAACCATCTTAAACGATATTCTCTCATTTTATCCTCTACTGGTGCCAGTGTTGTCTGACGCGTATCGTATCGTGTATCGCTTGGCTCCACGATACGGGCGTATCGTATCGTATCGTACTTTAATATTAAAATAATGCAAAAAATAATTTAAAATAATAAAAAATAGTAAAAAATCGAAAAAAATCAAGAAAAAATCAGGAAAAATCTGATAATTGCTTTAAATTCATATAATGTAAGTTTAATACAGATTGAGCATTCAGCATTGAACAATTGCATCCAAATTTACATATTTTGAATCCAAAAAATAAAATACAGACATAGTTTACACTTTACAGTACACTACAGTTACATATAATGTTACATTTTACAAATTGTAATCAGGATCATCAACTAAATAATCTTCATCTTCTCCTTGTTGCAGATCCTCATCATCATCAGCCACGCCCATACCTTCTTCTTCAAAATCAAATTCTTCATCTCCATAATGTTGTTGCGCTCCTACCAAATTAATCCAGGCAACGTCTTCTTCTGTTAGGAGGGCATTTTCTTCAGTGTCTTCCATAACCCAATCTTCTAATATATCAAAATTATCCAAACTTATTGGATCGAACTGACTTTCTTCTCTATTTACTTTTTTTAATTGCCTACGACACAAACAAAGATAAACAATTAGTAAGTAATATTAACAATTGAAAACTGAAGTTAAATAATATCGAATTGAAAATTTGAAAGTAATACAACATTACCTTTCACGAAGGCGCATGTTACAACGAATATAAACCAAATCATTAAGCCTTTTATGTTCCAACCTGTTGCGCTTTTTTGTATGGATGTGTTCAAAAACACTCCAATTTCTTTCACAACCTGTTGCACTACAGGTTTGGCTTAAGACTCTAATTGCAAAATCTCTAAGGTTTGGACAATCACTTCCAAACCTATTCCACCAAACATCTGTAAAAAAAAATATAAATATTAGAGACATAATAATCCACAGTAATGTAAGATGCAACTTAAATATGAAAATAAACAATGTACCTAGATGCATCGTAGAGCGGTTGCGAATTGCAACAGGCAAACCCATCAAGTGAAGAGCATTATCATATATCTCCATCTCTCGATGTATCGCATCTACTATGCTCTCATCAGGGACTAATCTGTCGATGCATTCAATGATTCCTCGATTAACCTCACCATCCCTTTTGAAGGTTGCTAAGTACCTCAATGATGGGTTTAGATAGTAGGCTGCTGCATGAATAGGCTGATGCAATTGTTTATTCCATCTACTATCAATTATTTTCCACACGGGCACATAATCTCTTTTTTTTCCATTAAAGTTATTTCTGATCGCTTCTTTTGCCCTGTCCATAGCTTCATAAAGATAGCCCATAGATGGTTTCTCCTCGCTGTCAGCCAATCTCAAAACTTTCACTAAAGGACAAGTAATTTTCAATAATTTGATGCATGCATTCCAAAATGAACTTCTAAAAACCGTTTCTGCAATCTCATTTAACTTTCTGTTCCTTCTGTTTTGTGGCAACTCTGCAAATTGTTGCCACTCATCTGAAGAGAACATTCTCTTTAAAGCTTGCTTCTGTCTTACAATACTTTGTACAGATAAGAAGTTTGTTGCAAACCGAGTTGCAGCTGTGCGAAGAAGCTCTGCACCTTCTGTGTATCTCCTCATCATACACAAAACAAATGCATGGTTGTAAATGAATTTTGTAATATCTTGGCAACACTCAGTTGCTGCCTTTATTTCATCCATCTCACCAATGTCCTCGAGGATGAGATCTAAACAATGGGCTACACATGGTGTCCAGTAGAAAGTCCCATAAATATCAGCTAACTCCTTTTCAGCTGCTTTGTAGTTAGCTGCATTATCTGTAATCAATTGGACTACATTTTCTAGCCCAACCTCTTGTATAACCTTATCAAATTCCTCTCGTAGGATCTCTGCAGTGTGCCTCTCCTCTGACATATCTAGAGATCTCAAAAACATGAGTCTTTTAGGACAATATACAAGAAAGTTTAGCAATGTCCTTCCTCGCCTATCGGTCCATCCATCTGCCATGATAGTGCATCCTGTTTCCTTCCACGATTGTCTCAAAGTCGAACAGTATTGCTGCACTTCAATCACGATCTGATCTAATATCTTCCCTCTCAACTTCTGATAAGAGGGCATCCTGTATCCTGGACCAATGTTAGCAATTGCATCTGCCATTGCTTGAAAATGAAAACTGTTTGCTGCATTAAATGAAATGCATGCATCATAAAACCATCTGCCCACTGCAAGGTCTGCTTGATCGTGCAGTTGTTCTGAAGCCATAGCAGCACGAATTCCTGGCTGAGCACCAGGTGTAGTGGAAGGAGGAAAGAACGAATGTATGCTAGAAGAAGAAGCTCTGCCTCTACTCCTTCCTGAACTTCCTCTTCTGCCACCTCCAAAGTCTTCAGCTGCAACCCTCTTTCCTCTGCTAGGTGCTCGCGAACTGCTACTACCAATATCTGTTCTAGTATCTGAAGGCAAACTATCAGTGAATCCAACTCCAGTGGCAATAGCATCATCAGCTTCTTCACACATCTGGAAATCATCCTTTTGTTGTCTCCTTTCCTGTATGCTCTCAATCATCTGCAAGCATTGCCATTTAATACCTTCTGGCACACTTCTAACTCTGCCTGTGCATGGAGCAACTTCTTTCCTGGTCCCTACTAGGTGGTGTTTCAACCTTGAAATTCCACCACTAACCACCTTTTCACAAAATAAACATCTGATTTTTAACCTTCAACCCTCAACTGGTATACCCCACTGCCATGCCGGATCATCAGACTTTGAATGAGAGTCTCTACCACCCCTTCCTGCCATCTCAATGGAGTACTTTAATTCAAACAAAAACCTGAAAATAAAAGCACTTCGTAAATCCCCCAATCTTCAAATAACACTCAAATCGAGTGTCTCCCACTTCATGAATGCAATAAAAATCGTATACACACAATAACTTCATATTTTGTCATTAAAAAAAAAAACCCGAAATAACACAAAAAAACAATAAATATAAAAGAAAAAAAGGGAAAAAACATTAAAAATATACCTAAATCCGAGTTTGGAGGCTTGGACGGACACCGTAGGGCACGATTTTAGAGCTTTGAACACCAAGGAGGTGAAAACCGACTCTTAGGGAGCTTGAAGAACCCAAAAGGAGAGAGGAAACCCGCGAAAAATCGCGGGTTTCTCTCGAGCCGGGACCCTTTATAAGGGTCCTAGGGCGTATCGCCCGTATCGTACGATACGGGCGATATGCACCGTATCGCACGATACGGTGCGATACGCCCGCATCTGCGATACGGGGCCCCGTATCGTATCGTGGTGGTCCACGATACGATACGTATCGCACCGTATCGTACACGGTGCGATACGGACAACACTGACTGGTGCCACTCCTAATTTGTTTCTAATAAAGTTATATATTTTTCTGATTTGGCTAACTCTCCTAAGCTAATACTAATATATTTATTTTCATTAAAAAACTTATAAAAATAGTTTTTCAATCTATTATGGGACATGAAAATAATGGTTAAGGAATTTTCGACTAATATGTGACAAAGGACATGAACTCCGCCCATGTAAGGGATCACCCTTGCACGGCCAGTGCCAAACCTGGATAAAGGAGGAGGGCTGCGTTAGGCTTCCGACAGCCAGTGTAAAACTTTGTCGGACTTATTTATCATGGATTCTACAAATTATGATAAGGCTCCGTGGAAACAAAGAATCCATGTAGCCGACCCCATCTAGTATGGGAAAAGGCTTAGTTGTTATTGTATGTGCCAAAGGACATGGATCAAGAAATTGTTCTTTTATCAACTATCAACTACGTCCACCTATGAATATGCTTTACTTTTGGACCAAAGTCTACTGAATTGAGAACTTTTTTCCCTTTATGTCGAAATCACCAAGTTCATGGAATCTAAAGCTTAAAAGCATTATCCGAATGAACTATTTACAATGCTGGTACATGCTACTCTTTTTTAATCCCTTTCCTAAAGTAATGTTGAGATATGTTTAAGAATCAAACTGATCACCGTGCCTTGCATGTCGCAACCAGTATAAGCTACAGTGACACTTGCATGACAATGGAGTTCAAGGTACACCAAAGATAAAGGTATCTAAAGCTTAAAGGCGTAATCCACAACCAACTATTAACAATGTTCTAGGACATGCAGTGGGGTTCAAGGTGCACCAAAGTTCTAGGTATCTAATGCTTAAAAGCATCATCCACCATTAATTATTAACAATGTATTAGGACATGCCAGTCTTTTGCTCCCTTTTCTAAACTAATACAAGGGCTTGCTGCCTGAGAGATATGTTTAAGAATCTAACAATCACCCAGCCTTGCATGCTGCAACCAGTGAAAGCTACACCAACACTTGTAAGCCAGTGCGGTTTGAACCAGTAAAGCTCAACATCGTATGGACTCTGGGCCACATAGGTTACCCCCATGGTGTTGAATGGAGATGATACTCACTGAAATATACAAAATTAAAATCATAGATGTACCATTAATCTGCTCAATCACAATATAATGCAGTCACCAGGAGCAAGAAATGCACATTTCACATTAGCCAACCTGAACTGATTTACATTGATACCCGTTCTGTTGAAAACAATGGTTACTTGAAGTTCCTTATCTTTGGGACTTCATAAAATTTGTCAAGTATCAGGGAAGACAAGAGAGATCAATAAGAGAGCATGGTACTTACAGAGGACAAAAATAATTACCACAAGCAACCATCATTGAAATAATCTGCAGTTTCTTACATCAGGTATAGTGAACATGATAGCATCCTTTACGACTTCTACAGGTTGAAGGATTACGAGTATCAAAATATCCACCACTTCACTGTAGCAATACAAAGTTGTATAATTCTCCATTTATCACCAAACATGAAGCATTCACACTCATACTGATAGCAAGTGGTGGCACTAATTGTACATGCAATTTTACTACTTCACCTATCTTAGTCTTTTTTGCTGCTTAGCCATGCCTCTGTCTTTGGTTTTTCTCCATGAAAGATTCCCACTTCCCATGATCAAGATGGCTCAGATCTTCAAGGTCTGCTATTGCAAGCAGGTACTGAGTAAGCCTCACTAGCTCATCATCACTGTTACGATGTACATGAGCTTTCCTGAAAGGCTTAATCACGAGCCCATTTTGTGGATTCATGACAAAGTTTCTCCGGAGATCATCAAACATTATCGTGTTCTTTGAACTGTAATACTGCACCAAGCACAATTCTGTAAGCAAAAAAGGCTGATGTGGAAGGCTTACACTGGAGATGATTTCACAAACAGTACCTGTGGAAAGAGGGCCCATATCAGCCCTAGGGGCTTGCAGTCAAAGATGCGATGTGAATCAGACTGGACAGTAATCATTGCCATCTGATCAAGAAGTGCTGTGATTTTATAGTTTGGATTGTTAAGCACACCAAGCTGTCCCATCTTCAGTTCAACCCACTTCATGCTGAGAAAAAGACAATAATCATTCTAGTATCACAGTCAATTCACCGAAGATAAATATAGTAAATTAAAAGGAAACCAACAGAGAAAAGGAAACTGCTGCATGTACCCAGTTGCAGACCAAATAATGAAGTCATACTCAGAGTAAACAGAAGACAAGAATTCGTGGAGATCTGAAAATGAACAGGAAAACAACATAAAAGAGAGAAACTACGGGGAAATAGGAGAAACAGTTATGAATACTAACATGGCCTCATCAACTCTAAGGGATTCTCTGCCGTGGAGTGGTGATCAAATAGAGTATAGTCAATATCCAAAACAAGCAGCTTCTTCCCTTCACGGCATGGGTTAAGTAGTTCGATCTGCTTTATCCAAATGAACATTTCCGTTTTACCTAACACAAATGAGCAATAACTAGCAACACAATTGAATCTTATTCAACAACCTGACATCTAATATCATGTCCAGTTACAATTATCAAGCACCTTATGATTGATACGGCATATATGCTTTAACGTTTTAACGTAATGCAAACCTAAGAACAAGTAAGCAAATACATGCAAACAATAAAACAAAGGAAGCAACATTTTCCTCATTGGGACATGGGACAAGACCAGGGTGGAGTCAAAGTTTTGCCTTTTCCTACTGAAATTCACGCTAAAAGGTACACAATGTATCTCCTCTAGGCTTTTTCCTCTAAATTGGACGATTGCAGTATCCTGAATTAGCATGATGGCCTACTAAATCGGGAGCAAGGGCATAAACAACGACCCCACACTTTTGTAGATAAGAAAACAACTTAATGGCAAGAAAAATGTAGTTGATCAAACATAACATTTACATGTGCACATATAAGAAAAGCATGATAAGCAATTAATTAAATGTGTGCATGTCTTCTATGGGTCAAGAATTTTACTTTGACAATTGAGGTATTGAAGGAAAGTTCATTTTATAACTTAATGAGCAAGACATTTGATTTCCAATTAAAGTTCTATAGAAAGTTAAGTTTAAACCCTTCTTGCTTACAGTCGAGCATGAGTTCATCCATTTTTAAGTGAACACCACACGAGAGGAACAAGAAGCAACCTAGCAAGATGAACAACAATGAGGATCCCCTCAGCTCGTTTTACAGCCCTCATTATGTCTACAACTAACCACTACACTAAGTGGCCCAAGATATTCGCAAACTCGGACCTTCCTCATCTTTAAAGTTAGGGAAGTTTCACGTCGAAACACATTGACATCACATGAATACTTGGAGAATTCTATGAACTAGATAACGAAAAGAAGGTCGAAGCAGCTGTCGAGGCACGTTGTTGAAAGAATATAATTTTGTCGCCTTTGTATTATTATGAAACCCAATATGAATCTGGGCTCTGCTTCGAAGCAGGATTCACCTTTCACCCTCCGCTTTAATAAGCCTTTTTCCATACTAGACGGGGTCGGCTACATGGATTCTTTGTTTCCACAGATCCCTATCGTGTGCCATGTTAGCAATTAACTCCCAATAAGCTAGATCATTCTTTATTGTTTCTTTCCAACACTTTTGTGGTCGTCCTCTACCTCTTTTAACACTTTCTAAATTTAGTTTTTCTTTCTTACAGGTTCTTCTTTTGATCTTCTTTCTATATGTCCAAACCATCTTAAACGATGTTCTCTCATTTTATCCTCTATTGGTGCCACTCCTAATTTGTTTCTAATAACCTCATTACGTATATGGTATTTTCTTATATGACCACTCATCCATCTCAACATCTTCATTTCTGTCACAGACATCTTTTGTACATGTTGATGATTAACTGCCCAACACTCAGAACCATAAAACATGGCAGGCCTAATTGCTGCTCTATAATATTTACCTTTCAATTTTAATGGTATCTTCTTATCACAAAGAATACCTTATGCTCCTCTCCATTTTACCCAACCAGCATTAATTCTATGTGTAACATCTCCATCAATTCTTCCATCACTCTGAAAAATTGATCCTAGGTATTTAAAACTTTCCTTTTGGGGAATGCAATGTGTGCCAATTTTAATTTCCATGTCCTCTGAAGTAACCAAATGATCAAACTTACATTCCATATATTCTGTCTTTGTTCTACTCAATCAGAGGCCTTTGCTTTCTAATGTTTCTCTCTATAGTTCCAATTTTCTATTAACTTTTTTCTTAGACTCCTCCACTAATACAATGTCATCTGCAAATAACATACACCAAGGTACTTCATCTTGAATATGTTTTGTTAACTCATCCATCACCATTATAAATAAGTATGGACTTAAAGTTGATCCTTGATGTAACCCAATATTAACTTCAAAGAAGTTTGTCGTTCCTTCATGAGTCCTCACACATGTTTTTGCACCATCATACATGTCTCTTATAAGATTAATATATGTCAATGGGATACCTCTTTTTTCCAAAGTTCTCCAAAGAACCTCCCTCGGTACCCTATCATAAGCTTTTTCTAGATCAATCAAGGTCTTTTTTTTTTGCTCTAAAATCTTCCATAAGACATCTCAAAAGGTGAATCGTTCAATAGTAGATCTGCCTGGCAAGAATCCAAATTGATTCTCTGTTGTACTTGATACTTGTCTTAACCTACGTTCGATAATTCTTTTTCATAATTTCATAGTATGACTCATTAACTTGATACCTCGATAATTCGCACAATTTTGAATGTCTCCCTTGTTCTTATATATGGGTATAAGTGTACTTGCTCTCCATTCCTTGGGCATCTTTTGGTTTTTCCATATTTCATTAAATAGTCTTGTGAGCCAAGTGATTCCTATTTCTCCTAGTATTTTCCAAACTTCTATAGGAATATTATCTGGTCCTCCATATTTACCGCCCTTCATATGTTTAAGAGCCTCTTTGACTTCATTCTTTTGAATATGTCGGTAAAAATTGTGATTTATATACTTTTCTAACTTCGCTAAATCTCCTAAACTAATACTAACATCTTTATTTTCATTAAAAATATTATAAAAGTAGTTTTTCCATCTATTTCTTATATCATCATTTGCCACTAGAATTTTTTAATCCTCGTCTTTTATGCATCTAACATAATTAAGATCTTTAGTTTTCTTATCTCTAGCCCTAGTTATCCTAAAAATATCTTTCACCCTCTTTTGAGTTGAGTTTTTTATATAAGTCCTCCCAAATCTTAGCTTTTACTTCACTAACGGCCTTTTTCGCTTCCTTCTTTGCTTTCTTATAAGCTTCTAAAGTTTCACTAGTTTTCTTAGCATAATGTAATTTGTAACATGCCCTCTTTGTCTTGATTTTATTTTGTACTACTTCACTCCACCACCAAGCTTCTTTTTGTGCCGGTACACCTCCCTTAGATACCCCTAACACCTTTCGCCACTTTCCTAATATGTATAGCCATATTGTTCCACATATCATAGGGTGTGCCAACATAATTCCAAACATCTCCTTGAAGGACTTTCTATTTAAATATATCTTCTTTCTCACTTTTGAGGTTCCACCATTTAGTCTGAATAGCTCGATGCACTCTTTTCTTCTTTGTCTTTTTTTTTATTTGTAAATCTATAACTAAAAGTCGATGTTAGGTGGTTAAGCTTTCTCCTGGAATTACCTTACAATCTTTACAACATGCTCTATCTTTTTTTCTACAAATAAAGTAATCAATTTGTGTTTGTGATAAGCCACTCTTATAAGTAATTAAATGTTCATCTCATTTTTTGAAGATTGTATTGACTATAAAGAGATCAAATGACATAGCAAAATTTAAAATCTCCCTACCTTCCTCATTTATATCCCCAAAACCAAAGTTTTCATGAATCCCTTGATATCCTAATGCCTCTTTATCGACATGTCCATTTAAATCTCCTCCTAAACAAATCATCTCCCTTTGTGAAATCTTTTGAAACACCTTATCTAACTCTTTCCAAAAAACTATCTTTATACTATCTTCTAGTCCTACTTGGGGTGCGTAAGCACAAACTATATTCAAAACCTCTGCTCCTAACACTAATTTCAACGTTATGATTCGGTCACCATATCGTTGTATGTCTACTACACTCTCCTTTAAATCTTTATTTATGATAATACCAACTCTGTTTCGAACCTTTTCTTTACCTGAGTACCATAATTTAAAACCTCTATCCTCTATCTCCTTTGCTTTTTCTCCAACCCATTTTGTCTCTTGTAAACATAGAATATGAATCTTTCTCCGAATCATAGTATCTACCACCTCCATTAGCTTACCGGATAATGTTCCGATATTCCAAGAACCAATACGAATCTTATTATCTAGGACTAGCTTCCTTACCCCCCCGCATCCGTCCATAATCAAAATGCGGAGACCCTCTCTAAAAATTTTTCACTACATTCGAGCGGCAATATAGCGGGACTAATTTCTTTACCCACACCCGTCCATGAAGTGGGAACCCTCTCTACAATTGATTCACTACATTCGGGCGAAAATGTAGTGGCCCTTGCTTACTTCTTACTGCATTAGAGCTCTGCAGCACGTCACTAGGCGGGAACGCCTCAAAGCAATGCTCATAATTTTTGTAATCCATGTTGTAAAAATCCGACGAAGTTTTACGCTGGCTGTCGGAAGCCTAACACAACCCTCCTCCTTTATCCAGGCTTGGGACCGGCAATGCAAGGGTGATCCCTTACATGGGCGGAGTTTAGTTTCTTTTCTTTACCTATGTCCAATAATTTTTGAGCTAATGGTTACTTATGGTAGTTTGGACTTGATAATAGACAAAAGTAAATAGGTTAATTTAAACTCGTATACAGATACATGAATCTAACATGCTCAACACCTATTCAATCTCTTAACACTTGTTTTCTCTATCAAAGGCAAGCTGGGTTTTGCGGACACCCTACGGTCCTACCAGATGTGCCCAGCCAGATATCAAACTCGACCTGTAATGTGAAGCTTCTTTTTAATTGAAGCAAAAGTTTACAGTTTGCTCAAGGCATATCAGTATACTTGCTGAAAAGAAAGCGGAAAATAGAATATTTATCAACCACTAAAAGTAAAATTAGATATATGGCAATTATAGTAAAGGAATATATGTCATTTGTACTTGCCAATCAATGGATGCACCAAGTCAGCAGATTATGAAATTGGCCATCGCTAGAATCAGCATCACTTTAAGCAGCTTGGGGGTCCATTTACCATCACTATCAGCTACCTATAACCTCATAGATGGACAAGGACATCACAATGAAATTCCATCACATAAGCTATTCTAAGCATATCACAACAAAGAATGACATCATTTTTTAGAGTGGAACAAATGCCTCAGGGATGGGCAGATCCACCAAGCACTACTCTTTCCAGTGATAATTCTCCAAATTCCATGAGAATTCCAAAGTTAAGGGTGCTTGGACGAGACTAGTAATGGGATAGGTCTCACTGAAGATTTTCTTGCGAGCTGTTCTGCTGCAACCTCTAACCTAATGTTATGAAAAGGCTTGGTTAAGGTACAACCGTACAAGCAATAAGAGAGAACGACAATCATAAAAGCTGACGGAGTGCATAGGGCTCCAAATTCTTATCAAATTTTATAGTGACAGATTATTTAGTTTATTCCAGAAAAGAAAGATATCAGATTATTGTATGAATAGTAGCTTCATTGTAAAAGGAAAATAACTGCAGTCCAGCCAGTCATTTGCAAAATAGGGTCATGCTCTAGATCCAATTCTAGATAGAGAAACCATATTAGAGATCTTTGATGGTTAGCAGTAGAAAGGGTGAAAAGCAACAGAAGATAGTGCAAATAATAATAGAAGGCATCATATCTAGATGACAATTCCTAATCAAATTTTTATTCCAAAGAGTACAATATGAAAATAATGGTTAAGGAATTTCGACTAATATGTGCCAAAGGACGTGAACTCCGCCCATGTAAGGGATCACCCTTACATGGCCAGTCCCAAGCCCGGATAAAGGAGAAGGACTGCGTTAGGCTTCCGACAGCCAGTGTAAAACTTTGTCGAACTTATTTACCATGGATTCTACAAATTATGATAAGGCTCCGTAGAAACAAAGAATCCATGTAGCCGACCCCATCTAGTATGGGAAAAGGCTTAGTTGTTGTTGTTGTATGTGCCAAAGGACATGGATCAAGAAATTGTTCTGTTATCAACTATCAACTACGTCCACCTATGAATATGCTTTACTTTTGGACCAAACTCTATTGAATTGAGAACTTTTTTCCCTTTATGTTGAAATCACCAAGTTCATGGAATCTAAAGCTTAAAAGCATTATCCGAATGAACTATTTACAATGCTGTGGTACATGCTACTCTTTTTTATTCCCTTTCCTAAAGTAATGTTGAGATATGTTTAGGAATCAAACTGATCACCGTGCCTTGCATGTCGCAACCAGTATAAGCTACAGTGACACTTGCATGACAGTGGAGTTCAAGGTACACCAAAGATAAAGGTATCTAAAGCTTAAAGGCGTAATCCACAACCAACTATTAACAATGTTCTAGGACATGCAGTGGGGTTCAAGGTGCACCAAAGTTCTAGGTATCTAATGCTTAAAAGCATCATCCACCATGAATTATTAACAATGTATTAGGACATGCCAGTCTTTTGCTCCCTTTTCTAAACTAATACAAGGGCTTGCTGCCTGAGAGATATGTTTAAGAATCTAACAATCACCCAGCCTTGCATGCTGCAACCAGTGAAAGCTACACCAACACTTGTAAGCCAGTGCGGTTTGAACCAGTAAAGCTCAACATCGTATGGACTCTGGGCCACATAGGGAGCCCCCATGGTGTTGAATGGTGATGATACTCACTGAAATATACAAAATTAAAATCATAGATGTACCTTTAATCTGCTCAATCACAATATAATGCAGTCACCAGGAGTAAGAAATGCACATTTCACATTAGCCAACCTGAACTGATTTACATTGATAATGTTCCGTTCTGTTGAAAACAATGGTTGCTTGAAGTTCCTTATCTTTGGGACATCATAAAATTTGTCAAGTATCAGGGAAGACGAGAGATCAATAAGAGAGCATGGTACTTATAGAGGACAAAAATAATTACCACAAGCAACCATCATTGATATAATCTGCAGTTTCTTACATCAGGTATAGTGAACATGATAGCATCCTTTATGACTTCTACAGGTTGAAGGATTACGAGTATCAAAATATCCACCACTTCACTGTAGCAATACAAAGTTGTATAATTCTCAATGTATCACCAAACATGAAGCATTCACTCATACTGATAGCAAGTGGTGGCACTAATTGTACATGCAATTTTACTACTACACCTATCTTAGTCTTTTTTGCTGCTTAGCCATGCCTCTGTCTTTGGTTTTTCTCCGTGAAAGATTCCCACTTCCCATGATCAAGATGTCTCAGATCTTCAAGGTCTGCTATTGCAAGCAGGTACTGAGTAAGCCTAGCTCATCATCACTGTTACGATGTACATGAGCTTTCCTGAAAGGCTTAATCACGAGCCCATTTTGTGGATTCATGACAAAGTTTCTCCGGAGATCATCAAACATTATCATGTTCTTTGAACTGTAATACTGCACCAAGCACAATTCTGTAAGCAAAAAAGGCTGATGTGGAAGGCTTACACTGGAGATGATTTCACAAACAGTACCTGTGGAAAGAGGGCCCATATCAGCCCTAGGGGCTTGCAGTCAAAGATACGATGTGAATCAGACTGGACAGTAATCATTGCCATCTGATCAAGAAGTGCTGTGATTTTATAGTTTGGATTGTTAAGCACACCAAGCTGTCCCATCTTCAGTTCAACCCACTTCATGCTGAGAAAAAGACAATAATCATTCTAGTATCACAGTCAATTCACCGAAGATAAATACAACAACAACAACAACAACTAAGCCTTTTCCCATACTAGACAGGGTCGGCTAAATGGATTCTTTGTTTCCACAGATCCCTATCGTGTGCCATGTTAGCAGTTAACTCCCAATAAGCTAGATCATTCTTTATTGTTTCTTTCCAACACCTCTGTGGTCGTCCTCTACCTCTTTTAATACTTTCCAAATTTAGTTTTTCTAACCTTCTTACAGGTTCTTCTTTTGATCTTCTTTCTATATGTCCAAACCATCTTAAACGATGTTCTCTCATTTTATCCTCTATTGGTGCCACTCCTAATTTGTTTCTAATAACCTCATTATGTATATGGTCATCATCCATCTCAACATCTTCATTTCTGTCACAGACATCTTTTGTACATGTTGATGATTAACTGCCCAACACTAAGAACCATAAAACATGGCAGGCCTAATTGCTGCTCTATAATATTTACCTTTCAATTTTAATGGTATCTTCTTATCACAAAGAATACCTGATGCTCCTCTCCATTTTACCCAACCAGCATTAATTCTATGTGTAACATCTCCATCAATTCTTCCATCACTCTGAAAAATTGATCCTAGGAATTTAAAACTTTCCTTTTGGGGAATGCAATGTGTGCCAATTTTAATTTCCATGTCCTCTGAAGTAACCAAATGATCAAACTTACATTCCATATATTCTGTCTTTGTTCTACTCAATCAGAGGCCTTTGCTTTCTAATGTTTCTCTCCATAGTTCCAATTTTCTATTAACTTTTTCCTTAGACTCCTCCACTAATACAATGTCATCTGCAAATAACATACACCAAGGTACTTCATATTGAATATGTTTTGTTAACTCATCCATCACCATTATAAATAAGTATGGACTTAAAGTTGATCCTTGATGTAACCCAATATTTTTGTCGTTCCTTCATGAGTCCTCACACATGTTTTTGCACCATCATACATGTCTCTTATAAGATTAATATATGTCAATGGGATACCTCTTTTTTCCAAAGTTCTCTAAAGAACCTCCCTCGGTACCCTATCATAAGCTTTTTCTAGATCAATCAAGGTCTTTTTTTTTCTCTAAAATCTTCCATAAGACGTCTCAAAAGGTGAATCGCTTCAATAGTAGATCTGCCTGACAAGAATCCAAATTGATTCTCTGTTGTACTTGATACTTGCCTTAACCTACGTTCGATAATTCTTTTCCATAATTTCATAGTATGACTCATTAACTTGATACCTCGATAATTCACACAATTTTGAATGTCTCCCTTGTTCTTATATATGGGTATGAGTGTACTTGCTCTCCATTCCTCGGGCATCTTTTGGTTTTTCCATATTTCATTAAATAGTCTTGTGAGCCAAGTGATTCCTATTTCTCCTAGTATTTTTCAAACTTCTATAGGAATATTATCTGGTCCTCCAGATTTACCGCCCTTCATATGTTTAAGAGCCTCTTTGACTTCATTCTTTTGAATACGTCGGTAGAAATTGTGATTTATATACTTTTCTAACTTCGCTAAATCTCCTAAACTAATACTAACATCTTTATTTTCATTAAAAAGATTATAAAAGTAGTTTTTCCATCTATTTCTTATATCATCATTTGCCACTAGAATTTTTTAATCCTCGTCTTTTATGCATCTAACATAATTAAGATCTTTAGTTTTCTTATCTCTAGCCCTAGCTATCCTAAAAATATCTTTCACCCTCTTTTGAGTTGAGTTTTTTATATAAGTCCTCCCAAATCTTAGCTTTTGCTTCACTAACGGCCTTTTCTGCTTCCTTCTTTGCTTTCTTATAAGCTTCTAAAGTTTCACTAGTTTTCTTAGCATAATGTAATTTGTAACATGCCCTCTTTGCCTTGATTTTATTTTGTACTACTTCACTCCACCACCAAGCTTCTTTTTGTGCCGGTACACCTCCCTTAAATACCCCTAACACATCTTTTAACACTTTCCTAATATGTATAGCCATATTGTTCCACATATCACCGAAGATAAATATAATAAATTAAAAGGAAACCAACAGAGAAAAGGAGACTGCTGCATGTACCCAGTTGCAGACCAAATAATGAAGTCGTACTCAGAGTAAACAGAAGACAAGAATTCGTGGAGATCTGAAAATGAACAGGAAAACAACAACATAAAAGAGAGAAACTACGGGGAAATAGGAGAAACAGTTATGAATACTAACATGGCCTCATCAACTCTAGGGGGTTCTCTGCCGTGGATTGGTGATCAAATAGAGTATAGTCAATATCCAAAACAAGCAGCTTCTTCCCTTCACGGCATGGGTTAAGTAGTTCGATCTGCTTTATCCAAATGAACATTTCCGTTTTACCTAACACAAATGAGCAATAACTAGCAACACAATTGAATCTTATTCAACAACCTGACATCTAATATCATGTCCAGTTACAATTATCAAGCACCTTATGATTGATACGGCATATATGCTTTAACGCTTTAACGTAATGCAAACCTAAGAACAAGTAAGCAAATACATGCAAACAATAAAACAAAGGAAGCAACATTTTCCTCATTGGGACATGGGACAAGACCAGGGTGGAGTCAAAGTTTTGCCTTTTCCTACTGAAATTCACGCTAAAAGGTACACAATGTATCTCCTCTAGGCTTTTTCCTCTAAATTGGACGATCGCAGTATCCTGAATTAGCATGATGGCCTACTAAATCGGGAGCAAGGGCATAAACAATGACCCCACACTTTTGTAGATAAGAAAACAACTTAATGGCAAGAAAAATGTAGATTTAGAAGATGAACAATGAAAGCTACTTTTAATGATAAGAAAACATCTGAACAGCAAGAAAAGACATTAGACTAAGTTTAGAAGACAAATGATAAGAGAACTCTCATCAACACATGCAGCATATCTTTGGCGAACTCATTAGACCTGCACCGATTTCACTGAAAATAAGCCAAAGTACAACAACAACAACAACTACGCCTTTTCCCATACTAGATGGGGTCGTGAAAACAAGCCAAAGTATTTAAAATAATTAAGGATTTAAATGCAACTGCAGAAGTAGAAACATCAAACATCTATTATCGGATAACTAAGACATACGCCTATGTGCATATCTGTACAAACTATTATATTCATTTTTGTCTTGGAAGACAATTAAGTAGAGTTGGAGTAATAAACCTAAAAGCAGCGCAAAACCAGATAAGGCTGTGAGAGCAACAAGATGCTATCCATCTAAAATAAGCACTCGAAGTTAGATACACAGATAGACTATTGTAGTTAATAAAATGAAACTATTTCTGAGAAACTGGAGAATATCTACATGGTCCAGTTTCAGTCTATTAAAGAGAAGGGGAGAGAGAGGGAGAAGCTGGATCAGCCACTCCCAGTACAATCGCTAGTTCAACCAGCTTCTAGCAGCTATCTGAACCAGCAGAATTACTGTTTGATCCAAAAACCATGGTTATCAAGATTCAAGACGTGTCCATCAACGGGTGCAAGGTCTAGATTAAAGATGTATTTGCATTTAGAAGGCCTTTGGAAAAAAATATAACCGCAGATCAAAATTACTGAAAAGGAGCTTCGAATTTCAAAGAGATGCACTATAAGATCCATGCACAGAAACTGAAAGTCAACAGATTAGAAGGAAACAAGGGCATAAAATAGGTGGGAAAAAGAACCTTGTATTGACTGATTCGACGTCTCAGTTTCTGCTTGTTGACCTCTTTGTCTTTGATATCAGTAACATCATCTTGGACAAGTTCAAAATCATCAATAATTTCTGGATCATCAACTTGGTCCATAATAATTTCGTCCTCCACAGTACAGGGAAACCAATATTAGAATATATGGGTTAAAATTTTAATTATCTAAAATCAATTGAACACAGAGACAAACAGCTATCATCCAAGGATGATTATATGCACAATTTAAACCAGCTCCAAAAACCATAAAACAAATCCAGATACATGTATATATACCATCTCTAATGAAATAACTACCACACACACATGCACGCAGATGTGTGATATGATGCACAAAGATGCACAGACAAACATGTATGCACTCATACACAAATGCACAAACACATGGCATTTACATGCAAACATACACAGACACAGATACACAGAAATGTTTGCACTGAGTACGCATGGCATGACTGTTCATGGATCTTTAACTAAAAAATCCGGGTCTGATAGGGGCGAAATTCCTGCCAATGGGTAAGCAAATCAGTCCAGTCATGTGTTTGTGTGTGCATATGTATGTATGTTTGTGTGTATAAATTACACTCATAAAATTTCCAGGTGTAAGAATGGATTGTGTGGCAATGCAGTATGATGAGAGTTCTCTCTCATTTATAGAGTGGGCGGTATATATGCATCAAAGTGTCTCTTTAAGAGATTATATCTATCAAATTTCCAAGTGGAACTGTGGAATCATGCAATGATGAGTGAACGAGAGAAATGGTGGACAGATATTCCTGAAGAGTGTTATCTCAGGAAGTTTAATCAAAATCTAGGAAACGTAGTGTAGCATCTCTCATATGTAGCCAAAGAGAAGAAAGGAGAATGCCCAGCAAAATGATTGAACACATTAGATCAAACTTTTTTTTCTAGTACTATGGAATAGCCAAACTTAAAGCCTTTCTTCAGGCACTTTTGCCAAACAAACTCTCAACGAGTAGACAATTTTTTCTTCCACAGTGCATGATACACAGGAAACTGTCTCCACTACTTTCAGTAGAAATATTATAATGCTCTTGCAAGAATTAGTGCTGTCAAGAGAGTAGCATAAACCACAAGTTCTACTTAGTGGTGAACTATGAATGATGCTCAGGCTCCTGTGTCAAGTACAGAACAAGGGGACCAGATATAGGCCCATAAAGAAGGGGCCCTATGCTTTCTAGAAAAAGGGGTACACCCAAAACTAGGAGAGCCCTTGAAATACGGTATTTATGCATGACAGTTCTTCCATCTTAATACATCAACTAGTGTGTGATTCAAATGCATGTATTTCTAAGATATATGGGTCTAACCATGTTATCAATGGCAGATAACAGAAAGTCATTTTTGGCCCAATAAAGTGTTAACAAGAATATAAAGGATTTACCAACATCATCATTAAAGAGCACGAAAATGTCCGTAAAAGATATCAAGAACATTTACAAAAGCATTCCATAACTATGAATCACATAAATAATACAAATCATAAATTAAAAGAACATGGGAAACAAACTAACATTGACCAAACAAAAACATTTACATAGATTTTAGATAATATTGTTGGAAAACATGAGTGCAGTGGAGATCGAATATCACAAACGAGAAGAATAAGTGAAAAGAAAAATGTGGAGATCGAAGGAGGGGGGCAGACCCTCCAATAGAGCCCCCCCCTCCCCCCCTCTCTCTCTTTCTTAATCTTAATCTCTTAACCCTACTACAAGAAGTCCAACCCTTATATAATGGGTTGTTAAACACAAAATGCCCAAAATACCCTTGGTACTCAGTCAATTACAATAATACCTAAAACATAAAATTTACTGAAACTTACACTAAAAAACATATTTTTCAACACCCCTCTAAAATTGAGAGTGAGATACTTCGAACTCCAAACTTGCCAAAAAAATGATTCTTTCTTCATTCTTTTAATCATTTTTTTCTGATTTTTCAGCTCTCTTGGATGTATCTTTTTAGGCAACCTTTTAGGCTGCAACATTCTTCATAAGCCTTCATGGTTGTTCTTTAGCAGCTTCATAGCTGCACCAATCTTCGACAGCTTCTTGGTTGTAACAACTTCAACTCAACCTTCATGGCTTGTCATTTTCAACAGTTTCTTGGTTACAACATTTTTCAGTAGCTTCTTTGCTTGCAACATCTTCAACTCAGCCTTCCTGGCTGGTCATTTTGAGCAGCTTCTTTGCCTGCAAATTTTTCAACTCACCCTTCCTAGTTGGTCATTTTCAGCAGCTTCTTTGATTGTAACATCTTCAACTTAACATTCCTGATTGGTCATTTTCAACGGCTTCATGGCTGCAAAACACATTTCAGTAATCCTGATATCTGCATTTCATCAAACACTTGGTGTGTAGGTTAATCATCTCTTCTTGGACATTTCATCAAACAGTTGGTTCGCAGGTGAAACCGTCTCTTGGTAGAATATGGTAGGCGCGTACTCATCATGCACGAGCGATGGTTCCCTTTTTGCGGTTTTGATTGTCCACCCCTGCTGCTTCTCAAATCTCTCTCTATCTTAATGCACTACCTTCTACGCATACACTATCCCGCTCAACAACAACCTCTTAAACGTCGTCCTCGTCGTGTACTCCGTAAATATCTTCTGATCGAGAACAGAGGAGCTTTTCTATCGTGGAAGCTCGAAACAAGGATTGTGAGGGCTTAAACGTCGACCTCCATTCTCTCCCTTAGAAAATCATGCTCGTCTTTGAGGCTTTTGATGGTCGAATCCTTTAAATCAGAGGCTTTTCGAGTATCCTGATCGTGTTGCAACCGAACCACCTGAGTCTCAAGCTCAGTCACCCTCGCAGCCACGGATTTCAGCATTCTAAGCTCCTCTTTGAGGTATTTCAAACTGGAATTGGCTTCTGCGAGTTGTTGCGATGCTTCTTCCAGTCTTGATTCCGTTTTCGCTGCTCTCCGCTTCCATGTATCTACGGATTCGATGGCTGACATCATTTTCGATGCCTGCTCTTCCACCAGACTGTGCAGATGATCACGTTCAACTTCGAGGATTGAAATCTTTTTCTTTAATTCTAACCATGTTATCAATGGCAGATAACAGAAAGTCATTTTTGGCCTAATAAAGTGTTAACAAGAATATAATGGATTTACCAACATCATCATTAAAGAGCACGAAAATGTCCGTAAAAAGATATCAAGAACATTTACAAAAGCATTTCATAACTATGAATCACATAAATAATACAAATCATAAATTAAAGGAACATGGGAAACAAACTAGCATTGATCAAACAAAAACATTTACATAGATTCTAGATAATATTGTTGGAAAACGTGAGAGTGCAGTGGAGATCGAATTTCACTAACGAGAAGAATAAGTTAAGAGAAAAATGTGGAGATCGAAGGAGGGGGCCAGACCCTCCAATGGAGGCCGCCCCCCTCTCTCTTTCTTAATCTTAATCTCTTAACCCTACTACAAGAAGTCCAACCCTTATATAATGGGTTGTTAAACACAAAATACCCAAAATACCCTTGGTACTACAGTCAATTACAATAAAACCTAAAACATAAAATTTACTAAAATTGACACTAAAAACATATTTTTCAACACCCCCCTAAAATTGGGAGTGAGATACTTCGAACTCCAAACTTGCCAAAAAAAATTGATTCTTTTTTTGTTTTTTTTATCATTTTTTTCTGATTTTGATGTCATCTTTTCAGGCAACCTTCTTGGCTGCAACATTCTTCATAAGCCTTCATGGTTGTTCTTCAGCAGCTTCATGGTTGCACTAATCTTCAGCAGCTTCTTGGTTGTAACAACTTCAACTCAGCCTTCATGGCTCATCATTTCCAGCAGCTTCTTGGTTATAACATTTTTCAACAGCTTCTTTGCTTGCAACATCTTCAACTCAGCCTTCCTAGTTGATCATTTTCAACATCTTCTTTGCCTGCAAGTTTTTCAGCTCAACCTTCCTAGTTGGTCATTTTCAACAGCTTCTTTGGTTGCAACATCTTCAACTTAGCATTCTTGATTGGTCATTTTCAACAGCTTCATGGTTGCAAAACACATTTCAGTAGTCCTGATGACTGCATTTCATCAAACACTTGGTGTGTAGGTTAATCATCTCTTCTTGGACATTTCATCAAACAGTTGGTTTGCAGGTGAAACCGTCTCTTGGTAGAATATGGTAGGCGCGTACTCATCATGCACGAGCGATGGTTCCCTTTTTGTGGTTTTGATTGTCCACCCCTGCTGCTTCTCAAATCTCTCTCTATCTTAATGCACCACCTTCTGCGCATATGCTATCCTGCTCAACAACAACCTCTTGAACGTCGTCCTCATCGTGTACTCCGTAAATATCTTCTGATGGAGAACAGAGGGGCTTTCTATCGTGGAAGCTCGAAACGAAGATTGTGAGGGCTTAAACGTTGGCCTCCATTCTCTCCCTTAGAAAATCACGCTCGTCTTCGAGGCTTTTGATGGTTGAATCCTTTAAATCAGAGGCTTTTCGAGTATCCTCGAGAGAGGCACTTATGGTCTCGAGCTCTGCCAAGATGGCGTCCCTCTCATTCATGACGGAGATGAGATCTTGTTGCAACCGAACCACCTGAGTCTCAAGCTCAGCCGCCCTCGCAACCACGGATTTCAACATTCTGAGCTCCTCTTCGAGGTATTTCAAACTGGAATTGGCTTCTGCGAGTTGTTGCGATGCTTCTTCTAGTCTCGATTCTGTTTCTGTTGCTCTCTGCTTGCATGTATCTGTGGATTCGATGGCGGACATCATCTTCGATGCCTGCTCTTCCACCAAAATGTGCAAATGATCACGTTCAGCTTTGAGGATTGAAATATTTTTCTTCAATTCTAAGATTTTCAGGTCCTTTTGAGCCACAAATGGATCCCCATTTGAGTTCATCAATATCTCCTCTCCACCATCTTCGTTTCCACCATTAACGAACTCCTCTGAGTTCATGATTGCAAAGAGAGGAATAAAACCAATAAAAAAGGAGAGGAAGGACAGAGATGACTCGCGTACTAGCAAAGAGGGACAAAAGGGACGAGCACGTGCAATATGTTGCACAGAGGAAGGGTATCCGTTTAAAATAAGAATAACATACACAACGTGGTTAACCTCTGTGGCAACAAACGGGTGTTCCTTTTTCGGAGGTTGATCGTGGTCATTGCCTCTCAATCTCTTTCTCTCTCAAGCGCGCACATCCGCACCCACTACCCGTTGCTCCTATCAATCGAACGACTCTGATACCATGTTGGAAAATGTGAGAGTGCAGTGGAAATCGAATTCACAAACAAGAAGAATAAGTGAAGAGAAACATGTGGAGATCGAAGGAGGGAGGCAAGCCCTCTAATGGAGGTCGCTCCCCCCTTTCTCTCTTTCTTAATCTTAATCTCTTAACCCTAATACAAGAAGTAACTCTTATATAATCAGTTGTTAAACACAAAATGACCAAAATGCCCTTGATACTATAGGCAATTACAATAATACCTAAAACATAAAATTTACTAAAACTGACACTAAAAAGCATATTCTTCAACAAATATAAGTAGATAACCATGAAAAATACTATGATAAAAAGTTTTGGAGTTGGAAGTTTGTAACCAAGATTGTTTTAGCCAAACAATCATTTAATTATAGCACATTATACAACCTAAACATATTAATGTAACCAACATAATAGATGTACATGTGTTCAACGACTATGACCAATTGACTAGGAAAATATTCATAGCATATAAATCAAGTAAATGTGTTCCATGTGCCATTAAGAAAAAATTGCACATTTCCTAACATAATAGATGTTGTAACTTGTATCACATAAAAATGTGAAACAAAGAACGGCTACTTAAAATAAACAAAATCTTATTTATTCTCTGACATGCTTAGTCAAATGAAAGTGTGGAAAAACCAAAAGATAGCTCAAGAATATAGGACGAACATAATTATACCCATATATAAGAATAAGGGAGACATTCATGATTATACAAATCATCGGGATATCACATTGATAAGCCATACTATGAAATTATGAGAAATAATTATTGAACATAGACTGAGAAAAGTATCAAATAAAACAAAGAACCAATTTGAATTCATGCCAGAGAGATTTACTATTAAAGCTACTCACCTATTAAGATGTCTCATGAAATATTTATAGCAAAAAAAAAAGAACCTTCATATGGTATTTATTCATCTAGAAAAAACTTATGATAGAACATCAAAAGATATTCTTTGAAAAACCTTGGAAAAGAGAGGAATTCTATTGACATACATCAATCTTATAAGAGATGCATGATGGTGTACAAACATGTGTGAGGACTCACGAAGGAATGATAAATTTCTTTTAAGTAAACATATAAACCATAATTTCTACCAACCTATTCAAAAGAATGAAGTCAAAGAGACTCTTAAATATATGAAGGTTGGTAAATATGTAGGACCAAACAATATTTTTATAGAAGTTTGGAAAATCCTAGGAGAGACACAAATCACTTAGCTCACAAGACTATTTAATGAATTATGGAGAAACTAAAAGATGCCCGAGGAATGGAGAGCGAGTACATTTATACCCATATGCAATAACAAGGGAGACATTCAGAATTGTACGAATTATTAGGGCATCAAGTTAACGAGTCATACTATAAAATTATGGGAAAGAATTATGGAACGTAAGTTAAGACAAATATCGAGTACAACATAGAACCAATTTGGATTCATGTCGGTAGATCTACTATTGAAGTGATTCACCTTTTGAGAGGTCTTATGAAACATTTTTAGATAAAAAAAGAAAGGCATTCACATAATATTTATTGATCTAGAAAAAGCTTATTATAGGGTATCAAAAGATGTTCTTTGGATAACCTTGGAAAAAAGAGGTATCATATTGACATACATAAATCTTATAAGAGACATGTATAATGGTGTAAAAACATGTGTGAGGACTCACGAAAGAATGACAAACTTCTTTAAAATTAATATTGCGTTACATAAGGATCAACTTTAAGTCCATACTTATTTATAATGGTGATTGATGAGTTAATAAAACATATTTAAGATGAAGTACCTTGGTGTATGTTATTTGCATATGACATTGTGTTAGTGGAGGAGTCTAAGGAAAATTTAATAGAAAATTGGAACTATGGAGAGAAACATTAAAAAGTAAAGGCTTTGAATGTAAGTTTGATCATTTGGTTACTTCAGAGGACATAGAAATTAAAATTGGCACACATTGTATCCCTAAAAGGAAAGTATTAAATGCCTAGGGTCAATTTTTTAGAATAATGAAAGAATTGATGGAAATGTAACTCATAAAATTAATGAAGGTTGGTTAAAATGGAGAGGAGCATCAAATATTCTTTATGACAAGAACATAGCATTAAAGTTAAAAGATAAATATTATAGAGCAACAATTAGACCTGTCATGTTTTATGGTTATGAGTGTTGACAGTTAATCATCAACATGTATAAAAGATGTTTGTGGTAGAAATAAAGATGGTGAGAAGGATGAGTGGTCATACAACGAAAGACCGTATATATAATGAGGTTATTAGAAACAAATTGAGAGTGGCATTAATAGAGGATAAAATGAGAGAATATCGTTTAAGATGATTTGGACGTATAGAAAGAAATCAAAAAAATCAAAAGAAGCGACTGTAAGAAGGTATGAAAAACTAGATTTTAAAAGCGTTAAAAGAGGTAGAGGACGACCAAAAAAGTGTTGGAAAGAAACAATAAAGAATGATCTAGCTTATGTTGAGTTAACTGCTAACATGACACATGATAGGGCTATGTGGAAACAAAAAATTCATGTATCCAACCCCATCTAGTATGGGGAAAGGCTTAGTTGTTGTTGCTTGTTGTAAATATTGGATTGCATCAAGAATTAATGAGTAAACAAAACATATCTAAGATCAGGTACCTTGGTGTATGATATTTGCGGATGATATTATGTTAGTGAACAAGTCTAAGAAAAAACCTAATAAGAAATTGGAACTATGGAGAGAAACATTAACATGTAAATGCTTCCAACTTAGTACAACAAAGATGGAATATATTGAATGTAAGTTTGATCATTTGGTTACTTTATATGACATAGAAATTAAGATTGACACATATTGCATCTCTTATAAAGGAAAGTTTTAAATACTTAGAGTCAATTTTTCATAGTGATGAAAAAATTGATGGAGATATTACGCATAGAATTAATGTAGGTCAGTTAAAATAGAGATGTGCAACAAGTATTCATGTGATGAGAAGATATCATTAAAGTTAAAAGGTAAATATTATAGAGCAACAATTAGATCCAATTTTTTCTATTTTTTTCTGATTTTTTTGGATTTTTACTAATTTTTTAATATTAATTATGATACGTATCGTATCGTGGACCAAAACGATACACGTCGAACAACATTGGTTGTTGTTATTGATAAAAAGTTATTATTCATAATAAGGTATTAGTCAATCAATACTTTATGAAATGTCACTTGACAATTGATGATTGACATGACACTAACAAGTTAGAATTTTTAGTTAAAAATATTTAAAATAATTAGTGTTGAGTTAGACACTAGATGTACCAATATTAAGTATGAGAGTGTTCAACAAGGGTACGGCACCCTAGTTGAATGTAATCAGCACCAAGAAATGTGTTGACATAATCAAAATGCATGATGCATTATTATTCCTACACAGGATGAGAAATAGTGGGGAAAAGAACTCTTAATAACTTTTTAGTGACAACTTGAACCTCTTAATGTTCAAGTAAATATTAAGTTTAAATATTAATGATTTATTAAGGGCAAGATCGTGTCTTAACTATGGACAGATACATGATACTGCTGCTCTATAGTAGGTAACCTTCCTCTCAAGGGATTGCTAAATATGTATTCAGGTTTTGATCCCTTTTAATCTCCCTTTGAAAAACTTTGTTATTTTTGTTGGGAAAATGTGTATAAATACATGCATAAAGAACCAATATACAACAATTATATCAATAACAACTGCAGATCCACTGTATGTCATAAACAAATTGTACAAGAAAACACATACAAACGATAATGAGAATAAGAAAAACTTATTTCTGCGAGTCGCCTTTGCGGACTTACCTTAAAAAAATCAGCATCCCGCTATAGGGTACATACGAGTAACTTCACTATTTTCTCGGGATAAAACACACACAACTAGAAGCAAGTACCTTACTTTGAGTATCTTCTACTAGGTCTCAGTCACCTTGGTTTCAAAATGAAAGAGGCAAGGGAACAACCATAAATAATAGAGAGCACGGGCAAAGGAGAGCGCAGAGAGAAGAGACGGGAGGAGAGAGTGATAATCACACAAGTATGGATTAGAGAGCCCTAATCTCTTATTTACATAACATGGATCCGATCTAACCGACGCACCTCTTTGTCCCATAAAAGTTCACTTGCATAGATTCATTTAACCGTTAGATCAAAAGCTTTTTATGTAAAAACATAAACCGAAGACAATTTTCAAACCTAAACCCACGCTCGGCCCAAGGTAACATGTGCCTGTGGTGTGGTCTAGCGTGTCCTACCCAAGCTCTTTGAACTAATCTTAATGAGCTATCAACTATATAAAAAGACACGTGAATTTGTTTCATCCTTCAATATGGGACTAAACTTTTTCTCTCTTTGTCTTCACGTGCATAAGTCCCTCACATGTGACTTTTATACTTTAAAGACTTTCACATCAATATGAAATTATATGACAATCATGTGAAGTAAGCGTGATGCTTTTATTACATGCTATTTCTTCCCCTTATATGTTTTTCCATACGATAGTTATGATTTTATTACCATTATACTATTTGTGTCATATTCTGGTTGCTATTGTTAGTTAGCTGGTGAACAGTCCTCAGGATTAACATTATAACTGAACAGTTGCATTAACAATTCAAAGATTTTAATGCAGATACTACACATATCAAATATCAAATAAGCATTTCCTTTTTAGAAGAATGGAAGACAGTAGAATATGGCTTCCCCAACAAAAGTCCAGAAAAATGGGGGATGGGTGGTCAAAATTAGTCCATCACTGCAAAAAGTATTCGTAGAAGTTTATCGAAACAGATACCAACAAGAAACGGGTAAAGAACTCATCAACGAAACAATGAATGAAAATCTTTAGACGAGAGAGCCAGAAGGGGGAGGGGTCTGGTACCCGATCATGGTCATCTTGGTGGCGGGTTTGAACTGAAGGGTGGAGAGGATAGTTGAGCCATTGGAGAGCTTTTGGGGCGGAAGCTTTGGGTAGAGGAGCTTCTGCCTCTTTGGGAGGACGTTAGTGACCTCGCAGATGCGTCGCTTCAGTTCTCCGACGGTATCGTCGGCGCAGACCCTCACCGTGTATTCCTTGCCACTCCACTTCACACACAGCGTCACCTCCTCCCACGAGCTCACCTCCACCCCACCGCCACAGCCGATCCCCGAGCTCGACGCCATCCCTCCCTTCTCTACCCGACGCCTCTTCGGTTGCTCTCTTGCCGACCGTCGGCGGTCCCTCTACCCCAAACTAAACCACCTAGGCAGGGTAATCTTGGCCCGATCCAACCCGATTCGAATAGCGGAATACCCACTTGGTTCGGGTATGGAAATTACTGATATAGAGAGAGAGAGCTGCCTCTCATGCTAGAAGTGCTTGATCATTATCACCGTAACGATCGAACCACTCATCCCATGTCGTATTTAATGCGTGGCGTTGATCCTCCTGTCAATGTTGATAGGCTACTTGATGGCATGAACACCATAACCAACTGACCTTGTCGTCATCACCATCAGTACATCTTGCCACCATGAGATGGGTTCGATTAACAAGGGCCTTTTGCTGTGACATAAACAGGGTTCGGTTCCTATGAGTACCATTCAAAACTCTCACAACAATATTAACCTCAAGGCTTCCGTGTGTTTATCAAGTTCAGAAAAGTAATGTAAGTTTCATTTCATATCATAAACCTAATAGTTTGTTCATCATAAATGCCATATGTATCCGTCATCGTTGCCTTTATATAATATGGTTGTTACATATGAATATGTAACTCTTGTATCATACATAAAAATAAATTAATAAATATATATCTTCTTTTTTGACAACTCTCTTTCTCACACACACACATAATATATATATATATATGGTGAGTATAATATGTTTGTCACTTTATATGCTTGCTCATTCTTGAAAATATCAAAAGTTCATCTTAAAAAAAATTGATGGTTGAGTTTAAAAGCAAAAAGTGCACATCTAAGTTAAGTGTGCTTGCAAAAAGTAAACGTGTACTTTTTATTTTTTTACTTTTAGACTCAACCATCCATCTTTTCATATGGATGGTTGAGATTTTTAAGGATATGATAAATAAATTTTTTCTTTATATGCATACATATGTACACATATATGTGTTTATGTGTTATTCACTTTTGAAATGTCTAATAGAACACTTTAGACCCAAGAAAAAAAGTTGCATATAATACTCCTTGATTTAAAGGCCTATGGTAGAGTAACAAAAGATATTTCTTTGAAGAGTTTTAGAGAAGAAATGTATTTCAATATTATATATCAAATATATGATTGTGCAAAAACATGTATTAAGACTCATGAAGGGATTATCAATTTCTTTCATGTTATATTGAATTACATAAAAGGTCAACACTAAGTTCGTACTTAAATTGAAGTACCTTGGTGTACCTTATTTGTAGATGATATAGTGTTGTTGGAATAGTTAAAGAAAGGAGTTAACAAGAAACTTGAGTTGGAGAAATACATTAGAAATAAAGAGTTTTAGATTTAGTAGAATGAAGATTGAATATATGAATGGTAAGTTTGATAATTTTATTGAAAATAATGATATAGAAGTTAAAATTAGTAAATATTGCATCATTTGAAAGAACATTTTAAGTACTTAAGAAGATTGAAAGCAACAAAAAAGTTGATGAAGATATTATAGGTAGAACCAAGTTGACTAAAATGAAAAGTTGCCTTATAAGAAGATACTACTAAAGTTGAAAGGCAAATGTTACAAAGTAACAATTAGACTAGCAATGTTATATAGTATACATTATATAGAGTGTTGAGAATCATTAACACGTGCCAAACATAAATGTTGCAAAAACAAAAAAACGTTGAAGTGGATGGATGGTCATATAAGGAAAGATGGTATCCATAATGAGGTTATTAAAGAAAAAGTTTGATATTATTGATAGAAGATAAATAAAAGAAATTTATCTAAGATGGTTTTGGATACTTGGAGAGGTGATCAAAGGAAGAACCATTAAAAAAAAGTATATGAAACCTTGAATATTTTGAAAAAGTGAGGAAAAATATTGAGAGAAACTATTAGGACTTTCTTAAATAACTACTACCGTGGCACAAGATCATGTGGGTCCATGTAAGCAACCCCACTTAGTATAAGAAAGGCTTAGTTGTTAGGGTGAGTATTATATATTATATATATACTCGGGTGGACATATTCCCTCGTCCACACAATTTTGTCTATGTTGATGTATGATAAGACGATGTCAACAAGGTGTGTCACCCTTGTCACATACAGGTCCCTCCATGCAGTTCTAGTTGGAACCGTTTGGATTTCCCATCACAAGGGCGATCCGATGACGTAGATGAGAGAATACATTCACTTGATCCATAATCTTTAATACACATTTTTATCCGTAGAATTGACATGATCTTCGGTGAGGATTTAAATTAAAAGTATCACTACTTCTGTACATTGCGTTTAATGTGCATTAAATGCTTTTTATTTTAGCATTTTAAATGTTCTACGTCAAAAACTCAACCATGGAAACGCTCATACAAAATTATATACCAAAACACATTATATATTATATAGAGAGAATAGTATAAGCACACATTCATCCATTATATATAGAGAGAATAGTTCATGCACACACTCATTTTTGAGATCTCTTAGATGTTTAAAGCTACTACATGCACAAACTCATTTTTGAGATCTCTTCAAACTTTTAAAATCAATGGTTGAGGGGTCAGAATGGGGGCGACTTGTTGGTGTCTTTACTGCCCACCCTATGGGTGAAAAGGGTTAAAGAAACGATGGCTCATGGTTAAACAGTAGAAATATTTAAGTGTTAGATGAGGTGTATTTACCACGTTCTCTCTCCCTCTCTCTATATACATAGATACACGCGCGCACACACACATATCCTTGTATACATGAATGCTTCCAAATCGACTGTATCGTATGATACACAATAGGAAGATACAATGCGGTATGCTTCCAAGACATCTTCTTACCATACAGTACTTTATGGTACAATTAGATAATCTAAGTCTCCATCATTCTGCGATACGGTGTTGTATCTTCCTGTTGTTACGTTACTCGTTGTGTATCGTATACGATACAGTCGACTTGGAAGCATTCATCCAAACAGATCAGAGACAGCTAAGAGATAGGAGGTATACTAGGATACCGCAAAGCAGTAGAAAAGATTGCAAGTGGTTTTTAATTCAAGTTATAAGCTACTTTGGTTCATGGTGCAACAAAGAAACCGGAACAACACTGAGCCAACAACTCTTGGCTGATGAATATGTACAACTGACGCCATTGAAACAATGAAAGGTAAACTCCCAGGTTGCACGCATTCAAGCTGCTATTGAGTTGCCATATTCAAAGACAAAACCATGCCTTTTCTCTTCAAAGGAATACTCTATCTCGGGCTCCATTTCTGGCGTCAAGTTCTGAACTTGTTTTGAAGGAGCAGGTGTAACAGCAGTCTGCATTGGAACTGTCATAACTGAGTGAGGTGTGCTAGGCACAGGAATTGGCACGGCTTTTGGCATTCTGTTTTCCTCATCAATGAAACAATCACTCTTGGCTGATGTGTTGCATACTCTGTTCTTAGCCGGAAGATTCTGCAACTTGTCATTGAGTTCATCAAGACTTGTGGAATTGGACCTTGAAGAAAATGAGGACACAGGGGAAAATGGCATTCTCTGCATAACCAGTGGTGCTTCCGTTTCCTGAACATTGGAGGAAATCGAGTACTTCCTCGTGTAAAGACCAGCAACATCAGAGCCTCTCCTTCCTGTACTCAATTAGGAGAAAAGGAAACAACAACAACTAAGCCTTTTGCCATACAGGAAAGGAAATAAAAGAGATCAAATATTAAACAAATAATGTCAAGAGTTCTAGAACAGTAAATAACAGTTGGTAACATATTGACCGTGCGGTGGTCCAAAATATCGCGATTTCGTGGGAGTTGTTAAGAGTAAATAACACTATGATCACAGGTGAGTTGCATAAAAATCAAATACCGAATTTTGTTCTTACCTGCAGATACCGCACCAAAGTTATCTCCATTTTGATTGTGAGAGCCATCAACCTTCCTCATCTGCCTTCTTATTGGACCCGCATTGCAACGGCTTGATGACTTTGAATGTGAAAAGTCAAGGTGGTGTGGCTGCATTTGCATCATTGCACCTCCAAGAGAAAGCCTCCGATTAGCACTTCCATTGGAAGTTCGCGGCATTTTTCTAGCACTCAGTTGTTTTGAAGGGCTTGGCTTTGAGCCAAAAAGCACTTCTTGCTCTGTTATAAGCTGTCCCTGGAGTCGTTTTTGATCCTGTTTTCAAACTCTTGTTAGTTGGTATAGCTATTTAAGATGCATTATGTGACTTTAAGGATACAAGTAAGCTTCTTACCCGTTGCCTCCGACGCTCTTGCTCCTTCTCCTGTCTTACCATGGTGTATTCTTCCAGCAACGACAGAAGGCGCACCTGTGAGTACAAAAGCAGTAGCAAGACCATTAAAAGAGTCTGACAAAAGTTGGGTTGGCTATTGTTCTGGATCCTGGTTCTGTCAACATGGGTCAGAACACTCTTTCGTGAGTTTGTGCTCAAGTATATCAGTTGTTCATCCAAATCCTTGTTTTGAAAATAACTGTTTTCATATATAGCTAGACAAATAGATAGATGGATGAACTTACACCATCATAGGTGAACTCCATGCCTTTTTCTCTCTCCCAAGATGTGGTCTTGGCTACCAAAGTTTCCACCATTGCTGCCCAGCACAAGTCCCAACATAAGAAAAAAAGGAAAAATCGTGAGTTCCGAAAAGGTTCCAAGATAGCTTACAACATGACGGAAAAAAATTTTCAGGAAGCTTTGATCAATTATGCATGTACAAGTAAAGGGCTGTCCAGATACAACACACATATGACACAATATTCAAATCTTTCAATAACTGCCTTTTTCGTACGCACTTGCTGTTTATATCAGACAAGTTCATCTAGTGAGATTTACCTGGTAATTTGTTGATTGTTGCACGAGCCTTTTCAGCTCGCTTCAGTGTTAGATGTGCACCTCTGCCGGCATTGTATCGGTTCTCATCCTGCACAAAGTTAACTTTTCAGATTTGCAGGATGGCAGTGGAAATTGTAGTTTAGGCTTTTCAAGTTATCATTTTTCTCACCCTGTTGTACTCTTCAAGCCAATTTTCTTCCTCACAAGCCGTCAAACATTTATCTACTTTCTCAAGAATTTCCTTCCTGCTAAATGCTTCCTCTTTGGCTCTAGCTATATGAGACTCCAGTTCCCCTAAAACAGAGGCAAGATCTATAGCCCCTGCATAGGTATCACATAAGCCATTAACAGGTTACAAAAGCTTGAGCATTGGAGCAACTCACAGTGTTTTATAGAAAACAGTAGAAACTTATGACGTTACCTGACTCAATAGCAGTCACTGAGTACTCCACTGAACCACTAAATTCCATTACAACATGCGCTTTCCTGCACACATCCTCAAGTTCTGTTCTCTTCTTCAGAACAAGGTCTTTCATTTTGCTCTCTTTCATCTCTTCCAACCTTACTACTTCTGCCTCAACCTGCAACAAAAAAATCTTTAAAAACAAGGGGAACCAGATCAAACAAAATATGTAATTCTGACATGATCTTTACATAATTGATAAAGTCATCAGAGAGGATGTTAGGCTCATTTATTTCATCTTCTGAAGCAGCAATATTACTGGTAACATTCTGAAACATCTGTTGCTCCCCAAGTGGTATATCCATCAAGTTCCACAGCTCCAACATTGTAGTAGCGAGATCTTGAAGCTGCAAAACCTATACTTTAAGATCTCAGGAAGTACACGGAACTTTGTTAATAGGGACTGGAAGGAGGGAACTTAGAATCTCACCTTTCGCATTCTTTGCTTCTTAACCTCTCTTAATTTGCCAATAATATTGGAAAATCTCTCAAGTGTATCATTGTCAATGCTTTTTGGTGCTTCACAATCATCTAAAGTAGGATGAATATCTTGTAAGACATGTTTCAAACCTAGACCAAGCACTGAGCAGAGAGATCTCAGAGTTTCAGTGTAGTCCCTAATCTGCTCTAGCCGATCACTCTGTGCAAAAGTAATGTTGAAAAGTCAAAACTTAAAGCACATCCCAACCGGTGTCTAGGGTGAATGATGGAGATAACAACTTTGGTAATTCCCAAAATATTATTAAATCAGAAGTATTTATAGTAGGGATTAGAACAAATCCTTTATCTTTCCCTGGACTATTTTTTGTGCAAACAGCACCCCACCTTTTCTTTTTGAAGCACCTGTAGATGCTTCTGGAGCTCATCAAGCTTTCTGAGGGACAAATCAGTTTCATCGAAAGCCATTTTGGAAAAAACAGGCTGCCTTGATGATGAGATATCACTAGAAATCTTCTCAATTTTCCCGAGTAAGTCAAGAAACTGACTGATTCTCTCATCTTTCCTCCTTTGCATTTCCTCCAATTGTGGCTGAATGTCCCTAAGCTCTTCTTTCAGGCTCCTGACATTCTGATCCAGCTGGATCAAGTGCAACAATAGTAGCTTTAAGAACAATAATGTAAGAGACAAGCGTCGTGCTTATTCAAGAGCGAGCATAAAGGGCATCAGACATTGAGGAGCTCACCTGTCTCATAAGCATAGGTCGTTCTCCCATTGAAGCACAAATTGAAGCAAGACAGGCCTCAGAATCAGCAATAACTTGGCGTAGCTGAGCTCGAGAACCATTCGCTTGGTCAACCTTTCGGCGGTATACTTCCAAACACTCCTGCTCAAGCTCAAGCAGCATTTTATCCCTTTCACCATCTGGTTCTCCCACTTCATCCCATATTGTCTACACTCAGAAAAAGCACGAAGTATATCACTACATGCAGAAAGGCAGAATTAATTCCATACTGAGAATGGGTACACTATAGAGTACCTGAAGCTCATACAGTAATGACCCACAGGATGTTTCCACTTGCAGTAGCTGGTCATTTTGGTATTGTGCCATACCGAACTTGAAATTTCAAGCAATAACACCCTGTAGACACATGCCGTTCCTTATTAAATAGTGCATCATAATCCTCAACAGACACATATTCCTCTTTAGTGATTAATTTTATTGTACCTGAAAATTTTAGTATATATTCAGACCACAAACTTAATGCCAAAACCATACCAAGCCTTTTACCAAACTAGTTGGGGTTGGCAACATGGAATCTAAGTCGCTGTTGATCTTGATAAATTGTCATATGAGCATTTAACCCAAGAGAGCGAGATCACAACAGTATATTTTTCTCTGTATTCTTCAAGGTTTATGCATTTAGAGATGATTTTATAAATTTGTTGGAGCCTCATTGTCTTTTAATATTCACTTAAAGCTTTATATTAATATGCTGATCTCTTTACAATTTTTGGGTAAGAATAGTGGTGGGACGCGTGACGTCTTGGGAACCTAGGGTGGGAAAAGGCTTGGTTAAAGTTAAGTTATGCTCATCTCTTATTTACACTTCATAATCATTACTTTCAATTTGAATCAATTGTCTGAATCAAAAGCACTATTAAGACAATTTCCGTATGTAACAGTAAGGCAAACGTTAGTCACCACATGAGCCAAATGCTTATCCGTTTCAAGAATTCTCTTCAATAACCAAAAAACAAAACAAAAGGTGAACACAAAATTCTTACAAACACGAAAAGGTTAGAAGCCTCTTAGGGTTTCGGGTACTAAAAAACGCTTGATCTTCAATTCTTGCGTCTTTTTCCAAATCTACAGTCAAAACTTTATCCAGAACGAAGCACATCAAATTTTCCTTTATTGGTGTAAATCAAATCTTTAGAACCTATCCATTTGTTTCAAACAATATCGGCAAGCCAATCCCAAGTAATTCTTCATGCGGCTGCAATCGGATTTCCTCATCACTTCGGGAAAATGAGAAATCAAATATATATCAAAACTAACCTTTCCCGCACTTAGGTGAGGTCTGTTGCACGTACTCTTAATCGTGATTCCTATGCATCTTAGACCACACCCACATTTAGAATCCAAAGGACACGATGTATAGGAGACTCCAATGAGATTGTCATCAAGTGATATAATGCCCATAATTGCTATATAAAACCAAATAATTCCATCTTTAAAGTGCATACTATGCTACCTCAGTACTTCTTGTTGAAAAACCCTGATCTTTGTTCTAGTTCTTGGTAGATTAATCCCCTATTTGTGCAGATTCCTCTCTTTTCCTGTCAGATTTCAACCACAAGAATCCTCGAAGAAGAAGAAGGAGAGAGGGAGATATTACCTTCTTCTCCTTTCTCTTTGCTAGTTTCTCGCTTTGCCTCTTCTGGCGAAATCAGAGAAATCGCCACACAGAGCACGGAAATTGAAAATCGAAATGAAATGAAGAAGAGCGGCAGAAAGATTTCAAATAGAGAAGAGGGGCGTTGTGTGGGCCCCACTAACGGTCATATTGTCCTTCGGCCTCTTCCTTCGCTGTTAAACGCCGACACTTCCGACGGTCAACTTCTTCTTTAACCTTTCAGGAAAATGACACAAAAGCTCTTACGTTTTCTCCATGGGACGATTCACGACTGTACTTCCAACGTTGACCTGACCGAAGATCTCATGCTGTAGACGAGAGCCCTCCTACGCCGTTCGTCACAAGCCATGGACGGCACCGGATTACGAGTGGATCCCGTACAGAGGACGTTCGACCTTCTGTAGGAAGGACATGAAGAGAGTCCAAAATGGACGGCTGAGAGCAAAGCTATGCTCATCATGGGCGCCGGATGCTCTTCAATATCGTTGACCGACAGAGGAGCGTCCATGTCAGCGGGAACCTTGGCCGTGATCCTAGTTTAAGCCCGCTCTTCATCAAATATGATCAGATACATAGTTACATAAACAATAAATAACCATTTTATATATTATTATCTCACCATATATATCTATATATAAAGAGAGAGAGAGAGAGAGAGAGAGAGAGAGATTGGATCTTGTCCACCGCTCACGTATTTAACTTATGTTCACATCCATTTTTTGGGTGAACAAGAGTAAAATAAAATACCTTTTGATTTTTTTAAATTCTTTAATTTTTTTAAAATTACACTTATACCATCTAAAAATAATAGGTGAGTAGATAAGAGGTTAGTAGGATGTAGTTCTCTCTCTCTCACACACACATATATATATATATATAATGATTGGATCTTTCCACTCATATCTACATAGTACTTTTGGGTATTCATAAGTATAATAAAAATATCCTTCACACTTTTTCAAAACCTCTTAAAATTTTTGAAATTACACTCAAATCACATAAAAACAGTGAACGAGCATGAGTAACTATGTCAAACATGGGCAAGATCCAATTCTCTCACATATTTTATATATATTATATTGTTCACTCATTGCTTTTGAATGACATGAGTATAATAAGAATGTACTTCACTATTTTTTAAAACTCCCTAAAAATTTTAAATTATACGCATCACCCAAAAACATTGAGTAAACATGTCAAAAGTGGGTAAGATCTAGTTTATATATATAAGAGAGAGAAGTTGGTGCCTAGAAACTACCTTTGGTGCAAGTCTATCCAAACCCCTCTTAACCTTTATATCACAAAAAGAACAGTTTGCTTTTAAAACAAATGCATTTAGAATACATTTTGCTCTTTAAATGTACATTATTTATATCTCTTCATCTAACAGTAAAGAGTAGTAGATTGAATGAGTTTACATACACCAGCTTTATATATATAGATAGATAGATAGATAGATAGAGAGAGAGAGAGAGAGAGGGTCAAATGGACAAGCTTTTCAAGTTTACGACAAAAACATGTATCAACATTGATTTTTGACTTATATTGGCAAGAATCTCATTTCTAATAAGAGTACATTAAGATGTTGATTGAAGGGAAATCACGTGGTTCCACATATCCTCTTCAAAACTATCGGGCTTGCTCGAAAGATCGATTTTCTATATTTTAACATGAACCAAGGCGAATTTGGTTCACATTTCGACTCCTTGTTAGACCTACAGGACGCACTGCCCTTTCGGGGATCACCATTAGCCATCCTGATGGCAATGGCTTTTTAGGCATGAGATCTTCAAAGTCTCTTAGCTTAGAATTTTTTTATGAGCTTCTCATTCAAATATTGCGCCTAAAGTGTAGGTACAACAACAACTAAGCCTTTTTCCATACTAGATGGGGTCTGCTACATGGATTCTTTGTTTCCACATATCCCTATCGTGTGCCATGTTAGCAGTTAATTCCCAATAAGCTAGATCATTCTTTATTGTTTTTTTCCAACACTTTTGTGGTCGTCCTCTACCTCTTTTAATACTTTTCAAATTTAGTTTTTCTAACCTTCTTACATGTTCTTCTTTTGATTTCTTTCTATATGTCTAAACCATCTTAAACGATGTTCTCTCATTTTATCCTCTATTGGTGCCACTCCTAATTTGTTTCTAATAACCTCATTATGTATACGGTCTTTTCTTGTATGATTGTATACAAATATCTTTTGTACATGTTGATGATTAACTGCCCAACACTCAGAACCATAAAACATGACAGGCCTAATTGCTGCTCTATAATATTTACCTTTTAACTTTAATGGTATCTTCTTATCACAAAGAATACCCGATGCTCCTCTCCATTTTAACCAACCAGTATTAATTCTATGTGTAACATCTCCATCAATTCTTCCATCACTCAATTGACCCTAGGTATTTAAAACTTTCCTTTTGGGGAATGCAATGTGTGCCAATTTTAATTTCCATGTCCTCTGAAGTAACCAAATGATCAAACTTACATTCCATATATTCTGTCTTTGTTCTACTAAGTCGGAGGTTATTGCTTTCTAATGTTTCTCTCCATAGTTCCAATTTTCTATTAACTTTTTCCTTAGACTCCTCTACTAATACAATGTCATCTCCAAATAACATACACCAAGGTACTTCATCTTGAATATGTTTTGTTAACTCATCCATCACCATTATAAATAAGTATGGACTTAAAGTTGATCCTTGATGTAGGTGTTTCCTTTAAATGATTATGTTTACCAATGTTAGAATGTTCTTTAAAGTATTATGATAGGGAAAAGTGGAAGAAGCTACCGCTAGCTCCGAGCTTCCAGCAAGATCAGACATCGAGCTAGCTGGTACCAATTACTCCATGTAATTTTAAATTAAAATAAAGAATTTCATGGCAAGCTGACCATGCACGTATCAAGATCGATACCAATGCTTAAAAGAGTGAGTCCTATACATTGGCTGATCAAAAAAAAATTTGGGCGAGACACACTTATATTTCGGATGAGGTGTGCTTATATTTTAAGTCCACAAAACACTTATTTTTCTCCATATAGATTTAAAAATTTCAGATTTCGGATGGGACGTACATCGTACATTGCCCTATATAATGTATTAAAGAATATATTAGGGTAAATAAATCATGACTTCTAATAAAAGATTAAACGGTCCTGATCAAAAGATTAAGAGTTCACTTTCGAATTAAAAAATACTGAGAGGATTAACGGAAGTGTATGGTAAATAGAGTACGTTAAAAGCATGAACCTTCAGCTTTTACTTTCAACTCTTTCATCGAAAAAAAGCCTTAAATTCAAGTTTTCTTTTTTAAGTCGGGTTGGTAGAGGGTCAACTCAAGGTTGAAGGTCATGAGTTCAATATGTGGGGTGTGCATTTTTCTCGGCTTCCCCAGTGTACCAATGAAAAAGAAAAGAAAGAGACCGTTGGTACCGCGATGCAAGGCGAGGGAGCCACTCTTCAGGTCTTGTGGTGCACTCATGGTAGTGTTGGTTCCGAGGACGGCAATGGGTCCAACTCATGTTTGAGTTCTATCAATGAATTCGGTAAACCGAAGTCGGAACACAACCAGAACCAAACCACAACAAGAACCAAACCAGTAATTACAAACCGTAAAAGCTGCACCAGCATAGATCCAATTCAGTTTCGGTTCGTGGTTCTAGGTAAACAATGACCAGACATGTCTAACTATTGGCTTCCACATTGAGACACCGTAATCACTGTGACCCGACCCGACCCATATGAGGTGTGTTTTTCCAAGCATTGTTACAAAATGTTAGCTGCTTTTCATGTGATAGAAAAATGCTATGAGTGGCTAATTGAAAGGTCCACCAGTAATACTTTACATTGTCAAACATTTGGAAAGTCACACATTCAACTATGGTATAAGTAGACATGGACAACCAGAACCGAACCAGGTCAAGAATTGAATCCACTGAAACAGTGCCAGGAATTGGGGATCACCTGGTTCCATTATGGTTCCATCTTCCGTGGTATTGGAACCTATAATTCCAAGTCTCCCGTTCTCTATACTTTTAAAATATTTTGAAATTTGAAAAGTTTTTTTATCTTTTTCCCAGTTCCAAATGGTTTGGGCCTCAAATTGGAACCGGGATTGGCCTGGTCTCGGTGTGGTTTTAGGTTCTTGGTTTTAAATAAACCTAAACCAGCCATGTCAAGGTATAGATGCTCATGACATTAAAAAATACTGAGAGGATTCAAACTCCTCGTATGGTTTCCAAGCATTAACTAAGTGGCTCCCGATGGAAACAATGCCGTCCTTGTGAAGATTGTGCCTTAGTGGGCTGCTATAATTTGAAAAATATTGAACTGAAAGATAATCTGATCATTAATGAATTTGTTCACATCATCTTAGGTGATAGTTTTATGAGTTGTTTCTCTAATCATTTTGTAAAGTAGTCAGTTGTTACTATAACAAATGATTGACCTTCAGAAGATTTTGGATGGATCTTACCGATTAGGTCCATAACCCAACCTCAAGATAGTCGGGGCTTAATTGTCGGATTAAGCTCCTAAGTCAATATTCTTTGTAAAGGACCATGGCACTGACACTATTGGCACCCTCTTACGTAGTTTGTGCAATCTTGATGCATAATAAGTCAATAATATCCATGGCAATATATTAACCCCTTCATCTTAGGCAAAGATCATTGAGCTTTACCCTTGTGAACCTCAATCATCTCAATATGAGCTTCCTCTTGGTTTAGACATTTGAGGAGTAATTCCTAGTCACTACATTTGTGAAGATCGCCATCTAACATGGCATAATTTAGAGCTCTCCATCTAATTTTTATGTAAATCTTTTGAGACGAATTGTTCAAATACAAAACCAGTTCGGTATGACAATCGATAGATTTAGTAGTTTCCCCATTCTCTTTTGTTATGACAACCGCCGAATACCGAGCCAGGTAAGTAGGTTTGAAACCATAAGCTAATTGTGCCAAGCGATTTACAATGTTGTTGTCATCTCTTATAGTGTATAGTAATTTGACATTATGGAATGAGCACACTAACTCTAGTGCTTACTTGTGTAGGGATACCAATTTAGACTGATGCATTGGTATTCACCAATGAGCTAATTTATTACAACTTTGAGAATTATTGAACACCTCAATGGTCTTAGCTCCTGTGAACAAGACTACATTTAGTCCATGAATAAGAATGCAGTACTGAGTCTCATTATTGATTAATGGAAGCTCCATGGTCACGGTGAACATCTCAACCTTTCCTATTGGAGAAATCACATAAACACCAATGCTGACACCCTTGTTGCATCAAACATTCTCACTAACCAAACCCTAGAATATGTTTAGAGGATCGGCAACCTCAATGCATGGATGATGGACCCAACAATCTGTCCTTTGACTACACTTAAGGGTAAGTACTACAAGCAGAAAGGACATAGCAAAATGCTCGTTAGAGTACTACAAGGTTTGAATAGAAATCTCCAAACTCCTTGAACTTAGCAAGATGCTCGTTAGAGTCCATGTCATTTTGTCCCGAGAAGGTTGTGAACTTCACCTTAAAACCCCTTAAGATGAAAGCGATTGTGTCGATCCACTCGGGGTAAGGCTTTGTCTACCTCGACGTCATAGGCTTGTAACTCGATTCTTAAAGTGTTACACAAGAGGTCAATCACCCTATCCCTGTTCAAAGGTGCGTCTTCGGGATATTGGGGTGGTTGTGGTGCCTCAAGGATCACAGGCAGGTTGTGTTGATTGGTAGCTTGCGGTTGACCCTGTTGATCAAGAGGCATCGGCTGCATGTGGTCGGCCAAATGAATAGTCTGATGTGATGGCATCTGAGGACCCAGTTCAATTGGAAATGGTGGTGACATTGGTGGATAAACCACCTGCTGAAGGCATTACTGTTGGTCCAGCCATAGATGGGACATGCTGAATTGGAAGAACTTGAAAAGTACCCCATGCATACCAACCTGTGGGTATAATCGTCACCTTCGTTCTCCAAAGATTAGGTAGATCTCAATGGGTCAGACCCACTAGAGACACCAAAAGTAGGAAGATAGAGCCCGGATGATCTATCTTACTGATGGAAAGAGTTTACTGCAAGCGGCCAAAACCAAGACTGGCAAGCTACAAAGAACTACTACACTCCCAGGAAAGAAGGGGCTAAATGATAAAAATATTCTGTTGCTTCTTTGCGCCTTCCCTGCTGCTCTCTTCTCCCCTCCTTTTAGAGAGCTATTGAAACAGTTCCATATGAGCCACTGTGCATTTCTGTGGTTTGTGCTCCAAAGAACAGTTCTTTATTTTAGTTCCATGTCGATCACTTTCTGCTATCTTAAAGCCTTGGTTATAGGCTCGACATGCCCACTTTCATTGGTTATTTGTCATCCGCTTCTGGGTATTTCAGACCCTTCTTCGTGACTTTCCCATCCCTATGATTTGTAGAGATAACAGAAATAAACATGCTTAAAGTGATTAGGGCATTTGGAAAAGCATGAGATATTAGTGATATGGTACACAAGATAGGTAGTGATCATAAGCATTTTTAAAGAGGCATGCATGAAAAACGCCTCATTATCGTTGAAAGCAAAAGATAAACAATGATATTGCTTTTCTGGAGTTAAATGATAATATTATACAATACAAGACAGGACGCTACGACGATGGGAAAAAAAATCCATCTAGCTGATCGTACTTGTTGCGAACTACTTTATTTTATTTAATTTGTTCGATTTGGTTATTGACTAATTTGAGATTTCTGAATGTAAATGATAGATAATTACTGGTTAAGACACAGTCTAACCACCCATGCGCCACTCAAGTCCAACACGAATATATACTTCCTTAAAGCTTAACGCATGTTGTTCATAGGCAGCTGATCGAGCCAATTGAAACAAGCCTGTTGGTTCCAAACCCTATTTGGCTGGCTGGCTGGTTTCAGAAGACAAAATCGCCAGCAACTGCTACCTTCCTAGAATTGAATGTATAAGACATTTGAAAGGGTCACAATGGGTGACCATGGGAATCTACCATGTGATCATTAACCAATATGGACACACACATACATATGTATATGTATGTATACATATGGTATATACATGTATATGTATATGTACATATACACACACACACATATATATATATATATATATATATATATATATATATATATATATATACTTAGTTATGCATACATGTGACAGTGTACACCTATATTGCACGGAAAAGAATACGGGAAACGGGATGCAGGAAATAACACGTGTGAAAATTAAGAAACGGGAAGATGGGGATATGTGTGTGTGTGTTTACGCCCGTGTGTGCATATGTGTTTATGCATTTTTATATAAAAATCAATGGTGGAACGAGAAAAATAACACAAAGCACTTCCAATGTGACTATGATTCGACTTATAAATTGTTTTTTTATTTAAAGCACTTAATGTCATCTTAAACGTGTTGTACATGTTTCAAACATGTTTTGATTTTCGTCACGAAACTCAGAACAACTTTGTGCATCATAGGTGTCCATTCATTTGTCTTCTTGAGTATGATTTATAATTTTAATGAGTATTTTGAAAAATAATAAGGACAAGCATGCTATACTCATGCTTCCCAAAGTAAAAGAGAACCAATAATGCACATTGTCAAATGTTTGGAAGAATAAGTTTTTACACATAAATACATATATATACATACGTACAGGAAAATTGGATCACGATGACATGCCCACTTATGTGCCCTATTGCTTTTGAGTGACATAAGTGTAATTTAAAAATTGTTAAGAGTTTTTTAAAATATACGAAGGGTAATGTTATTATACTCATATCCCCAAAAGCAGTTGTTGGACATGAGTAAACAACATCAGTGATGAATATGATTCAATCACTCTCTCCATATATATAGAAAGAGAGAGAGTCTTAGCTTTGGATAATTCATCTTGGTGCATAATCTTGCACCATTGTACTTGCACTTAATGTACATAAATGCATTAAATACAAAGCTAATCAAATCTCAAAAATCAAATGGTGGAGATGTCAGTGTAAGATGCATTATGTATTTAAGACACTCTTTATATATATATATATATATATATATATATATATATATATATATATATATATATATATATATATATATATATATATATATATATATATATGCATATGTATATGTAGATACATATACATATATATGTATACTATATAATACATATACATATATATGTATACTATATATATATATATAATATGTATATACGTAGGAAGCTTGATATATGCTAGCAATACTGCATGCTATTAAATCCAAACAATTCTCAACTATCAAATGTGAAAGATTGTTGAAATTTGGGTTGTAAAAGAAATATATATACTTGTACTTTTTGCAAATTCAATTAATTTAAAAGCATTTTTTGCTTTTTAAACTCAAATTCCAATCATCCATCTTTCAAATGAGATTGTTTGAATTTGATAGCATGTAATATTGCTAGTATACAAAATACATTATAATAGCATAGTCCACGAGTACACCCATCTATACTCAAATCTACTTAAAGATCTTCACATTATATCAGCATGATCAATGGTAGAGTTTAAATTTAAACAGTATTTAATTTGCATGCATTAATTGCAAAGTATGAAAAGCCCAATAATATATTTTTTTAAAATTCAAATCTTCACAATTGATAACATTGATTGAACGACATAAATCTTTAAGGAGATCTAAGCATAAATGGATGTGTGCATATACTAATTTTTCTCTCTATATAGAGAGAGACTATGGTACATGCACACATGGCTAAACATTGTCAATAATCTCAATTGTCAGAAAGATGAGATCGGCGATTTAAATTCAAATTTCAAAATAAAAAAAAGTATCTTATACATTTTGCAAGTGCAATAAATGCACTTTGTACTATTTGCTTTTTTTACTTAAAAGATCTCGACCATTGATCTTGAAGATTGAACGGTTGAAATCTTTAAGAAGATTAGAGCATGAATTGATATGTGCATGAACTAGTTTCTCTCTCTCTCTCTCTCTCTCTATATATATATATATATATATATATATATATATATATATATATATATATATATATATATATATATTAACATATGCCACATCCAAAGCCTAAGGCCCTTTATTATGGCAGATGCTTTAATAATGACCCAAGCAGCTACGTTTCTTCTTGGTGTAATGCATAGGCCTAAGGCATATGCGTACCCTGGGTATCGAACTCATGACCTTTTTGTGAGTCGTGTCCAACCCCTAGCCATGTGAGTTATTGACTGTTGTGCAAGTTGTTATGTTTTGACCATGTTTATAGCACATAACTTTAAGAAAATGATGAATTACTGGTGTTAAACATGATAAAATTGCTTGTTTGGCAAGCCAGATGCACACCCACGGTATAGAAATCATGAACTTCAATTTGGAGTCGACCCCCTAGTCGGGTGAGCTATTGCTCGTTGTTCCATATACTCTAATTTACTGAGAAAAGTATATTTCGATAACCAAAACCAAACATCATTTCCTATTTCCTACATTAGGTATAGAATCGACTACATGAATTCTTAACCGTCATTATGATCTTGTGACGTTTCTCTTTTCAGTTAAAACATTTGGTAGATCAAAGAACCTTACTTGAAAGCCCTCCGTGCGTGTGTTTGTGTGTTTTATCAAGGAAGATGTCCAGCTCCGAGCTGTATATGTGATTTTTTACTAGTTTAGATTTTTAATAATTAACGAGCAGAGATGTCCTGCTGTGAAATTCATGACACGATCGAACAAAGCTTTTTAATAAAGAAGAGAGAAGGTAGATTGTCAGAAAGATTTTCAGCCTCTATTAAGGTCGAATAGAACCACTCTCCCAGAAACTGCAATTATTTACTCGGAAATATTAGAATCTGTTGCAAACTTGTACTGCACACTAGTTTCCAAAGATATGTTAAAATATTTTAATATATATATTAAACATTTACTTGTGAGGCAATCATGTGCAGATTCATGGCAATTGCATGAGTAGGATGGAAAGAGCAGTTGCTCCCTGTAGAGATTATGATGAAGGGAGTAAGTATGTGTGGCAACAGCAAGGACGATTACAGTGACAACCATGAGATGAGCTTCATGACGTTGATGGTGTGAAGCTACAGATGCACCTGCTTGACTCAACTAAGCATGAAACCCATAGGTTTGTGATTCAGGATCTTGTGACATTTTCGAGCAAGGACGATAACAATGAATTTCATTTTGATTCTTCTCGAGCATAGTCTTCAAGTTTTCATCAGTAGAAATTTTCATTAGTTCCATCTTTCAGTGGATTGGTGAAATCTATTGCCTTTTGATTTTATCAAGTTACAGATCATGGTTGGAGATCCTTGTAAGCTACATTTAATCAATCTGAGAGAGGACGTCAAAATCCCATCTGATTTTAAAATCTCAGCGGTCCATTTAGGTCCCCGGCCTCCATCATACAAAGTCATAACTTTGACTCTTATAACCAATCTTAATTTTGACTCTCAACAAGAAGCAGCCGTTCATCATCAAAATGAGAGAGGAGATTTCAAAGACTGGAATTGATTTAAGCGATCATCTAAGCTGCCCTTAAAGCTATTAAATTGTCGACATTATTTATACAAAACTTGGGTTGAAGACTGCTCGAGAAAGAGTCTCTCTCTCTCTCTCTCTCTCTCTCTCTCTCTCTCTCTCTCTATATATATATATATATATATATATATATATATATGTATGTATGTATGTATATATGTATATGTATATGTATATATATATATATGTATGTATGTATATATGTATATGTATATATATATGTATGTATGTATGTATATATGTATATATATATATGTATGTATGTATATATGTATATGTATATATATATATATATATGTATATGTATATATATATATGTATATGTATATATATATATGTATATGTATATATATATATATATATATGTATATGTATATATATATATATATATAGAGAGAGAGAGAGAGATGATCTGAACTACGTGTGTATATTGAAAAATCTATCTGCTTCATGTAGATGACAGAGATTAATGAATGAGTGTAGAAATCATCTTTTAGCTTTGCCGTGAGGTTATCCATAAACCAAGTACGTCAAAATAGCGTAGAATTCATTAATCTTTTAGCTTTGCCGTGAAGCTATCCATAAACGAAGTACGTCAAAACAGAAGTTCCCAGCAGACCATCCTTCATCTACAGTAAGAGGCGATTTTACTTCAAATAGCAATGCAAGGATTGCACGAGAGGCATGGGAAAATAACGTAGCTGACTGTTATATTCAAACACGTACGCCGACGCTAGCTGCCTGTTATATTCACAGTCAAGGCACCACGGAGATCCATGAGACTCGAGAGGCATGGGAAAATCACTACCAACACCAAAAGTTTGTAATTCAAAGAAAACCATTTGCTAGTTCTCACCTGCAGACACCATGTCCGCTTTGTTGCTGCTCTGCTTCGGTTCGCCAACTTGCTGCGTTGTGCCTACGGAATGACGAGGCGAGCGTTGTCTAGCTCGATGTTCATGTTCTTAACTTGTAATTTGATCATCATCACGCTCTTGTTCGGTTCCACTCACCACTCTCTTCTTCCTCACGTCAAAGACTATTCGCACATCAGGGAGGTCTCTATAGATGATAAGGAAGATGAGAAGTTGGTTTTAGAAGAGGAAGAAGAAGAAGAAGAAGAGGAGGAAGGAGAAGGAGGAGGAAGAGGAGATGATGACTTCAACAAGAGGGTTGAGGAATTCATGGCTAAGTTGAAGAGAGAGAGGGGGGGAGAGAGTATCTCACTAAATAAGAACCAAATAAGATTTTTTCTGGTAACGGCCATCCATTACCTCTCCCAGATGAGAGAAGCTGCGAGAGGAGAAAATCAGACGATGGGAGCGGGTGTCTAAAAAAAAATAGTCATTTATAAGGTGATAGAGATTCACAGATATAGAGAATACACAGAAAAACAGAGAAATACAGTCGTCTAAGAAAACCCTCGTGTGGAAACCTCGCGACATCAACATCCGCTGCGCTCACTGAATCTCCGGCGACCTAGAAGACCGAAAGGTAAGCACCGAAATCCCCTTCAGTGGTATGAGGGCCTGATTCCCTACAAAAAAAAAAAAACAAAAAGAAGAGGGTTAGAAATTTTTTTTTTTAAGAAAGAGAGAGAAGTCGACGGTCGGCAGTCGGACAGGAAAGCCAGAGGCAAGCCGGCGGAAAGCTCCAAAGGCAAAACCAGAAGGAAGCCGTAGGAAAGCCCCAAAAAGGTAAAACAACGGCAAGCTAGAAAAAGCCCGAAGGCAAGATAGAAACAGCAAGCGACGAACGGCCTGCAACCGGTTGGAGTGCCTAGAAGAAGAAGAACCCGACAGCCGACGCCGACGGTCGGCCATTGACTGAACCCCTCTCTCTCCCTCTCTCTTTCTTTGGAAAAATCCAGATCTGTAAAAGTTTTTTTATTTTTTCGCTTTTATAACGATATAAATAGAATATAAAAAAAATTGCGGTTTTCAAAACCGCCGTCGGTTTCTCGAAAACTACCAACGGTTTTCTAAAATCGCCCGTGGTTTCAGAAAATCGCCTCGGGTTTTGAGAGAGAAAGACAGAACTGCCCCCCATCATTTTCTGATTATTACGAAATTACCACGGTAAAAGGACAGGTTTATCCCTCATTTTTGAAAATTACAAAAATACCAGGGGCTATTAATTTATGATATTATCCAACTCGGTTTGAAAAATATCTTTTTTGCCATTAAGTTAAAAGACAGGTTTACCCCTGTTCCTTTTAAAAAATTACAGATTCACCTTAAGAGTTAAAATTACGATTTTAACCTCGATCAGTTACGAATTTTGCAAGAATACCAAAAGTGATTTTACGAGTTTGTTCTTGTGATTTTATAAAAATATAAAAAGGGATAAATAAGTAAAATTACAGATTTATCCTTTGGTATTCGTTTAAGGGTTTAGAGGCAGAAAAACCCTTAGAAAAATTATTAGTTTTTTCAATTCTGCATCAAGTTAACGTGTTTCTTGCTGTGTGTTTTTTCTTTGTCTCCTTTAGAAAGAAGAAGACCGCTTGCTTAATATTTTTGCCAAACAAAAATGAGTTCTACGATATGTGTATCCGAATTGGCAAAAACAGAAAACTAAATGGTCTGAACTTCCAGACATGGAAGAGAAGAATCCCATTAGCTCTAATATTAGAAGGTATAGAGTATGTGTTAAAGTAAACAGTGCGTCCTCCACCACCAAACACAAATCAACAACAGTTAGGAATGTATAAAACATTTCTAAAAGATGATATCATAGCAAGAACTGTAATGTTAACTTATATGGAGGATGACCTGATTAGAGTCTTTGAAGAATTTGAGACTGCAAAAGAGCTGTTTAACTCATTAACAACTAAGTATGATACAACTGCAAAGTTGCATGTGCAGTTACTACTACAAAAATACAACTCCTTTAGAATAAAAGAAGGAGAAATTGTAGTAGAACATGTGAATCATATGCTGGTAATGGCTAGGGATTTAGCCATAACAAAATCAGTCATCCCCGAACCAATGCAGATATCAACTATACTGAATAATCTACCTCCATCATGGAATATGGTCACCACTGCCTTAAGGTTAGGGCCTGAAATCAACCTTTCGGAATTGCCCCTAAAGCTAACAATTGAGCAAGAACACATGCTCAAAAATAAAAGGGAAAAACTGCTAGTGGTGCAGGATGAGTTGGCGTCTAGCTCAAAATCCAACCAAAAAAAGAAACCAAATAAAAAGTTTGGCAAGAATATCAAGAAAGGCGGTCAAGCTTTTAAGAAATCATAGGAAACCACTTCCCGAATCAAGTGCTTCAACTGTAGAAAGATGGGGCACTATAAGAGGGACTGCCGCAACAAAAAAGGTGGAGGAAACAACTCACAACGAGGACAATCAGAAAAGCAGGACATAATCTGTGTAATTTCAGAATGCTTATGCTTGGACCGCCCAGTTACAGGTTGGTAGATAGACTCAGGAGCTACAAGACACATCTCAAAAACCAAGGAAGGGGTAATTGATATAAATGAATATCAACCCGGAGAACATCGTGTGTATATGAGAAACAATATTTTTTCATATGTTTTGGGTATTGGATCCTTTAGGATATTTGTACAAGGCAAACCAATTGTACTGACCGATGTGTAAATTGTGCCATCTATAAGGAGCAATCTGGTCTTGGTCTCTGGCTTTGTAAAGAAAGGTTTTGAAGTTAGGTTTGTACCTAAAAGGTGACTATGGGAAAACATGAGAGAATATTTTCTCATGAGAATTTGATGTAGAACATGGACTATTTAAGTTATCCGATAATGAAAGTCATCAATCTTCTGTTTATATTGAAAGTGTCTTTTCTATTGATATGAATGTGTAGCATAAACGCCTAAGGCATATAAGAATGGAAAAGTTGAGAAAATTATCCAACTTTGACTTATTACCCAGATTTGAGGAAAAGACTTTTAACAAATATGAAGCTTGCATATAAGGAAAAATGACAAGAAAAGTCTTTTCCAAGGAAACAAAAAGGGCAACAACCATGTTAGAGATTATTCACACAGATTTATGTAGACCTTTCAGAGTAAAGACACATCGAGAAAATGGTTACTTTATAACCTTTATCGATGATTACTCTAGATATATATATATATCTTTTAGCACATAAATCAGGGCACTTGAAGCATTTAAAGAATATAAACAAGAAGTAGAAAATCAATTGGGGCATACTATCAAAGTCTTGAGATCAGACAGAGGAGGTGAGTATACCTCAGTAGAATTTTTAGAATTCTGTAAAGACTTTGGTATTACTAAACAAAATACAATGCCTAGAATACCTCAACAAAATGGTGTAGTTGAAAGATACAATAGAACCTTGTTGAATATGACAAGGTCTATGATTATTGATGCCTCTCTACCAAGGGTCTTTTGGGGAGAAACGGTAAGTACAACTATTTAAAGCTGTGTTCACTATACCATATGAGATGTGGTTTGGGAGAAAACCCAACCTAGGTCATTTCAGGAGATAGGGATCAATTGCACATGTCAAGATCCTTGAACAGTCTAGAGATAAACTAGACAGTAGGTCCTTGAGGTGTATATTTATTAGATATCCAAAAGGTTCAAAAGGATATCGGTTCTATCATAAGGACCAAGGACTCATTGAAAGCAAAGATGTTGAATTCTTAGAAGATTCTAAGAATGACATCCTGGAAAACAATGAAGAGTATGTTGATGATTTGGTAGATTTTGACCAATCATCTTTTGAGCCCATGAAAGAACTTTCTGAAACTATCGATACCTTAATTGGACATAAGAGGCCAGGAGCCAGTCCATCCTATTTAAAGGATTATCAACACTTACCTCTTAGAAGAAGTATGTAATTCGGTAGATTTAGATAAATTGACTGATAACTTGACTTATCAGCAAGCAATGAATTCATCAGAAGCAACAGACTAGGAGAAAGCCATGGATGAGGAAATTGAATCCATTGAGAAAAACCAAGTCTGTGAATTGGCTGATTTGCCAAAAGAAAGAAAAGCTATAGACTATAAATGGGTTCTGAAAAAGAAATATAAGATCGATGGTACAATTGACAAGTTTAAAGTGAGGTTGGTTGCAAAGGGTTTTTCGCAAAAGGAAGGGATAGACTATGTTGAGACATATTTCTCAATTGCGAAATTTGCATCCATACGTATAATCCTGACAATATCTGTAAAATATGATTTTAATTTACATTAGTTAGATGTAAAGACCGCCTTTCTAAATGGCGATTTAGAAGAAATCATATACATGCAGCAACCCGAAGGATTTGTGATTGAAGGCCAAGAAGATAAAGTGTATAGGTTGAAAAATCCCTATATGGCCTAAATTAGTCACCTCGCCAATGGTATTTGACTTTTCAAAATGCCATTATAGAACTTGGGTTTGTGGCTAACAAATTTGATCACTGTGTTTATGTTTAGAACAGTGGGAGCCACTCTGTCATCTTATCTTTGTATGTCAATGACATATTGTTGACTGGAAATGATAATGAAATGATTGTCAAAACCTAGTCATGGTTGAACTCCAAGTTCGAAATGAAAGATATGGGAGAAGCATCCTATATCTTGGGTATAAAGATCTCTCTAGATAGAGGATCTAGACTCTTATACCTGAGTCAAGAGAGATATATAGACTATATCCTCAAGAAGTTAAAAATGGGTGAATGCAAGTCTGCAGATACACCTGTTGTAAAAGGGGTGAAACTAAGTAAGGCTGATTGTCCCGGTGAAGGAGACGATAAGCCTAATGTTCCTTATGCTCAAGCTATTGGCAGCTTAATATATGTTATGTTGTGTACAAGACCTGATATCAGCTTTGTTGTTGGTTTTGTCAGTAGATATCAAGGTAATCCAGGTTGGCAACATTGGATAGCTGTAAAAAGGATTCTAAGATATCTGAAAGGAACAAAGGACTTGAAACTATGTTTTTAAGCAGATGAACTAGAAGTGGTAGGATACTCAGACGCTGACTTTGCTGGAGCAAATATGACAGCAAATCAACCTCAGGACAAATATTCTTATTTGGAGGTGGTGCTGTTTCTTGGGCATGTAAGAAACAGGGCTGTGTAGTGTTGCATACACAGGAAGCTGAGTATATTGCTTGTTGTATGGCTGCAACAAGTGCTATATGGATAAGCCGCTTCATACGTGATTTGAAGCTGGAAATAACAGATGAGCCGATGGTTATCTATTGCGATAACAATGCAGCAATTACTCTTATTAAGAGTGGAACAGATTGTTCAAAAAGCAAGCATATAATGGTAAAATACCACTATGTTCATGATATGGTTATGAAAAAGGAAATATCCATCTCATACATGCCAACAGAAGACATGTTGGCAAACCCCTTAACCAAAGGCATAACGAAAGAACTCTTCTCAAAACATGTTAGAAACATGGGTTTGAGATATGTTGTTATATAGGTAAATAACCATACAACATGTGATTTGTTGTGTAGGGAAATAACCACACAACAGGTTCTGATTGCAATAGTAATCAGGAATCGACATAACTAATGAAAACCTCGGGAAAGTGGGAGGAAAACCAGTATGTCGATACACTTGGCTCGAATGGCTAAGTGGGAGATGTTACAATGAAATGGTCATTCTCGGCTCGGGTAACGGCTGGACCCTGAGGAGAGGCCGGATAAGTAAGGGACAGCCGTTACTGAAAAATCTGGTAACGGTCATCCTTTACCTCTCCCAGACGAGGGAAGCCACGAGAGGAGAAAGCCAGACGATGGGGGAGCGGGTGCCTATAAAAAGGTAGCCATTTACAAGGTGATAGAGATTCACAGATATACAGAATACATAGAAAAACAGAGAAATACAGTCGTCTGAGAAAACTCTCATGTGGAAACATCGCGACATCAACATCCGCTGCACTCACTGAATCTCCGGTGACCCAGAAGACCGAAAGGTAAGCACCGAAATCCCCTTCATATGAAACCCAGCCTCTCTTATTTTTTCTGTAGTTCTTTTTTTGGACCAATAAACTTATATTCACCCGGCATGTCCTTCTTGTGCTTATCAGTACCTTATTTTGCACTAGTTTTATAAGCGAATCATACAATTCATGGTTCTGGAGTTCCATTGGTAAGAATTCTTCAACAAATGGGCTGAATTTTTTGTCAGCAGACGGTAGCAGCTGTATTTCTTCCAGCAACTAAGCTGTCACATGAACAATTTAACAAGGAAATCAACGAACGAGAGGTACTCGTTGATAGAAAACGCATAAAACAATGCTAATACATCACACAGTATGAAATACAGTCATGTGTGCACTGCTTCCGGTATAATACGGTCAGGGAAAGGGCCATTAACACCTCCCCACTGAATTTTTTCTTCCTATGAACTTGATCGGTTCTTATGAGTTTAACCCTTCTGCTGTTAATGGCAGAAGAAAAAGGTAGTTCCTAGTGGCAGCTGAGATAAGATGGTAGTGTGTTCTTTTCATCAGCAAGACCTGGTAGGAGATGTTCTCCCAACCCCCATTTTTTCCAGCTATAAGTAATGCAAATTTTTTTCTGTTTTTCTTCTCTCTCTCTCTCTCTCAATATGGTGTGGTTTAAATCTAAAAGTGTATACCAAAACCAAGCCTTTTTGCTACGCGAAGTGGTGTTTGCTACATAGATTCTAAGTTGACATTGAGCTCGAGCTTCTGTCACATTAGCATTCAAGTCCAATAAACGAGCACATCTTGGGACTCATCAAGTTTATATTAGCTGCTCTTTGGAGTGTTTGAATCATTGTTACAAAAATCATATTGTATCAAATATCATGTGGTCAATGATCACATATAAGATATTAATCTAATAAGAACAGCTTCACCAAAAGGTCAAGAAAGTTCTTTTTTCCAAAACCCCTCTCTCTCTCTCTCTATGCCTGCCCCTCAATACAATACTAAAGCTTTCCTTTCTCAAACTAACGGTTCGATTCCACTCTCGTAGTTCAATTTCAACACTGAACCCATGAACTGAACCGAACCAAACCGCAATTCCAGCAGTTCCTTGAACACCCCTAGATAGGGGGCACATGATGAGGTTCCTGTGTGGGGCTGGGTATAGGCATAACCATTCTAGACCCCGGTGTGGGGCTGAGTATAGGCATAACCATTCTTGACCCTCCACCCGATGAAAGTAGATTGAGGTTTTAACTGTTTGAGATAGAGGATTCAAGTTTGACATGTTCGGGGCCTTATGTCATGCTTCATCTTTTCAGCTACAACTCAATGGCCAAAACAGGCAAAAGCCCATAACAGACCTCAAAATCCTTCTCCTTAATGTGTCCGTTCTATATTATAGCAATGATTTTATGGTCATAGCAAATGCCATAGTACTATGCAAACTTTGAAACTTGAAAAGATTCTACCTTCAGTTATCCCCGGCACTCTAAGCATAAGAAAATAGTTCACACTACCATCAGTAAGGTATCTGAAGATATCAGTTTCTTGGATGCTTAATGCAACAAGGTTTGAATTAGATGTAAAAACAGAGAACCAGAGGATATTTGAAAATGAATTAAAATAAGAAAGACAAAATCTTGCTTCATTCGTAATATGGAGGTGAAAATTATCCCAGTTGAGTACATAAATGGCGTGAAATTTCAACAGCTAAAGCTAGTGGCATCTTTTAGGAACCTTTTCAGTCCATTAAGCAGCGTAATTCACACCAAATTTCAAGAATTGACAGCAAAGAAAAAGAAGAAAGATTCTCAACCAGCGATTATCTTTTTCTTCTTTTCAACTTGGTGCTTGCTCGATATTGCACACGGAATTCCAAATCACTATGAAAAGATTTGCGGCTAAATATTACAGATTTTCATATGCAACTACTGCTTCACTGTTTGGTCTCATATTTCATCTTCCTCAAACGGATCGTGTTCAGGAAAATCACCAACCTACATGAGAAACATAGTACTTAGGTCAATCAAAGGACACCCAAACACTTGATTTTCAAACAGAAGAAAAGAATTCCAAATAAAGTTCGCTAGATAAATAACGCGAGAAAAGAATTCTAAGCACTGTTGTCACTATCATCTAACTTCTACTACTGAAAGCTCCCTTTGATTTTGTCTCGGAAAACTCTTTACGTAACAAATGTATTATTTGATTTTCAAATTGTGATGAATTCCCATACCATAAACATCATGACATTCATCTGATATATGTATTAGCATTTCTTTAGAGATTAAGGTCCTCTTTCTCGGAAGGGGGTTCCAGAGGTAGTGGAGTATTGTATACTTATTGTTGATTTGCCAAGCCAAATAGTCTGGGAATCCCAAAAGAAGTACATGCTAGGGGGTATAAAGTGAAAAGTGTAGTGCTTTTGTAACCAGTGGTTGGTGCGGCTGGACATGCTAGCAACCAAATATAATATCTAAGCAAAGCAGTTCCCCCCCCTTTGTGATTGCTGCCGTTGGGAATGATAACAGGGACATAAGGTACATAGAATCCCTTACCATCAGAATGCACTACAATATCATACCGAATGCGGAGTACCGAGCTCCAAATAATAAGAAGAACAAATATATCATAAATAAAAGTTGATCGTGTACCTTAACCTTGTCAGGTCTAACCATTGCACCATGAAGTGGAGGGCACTCAAAGTAACGCTTTCCTTTGACTCTGAAAAGCAGTGCGAAGATCACTATGCAGAAAAAAAGTAGAAAACCAAGGATATCAAAACTGGTCCTTCTATGCTACTAGCATAACGTGATTTGCTAAACAAAAAATGCATTGAGAGCTTTCCATATACTACAAGAATGAATTTCAGAGATGTTATCAAACATAACGAAACATGACCAAAAATATAATTGTTTGGGAAATATCTTCATCCTGGAAACACCTTAGAGAGACTACCCTTTAACATGCTGTGCTGCAAATTATTGGCTCATTCATTAAAAAGCTCACCCTTGCATGGCCGGTCCCAAGCCCATTGTGTTAGGCTTTCAACAGCTACCGTAAAATTTTGTTAGACTTATTTACCATGGATTCTACAAATTATGAACATTGCGTTGGAGTGTTCCCTCTTAACGACGTATTGCAAAACCCGAATGCAGTGAAAAGTAAGGAAGGGCCTCTATATTTTTGCCCAGAAATAATGAATCAATTGCAGAGAAGGTTCTCACATCTTAAACGGATATGGGTAAATAAGTTAGTCCCACTACATTGTCGCCCGAACGTAGTGAGCAAGTTACAGTGAGGATCTCCGCATTTTTAGAATGGATAGATACGGAGGATAAGGAAGTTAATCCTAGATAATAAGATTCGTATTGGTACTTTGAATATTGAAACATTGACCGGTAAATTAATGGAGGTGGTAGATACTATGATTCCAAGAAAGATTTACATTTTATGTTTCCAAGAGACAAAGTGGGTTGGAAAAAAAACAAAGGAAATTGAGAATACAAGTTTTAAATTATGGTACTAAGGAAAGAAAAGGACCCTTGATATTATTATAAATAAAGATTTAAAGGATAGTGTATTATACATAGTTTGTGCTTATGCATCCAAAGTAGGATTAAAAGATAGTATAAAGAAGGCTTTTTTAGAGGAGTTAGATAAGTTAATTCAAAGAATTCCACAAAGGGAGAGATTTATTTAAGAAGAGACTTAAATTGACGTGTTAGTAAAGATGCATTAGGATATCATGGTATTCATGAAAACTATGGCTTTAGGGATATACAACAACAACAACTAAGCCTTTTCCCATAGTAGACGAGGTCGGCTACATGGATTCTTTGTTTCCACATATCCCTATCGTGTGTCATGTTAGCAGTTAACTCACAATAAGCTAGATCATTCTTTATTGTTTCTTTCCAATACTTTTGTGGTCGTCCTCTACCTCTTTTAATACTTTCCAAATTTAGTTTTTCTAACCTTCTTACAGGTTCTTCTTTTGATGTTCTTTCTATATGTCCAAACCATCTTAATCGATATTCTCTCATTTTATCCTCTATTAGTGCTACTCCTAATTTGTTTCTAATAACCTCATTATGTATACGGTCTTTTCTTGTATGATCACTCATCCATCTCAACATCTTCATTTCTGTCACAGACATCTTTTGTACATGGTGATGATTAAATGCCCAACACTCAGAACCATAAAACATGGCCTAATTGTTGTTCTATAATATTTACCTTTTAACTTTAATGGTATCTTCTTATCACAAAGAATACCTGATGCTCCTCTCCAAGGTAAACAAATGATCAAACTTACATTCCATATATTCTATCTTTGTTCTACTAAGTCGGAGGCCTTTGCTTTCTAATGTTTCTCTCCATATTTCCAATTTTCTATTAACTTTTCCCTTAGACTCCTCCACCAATACAATGTCATCTGCAAATAACATACACCAAGGTACTTCATCTTGAATATGTTTTGTTAACTCATCTATCACCATTATAAATAAGTATGGACTTAAAGTTGATCCTTGATATAACCCAATATTAACTTCAAAGAAGTTTGTCGTTCCTTCATGAGTCCTCACACATGTTTTGTACCATCATACATGTCTCCTATAAGGTTAATATATGTCAATGGGATACCTCTTTTTTCCAAAGTTCTCCAAACAACTTCCCTCGGTACCCTATCATAAGCTTTTTCTAGATCAATAAATATCATGTGAAGGTCTTTCTTTTTTGCTCTAAAATGTTTCATAAGACGTCTCAAAAGGTGAATCGCTTCAATAGTAGATATGCCTGGCATAAATCCAAATTGGTTCTTTGTTGTACTTCATACTTGTTTTAACCTACGTTCGATAATTCTTTCCCATAATTTCATAGTATTGCTCATTAACTTGATACCTCGATAATTTGCAAAATTTTGAATGTCTCCCTTATTCTTATATATGGGTATAAGTGTACTTGCTCTCCATTCCTCGGGCATCTTTTGGTTTTTCCATATTTCATTAAATAGTCTTGTGAGCCAAGTGATTCCTATTTCTCCTAGTATTTTCCAAACTTCTATAGGAATATTATTTAGTCCTACCGATTTACCACCTTTTATATGTTTAAGAGCCTCTTTGACTTCATTATTTTGAATACGTCGGTAGAAATTGTGGTTTATATACTTTTCTTATTTGGCTAACTCTCCTAAGCTAATTCTAACATCTTTATTTTCATTAAAAAGATTATAAAAATAGTTTTTCCATCCATTTCTTATACCATCATTTGCCACTAGAATTTTTCATCCTCGTCTTTGATGCATCTAACATAATTAAGATCTTTAGTTTTCTTATCTCTAGCCCTAGCTATCCTAAAAATATCTCTTTCACCCTCTTTTGAGTTGAGTTTTTTATATAAGTCCTCCCAAATTTTAGTTTTTGCTTCACTCACGGCCTTTTTCGCTTCCTTCTTTGCTTTCTTATAAGCCTCTAAAGTTTCACTAGTTTTCTTAGCATAATGTAATTTGTAACATGCCCTCTTTGCCTTTTTATTTTGTACTACTTCACTCCACCACCAAGCTTCTTTTTGTGCCGGTGCACCTCCCTTAGATACCCCTAACACATCTTTCGCTACTTTCCTAACATGTATAGCCATATTGTTTCACATATCACAGGGTGTACCAACATAATTCCAAACATCTCCTTGAAGGACTTTCTATTTAAATATATCTTCTTTCTCGCTTTTGTGGTTCCACCATTTAGTCCGAATAGCTCGATGCACTCTTTTCTTCTTTGTCCATTTTTTTATTTGTAAATCCATAACTAAAAGTCGATATTGGGTGGTTAAGCTTTCTCCTGGAATTACCATGCAATCTTTAAAACACGCTCTATCTTTTTCTCTATAAATAAAGTAATCAATTTGTGTTTGTGATAAACCACTCTTATAAGTAATTAAATGTTCATCTCATTTTTTAAAGATTGTATTGACTATAAAGAGATCAAATGCCATAGCAAAATTTAAAATCTCCCTACCTTCCTTATTTATATCCCCAAAACCAAAGTTTTCATGAATCCCTTGATATCCTAATGCCTCTTTACCGACATCACCATTTAAGTCTCCTAAACAAATCATCTCTTTGTGGAATCTTTTGAATCACCTTATCTAACTCTTCCCAAAAAGTTGTCTTTATACTATCTTCTAGTCCTACTTGGGGTGCGTAAGCACAAACTATATTCAAAACCTCTACTCCTAACACTAATTTCAACGTCATGATTCGGCCACCATATTGTTGTATGTCTACTACACTATTCTTTAAATCTTTATTTATGATAATACCAACTCCGTTTCGAGCCTTTTCTTTACTTGAGTACCATAATTTAACATAGAATATGAATCTTTTTTCGAATCATAGTATCTACCACCTCCATTAGCTTACCGGATAATGTTCTGATATTCCAAGAACCAATATGAATTTTATTATCTAGGACTAGCTTCCTTACCCCCCGCATCCGTCCATAATCAAAATGCAGAGACCCTCTCTGAAAATTTTTCACTACATTCGGCAGCAATGTAGCGAGATTAACTTTTTTACCCACAACCGTCCATGATGTGGGAATCCTCTCTACAATTGATTCACTACATTCAGGCGAAAATGTAGTCGCCCTTGCTTACTTATTACTGCATTCGGGCTCTGCAGCACGTCGCTAGGCAGGGACGCCCCAAAGCAATGCTCATAATTTTTATAATCCATGTTATAAAAATCCGATGAAGTTTTACGCTGGCTGTCGGAAGCCTAACACATCCCTCTTCCTTTATCAGGCCTTGGGACCGGCAATGCAAGGGTGATCCTTTACATGGGCGGAGTTTATGGCTTTAGGGATATAATTTTAAATTTTGCTATGACTTTTGATCTCTTTATAGCCAATACAATTTTTAAAAAAACGAGATGAACATTTAATTACTTATAAGACTGGCTTGTCACAAACATAAATTAATTATTTTGTTTGTAGAAAAAAAGATAGATCATGCTGTAAAGATTGCATAGATCATGTTGTAAAGATTGCAAGGTAATTTCATGAGAAAGCTTAACTACTAAACATCGACTTTTAGTAATGGATCTTAAAATAAAAAAGTTGACAAAGAGGAATATAATGCATACAACTATTCAGAATAGATGTGTTATTCGGACTAGATAGTGGAACCTCAAATGTGAGAATGCAGATATATTTAAATAGAAAGTTCTTCAATGAGATGCTTGAAATTATATTGGTACACTTATGTAGAACAATATGGCTATACATATTATCGAAGGGGTCAAAGATGTGTTAGACGTATCTAAGGGAGGCATATAGACACAAAAAGAAGCTTCGTGGTGGAGTGAAGTGGTATAAGATAAAATAAGGCAAAGAATGCATGTTATAAATTGCATTATACTAAGAAAACTGGTGAAACTTTTAAGGCTTATAATAAAGCAAAAAAAAAGCGAAAAAAGTCGGTAAAGTAAAAGCCAAAATTTGAGAGGATTTATATAAAAACTTAACTCAAAAGAAGGTGAGAGATATTTTTAAGATAGCTAAAGCTATTGATACGAAAACTAAGGATCTTACTTTTGTTAGCAAAGATGAGGATGAAAAGATTCTAGTGGCGAATGATATAAAAAATAGATGAAAAAATTATTTTTATAAGCTTTTTAATGAAAATACTCATATATTAGTATTAGCATAAGAGAGTTAACCAAATCAGAAAAATATATAAACCATAATTTTTATCGACGTATTCAAAAGAATGAAAGCATCAAGTATTCTTTGTGATAAGAAGATACCATTAAAGTTAAAAGGTAAATAGTATAGAGCAGCAATTAAGCCTGCCATGTTTTATGGTTATGAGTGCATCAACATGTACAAAAGATGTCTGTGACAGAAATGAAGATGTTGAGATGGATGAGTGATCATACAAGAAAAAACTAAATTTATAATATGAACATGTACAAAAGATTTCTATACATAATGAGGTTATTAGAAACAAATTAGGAGTGGCACCAATAGAGGATAAAATGAGAGAATATCGTTTAAGATGGTTTGGACATATAGAAAGAAGATCAAAAGAAGAACTTGTAAGAAGGTATGAAAAACTAAATTTAAAAAGTATTAAAAGAGCTAGAGGACGTCCACAAAAGTGTTGGAAAGAAACAATAAAGAATGATCTAGCTTATTGTGAGTTAATTGCTAACATGGCACACGATAGGGATCTGTGGAAACAAAGAATCCATGTAGCCGACCCCATCTAGTATGGGAAAAGGCTTAGTTGTTGTGTTGTTGTATTCAAAAGAATGAAGTCAATGAGACTCTTAAATATTCGAAGGTTGGTAAATCTTTAAGACCAATCAATATTTTTATAGAAGTATGAAAAATGCTATAGGGGAGATGGGGCTCACTTGTCTTACAATACTATTTAATTAAATATGAAAAAACCAAAAGATAATCGAGGAACGGAGAGTGACTACATTTATACCCATATATAAGAAAAGGGAGATATAGATAATTGTTTGAATTATCGAGGTATCAAGTTAATGAGTCATACTATGAAATTATGAAAAAAAATTATCGAACATAAGTTAAGACAAGTATCGAGTACAACAGAAAACCAATTTTGATTCATGCAAAAAGGCTTCCAATAGTGTGAAAACAAAGAATCCATGTAACCGACCTCATGTAGTATGAGAAAAGGCTTAGTTGTTGTTGTTGTAGAAAAAACTTATAATAAGGTGCCAAGAGATGTTCTTTCGAGAACCATGAAAAAGAAAGATATTACATGACATACATAAATCTTATAAGGCACATGTACAATTATGCAAAAACTTGTGTGAGGACTCATGAAGGAATGACAAACTCTTTTGAAGTTAAATTGAGTTATATAAGGGATTAACCTTAAGTCCATATTTATTTATATTGGTGATCGATAAGTTACAAAACATATTAAAGATAACTACATTGGTGTATGTTATTTATAGATGATATTGTGTTAGTAGATGAGTATAACGAAAAAGTTAATAGGAAATTGAAACCATGGAGAGAATTATTTGAAAGTAAAAGCTACCGACTTAGTATAACAAAGACAAAATATATGAAATATAAGTTTGAGCATTTGGGTCCTTTAGAGGACATAAAAATTAAGATTGGTACACATTGCATCCCTCACAAGGAAGTTTTAAATACTTAAGGTCAATTTTTAATGAAAAATTATAGAGATGTTACACATAAAATTAATGTTGGTGGTTAAAATGGAGAAGGGTATTAGGTATTCTATGTGATAAGAACATACATTAAAGTTAAAAGATAAACATTATAGGGTATGGTTCGGAGTGTTGCAGTTAATCATCAACATGTAGATGTCCGTAGCAGAAATGAAGATGTTGAGATGAATGAGTGGTCATACAAGAAAAGACCGTGTATATAATGAGGTTATTAGAAACCAATTGGGAGTAGCACCAATAGATGATAAAATGAGAAAAAAATCGTTTAAGATGGTTTGGACATTTAGAAAGACGACCAAAAAATGCTCCCGTAAGAAGATGTGAAAAATTAGATTATGAAAATATTAAAAGAGGAAGAGAACGACCACAAAAGTGTTGAAAGAAACTATAAAAAATGATCTAGTTTATATTGAGCTAACTGCTAACATGACACATGATAGTTCTATATGGAAACAAAGAATCCATATAGTTGACCCCATCTAGTATGGGAAAGGCTTAGTTGTTGTTATATTCATTAAAAAGCTAGCGACTTCTACCTGTATCTTTTAGTATTATTCCTATGAACACCAAAAAACTAATTTTGATTAATATACTTATCAACTTTCACCTGTTTGCTTATTGTGGATTACTTGTCCCAAGTACTGCTTCCAGCATACCAAATTCATCCACCAAAGCATAAAATTCATTAAACATTAAAGTATCAAACATTGAGTAACATGGATAAGAATCAATGTTATTTGTATCGCTATGTATCATACGATACAAGACATCGTTTCGTATTGTGAGGAATCATGATATGATACACAATAGTATATCACAAATTAGAAAGTATTGGCTTGTATTATGTGATAGAAGCTTGTCCCATTCAATACGGGTGATATGCCCTATTACTTTTAAACCCCCACCCGAATAGAACCTGCCTTTCTTCGGATTTTGTGGCTTCTGTTTGAGTGCTCAAGCAACTCCAAGTTGACCATCAACGATTTCTGACTAGAGAGAAGCAAGCATCTTAACGGTCCAACCTCTGACGGCACCATCACTTCGACGACGACATCAACGGCAATCTAGTGGTTGTGGTATAGAGTTTTATCCTCTTTTTCTATGTTTATTTTCTATCTTCTTGTGTTATTTGTTTTTTCTTTTTAAAATGACAATATATGAAGTGAGTGGATATCTTTTTGTTGTATTTATAACAATTTATGAAGTGTGAGACACTCTTTGAGTGTTTTAGTGGGTTATAAAGTGGAAATTGGAGATTTATGAAGTTTATGGTAATTTATGAAGTGCTTTCACTTTCAGCTTTATTAAGATTTAAGAAGTAAATTAAGATGGCACGAAGGAGTCTTACAAAGTCTTAATCTCGGTTTGATGATCCGGCATGACAATGGAGTACTTTAATTGAAAGAAACAGATTGAAAATAAAATATAATTTTTAAGAGAAGGAGAGTGGTGAAGTTTCTCGTTTGAAACATCACCTGGCAGGGAATTAGAAAAGATGTTGCTCCTTATATGAATAAAGTTAAGAGAGTGCTAGAAGCCATTAAATAACAATGTCTACATATAATTGAGAAGAGACAAAAAAAGAAAATTGTTTCAGGAAGTGGATGTTGGTTGGTGGTGGTGGTGGTGATAACATCCCTTTTGATGCTAGGACAGAGGTTGGTAACAATAGTTCTCGACTACCAACCAAAGGAAAGAGGGTCATTGAAGAGGTTGTAAGTGTTAGAAGACGAAGGGCTAAAAGATCTCATTCTAGCATGCAATCGTTTTTTCCTCCTAATACTAGATGTGGTGCTCAAATTCATGCTCTTATGACTTTAGAGCAATTGTACGAACAAGCAAACCTTGCAGTGATATGCATTAGATGATTTTATGATACATACATTCCATTTAATGGAATAAATTCCTTTCATTTTCAAAGACCCCATTGTTAACATTGGTGTAGGCCTCTAGGGTATAAGATACCTTCTTATAATAAGTTAGAAAAAAATGATTGGATAAGACCGACCTTGAAGTCCAAGAGTATTATTCGACTTTAAGGAAATCATGGAATGAGACAGGATCTACAGGGACCAAGCTCCTAGCTGTTGGGGGCCCAACAATCACCAAGCTCCCAATGGCTAGAATTCTAGCCGTTGGGGTCTAGTTATGATCAGTCCCCTCTTCTTCTCTCTTCCACTCTTCTTCCTCTTGTTCTCTTCTATAAATACCTCAATCATGTACATACTTTCTTAAGCCTTTTGTACCTAAATAATATTGATTTTCGTTATATTATGCCTTTATTGCATATACTTTATTATAACATTTTCTAAGACATACCTCAGATGAGTGATAGCAGTTTACAAAGTTACTTCAAAATAGAAGAAACCGGAAATGAGATTTCAGAGATGGTCTTCAAGAATACGTTTTGGAACTCTTATTAAAGATCACATGCCCTTTGGTTAAAGTTTTTAGATTGACCGACAATGAGGATTTATCAATATACAGTATCGTTAGACAAATACAAGCCTTGAGGAGAATGTTTTACCTCGAATGAGTGGTAGAAATTTGCAAAATTACCTCAAAATAGAAGAAAAAGAAAATGAGATTTCAAAGACGATCTTCATTAATACATTTTGGAACTCTTATATTAGATTATTAAACATCACATTTTCTTTGGTTAAAGTTTTGAGACTTGCTAACAATGAAGAGAAGTCATCTATGGGCTATCTTTATGAAGCTATTGATAATGCTAAAGAAGTTATCAGGAGCAATTTTAATAGAAAAAAGAGTGATTATATATTTGTGTAAAAGATTATTGATAATAGATGAAACAAACAATTGCACCAGTCTATTTATAAAGTAGCTTACTACTTAAATCTAGTGTTTAGGTATTCTGCAACCTTTAAAAGGGATGGTAAGGTTAATAAAAGTATCATTGATTGCATAAACATATTGATCCCTCATAAGAGTAGAGCAAATGCTATACATCGAGAAACAAAAATCTATGATAATGCTTTTCACTTGATACGTTTGCATGTAGACATTCGCAACCGCATTAATATGCGACCGGGTAAACATATGAATAATTTATCTCAATATTTAAGTTTCTTAAATTTTATATTTATAGTGGAATAAATATTTATATTTTTTTTCTATTAGATGTTTGGTTGGACATGTTTGGAAGTGATTGCCCAAGCTTAAAGATTTTGTAATAAGGGTTTTGAGTCAAACCTATAGTGCAAGTGATTGTGAAGGGGATGGGAGTATCCACACACAAAAAAGCACAACAAAACATAAGCAGCTCAATGACTTAGTTTTCATCCGTTACAAATATGTGGTTTCAATAAAGGTAATTAAGGATTACTTATTAATTAAGTATTCAATTCAATACTTCAATTTATTAAGTTTTTATTCTTAAACTTTTTAGTTTTAATTTTTATTTACAGACTTATTCAAAAGAATGAAGTCAAAACGGCTCTTAAACATATGAAGGGTGGTAAATCAGTAGAACTCGACAATATTACTATATAAGTTTGGAAAATCTTAGGAGAGACAGGAATCACTTGGTTGAGTTGGCTCACAAGACTATTTAATGAAATATGAAAAAACCAAAAGATGCCCAAGGAATGGAGAGCGAGTACACTTATACCCATATACAAGAACAAGGGAGACATTCTGAATTGTGCAAATTATTAGAGTATTAAGTTAATGAGTCATACTATGAAATTATGGGAAAGAATTATCGAACGCAAGTTAAGACAAGTATCGAGCATAACATAGAACTAATTTGGATTCATGATCTAATGATGAAGTGATTCACCCTTTAAGACGTCCTTAGAAAAAAGAGGTATCCTTTGACATATATAAACCTTATAAGAGACATGTATGATGGTGCAAATACATGTGTGAGGACTCATGAAGGAATGATAGGCTTCTTTGAAGTTAATATTGGGTTACATCAAGGATCAACTTTAAGTCCATACTTATTTATAATGGTGATTGATGAGTTAACAAAACATATTCAAGATGAAGTACCTTGGTATATGTTATTTGCATATGGCATTGTGTTAGTAGAGGAGTCTAAGGAAAAGTTAATAGAAAATTAGAATTATGGAGAGAAACATTAAAAAGTAAAGACTTTTGACTTAGTAGAACAAAGACAGAATATATGGAATGTAAGTTAATTTGGTTACTTCAGAGGACAAAAATTAAAATTGATACATATTGTAGCCCTCAAAAGGAAAGTTTTAAATAAATAGGGTCAATTTTTCATAGTGGTACAAGAATTGATGGAGATGTTACGTATAAAAGTAATGCACGTTGATTAAAATGGAGAGGAGCATCAGGCGGTGTTATCTGTATCGCATTGTATCGTATCGTGGACCAAAACGATATGCGTCAAACAACACTGGCAACAGGTATTCTCTGTGATAAGAAGATACCATTAAAGCTAAAGGTAAATATTATAGATCAACAATTAGACCTGCCATGTTTTATGATTCTGAGTGTTGGGCATTCTGAGTGTTGGGAAGTTAATCATCAACATTTCGAGTGTTGAGCAATAAATCATCAACATGTATAAAAGATGTCTTTGACAGAAATGAAGATGTTGAGATGGATGAGTGGTCATATAAGGAAAGACCGTATACATAATGAGGTTATTAGAAACAAATTAGGAGTGACATCAATAGAGGATAAAATAAGAGAATATTGTTTAAGATGATTTGGACATATAGAAAGAAGATCAAAAGAAGTACTTGTAAGAAGGTACGAAAAACTACATTTTAAAAATATTAAAAGAGGTAGAGGACGACCACAAAAGTATTGGAAAGAAATAATAAAGAATGATCTAGCTTACGTGGAGTTAACTGCTAACATGGCACATGATAGGGCTCTGTAGAAACAAAGAATCCATGTAGCCGACCCCGTCTAGTATCGGAAAAGGCTTAGTTGTTAGTTGTTATTGTTAACATTTTTGTAGACAATTAAGAAAGTTAAAATCAAGTAGGTACGAGAACTAAATTGATCCAATAAAAAAATACATTTAGTGGATCAATTTGGAAGGAATACAACAATATCAGCAAGAGGATGATAATATTGATTTTGCTATTGAAAGTGGTGAAGATATTGAACAAGGATGAGAAGAAGATAAAGATTATTTAGTTGATATCCTTATTACAATATGTAATTATTTTTTTCAATTATGAAAGTTGTAATTTTGCTACTTGTTTAATCATAAAGTTGTTGCTTGAATGCTTATACATTAAATTAATGGTGAATGATGAATGTTCACTTAACTTTTAAATTATAGGAATTGTTTAGAATTATCTTGATTTTCATGATTTTTTCTGATTTTTCTCTATTTTTTATTTTTAAACTATTTTTTTTAAATTATGATACGATTTGATACACCTCTGTCGTGGAGAAAAATGATACATGATACGATACGGTACAAACAACACTACTAAGAATGATATCAAGTACTTTAACTCATAATACCAATTGGTTTACATTTCCAACATCAGACTCTTGGATGTGATCAAATTTGTTAAAAAGCACGAGGCACACATCATTGTTGAGAAGAGATGCAAATTTGCTCATATTGTCTATATCTGGCATGTTAACATTTGTTAATTAGTGTAGGGGCAGTTTAGTCTTTTAAGTTATAAAGGTTTAATTATGTACTGTAATCAGTTGCTAAAACCCTAAGAGACAAAGAAAGGAGTTAGAGGGTGACAGCTTCAGCACCTAACCCAAAACCCTTTTATGTATGGTGTACCGATGATTGAAGATTGATAAAAATATTTTCTTAACACACATCCACGGCAACAATTCCCACCATGAGAGTGTCAGTTGCAAGAAACATCAATATCCAACCAGCGAAAACAAAATGTTAAGCTTCGGACCTCCAAGTCTAAAAATTGCATGCTTCACCATGCCATTAACAAATACTTAAGGTAAATCATCACATTGAAGTCCAATCCCTAAAAGCAACAAAAATGATATACAAATAGAAATTTATAGGAACTATAAAATCTTTAAATTAGAAGGAAGACTAGCATATGGACCATACATTCCATCATGTTTGCCTAGTGGCTCATCATATCGTACTCCAACCCAGAAGCCGGGAGTAAGTGTTTCAGCTCTACCAACAAATTTCACAACGCCTCTCTTCTCACCAGGCTCAACTTGACATCTATCCCCAACCTGAAAAGATAAGCAATTAGTTGCACCATCACTGTTTAAAACAGACAGTGAGAAAAATAAGCTTGCCGATTGAGCTCTCAGAACTATGGGTGACCAACCAAATAGCAAAAAGAAAACCAAATTAGGTTATTAAGATAACATATAGCAGAACCGCCACATTTAGAGGAATACATATTAAAAGAAAATCAAATTAGGTTATAGGATGAAACACAATAGAGAATGCTGATATTACAGGTATGCATAAGAAGAAAACGTAACATATCTGTCATGGAGCATAGGAGATGAAGCTCACACAAAACATGTGACAAAAAGATTAGGTACAAGGAAACATGAACCTCAAATGGTACGAACTTATTGGTAACTGCAAAGTGTGAACTATCATGTTGTATTAGAAAATCAGCTAAGAGTTCTCATTGCCCACAAGACAGAAGTGAAGGTTGCTCTACCGTATCTAAATCTCATTTTTCCAGTAACAAAGTTGAAGACAGGCAAATTTGCAGGATCACAGGATGCCGAGTATGCAGGACACCCTGGTGTTGAGAGGATGGTGGCACTGTTGGTGCAGGGATACTACTGGCCCCACATTCTGTATCAAATAAATGCTGCAAGTAATGCATGTAACATGTCACAGGAGAAGATCATTAGAAACATAGGCCATGCAATGATACTTTATGAATGTCAAACATGCACCACAGCTGGAGAAACCGTGGCCAACCGAAAATGTATCTGGTACCTTCTTCTTCAAGAAGCTCATCAACCCCTACCCTTTTGGTTTTTGTATCATTCATAATTCAAGTTGTCTTTCTTATTTTCATGCGGATTAATCAGGATTACCTATAATTTGCAGTCCAAGGATTGCACTTTTAGATGTTACTGCAGTTTTACATAGGCATTGCAAATGGTGCATTTTATGCATTAAAATAGATACGTTTAGATGTTTGTGAGAAGGTTTAAAGTTTGTTTATTTAAATGCTTGTAATTAACTGGCTATGGATTAAATTCCACTGTGTTGCCGAGTAAACTTAGAAACTTAAGCATCAGCTAAAAACTGATATCAAGGGATGCTCATAGATGCTGGAATTTTACCCTTTTGTGGATCTTCACAAATAGTGCATAGGAGAATATGTTACAAGATGCCAATAATCTATTTTCCAGAAATCAGCTCACACTCAGAAAATGTTCACATAACAGTAGAAACTAGAAAACCTAAGGAGCTATCTAATTCCTCATTTTCGAATTATATGGTGATAGGTGAGCTGAGCAAATGATTCCCTATGCACTGCTTAACTCTTTCGACTACATAGTTTGGTGGCTGGGCAGCCTCTGCAATTTCTTTTCATGTGAGATGAAAATCTTTGTGTCCTTAGTGTAGTTCTTTTGTTCATTTGATATTACCCTAAAATATGCAACATTCTGCCTCAAGATTACTGCTAGGCGCTTACCATGTTACTCATGAAGATCACAAGATTTCTATAATTCCAGCTGAATCGCATTATTCTAGATAAACTTTTAACAAGCTTCTGCCAACAACATATATGGCCATGTTGAATATTGCATCTAATGTCAAAAAACACAAGCAAGAGTGATTCAAAACTTGCAAGACTAGAAGCATGATAAATCTAGCATGATCTGGAAAATACAACTTACTGACCTTTATTCGTGTGCAGAAATCTTCCATATAGTTGTCACTTACCTATCAGCAAGTCAAAAGAACTTATGTCAATCACATGATACATTCATGATGAAACACATATGCAGCAAATAAACATTGCATGGTTTACAAGCTAAGATTTAAACCATGAAAAAGAGGGAACATGATCACAAAATGCATTTTATATAGACTAAAGAACTATAAGCAATTTAGAATTTTAGAGCATACACTAGCTTCACTGGCTCTGGTCGGTGGTGGCAAATTCTCCTTAAATTTTCTAAAAGTAGCTGCAGCAGAGAATGTTCACAAATGGATAAGCCTTCATGAAAATTTAATCATATGCATCCTTTAAGCACAATGGCGAAACGGAATCTTCAGCAAAATTATAAATGAAGGAGACAATTAACCATTAAAGTATCATAATTTGGTAACCAGATAAGGCACAGGATCATTAGATGATACCTGCAGAAACTATATGTTGAGCATAAGAACTAACACAGTAACACTACATAATACCGAAAATCCACAGTCAAGACAGCTAAGAACAAAAAGTAGGGAAGATGAACATATCAATGTTACCAATATCATAATGTATCATATGAAGTTATATGAATAATAACATAAATTTTTACCATATAAAAGCCATGAACCTATTCGCATTACCTCATTTACCAGTGTGTACTGCACCACATCAGCAATATGATACTGTAAAATATTATCAAAGGCCATAAAACAATGCCAATATACAAGATAAAAAAGAACCAAACAAATGAAGGATATGAAACTCGTATACGGTATACCCTTATCCATAAAATGTATTTTCTACTGCCAACATAGTGGACAACATACAACAACAACTTTACTGATTGTTTTAATCTAATTAGGGTTTCCAACCCTAATCAGTATCAGCTACTTAGAGTTTTGGTTTGTCCGTACGCCCAAGGTTCATTTAGGAGTTAGCTTCCGAAGATTTCATCCTATCTAGCAAGACTCTCCGTCAAAGCTTTTTACATCAAAACAAATCAGCACATAGCCCATACATGAACAGGAGATTAGTTCATAGAAGACACAAAGGAACATACAGTCAAGTTTGCTATAAGCTTCATCAGAAATCGTGTACTTTTGAACCAATGAAGTGTCTTCCAACCATCCTCCAGCAGTCACTGATGACGGGTCAAGATCCAGAATATGCAATCTATACCTGCAATCATTTAGAATAGAACTTACCAACAAAGAATTCCTGAAAAAAATTCTGAAAATTTACATAAATTTTGACACTTTTTCTTTAAGAAATCACCGTCGAACCAATAAATATAGAACCCAAGATGGATCAGAAAGAAATTAGAGTTAAGAAGCTTCAGTAAGTAAAGTAATCAACCAAAGGATTAATGGCATGTGAAAAAAGGATCAACCATCCACCACATTAGCAATTGAAAGATTAAAGGTCGGCGATTAAATGAAAACAGCGGGAAACGAAGGGAAAGAAAAGGCGAGAGGAGAACCCATCGCGGACAGAGAAGAAACCGAGGGGCCTGTGGCTGTCGTCGACATCTCCCAGTTTGACACCGGCGTCGTCGTAGAGTTGAAGGGACATGGATTCGACAGACGTGCCGGTCTTCTTCCACAGTTTGTCTTTCACGGACTCGACTGTGGTCTGAAGGGAGAACCGGACATCCGCCGTGAAATGAGAGAGGTTGGAGTGCGTCACCCGCAGCAACACGCTCTCATCGCCGGCGACGTGCAGAAGGGAAGCCATCGTTCCTCTCTCTCTCTCTCTCTCTCTCTCTGTGTGTCTCGTTTTCATTCTCCGGTCGCCACTCGTATCTGTTGAGGACTCCCGATCCGGACACGTAACAGAGTTTGCTATCTTTTTTTCCACGATGGAAGGCCGAACCCGGGCATGCACACCCCGGGAGTCGAACTCGTGGTCAACAATATGGTAGTCGAGAGCCCTGCCAATTGGGTTAATGCCATGAGTGCAGAGTTTGCTAAATTTAAAAATAAGCATTTTCTGTATACTCAAATAAAATGTAAAACCCCATATTTCTTTCACAATCAATGGTTTCTATTAAAAAAATATGGCTTATAAAAAAAAAGAGCCCCCGGGGAAATGGAACAGTTCCTCATTCCGTGTTGAACCATAAATCCCCTGAAACCAGAACCAGTTGAACTAGACCCCAAACTGTAACATTCCTTAGACCCCTTCCTGGTTTTGGATATGGTTCCTCCTGTGGATCCAACCTTTTTTTGTTCTTTTCTTTTTTACAATTGTTGTATGTTTTTGACAGTTTGGTTAGGTTGGGGTTTGAACCAAAACCGGAAATGGAATGGCTTGACTAGCCTCACTCCTGTTCATGGTTGCAGGCAAACCAGACTGTGGGTTTCGGTTTATTCGAAACCAGACATGTCTAATTTCTGATATGGTTGGGTGAGCAAGCTCAGATCTGCTCGGCTCAAACATGAATAAGCTCATATAGTTGAAATTTATAATACTCCTACTAGAGTTTTTACGACCATATTTAGCCTCTTAATTGTAGGAGTTAAATCAGATTGATTATGATTTAATCTTTAAAATGTTCTAATTAAATAAGACTGTGTTTTTGTTGGTTTTTTCATTCCTGAAACCTTTGGTGGCTCCATACTAAAAGGATCTAATGCCTAATGGTGATGCTTCACCGTATATCTCCGAGTCAAAGCATACTAGAAAGATTTAATGCCTAAATGACAATGCTTTTATGACCAGACCCACCACATGAAGATCCGTGGGAGGCTAGAGAGATCGAGACCTTGGCGGCGGAGATTCCAGCCACCACTCCAACTGCCAATCTCTTCTTCCGATTGGTGAGGCGACCATAGTTTGGTGGTTCTTCACAAGTTTTGCATCTCCTTTAAGGTAAAACACCGCTTTAATAAGTTGATCTTCCACCGGCATCCTCACGGCTTCAAAGTAGATGTTGGCATCGTAGATCCAGTTTTCTAGTACCTTGTTGTCTCGGGCTTTGACATATTTATGTGGCTCAAATGCTTTCGATCGTCGTGACGAATTGGTAGCTTGTTGTTCAATCGAAGCTTTTATGGATGGATGAAGAAGATTTTGTAAAGATTTAGTTGTTAGGGTAGGACAACCTGAGGTGCTGCTGTCTTGGTAGTGGAAATGTTGGCCCATGAAGCATCCAGTTCTTGTTGTGGTTGTCAGAGTTTGGCTTCAAGCGTCGCCACCTGGTCTACTTGTGGGATCATAAAATGATCATTGTCTTCATATGATGAAGTATTTTGTGATCTTATTTGCACCATGATTGTTCCTTTTTCCTTTGATCATGAGAAGGTGAGAGGAGAAGAAACAAAAATAAATCGATAGTACCTCAAATTGGTTGGACGATGGATGTCAGTCCTCGTCTTCTTCTCCTTCTCTCACTATGAAGTGCAACTTTCTCTTTGGAATGAACGACCTCCTCTTTCTTTGTAAATGGACACTCTTCAAGAGTGGACGACCTCCTCTATCAGACGAGAAAGATTATATGTATACTCTTCTTCCCTCTCAATCTCGAATTTCAAATCTCCTTAAGCTAGGAAAAGTTGTTGGCTTTTCAAATTTGAAATTTAGATCCACACTTTATGGAAAGGCTCCTCAAATTAAGGAGGTCAGGCTCCAACAGCTCATCGGATTTCAAAATTGTGTTCCATGCTTTTTGGAAGTTCCTTGAATTGAAGAGAGCACGCCTTAACTGTCACACCTGCTTGGGTCGCGACCACGACCCGAGCCAATGCCACGTGATCGCTTCTCGCGCGGGTGTGATGGTGAGCAGTAATCAAATACAATACTAATTTAATTTAACTCAATAGAATATCTAACTGAAATCAATATTCATTTCAAAATTCTCAACAATATGTCAAAATGGTACGGGGCCCACCTGACAATAACCCTGAATAAAAAGATTTTTTAAACTGTTTAATACTTATCATACCATCTAAAATAGAGAAATGTCGCTTTATCCAACTCCTACTCTGCTCCATGTGTCTTGTAAGTGTTAGCTTGAGGATGAACCCTAAAATAATAGGGTGAGCTCCTACACATAGCTCAATAGTGAAGTTAAACATCTTTAAACAGAAATCATACTAAAAGCATGCATAATTTCACAATCATTTCATAACAAGGCACACTTTCATCTTTAAATCATGATCTCAAATTTATATGTACACATTCATATACATGCATACATACATCATTAGTTACGATAGTTACAACCCATATTGTATCTGTCCCAAAGGCCATGAGAGTCGTTTGGCCCTCCCCAACATGACCTAAGTAATCCCGTCCACGACGGTAATCATGCTGACTCTCACAATAGAGTGCCCGAGGACATACCTTGTATTCGCCCCAAGCCGGATCGCTTGAAGGACCTGCAAGTCTCTAGAGACCCCACACAACCCACATAAGTACGGCTCGTATATTCACACATCATTACATTTCTAAAACCAATTATAGTTCATTGCATTCACAAATCATATATAGATCCACGAATATCCAAAACCAAATCCATAATCATATAATATTTAAATCTATGTTTATACAATACATGCATATCAAAACATGCTCTTTCTCAATCAATATCATAAACACGTTCTATTTCAAAAGCATATCAAATAACCTATAATTGCGAACATCATTTCTTAAACATCAATAAAATATTTATCAATCAAGCATATTTAAATTCATCTAAAATAGGAAAAATCACTTCTAGCATGGTTTTGTAAAAGAATGTATAACCCCCTACCTAAAGGACTGCTAAGATCCAATCCCTAAACCACTAGATCACTCTTATCACCATAAATAAAATAGTAACGCTCAAGCGTTACTCCATCTTGCTCTTTAGGTGGGTCTCGATCCAAACCACCCAACCCACTACATTAACAACTCTAATTCAAATTCAAATTTTCACTCCACGATAAGCCTTCCTAAAAGAGTGGAAGACTTTCAATTTTCATGGGATCGGGCAAACAACTTGATCTTGCCTTTCCTTGTTCAGTGGCAATGTGGGCCCACTCAGCTCGTTATTCACATGCAGTTATGCTACACTTAGTGGCTCGTTGTCACCTGCGTATTCCAACAACACACAAGGAAAGGTCCTACATTTCCTCTTCCACCATGAACACGGTAGATTGTGGTCTCTAAGGCTGATTTCCGAAGAATGACAAATGATCAATGACAATCGTTGGTGTCAAGTTAAACATAATTAAAGAGAGAACTTTGTCGATAATTCATGTTGTCATATGCGGAATGGTAAACTCAAGAAACTCTACTTTGAGCAAAGTATATGGGTACATTGAGAGATTATGTAAGAAAATTTACTACTTTATTGTTGGAAGTACAAGATATGCACCCAAAATATCAATTATTATATTCATGCATGAACTCCAACCATGTGCTCAAATCAAGCTCAAGAACACAACCCCACGGGCGTTTATGCTATAATGGTAATTATAAGGACTTGTTGATTTAAGAGGAGAATGTCATATGAAGGACAAAACTAGCAACAAATGCAATAACCACAAGATAAGAGAGAGTGGTCAAGACCAAGAGAGCAAACCTCAATGCGGAGGATGCGGCACTTTGCAAGGAGCTGCTACAAGGCATGGAAAGGTGCCCAATGGTATGCAACCACCAACTTGAGGGGCTTCGGCATGACAACACCCAATTAGAGGGGCGGTTGCACGAGGAAGAGGGAAACAACAAGGTATAGCCGATCGTGAACAAGGTAAGGGATATTTCGAGTGTGGCGGCCGAAATCATGTACAAGACTACCCCAACCGATCTCAAGATGATGTCATAGTTGAAGATCAAACCATGGTTGACCAAGAAGAAGTTCACTACACTCCCTTCCAACTCCTTAATATCATGACCCTGGAACAACCTCGAAGGTTTGGGTTGATTTACGTGAAAGCTCATATTAGAAGACACTCCTTAAGAGCCATTGTCAATAGCGGAGCTACGCATTCCATCGTAGAAATTGTACATGCCCGAGTGATGGGCTTGAGGTTAGTAGCTTCAGACAAAAGATTAAAAATTGTAAATGTGGTTGTAGGAAACATCCAAAGCATGGCCTTGACGTTGAACATGACAGAGGGAGTTGGTTGGGACTATAGACCTATTAGTCACTACATTGGATGATTTCTCACTCATTTTGGGCATTGACTTCCTATGGAGAGGAAGAGTTATAGTAGAAGCTCACCTTGGTGGATTGGTGGTAATGAATGAAACACAATCGGGCTCCATCTCGCAATGCGACCCCGACAAAACCATTGTCGAGCTACTGACAACTGCCAATCCCTGCACCACAATCAACTGCCAATCAATGTGCCACACCATCTAAGTACCCACACCAATAGGTAGATCATGTCCAATGCCCAGCCCACCTCCTGTGTGCCCAACAACCCTTCTAGCGCCACCAATGCTAGTACAAATTGTAGCCCTATCTATCCTATGAGAGATTCACTTGTTTTCTTATCAACATTGTAGGTACAAGAAGGACTAAAGAAGAAGCATCCCATGATGCTAGCTATCCACTTGGAAGAAGAGTCAAGGGTCAATGCCAACCCTATACCGATGGTCATAGAGAAAGTCTTGGAGGACTATCAAGACATGATGCCTAAGGAACTATCAAAGCAATTTCCTCTGAGAAAAATGACCAATCACTACATCATTCTAGTACCCGAAAGCAAGACATGATGCCTAAGGAACTATCAAAGCAATTTCCTAGAAAAATGACCAATCACTACATCATTCTAGTACCCGAAAGCAAGTTACCATGCAAGATGGTGTATGCATAGGTATGGCATTATTAGCGAAGCTTCGAAAGCAACTAAATGAGTTGCTAAGTGTAAGCATGATACAACCATTTAAGAGCCCTTATGGTTCTCCAGTATTGTTCTAAATGAAACAAGATGATTCTTTATGCATGTGTGAACTATAGGGCATTGAACAATCTAATCGTGAGGGATCAATATTCCTACCTTTGATTGTTGATTTCTTGATAAAAAAAATTAGATTTGAGATCCAGATATTGACAAGTGAAGATTGTATTCGGAGATGAGGAAAAGACAATTGTACCCGTAGATGAGGAAAAGACAATAATAGTGATAAGATATGGCTTATTTGAGTTCCTTGTCATACCCTGCGGCCTCAACAATGCCCCTGCTACATTTAGTTGTTTGATGAATGAAGTCTTATATGGTCTTCTTGATTTTGTAATTGTTTATCTTAATGGCATTGTTGTGTACAATAAAACTTTAGAAGAACATGTAGAACACCTTAAGAAAGTGTTCCATAGGCTACGTGATCATTGTTTATATGTAAAGATAGAAAAATGTGTTATATGGTCTTCTTGATTTTGTAATTATTTATCTTAATGTCATTGTTGTGTACAATAAAACTTTAGATCATGTAGAATACCTTAAGAAAGTGTTCGATATACATGAGCACTGTTTATATGTAAAGAGATAAAAATGTGAGTTCGCTTTTAAGAAGATTTCATTCTTGTGTCATAGTGTGGGATGCGGTCTTGTAAAGATGGACCCAAGAAAAATATGGGTCATCATGGAGTGGGAAGCATCTAAAGGTCTAACAAAACTTAGAAGTATTCTGGGATTAGCTAACTATTATTGTAGGTTAATTTGTGACTTTTTCTGACTTACTGCTCACTCATAGAGTTGTTGAAGAAGGAGGTCTCTTGGTGTTGGGATGCATCGTGCATCCAACCTTCTAGAACCTTAAGAAGGCCATCTCCAGCAAACCTGGTCTTGAGACTACCACACTTCTCAAAACCCTTCGAGGTGCATATAGACAGGAGTGATATTGCGATGACTGGCATCCTTGTCTAGGAGGGACATCCCATAGCTTTTGAAAGTTATAAGCTCAAGGGAGCTAAAATATGTCACTCTTCTCATGAGAAAGAGTTACTTGTTCATTATTTATAGATTTGGAGAGTGTACCTTCTTTGAGTATCTTTCACCGTGGTCACGAACAATGTGGCCAATATATTTCTCAAAACACAAAATAAGTTGACGGCTAGACAAGCTCGATGGTTGTAACTCATGGAGGAGTACGAATTTGAGTGGTACTAAGAGTGGGGAAAACACAACACTATGGTCGACACCCTTAGGATCACGGAGATGGTAGCCATCATGATATGCTTTGAAGGTGACATGCAACAATTAATTATGAATGCATGCTCTTGCCATTCAATATATGAACAACTACGAAGGCAAATTGAGAGAGCGCATCACCAAGAAGTTCATAAAGGAGGATGAATTTTGTGGACATTAGAGCATCAATTGGTGGTGTCAAATACTGATGAGCTACGATAACTTATCATGAAGGAGTTGCATGACACTCTTTATATTGGACATCTGGGAAAGGAGAGAACCATCGCCCTCGTTAAGCGAGGATAATATTAGTCACACATGGCACAAGATATAGAAGACTACATCTGAATGTGTTGCATGTGTCAACAAGACAAGACGGAAAAAACCTGCCCTATGAGATTGCTACAACCTCTACTCGTACTAAGCCGATCGTGATCCTCAATCACCATGGATTTCATAGGTGGCTTATCTAATGTTGACAAGTATGAATCTATTTTTGTTATGGTTGATAGGTTCTGAAAGTATATTGTCTTCATGGTCACAACAAGGGAGTGCTCAACCAAAGAAACTGCTCATCTATTCATGAAAAAAGTTGTCAAACACTTTGGCATACTGGAGGAGATTATCTTGAATTGAAATGACCCCTTCACAAGCAATTTTGGAATGAGCTCTTCTATCAAGTGAGAACCAAACAACACTTCTCCACGTCCAATCATCCCCAAACCGATGAGTAGACTGAATGTTTCAATATCTTATTTGAAGAGTACCTACGACACTACGTTACCGCAAGTTAGAAAATTTAGGTAAGCTTGTTGGACACAACCCATTTTGCTCATAATATACATCGGAGCTCTACGACAGGGAAGAGTCCCTTTGAGCTCACCATGGATGGTAGCCCTTAATCCCTGCCTAATCCCACTAGACTTGGCACAAGGTAGATCTGACGAAAGTTGTCTTGCAACACTCAAAGAACTTCGGAAGAGGCACACAATGCTTAAGGAAGCCCACATATCTCTAGAGCACGCCCAGGCAAGGATGGCCACATTTGCCAACCGCAAAAGAAAAGAATGTGAATTTCATATTGGCAATAAGGTATGACTTCAAAATTCTGATTGTATATGGAAACAAGTCTACAAGGAAATTTAACTCAATCTCAAACTCAAGTTTAATGGACCGATCAAGATCATAGAGAAGATCATAAGAGTGGTCTATAAGTCGCTCTTACCAGAGAGGATAAAAATCCATCTATTCTTTCATATGAGCCAACTCAAATTGTGTCATGAAGATCTTACACATTGAGAAAGATGACCACCACCTCTCATTCGATAAGACATCCACTGCATTGCAGAAATTATCCTACAAAGAACGTGAAAAAGGATTGAAAGGATTGAGAAAACTCACTTGGTACTTTGAAGTGGAAAGGACGTGAAGCCGAAGAAGACACTTGGCTTCTAGTGACGGAATTATGAAAGTATGATGATATGTTATAATAATAGCAAACAACCTCGAGGACAAGTATGAAAACCAGTGGGGAGAGTTGTCACGGCATCGACAATGCTTGTAAAGCAACACGTGCGCCAACACGTCCCACCTTAACACAACAACACTCGCAACATGCGCACTTGTGCGCCATAAGCCCAAGACAAGGGAGACACTTAACTGCCCTTGGGCCTGAATAAGGGTGGGTCGTGCTAGGTGCGCCCATACCCACACCCACTTAGCAAGTAGATCCCATTGATCCACCCAGAGTCAATAACGGGTGAATAGCTGCCCCGTCCCATGAAGGGTATTAGCATCGTTGTGTCTAGCCCTTTGAGATATAAAAGGGAGCCGGCTAGGAAAGAGAGATCGAGAAAAAGTTGAACGAGAGTGGTGTTCGGGACACCACTAATCGGCTCCCACCGTTATCATCTCCATTGGTAGAGTCGAGCCAATCGAGGAGCACAACCGCTTGGTTGTGCTTTGGACGGCTGCGTGGCTTCCCCTTCAGAGTGTCTAGAGTTGGCCAGGTTATTGTATTGTAAACCCCTTTTCATCTTCTGCAATAAAACTCCCTTGCTTTGCTAAGTACTTGAGTGTTGATCAAAGAAACGAAAAATAGCCAGGTTGGTTGGTCTTAGAGGCCAATGTTCGTTTTTGCCGCCAGTTCGATAACAGGTTCCTTGAACCCTATTTGTTTCACATGCAGGGTGTGGCACCATAGTTTCCATAAAAGGCGGGTCTTGCCTGCTTGCGACTGCCATGCGAGCAGGCCCAAGACCCAAGCAATCTGGGTCGGCACATCATAGGGTAAAGCTCTCTGGCGCTTGCTTTCTCCTTTCACAAGATTCGAAGTCCAGACCTTGCTAAAGGGGAACAAGTTGCCCACCACTTAGAACCTACGTTTGGTTGTCTTCACAATGTTCATCTCCGCCTTCTTGTCGTCATGGTGGCTGCTGTATTGTCTCATGAGACGTGCGCAAACAAATCAACCTTAGTTCAGCTCAGTTTGTATAGACTGGTGTTGTAAAGTACGTAGAATCTATGCCAGCTGAACCCAGAACTGGAACCGAAAACCATCCGATTCAGTTCTGGTTTCACCTTTTATACAACTAGAAGTGTCGGTTTCATTTATTAATTGTTTCTGTAATTTTTGATTTTTTAATAAAATTGTCAGTTTCAGGCGGTTCTGGACTCAATCCGGGAACCATCCCGGAACCGGCGGTTCTGAAACCATAATCGAATTCAGTCCTAGACTGGCTTAGTTAGGGTTTTGAATTCTGGGCCAACCAGAACCGATGGTTTGAAACTGCCTGTTCCAGTTTATCCTCTGGACATATTCATCTTGAGTCAAGAGATTTCTTTTTGTAATAAATATTATAATCAATTATAATTATTAGGAAACACGAGTATGAAATACATTTTTCTCAATAAAAAAGCACAACTAAAACTTAAGTTCTTCAAGTCTAATGTGCAAGCTCCGTTCAGCTCATTTGGCTCACAGCTCGTCAGTATGAGTATCATTTTCTTCTTTCATCCAATCACTAATCAAATCAAAAGGACGATCCGTAGGTCCGATTAGTTTGTCTAAGTCATCAAAACATGGTATTTCAGATGTGAACGAGATCCTTTTTTAATCTATCAACAACATAATTGTTATTCATACACCCCATTTTACTAAATCAAATCGAAAGGAGGATCCGTAGGTCCAATTAGTTTGTCTAAGTCATCAAAACATGGTATTTCAGATGTAAACAAGATGTTTTTTGAATCTATCAACAACATAATTGCTATTCATACACCCCATTTTACTAAATCAAATCCAAAGAACGATAAGTAGGTCCAATTAGTTTGTCTAAGTCATCAAAACATGGTAGTTCAGATGTAAACAATATCCTTTTTCAATCTATCAACAACATAATTGTTATTCATACACCTCATTTTGCTAATCAAATCCAAAGGACGATCCGTAGGTCCGATTAGTTTGTCTAAGTCATCAAAACATGGTATTTCATATGTAAACAAGATCCTTTTTGAATCTATCAACAACATAATTGCTATTCATATACCCCATTTTACTAAACATACACTTTTTTTTCAAAAATACCACCGATTCACGTTAGCAACACTGTCACCGGTTCTATACGACGATCATGTAAACAAGATCCTTTTTGAATCTATCAACAACATAATTGCTATTCATACACCCCATTTTACTAAACATACACTTTTTTTTCAAAAATACCGCTGGTTCACATTAGCAATAGTGTCTCCGGTTCTACACCACGATCAGTGTTTCACTTCCACCTTCGTGCATGCACTCTCTTACCCAAACTTCTATCCATTTTGGATATATCAAATCTGATAAGTGGAGTCTTGATACAGGTCTATAAGACCAAAACAGAATCGCGGTAGTAAGGTGTGATAGGATTCAAATACCAATATATCCAAAAGCTGAACCATATAAGATCCAAATTAGTAAATATTATTTGGTTTCTGATGACAAATCTGAATAATGGAGTTCAAACAAAATCGAATCTGATTAACATAATTGCAATTAGTGAGATTCGGCTTAAACCATTGTTAATCTATTCATGATGGTTGTGCTCTTGAATCCAAGCATCGCCTTTCAAAACGGACCCGGACCGCCTTCTCTAACCGAATTGATACAATGTTACTATTTAACATAGACTTGGAATCCAACACCCCTACCCAATACCAAGACCAAGTCTTTCTTGCACTAATTGTGGTTGGCTATGTGGATTCTTAGTCATTATTTATAGACGATTCTCGTTAATAAGATAATAAATGTCTATGAAGAACTCTTTAATGAATATTATTGATCTACGCTTGGTTGGATCAAGTTAAACATGGCCAGTTTGGAACTGATCCGGCAGTAACCTGAACCGAACTGTGCCAGGAACCAGCTGGAACCGAAACTGCTAAAGGGGCCTGGAACCGATCAGTTGAACATTTATCACCAGATATACCACCAGTGGATCTAGACATGGCAGGTTCCACTTCGAGTCCTATACCACCTGGAACTGGTAGAAAAATATTAAAAAATTAAAATTCAAAGATAAAAACATTAAAAAAGTTATGGAACCGGCCGTCTAGAACTGCTTGTTCTGGTGATAAATGTTCAACTGATCGTACCTTATCTACAGGAATTCGATGTACATAGAGATTATCCAAAAGAATCTACAACTTAATCTAATGAAACCCTAAATGCTGTTTTGGTGAACATCATAAAATTCAAATCCTGGATTTGGAAGATCCGAATTAAAATGGAGACCTAAATTTAAAGTTGGTTTCAGTAAACCTGGTGGTCCTGCCTGCCCACATCACTGTTGCTCCTGCTCTGAACCAGACATTTATAAGTTTAGGCAAATGGGTTGCACATTTGATATCATGAAGGTCCCGCCGTGTTTAATGGTATTCAAATATTCCAACTTAAGGATGGTCTAATGTGGGTCTGGATCCAATGATCCGAACCCACCACCATGGCCCAGGACAAGCTCCTCTCTTCGCTTTCATTATTGATATCCATACAGGCAATGAGGGAGCACACATCAGGGTCCGGATCCTTGCCTAACCCAATTTAAAAGATAAATTTAGCCCAGAGAAGGCGTGGGCTATAAGGACAGTCCCACGTTGTGAGCTATTATATTAGCTTCACCTGCCCAAAAAAACCATGCTTATGACTACTTGCTATGTACATAGCCCACGGTAGACCCTTGGCCTTGGATCCAGAAAAGAGTTGCCGGATTTTAAATTACTATCCAATTTTATTCTTGAACCCAAATAGTGCATGATGAACATCATACCCTTCGTAAATCATGGGGTCACAACAGGGAGGACGAACCTAGGTACGCACACACGAGTGTTGAACTCACGACCTTCATCTTGTGAGTTGAGACCCCTGCCAAGTGATCTAATGCTCTGTAATCATGCTTCCATTTATAAACAAGACGTTGACGAAGTTGGCTACTTAGATTCTTAATCACCATCCTGATCTATCTTGATTGCAGTAGCTACTAAAATTAAACCCAAAAAAAAATAATAATATGATTTCATGTTAAACTTTTAGACCACAATAAGTATTTTGCCACCAATCACTATTGCGTGTAGAGAGATTAAGCTTTATCCTCCTCTTAATCTTTAGTAGTGTTTCTAAATCATGGCGAGCTAGTTTTTCTCTTTTATGTACAAGCTGGGGCTAGGCAGAGTCCTAGAGTCCTCCAGACTCTAAGCATCAAACTCTAAACCTTCAACCTGAAGGACTTTACGAGACACACACATACACACACACACACACATATATATATATATATAATAGTAAATGCATAATGTCTTTTGATGGATAAGTTTACGCTAATATAATCAAATGTCTAATTAACATGATCATTGATAGACATTTGAATTAAAAGTATAATTGTACTTTGTACTTTATATTTAAGGTATTAAACATTTTTTTGTTTTATCACCTCAATTATTTATTTCAATTATCAAAAGATGAGGATGTTTATGTAAGATTATGTACCTTTCATTATGCATTTACTATTACTTCTCTCTCTTCACTCGTGGACATACTCCCTTAGATCATCGTCAGATTGCCGCCTTTGATTTAGGTGTCATCCTTGGTTGTCCATCAAGAACGATCTCATAATCGCATATAGGCATTATATACTTTTACACAATCCTATTATATATATATAGAGAGAGAGAGAGAGGAAAAGTGTCTGCCCATCATTGACTTTATCCACTCATGCCTTTTTTTGGTGGTATGAGTGTAATAAAGTTATTATTATTATTTTTTAAATATTCTTATAATCTTTAAAATTATATAAAAGCTAGAACGATAGATATGAATTGATTTTTCTATATATATATATATATATATATAGAGAGAGAGAGAGAGAGAGAGAGTACTTAGAGACCGGAGATGCTGCAATTTAAGGGTACGAATTTGTTCTTTTTTTTCTGGGCAGTAATTAAAACAATTGGAATATGCTTATGTGGCGAATGTATTGAGTAACTCGCTCGAATGGTGCCTCTCACCATTATTTAAATCACGCCTGCTCCCTGACGACGCTTTTAAAGACCAAAGTACCGAATTGAAGGATTCATTGAGCAAGTGAGATGGCATATCGATTCCATTGGACCGTCTGTGAGGTTTATATTGCTACGTTCTACCCTTGCAACAAAGAACTTAGGGTTTAAATGCTTAAATACTGAAGTCTGACCGTTCCCACAGCCAGGCTTGTCTTTTAAGACCACCAAACTTAGGCATGTCTACTAAAAAAACACCAACTAACCTATTAAATAGTCCCAATTTACTATTGCCAACTATCAAATATGTAATGAGAAAAACCCTAGATCTTTAAACCTTACGTTAAAGGTGAGTCGATAGTCACACACACACACACACACACACACACACACACACACATATATATATATATATATATATATATATATATATATATATATATATATATAGATAGATAGATAGATAGATAGAGTGATTAGATCCTACCTACAACATACTCTACTTACTTACGTTCGATCATTGTTTTTCAGAAACATGAGTATAATAATATTATTTTTCACTCTTTTTAAAAAAACCTTTAAATTTTTTTTTAAATTATACTCATATTACTAAAAAGTAACAGATTGTCATATTAGAATATATATATATCAAAGAAGTGTGCATCTGCTAGCATTTGCCTATACCACCACACCAACTTGGTAGTTTTCATCGCTTGTCCATGGTTGAGTCTTGGGATTTGATGGCTTACAATTGCTTCTTGTACCTGTAGTTACCGTAAACCGAACACTAGAGGGGCATGAAAAAGAATTGAAGAAGCCTAAGTAGGATACATTTTGTGAGGATTAGAATTGATCCCTTTTTTACACAAAACAAAATATATCCCACACCGAATTTCCTGTGTAACATGATTCATAGAGACACAACAGAGTACAATGTCATTCCATAGCACGTCTGACACGACATGCCCAAAAGGAAACCAAGTTCCTTGGTTTTCCGATAGTATTTTCGCCGTTTGCCGGCAGTGGCCCTCCACCGTTTGCTGCCTCTTCTTCTTGCCAAGCCCACCGTCGTCCACCAGTGGCTTGATACATTTTTCAGCACCATTTGGCTTCCAATCCACCTAAAATTGACTCTAACTCAAGTCAGTTTTTATATCCAACAAGGCCGATTTCACCGAAAATCATCAACAAACCCTCATGAGTTTTTGTTTTTACGAAAATCGGATAACCATCGACCAATTTCCATCTGATTTTGACACCAACGACCTCGATTATTAGCCTTCACTTCTTATGACTTAAATCAAGCAACTCAAACCAAAATCAATGTTCTACAACAAGTTTTTCATCAAGAATCGAAAGGAAAACAAATTCTGAAAATAGGAAGATAACTCTCTGGATTATGGTCATCCTCCACCAATTCAGTCGCTCACCCAATTCCTTTTGTTGTTGTCAATGATCATGACTCATTAGAAGGTTTTAATCAAGAAAACCTACCCCAACAATGGCAGTTTCTATTTCCAGTGGCAAGTCACCCTGCTCAAACAACACCTAAATCGGGCATTGTTGTGCTTGCCTTTTTCAGTCGGTATGGATCCAGTTCATTCCAATCCATTAAACGGTATCATTTGTATCCTATTTGTGTAACACCAACTTTTTTCTAATAAAAGTAATACATATTAATAAAAAGAATAGGGTATGTAGACTTGTCTGGTTCTGGCTTTGATATCGGAATTGTTCCAGACCAGTTGATTTTTTTTTTTAAAGTTGGGTGTAAGCACCCTGTGTGACTCGAAGTCCCTACCAGGGACAATGGTGGGGAGAGGCTTGTCGTTTAACTAAAAAGGAGTTATTAATGGTTTGGTTTTCAAAGTAATATTTAAGCTCTTCCTTTCTTGAAATACAAGGGATGCAACACAAACTCTGTGAGTTGAACTCCCCACCACCCTACCATCAAGCAAGATAAGAAATTTCTGAAAAAATATATAAACAATATCAATGGTTTGAATCTCTGGTTTTGGATTCGAAATGATTTTTGAAAACAAGAAACTGTAACCAAACCGATAGGTCTCCGGTTCTGGTTTCGGTTTTGAGGCCGGTTTGGTCAGTTTCAGCTACTGGCGGTTTGGTTCCTGTTTGAACAGATAAACCGGTTCCAAAGCGGTCATGTCTAAGGGTATGTGAAGGAATGGGACATAAGAATAAGAAGCGAGCCAAAAGCAAAGACACCTTTAGTAAGCAAACTAGGAAGCTAGGTAAGAAGTTCTATTATCCTGTGGAAGCTTTATTTTCAACTAGGACCTTACCTTCATTATTAGGGTATTAATGTGCATTTTTTATCTAAGAATTGGGTCTGGATGTGGGTTTTAGTTGGACCTGAAATGTCATTTTGGGATCCAAAAGTGAACCTCTTTATAGTGAAGCCTTGTTATATGACTATATTTGGATTCAATATTCTGGTCTGCAAGCATATTTATGCCAAACCTTCTCATAGATTCATAATGACAGCAAACTAAAGCATTAATTGATGAGCTAATTGGGCTTTCTTAGTTGATAAGCAAGAACCCATAAGCATAGTGTTGCTTTATACCTTATAAGAAAGCTAGCACTCAGCATACACACCACCACAACATCATCTAAGCTTTTTTTCATACTAGATGAGGTCAGCTACATAGAATCTTTGTTTTCATAGAACCCAATCGTGTGTGATGCTAACAGTTAACTTAAAATAAGCTAGATCATTCTTTATTATATCTTTGCCCCACTTTGTGGTCTTTTTCTTCCTCTTTTAACATTTTTATAATTTAGATTCTCATACTTTCTTACAAGAGCTTCATTTGATTGTCTTCTATTTGTCCAAACAATCTTAAATAATTTTTTTTATTTTATCATCTATTGATATCACTATCAATTTGTTTATAATAACCTCTTTATAATGCTTTCTTTTCTTGTGTGGCCACTCATCCATCTCGAGATCTTCATTTATGCCACTCATATATTTTGTACATATTAATGATTAACTATATGATACTGAAAACCATGGAATGAGGGAAGGTACACATAATATATTTATATAGAGAGAGAGTACTTAGCATATCTACTCATAGAGGCATAAAACAGTTGAACTAATGTTTTACTTCTAAGCACCAACCAAGTACTGTGTGCATTGTAACGTATTGGAGCTTCATTTGGTCATCTTTCTATGTATTCAAAGCATCTTAAATGATTTTTACTCTTGTTATCATCTATTGATATCACTCTCAATTTGTTTCTAACAACTTCATTATGATACGGTCTTTCCTTATGGTACCACTCATCCATATCAAGATCTTCATTTTTGTCGCAAATATCTTTTATATATGTTGATTAATTATCCAGTACTCAAAACCATAAAATTAAGAAAGATACACAATATATAGAGAGGGGGGAGAGAGGGAGAGAGATACTTAGCATATCTACTCTTGAATATAAAAGTTGAAGTAATGCTTGACTTCTAAGCACCAACCAAGCAGTATGCGAATTATAACATATCGGAGCTTTCCTTCACAATGCAAAAAAAAAAAAAAAAGAAGAGGGTGGTGGGAATAATTAATCCTTTCTGTCCTGCTCCAGTGTTAAAGTTTATCAATTCGTTCATTCATTATAATTGGCAATCCAGTGGTCCAGATTATCATGCTTGCCATTTACTGTGGGTGCAGAAATGTCGGTGAAACGCTTTCTTTTTTCATTGCTCAATTTCCACTCGATAGTTAATGTCCTGCAAAGTAATGAATAAATATCCTCTAAAAATATATAAAATAACAATAAAGACGATAATGCAGATCTTGGTTGTATTCATAGACAGCTCATGCTCATTTAATCAGCAAGATCTTGCGAGGCTTCTTCATCATCCATAGAGAGCATCGATCATTTGATAGCAACATGACTTACCTCTCTCTCTCTCTCTCTCTCTCTCTCTCTCTCTCTCTCTCTATATATATATATATATATATATATATATATATATATATATATATATATATATATATATATATATATATATATATATATGGATATCCATCAATGAATAATGTTGTATAAACATTTTTCTATTCGATTTTGGAGACGAATGATTTACATAATAAACTAAAAAGTATTTAATGTATATGGTATATTTAATGTAAAGTATATAAATATAATGATATTTTTAATTCAAATTTATATTACTAATAATGCCAATCAAATAATAAAAATGTTTACACAAGTTCATACATTGGAAAACGTCATTTATTTACTACTATATATTATTCATTTATCATTATATATATATGAGCAATTAGATCCATTCAACTATTGCTTTTTGAAAGTATGAAAATAATAATAATGAAAATACTTTAAAATATTTAAATTACTCTAATACCACCAAAAAGATATAAGTAGACTGAGATGAGCATCTCAAAGATAAGCACTGAGTGAGCATTTTAGAGGTAGGCCGAATGAGTTTTCCTCTCTCTCTCTCTCTCTACGTATATATGTGCGTGTTGGGAATGATCAAATCAGACAATGAGTCTACTAGCATTCGAACATAACAGTGAAGCATGGCGCGTATATGATATGACTTATCACTGCCAAGAGTTTAATTAAGGCATTCCTAAAAAGAGTGACAAGACAATATTGGCACGGAAAAGCATACCGCAAATAAACTATTTATATCTTTTAATATGGCATTGTCGGTGGTTTCGGACCAAAAGTTTGAAACCAAGAAGACCTCACCAGTAAGTATCGGGTTGAACCGATACGGTACGATTCACCATATACATAACAGTGCCGTATCATACAATACAATACTCTTTGATTTAAAAATACACTACTGTACTTGTATGCTCTATGATGCTCTACGCATATTAGTGGCTTCTACTTATATTGAAACCCAAGTGGCTCATAAGTGTTCTAACATGAAACGACACAAACCGAAAGATGAAAGAATATAGATATCAAATAACATTGGATGGTATAGTGTTCATTCAAAATAACATTGGAGAATTAATCAGTGATCGGATCAACCTGCTTTTGACACGACAAGAAACGACACAAACCTAAAGATGAAAGAATATAGATATCAAATAACAAATATAGGAACCGAAAAGTTTGATTTTACGTTTGCTTAGGTGTGTTCGACACAAGAACGAAGGTTCGTGAGAACTAGACATTGACTCGTGCTCATAGTTTAAAGTTTTGTTGCATATCAAACATGAAACCGCTTTTTGACATGACACTATTTCATATGTCCAACTTTGACACCAAGAACGAAATGGGTTACAAGAATTGGATACATAAAGTTCACACCAGAACCAAATTATCTCATTCTCTCTCATGTTATTCTGTCTCGCGCAAAAAAAACTCAAACATTAGTATCAATCACGAATCAAACATGAAATCATGATTCATCAAAACCATGGGTACATATGTCTATGATGGGTCTAATGCTTGCCGTTCTAGTACCAAGGATTTAGCACCAGAAATCAAATACACCTGGGAGTTTGAGTTCTGGCACCAACATAAACAAACACCACACCTACACGACCCAAAACCTGAAATGCAGGTCCTTTGCCAAATATAGCAGCAACAGAAGCGTGAACATGCCTTCATTCTGCAACTAAAATAGGCAACTTCTGTGTTCCAACACGTTTAATAGTAATTTATTGAGAGAATGACCTTAATCATATCTTAGTTGACGTATTGAGTTTGTCATTTTTCGCCATTTCTTTCTCCAAATGATTTGATCGATTCATACTTTTGCTTTGACGCCCTTTCCCCACGCTACTAACCACCACATTCTCTTTACAGAAAATTTATTTATGCTTATGTGGGGACGCCATTAAAGTCTTACGAACCGTGTCTGTTGAGGGCCTGAAGCATGGTAATGGGGGCTGACTGGAGCGGGTTTGCAACCCAGCAAAACCCGACCTGCATTCACAAAAGGTGCATAGAAGTTCCCAGTGGTTCGAACAGGAATCAAACCGCTTACAGAACTGGCGGTAACTGAAACCGGCTGAACCAGAGACCTCTGGTTCGGTTACGATTCACAGTCTCCGAAAACAGGTTTAGAATTGGAACTTCAACCAGTGATTTTAAATCGTTGTTATGTTTTAAATAGTTTTTCCAAAATCCTTATCACAAACTGATTGTCATTGTCAGCTCAATAGTACAACACTTTCTACTATTGCAACAGGTTTATCCAAAACTCAAGATCTTATTCATCAATGTTGAGAACGTAGTCAGAGCATTAGTTAGTTCAAATGATATTTACTAAAACTCATATCTACAATAACAAGTTAGGCATGTAGTTTTATCTTCGTCTCTTTCAGCTATCCAAACCTATCAATAACCCGAACATAAATCTAACTTTAAGAAGATTTGTATTTATCCAAGTTGGTCGAACAAATCCTCAATCAAAAGAAGAGAATACTTTTTCTTCATCGTTATCTTGTTTAGAGCATAGTCCACACAAAACCATTTTAATTCATATGACTTTGTGGTGTTTTTTAGGGTATTATGATATTAGCTGTTAACATCTTAGTTCTTTTAGTTTTACTGGTTTCATGGTTGCCTGTCTTGTTGTAGGCTTCAATTGAATTTGATAAGCCATGAGCTCAGCTCGTGGGGATTCATAAGGTGAGAAGGATCAAACACAAGAACATTAAATCACAATGACATGTGGATTGTAGAGACCCTCTTAGTTTGTAGGTGTTTAATGGTGACAATAATTGTTTTTTATCAGTGTAAGGTGCTTTTGAAAAGTAAAGAAATAATCGAAAGTGGTGAATAGTAATTGAAGTGATAAAATCATGTGAAACGAGCGATTAAGTACCGTACTCAATTAACTCTCTCTCTCTCTTTATATATATATATATATTATTCATCTAAGTGATAAAAAAAGAGCGGTCTTTTCCTATGTTCAAGAAAGAGAAAAAAACCAAAGGTAATGCAGGACAATGTGTAAAGTACTAAGGAGACAAGGCTAGGTCTATTTGCAAGTTGAATGCGACGTAATAGGGAGTAGTTTGAAGGGAGCACATGTGCATTGCCCTTCATAGACAGCCGTCCCCTTAAGTTTAGGGATATCAATCAATGGTGTCAGATCTGTCACCGGGTCTTTGAATCAAATCATCTTTCAAAAAGGATTCAGAGAATCAATCCAAAGTTAAATAAAAGTTACATGTAAATAAATTGAGGGGGAAAAAGCTTATGAAACAAAATGAATTAGAATCGTATCAATTTTTTTCTGAAGGCAAATCTTTTCGTTTTGGTTTTTTCTCGGATTTGAGTCTGATCCAATTCAAAAAGGCAAAGATAAAGGAAATCAAATCGACTTTAGGGCATCCGGATCCTATATGAATGCACATGCACATCTCGCTTTAGGCATCTGAATCTCAAAATAATTGGCATCTAAGTTTGATCAGGTATCTATCAATATCCTACCCAATCTCGCACCCAATTTTAATTTGCCTTTCTGCCATAACATCTAAGCATACGCTTAGAGATGTTCATGAAGTGGGGATCTCCGGCTCTCATCAGGCGTCGCCCAAAATGAGGCAGATTTAAACGGCACAATCGGGGTTATGAGTTGTGGATGGGGGTGCAGGGAGAATTCTCACGAGAATCCGGCCGGAGACCGAGGTCACCTCCCTCACGAACTCGCCCCGGCACTCCTTTATTGCCCGGCGATTTCAAACCCATCGCAGGGACGGGAACCTTGATCCCCACCCCCCTATGAACCTGTTTTGGATCTACATTAAGCTGAGGGGAGGCACACACCCTTCTAGAATTTTAAAAACTAAATTGCACCACGATTTACCATGGGCTAGTATCGTTATAACGGTGGTGCGATATATAATAAAAATAACGTGAAATTGAGGGAAGGACTGTAAATACATGCAAGGCAATTTAAGAATATTTTCGAATTGTCTTATCCAGACTTTTTTTGCCTCAAAGTGAAAAAAAAGAGAAAGAAAAGATATTCGGAATCGATGTCCCATTGCTAAAGTGATCAAAGCTTTTTCGTATGATCGGTTCAACCAAAGATGGAAACCGATTATGACCGGAACTGGCCGCTCCAAACCGCTAGTTTTGGTTTACCTGAAACAATGAACCATAAGTGAATCAGGATGAGGTAAGTTCTGGTTCGAGGCCTAAACTATCGGGAACAAAAAAAACATTACAAATTTGAAATTTAAGTAAAATTTTAAAAAATGGAACCAGTGGTTTGGATCCATGGCTTTTGATTTCGGCCTACTTTTGGTTCTTGGCCGGTTCGATTATGGTTGGAGCCGCAGGGCCGGTTTGGAATCCTAACCGAAAGGGCTGGGAAGTGAATGGGGTTGTTCATGACTGGCTGGTCGATTCAAGATCTTGTTCTTGTTTGGCTCGTAATTAGCAAATTCAAGCCCACTTGAACATGGGTCTAACACGAGCCGATTTAGATGAGTTGAGTACGAGTTGCTACTTAATAACATGTAAGTTTTACAGGTTCTGAGTAGAAAAATTAAATCTTGATTAACAAATTAAGCCAAAATTTTGACGCAATTTCATGTAAAATTGAAATTTTTCATCATTTATTTCACATTATCCCCACCCACTTCATTGGTTTGGGCATGGTTTTCTGACACACACATACACACACACATATATACTTAAAAGCTCTATATACTTATTCAAAGGAGCTGATATAAACCAAGCTAAACCAAACATCCTTTTTGTTCATGTTTCTCTTGGTATAGCTCACCAAGCTAAAAAAAAAGGGCTTAATTCTACCAACTATCTTCATAATGAAGGTTTTAAAAGAAGCCAAATCTCTTTTAAAATGATCTAACTCAATACATAAACCACCTTCATAATAAAGCTTTGGTGACGAGCCAACCCCCGTTTCGAACGGCTTAATTTCTTAAACCACCTTAAAAAGGATTTAATTAGTACAATATTCTTACAACATAAACACAACAATAAAGCAAACTCAATAATAAATCCTTCTTTTAAGATAACTAATTCTATGATCTTGATTAATGTAGAGGGTAAGATCAACGACAGAGGCTACAGACATGCCCACCGATGGCGTACGTGCGCATGAGTTCATAGAGATTTGAAAGCATTAATCTCGTCACGAGAATGAACAAGGAATTCAAAGGGGAGAATCCTTCTTCTCTCCTTTTTTTTCTCTCCTTTTTTTCCCTTCCCTTTTCATGCATGCTCGCTGGTCGATGCGCTTAAGCGTGGGTGCGAGCCCCACCGAACCTCCTCCTTCCTCTCCCTCGAGGCAGGCGACTCCACCAAAGAGGAGAGATAACATGAGAGACACCCTCACGCTCTTAAGATAAGCATCACTAAAGTTAATAAAACATAATTAACACATTAACACATTTTTAAATAATTAACTGAGCCAATACCTAAAGCAAAATACCATATTTTATCGTATCCTTTTCATACTTTTGAAAATTTCTTCTCATCTTTTAAATTTTGTTTAGAGGAAACCACTAAAAAAAGTTTCGATAAAAAATACTAGAAACTAGATTGTGAAGATGTTCAAAGACAAAAAAGAATATCAAAAGTGTTGGAAAGATAATGGTCTAACTTATGTTGAGTTAACGGCTAGCATGACATATGATCGAGTTATATGAAAACAATAAATCTATGTAATTGACACTATCTAATATGAAAGAAGACTTGGTTGTTGTTATTGTTATAATGTTTAAACATGTTATTATTGTATAAGCACATTATAATGAGATTGAGAGTGTTTGAAGATGTGAGATTAGGGGAGTGCTTGATTTGCTGGACATAAATGTTAGGTTGGACACAAATGCACCAAGCTTGTATGGTCCCATGCACCACACAAACAGCCAACTCAAGTTTCCTGACTTTGAGAGTCTTCTATCAACTTACAGAAACAGAGATTTCACTCCACCAATCTCAACACAAATCAAATGCATTAATGCATAAGTTTGAATTATTAAGAAGCCATTGAAACAATTGACTCGGGAACGCTTCCCGAATGACAGCGATGTCATGCAAAACAAGCTTATTTAAGCTAAGCATCTTTCGTCGGGCAAAAAATAAAAGGCATCACATTCCTCAAACTTCTTCAAGAAGTCGAGAAAGTGGAGATACCCATGAACAAAGTAACTACTGATACATTCGTTACGAAACTGAACCTTCTCATTTGTTTCTCAGATTTCAGGATCGAATTGAACTATTTACAGAAGTGAACTGGTAGGAAAACTATACTCGAGGTGATCGTCGGTAGTTTCCAATATTTTCCGGGGAACCATCCAATCGGAAACGGATTCCGAGCACGAGAGCTTGAAATGCTAAACATGAGGGACGACCTCACGGCATCACTCCTAATCGGTGGTTCGTTCGGACACCTCAATTAAATAAACGTCCCGAAATAAATATCCTCATTTAAAGAGATTATTAGTGATTTCAGCCTTTCGGGGCAGAACTGCGGGTGACGTCACCGTGTCCGAAGACGTGGTCCCCACTCGTCTTTTAATCATTAAACTAATTTAATCCCCACGTAATTAACCACCTTCCTCTCTCTCTCTCTCTTAATCATTAAACTAATTTAATTCCCACGTAAGTAACCACCTTCCTCTCTCTCTCTCTCTCTCTCTCTCTCTCTCTCTCTCTCCGTGTGTGTGTTAACCTTAACCAAGTAAAAGTAAAGAACAGTAAGAATATTTATTTAATGCATTTAATTACAGGACTGAGTCGGACGGACCGAACAGGGCTGTTAATGGCATGTTTGTCAAACTGACGGTCCGGTTTATGTTTAGTGCCTTAGCTCGTTTTAGCTAAACCCGAACTGAATACAAGGCGAATTAGCCCGCATTGAATGCATGCCGATCGTTAAGTGAATTTTAAAGTTTTCTATATAAAATTCTGTAAAATTAAACAGAGTTAATCGTTTAATTACATTGTTCGTATAGCTTAATGAGTTGGTTCATGTTTAGCTCGACGGACCGTGTCTAGACTCGAAATGGGAGCACACGAGCACAGCTTGGTTCGGCCATATTTAATTATAAGATCGAGCGAGGAAGGGAGATTTACGCTGTCATTAAGCACAATGTACAATTTAAGTGGAGATTAGTGTTTGCTAATTAATCTTACGTTAGAAAGCAAAGAGGGAGAGTCGATCAGCCCCATGCCTTGGGTGCGAAGGGAATGCATGGGAGTCTTGCAGACCGTCAGATTCTCGGATCGGACGGCCGACCGCTCGTCGCGAGGAGGATGAATGGCCACGAGCACGTGGTGGGCCCCGGAGGTACTGACCTTTCACGAGCGCTACAGTAACAAAACACCAATAGCTTGACGACACGTGGAAACTCGTGCTCGATAGGTCAATTCGTGGTGCCCACGTGGTAATTGCAGTTTTCCGAAAGGAAAACCCACAGTAAAACAGGCAACGGCTGACCGCCACGTGTCGGTCAGCACGTGATGGCCCCGTGCAGTAAACCTAACCCTCGGTCATGCGTGGGTTTCACGCAGAGACGCGGACCCTCCCTTTCTTCTTTTTCACACTCGGCTGACTCGGTTCGGTTTCTGCAGCACAAGACCTCCTCCAGCGTTTGAAATCCCTCGGAATCTTATATCTGGGATTTGAAATCCTCGGATTTTCATTCCCCCGTTCTCATTCAATTCATATTTATGAATGATTTCTATTCCAAGTCTCCATGTAGGGTTAGGTTGGCAATCTTTGACCCGATTCCTTATTTTCTTATGGAAGGCAACCTTTGACCCAACATCAACACGAATATGACTTGAAAAATTGTATTTATGTGACACTTTTCCCAACTCGAACACAAAATGACGCGAAAAGGAAGATGATAGTATGTACAAATAGACTAAACCATGAAGCTCTAAGAGAACACAACCCCAAAACTGTATGCTTCCACTCAAACTCATGTATAGGGAAGGTTGTGTTTGAGTTGATAAGTTATTGACACAACACAAAATGACACTACAAGAACATGAGTGAAGCATGAATTACGATTTAGAGCCACAGTGACAATGCTTTATTCACTACGCTCAAAAGAAGGTGAAAGAGATGTTTTTAGGATAGCTAAGACTAGAGATAAAAAAATTAAAGATCTTACTTTTGTTAGATGCATCAAAGATAAGGAACAAAGATTTTAGTAGCAAATGATGATATAAAAATAAATAAATAATATATATTTATAAACTTTTTAATGAAAATAAATATGTTAGTATTAACTTAGGAAAGTTAGCTAAATCAGAAAAATATATAAACCACGATTTCTATTGGTGTATTCAAAAGAATGAAGTCAAAGAAGCTCGTAAATATACGAAAGTTGGTAATCTATAGGACCAGACAATATTCTTATAGAATTAAGAAAAATCCTATGAGAGATAGGGTTCACTTAGCTCATAAAACTATTTAATGAAATATGGAGAACCCAAAAGAAGTCTCAGGAATTGAGAGCGAGTACATTTATACCCCATATATAAGAACAAGAGAGATATTTTGAATTATTTGAATTATTGAGATATCAAGTTAATGAGTTGTACTATGAAATTATGTGAAATAATTGTTGAATGTAGGTTAAGACAAGTATTGAGTACAACAGAAAACCAATTCAGATTCATGCCCGACAAATCTACTATTGAAGCGATTCACCTATTGAGATGTCTTATGAAATATTTTTAAGCAAAAAAGAAGAACTTTCATATAATATTTATTGATTTAGAAAAAAATTACGATAAGGTACCAAGAGATATTCTTTGGAGAGCCATGAAAAAGATAGGAATCTCATTAACATACATAAATCTTATACGAGACATGTATAATAGTGTAAAAATATGTGTAAGGACTCATGAAAGAAAAATAAAATCCTTTAAATGGGTTACATCATGGATCAACTTTAAGTCTATATTTATTTATATTAGTCATTGATGAATTAACAAAACATATTAAAGATGAAATACCTTAGTGTATGTTATTTTCAGATGACATTGTGTTAGTTGATGAGTCTAAGGAAAAGTTTGTAGAAAATTAGAACTACGAGAGAAACATTAAAAAGCAAAGGCTTGCAACTTAATAGAACAAAGACGGAATATATTAAATATAAGTTTGATCACTTGGTTACTTCAAATGACATAAAAATTAATATTGACACATATTGCATCTCTTATAAAAGAAGGTTTTAAATACTTAGAGTTAATTTTTTATAGTGATGAAAAATTGATAAAGATGTTACACATAAAATTAATATCGATTGATTAAAATAGAGAGAGCTATCTGATATTCTATGTGATAATTGAAAGGTAAATATTATAGGGTAGCAATTAGACTTGTTATATTTTATGGTTATGAGTGTTAGATAGTTAATCATCAATATTTACAAAAGATGTCTATAACAGAAATGAAGATATTGAGATGAATGAGTGGTCATACAAGGAAAAACGATATATATAATTAAGATATTAGAAATAAATTGAGAATAACACCAATAGAGGATAAAATGAGTAAAAAACGTTTAAGATGGTTTGAACATTACAAAGACGACCAAAGAATTTTCTCCTAAAAAGATATGAAAAACTAGATTGTTAAAATGTTGAAAGAGAAAGAGGATGACTACAAAAGTGTTGGAAAGAAATAATAAAGAATGATTTAGTTTATATTGAGTTAATTACTAGCATGACACATGATAGGGCTCTCTAGAAACAAAGAATCCATGTAACAACTCCCTCTAGTAGGAGAAAAGGCTTAGTTGTTGTTTTATTGAGTCCATCCACCTAGTGCCAATAAAATCCATCACCATAAATGAATCTTGTCATCGTTGAGGGATGTCAAATTGGGGTTCCACATCAACACTATCTTTGTGTGTATAGAACTTTGAGGTTGAACATGCACCGTCGGTGATTATAGACTTTGGTGATGTATTATGTTGAACTCTAATCTCAATCATTCATAGTTCTTGATCAAATGATTGATATTGGCTTGAATGAAATTCACATCTAGATGATTTGTTTATATATATATTCAAACTCATTCATGTATTAAACATCTCAACGATCGTACAATCAACATTAAGTATTTGAATTTAGTGAAGTATAACATTGCACTTTTTATATTTTGTATTTAATATACAATAGTACAATTTATTTTTAAATTCAAATATCTTTTATTAATCGTATCATAGAATAGTAGAAATATTGAAGTAAATTTAAGCATTGATGCATTTGAGTAGAGAGAGAGAATGAATCTGAATCCTCTAACTTTTGTCCTTGACAAGCGTATACTCGGTGCATTTCTTTTCCTAAAGACACATGCTGAAAGTCCTCAAAATTCATGTTTTGCTTGGGACAATATTTAGAACCAACACGTGGTTAGTGGATTGATTCAAGAAAACCTTTAAGTTGGAGGTCAACAGTTCAATGCTGAGGGCATGTGCATCTCGTAGGGATCTAACCCATCTGGCCGACGAGAAAATATTTACAAATCGTGACAAATATATTACAGCAAAGTTCAATATACAGTAAGCAGAAAGATATCACAAATCAATCTTCTTAAGGATCAAAATCTCCACATAATATGCAATAGTTTTAAAATAGAATACATGGTAGTAGAAAATTCACATTTTTGTGGTAAATTAAAATTCTCCGAGTCTTAAAAACGATCCGGTTTGTGGTAAGAACCGTTCCGTGCCATAAACTGTGGGCAAAGTGAGATGAGTTGGTAGTACTGCTAAATTAGTGGGTGTTACAGTCTCTGTTTCTCCCTCGATATGTTGTTTCTTGCGTGAAAAGAGACATTTACAGTGCAGGGGTTGATTTCTTTAATATTTTTGTTCTTGTCATGATAATCATCAATAGAATATTAATATCATTACCGTCTTGACTCCCTTTCACCGCCATCTTTCCTCTCATTTATTATATTGGACCAGGGAGAGAAAGAGAGAGAGAGAGAGGACACTGTCTCTTATCTTCATCTCCTGTCTCCCTTCTTTCTCTTCCGCCAAAAAAAGACGAATAACATACCTTAATTCCTCTCTCAGACACCACATCATCATCTTTCATCTCCCAAACGAAATCCCATCGCAAAAACCGCTCTTGTTTGTCTCTAATCTCTGTCTCACAGCTACCATCTTTGCCACCCTCAACCAAACCAAAAAAAAAGAGGTGAGGGAGAAAATAAAGCAAAAAGCAGTAAAGGGCTGTCATTAGCCATGGAATTAAGCGTGGTTCCGTACGGGCAGATCTCACCGGAGTCAGAATCCAACGGAAGATCGGGCGGAGGATTTTCCGCCGCGAAGATGGTGAGGTACAGAGAGTGCCTGAAGAACCACGCGGCGTCGATCGGCGGCCACGCTAATGACGGGTGCGGCGAGTTCATGCCTGACGGCGAGGAAGGCTCCATGGGCGCGCTGCGCTGCGCGGCTTGCGGGTGTCATCGCAATTTCCACCGGAAGGAGATGTCCGGCTCCCGGGACTGGTGGGATCCGAGGAAGAAGCCGGTGGTGGTGGTTGATCATCAACAGCCTCATCCGGCGTTGCTGCCTCTTCCGGCACCGGATCCGGCGAGGGAGTCACCGGAGGGAGGGAGAAAGCGGTTCAGGACGAGGTTCACGCAGGAGCAGAAGGAGAAGATGCAGGCGTTCGCGGAGAGGCTGGGGTGGCGGATTCAGAAGCACGACGACGTGGCGCTACAGGAGTTTTGCATGGAGGTTGGGGTGAAACGCCACGTCCTCAAGGTTTGGATGCACAACAACAAGTATTCACTCGGCAAGAAGCAGCCAGAACCCCTCGCAGCCGTCTGATCTTTATCTCACAGATCTTGATCTTCATACGCTTTATGGTTGATGATGATAGAAACCATTATAATCTCATGTTTTTCATCATAACGATGCTGATGCTGATGCATTTCATTGATCGTTCATGGTGGGATGGGCTGGCAACCTTACATCTCTCTCTCTATTGTAAAAGGATTTGGTTGATGACTATGGTTGGTTGGTTTAGGTTCGTTTCTGTTGTATATGATGCACCATCCAACTTCTGTTTTCTTCTAGCCATTCTCCTTCTATTGATTTTATGGCCTTTTCTTCTCTTTTGACTTTTAGTTTGATGGAAAGGAAGAGCGCGTGGGAGAGGAGGATGTGTTTGGGTCTCAATTCTGTGAAGACAATGATGGCTTCGATCTGAATACATTATATGCTCGTCGAATGATCTTCCGTTGTTATACATTAATAAACTTGCTGGGATGATCTAACCAATGTGATTGCTGTGTGCACTTGTGCTTGTGTTAGAGGAGAGCTTTTGACATTCGTGTTCATTTTATTTAGATCAAACCTTATAAGCAGGTTTATTGTGGCCTGTTTAATCAAGAACGTGTCTTTGAGTTGCAGATTGTGTTGTGCAGACAAAATTTTAAGAGGTTGCTAATCCTTTTTATTGCCAGTCAGAAGAAATGCTTTGTCATCGGATTGTGTTGTATGAACAATCTTTTCAATGAGTTTAAAGCTCATTATTGGTATTACTTTGATCAAATGAAGGTTTCAGATAAGAGTTTTATGCGTGTGCGGGCATGTAATTCTACTGTGATCAGACGCTCTTTTATGTTCAAACTCTATGTGACGCCATTACTGATGTGTTTCACTGTGCTGCCAACCTCAAGCTATAATACCCAGTAACTCTTATCAACCATCTCCCCCTCTTTATGATCCTCTGAACACTTATTCTTGTCACAGAAGTCTTGCACTTAATAGTAACACTGCGATTTGCTTTCTTTCATTATATCTTGGCGTAAAACTAAGAACTCTCTCTCCCTCTTCCTCTCTCTCTCTCTCTCACACACACACACATACACACAATCACAAAACACACAAGGGGCCTCATCCACGCATTAGCTGTAGAAATGAATTAAGCTTAGTTTCTGTCGTCCTTTCTTGGTATGAAAGCTGAGAAGAAATATTTGCTATCAAAAGTCTCTCTCTCTCTCTCTCTCTCTCTCTCTCTCTCTATATATATATATATATATATATATATATATATATATCCAGGTGCACAGATCTTTTCCTGATCCGCTCATTCGCTGATTCGTTCGTGGTGAATGAGTCGTGGAGAAGGGAAAGTACAGGGTTTTAAATTTATATCGAACTTCTTCTTGCACTGAGAATCGCCGCATAAATCAAGCATAATGTGTTCCATCTTTTCTTGAAGAACTATTCTGGTTGGAGGAATTGAAAATTCTTTCGGGAGAGAAGCAAAAAAAAATGGTTGAATTATTTTTGGAGAATATGCATGCATAAGAGGGGCTCCATTTAAGTTATGAAGTGTCAACTCATGCAACTATATTATGTTATCTTTAGCCTTTGGTCTGATATGAACGTGTCACGTGCTCTCCCATTCAAGGTTCCCTTGTTTCCTAACATGCATCGAGTTGAATTCAACATCACGTATAACATGATGTGTTCCTCATTTTCATAGCAATTCCAATTCAAAAGAAGAGGGAAAAACTCCTCATTGAGTTTTGCGTGCTCTATAATATATATATAGTGTGTATTTGTATCAAGAGAAGAGATTTGAATCAAATGTATATAGAGGTGCATAATCTTGTATAAACATTTTCATTATTGGATCTTTACATTGATGATGGAGATTTGAATCAAATGTATCATTCAACGAAAATGTTTGTATAAGAGAGACAAAGTTTGGATCTTATCTTTACCCACTTATACGAGACTATCATTTTAGCAGTTTTTGAAAACTCTTGATTTTTTAAATTACACTCGTATTACCGAAAGCAATAGGTGAACATGAGTAAGCATAGGTGGGAAGATCCAGTTTAACTCTCTATCTATATATGTATATGTGTGGGTGTTCATATAGAACCTGTGATACATACATAAACCATATTTTTACATTAATTAATAAATTAATAGGGTTAGCATGCAAACCTAATAAATTGTAAAATGAATGATGGGTAGCGATCACGTGGATGTTTTTAGAGATGCCAATTTTGGTAGAAATAAAGTGATTTTAATGTGACATGGTTTTGTTACTTTGATCCATTTGGAACAGTTGGAAATTACATGATTAATGCAGTTTTGACATTTATTAGATGTTTTAGGTAGATTAAACATCAAGAGAGGCGACTGGATTGAGTTTCTTGCAGAAAAACTAAACATTATCTTCATTTTCTTAAGTTTAAATGCTAATATCATATAAGATGTATAGAGGACAATCACATCTGATAGCTCTTGTAGCTGACTCTAATTAGTGTGAGATGGGATTTCGTTCTGGTTTGGCATGTGAACAAGTGTGCATTCGAGGTAACTTTTTTTTTGAATAAGTGTACATATCTTAGGACTAACTTTGCTTAAAAACTACTCAGATGTAAAACAAATGCAATGCTTGCTAATAATAGAGGTTGGTACGCCATGAATTTGATAGTTATTTGCTTTAATATAATACAAGGCTGCACCGGACATGATACGAAATAGACTGGTTTCAGATCCCAATTGTTTGTATGTAGTCTTCTGGTTGGCTCTTCTGAGAGAAAGAGAGAGAGTACGGATGGATGGTCAGAAATCATCGGCACGCCTGCTGCTGTGCTTCAGATATCATGTCCTCATCATGATTGGATTGTGATCAAAGTCATCCTGCTTCAAACTGTGGAGCCGAGCCATACGGGTTTAACTTTAATAGCTTGTCTGCTAAGTGCATCATCCTCTGCTTATCCTTTTCTCTTTTCTTGGGTACAAAGGCGAATAAGCCAGATGCAGTTCCGGGTTTCGAAATCGTCACCTTCAACTTGTGAGTCGAACCCATAGCTAGGTGAACTATTTGCTCGAAGTTGTGCGGTTTGTCTTTGTTTCTTTATCATATATAGAGACTTCAGCTGGACGGGATTTGGGTCGGCTTCTTTTGCATATTAAATCCAATCTTACCTGATTTCTAATGATATTAGTTGGTGCTGGTAAAAGAGAGAGATGTGCTAAATGTATAATATCTTTCGGTGCATAATTTTACATATAAATATTTTTAGTATTCTATATTTGAGATCAAGATCGAAAATTTGAATTAAAAGTATGGTTGTACTTTGTATTTTATTAAATATATAAATATATAACACTTTTGTATATATAAAACTTTATAAATGCACACATAATATATGCTCAAATGTTTTTAAAATCTCAATCTTTTAACGGGAGAGATCAATCATTGAGATCTTTAAGTAGATGTGAGCATAGATGAGTATGGACATGAACTATGGTCTCTCTTGTGTGTATGTCTAAATTGATGCTAGGCCTATTTTTTTAGGCCGCAAGTGGGTCGGTTCATTTACTCGCCCTTAGTGATCGATTTCGCCCGACTACTGAAGCTGACCCAAATAACTAATAGGTTTCCATTTTACATGTCAGATAATAACAACAGTGTTCAGAATATCGTTTCTGCAACTTGTTCGCAGATTGCTTTGACATGTCAGACGACCCGAACCCATTTTGAAACCTAGACAAAAGAGATAACACTCTGATAGCAAGCAGTATGAGAAAACAAATTGCATTGGCCTTTTTGCTTGTCAGTTTACTTATTTAGTTCCCCACTTGTTCTGAGACATGGATGAAGGGACATGGCTTTAGGCCTAATGTCTAGAACACGGTTATCAGGACACGAAACAGAAATGAAGCGATGAAAAAGATATACATTGCATTTGAAAGCGAAGGCACGTGACATGTTCCGTTACAAGGATGCAAAATAAGTACCATATGGGTGTGTTTGATTCATGTTGTAAGCCCTTGGTATTAGAACTCGTAAGCAAAGACCTACATGAGCATGTAACCATGATCTCAAAGAATCATAGTTATGTGTTTGATTCATGAATAGTACTAACACTTTTTTTGAATGAAACGGGATAGTAACTGAGAGAAGAGGTACTTAGGTTTTCGTGCGAAGCGCCTCGGTCTAGCTCTTATGGCCCACCTCCTGGTGCCTCTCGAAGTTTTTGACTGATATTGGACCTGCGGAGCTACAACTCCATGTCAACAATGGGTTTCGCGCTTGATGCACAATGAAACTTTGAAATTGCGAGTACCAAAAATCAATGCCTAGTTCTCCTGAAACCTTGTATCAAATATATGTTAGCGAGACATGAATCTGAAACAAAGTCCAGAAAAAGATATCGCATGTGCTGTTAGGATGTGAAACCTGAAGTCGAAGGAAGCAGCAAGTCCTTCTCATGGAAGGCCAGCTTATATACAACTAATTTAGTCTCTCTCTCTCTCTCTCTCTCTCCCAATCAGGTTTCAAATAGTCCACTTCCCGTAAGTGTTGTCAAGATTGGCTTTTGAATCGATCTACCAAACCGAATCAAAATACTATGGATAAGATTTTAAGAGTTAAAAATTACTGAAAATGAATAAAATAATGGGAGATGAAATAATTAACATGAGAATAGAGAACAAAAAGTCTTGGATCATGCAGGCTCATATCAATCTTCCCTACATGCAATCAGGCTTGTATGAACTTGGCATACTATATGTAATTATTTTTGATAAATAGTAAGACCTTTCTCATCTTTACATAAGACCTATACCGAGAAGGGATCGATCCTATACCGAGAAGGGATTGATCCTGTATCCTTGATAATATGGTCCGGAGCTATGTGTTTTAATCATATGAGCTGCATGCCCTTTCAATTATACACTGGAGAAAGCTGCACTTATACTTAAGGATGTTCATGGTGCAGGCCAGGGCGGGGGATCATGGTCCCATCCCTGTTCTCGGTTGGGAATCTGTCTCTCATCCCCCATGGGACCCCATCCCGGTGAAGAATTGCTCGATATTTTCGAGCTTGGTGGATCATGGTTAGGTTAGAATCTTACACAAGATACGATACCTCATACCTATACCATATTAAGATGGTGAAACCAGTGAAGCACAATATACTATATTGAATATATATGTTTGCAAACATGTAGTGTACTGCATGAAGTACAACATATAAGACCAATGTACAACACTATGACGCATAGCATTCCTTTTTTATAATTGTGATATCCTCTTCTTCCTTTCATTGAAGAGTAATACGGTACTAAAGAAGTTTAGAGGAGTCGGGGTCGGGTTCGTGGGGCATAACGTCCCCAGCCTGATTCCCGTGAGAGATTTCCCAGTTTTTTTTCCATCCCCCACCCGGACACCCACCTTCACCCCTGAATCCGCCCCCATGGGGACCCTGCCCCCATAAACATCCCTCCTTACATTGCTTGTTTCATACTTTAACATAATAAATCGATACTAATGAAAGGCAATCTGATTACAAGAGAGGTTTAATAGATTCCTAATCAGTGAAAGCACCGCCTGATCATAAATGGTTGTGTAAAGCAGGAAAAATGGGATCAAGTGTTCATGACCATCACCTTTACCACTCCCAAGACAGTATTGCGGCCCTCATACCCTACTGACAGTGTGAACGCACTTACACACACACACCCCATAGAAAAGCCAAATGTTGATGGAAGAGGTTATCCTCCAACCAGGCCTATGGCAAGAAACAAGGAGAAAGAAAACTGGCTAATGGAAGAGGTTTCAGCATCGAGTGTGTCAAGCAGTGGAGGTGCTTCCTCAATTGCGCCTGGAGGAGCCGAGACGTTCAACTTTGGAGGCTTCCTAGCTCGACCCGACAGGCTAGCCGCTAGGATTCAAGCAGTGGTGGTGCCATCATCTGCATGAGCTATAGGCTACCACAGCGAATGGGAGACAAATCCGGATCAAACACTGGATTTGTCAAAAAGACAAGATATCAAAGTAGTCAATGAGTCGAAGCTCTTACTGTAACACCTATGCCTCATAATTCCTGCCATTCTACATTACAGATAAAATACTCCACGAAGACACAACTCACTAAAATGCTCTTAAAAAAAAGCAAAGATCCTGAAATGCTCTATCTGTTGTACTGTACAACAGAAACCACAAAAGGAGTTGCGTTACATGAAAATACCGTGCCATCAGGTAGCGCTCTGAACACTTCACATCAAAAGAATGGCTAAATTCAATATACGAGTACACTAGCTATTTCAGTAGATGTTCACCACGATTATCAGATAACACCCACGAAACACAAGAGTTTCTTAAAGAGAAGGGAAAAGAGAACCCACTCCATTAGCAGCCAATTCAAAGGCAAGAAACTGCAATTGTGACATCGTAATGGTTTAAATGTGCAATACATGTATAACCTAGATTACAGCTGAAAAAGCAAAAGTTTAAACCCTAAATAAAGGCAATTTGCTTTAATTAAGACCATATATCCGACCACTGAAACAAATATGAGAGAGGGACGGGGGAGGGCAGGTTCAGCAGCAAGGAATTGACACAACTCACTTCGAAAAAGTTGAGAGATAGAAAGGAAGGTTTACATTTTTCAAAAGTCCAGTGTCTGTAGCAGTGCCACAACTTTATGTGCAGAATACCAAATTGAAACTCTTCCGCGCACAAGCTCACTTCATGATGCAGCAACCACAAATCGAGCTAATCTCGTGATTGCCTAGTCGCACTTGATGTTCCTGTAGATTCTCCTGACAAACAAAGTTGATCCAAGATAGCCGACAGCCCCTGTTCCAATCCTCAAAGATTAGCTGACTGCCACCACATTGGCCCTCAAAATTTTAGAAATCGAAACAGAAATGAGAAACTTACCACAAAGGATCCCTAAACCAATGCAGAACATGAGCGTGTAGCCAAAGTAGAAGCTGGTTTGAAAGAAGCCCGACATCTTGGTTTTCACATAATAGTAATAAATGGAGTACAAGTATACATAGACAGCCGTAGATGCTGCCGAGAAGAATGAAGTCCACTGCCAATGATAGTTTTCAGCATTTAATAAGAAGTACGTGCCAACAATTGTCACACAGACTGTGACAATGATAAGGATCAGGAACACCAGCAGCATGAAGCCAAATACGTAGTAAACCTGCATACCAAGTGTAAGTTACTCCAAACAGAGCAGAGGCAAACTGCATTCGCATGCAGAAGGGCAGAGCCAATAACAATTTACCTTGTAATTCCAGAAGGACGTAAAAACGAAGTACATCTCAATGAATATGCTTCCAAAGGGAAGCAAGCCACCCATAAGGGAAATTACAGACGGTGTTAAGTACCACTTCTTTTGGGGAATTGGACGAGGAATGGTCTTGACACGGCAGGGGTTGTTTGGAGCTCCACTCCAGTTCCTTCCAACAACAGTGCCAAGAAGTACAAGAGGAAAAGAGATGAAAGCCCATATTATAAGCACAACCACCATTGTCCCAAAGGGTATAGCAGCCAAAGATCCATAAAATATGGCAATGGTGTTGAGGATGAAACCAATGCCGAAGCACATAAACGGGAAGAAGGATGCAGTGAGTATCATAGACTTGACCCAGTTCTTCCCTATTAATATTTAAAAGTTTAACATGAAGAGGTCAGAAGCAGCAGAGACAAATGAAGACACACTCCTAGGTTAAAACAGTACATGACCAACTTATTCAATAACACGTGTACAAGGTCAGTTTTGGAAGCCGAAAGCATATTGCATAGCACGTAATGGTATGATACTTTAAAGACAAAATGAAGAAATTAATCAATCACTGAACTTACCACCATGTCGTGAATAAAGGCCTCCACTGACGTAACCTGAAATGAATGAGGTCAGAGCATAACAAACGATAAACGTGGTGACAATAGCTCCTCTCCTGCAAATATATATCGTATAAGACAACAATCAAGAGCAACTCCACATGAGATGGGAAACACAATCGAGGAGATGTCACAAGATCAATCGATGTGAAAATAAATAAAATTTCCTATACCCTATGTATAACGTTCCAAAGATTGCAAACAGGATGACAAGAAGGATCAACGTGGCAAGCTGTGCACCAGTACCAACAAATGCAGACAGCAAGACCAAATTAGGTGCAGGCCTAAAAACATCACCATGCACCAGTTTCCATCCAGATTCTTCACTTACATCCCTTTCCTGATAATCCAACACAAATTAATTAGATTGTGTGCAAGTCAAGTAGGAAATTCTATCCACAAGCTTCCACCCGCCCACTCAATATCTATAATCAGAAAGAAATTATTCAACCTGACCCATAAATAAATAAGAACAGATAAAAGTCAAGAAACCATCACCAGAGTTTCCAAATCATCATCCCTCCCTAGCATACTTTGCATAGTCATTTCTCAGAGTTCGCATCAAAATCATTGAGACTAAACCAGTGAGGAAGATGACCATCATAAAAGAATTGAAAATGGAGAACCAGTGAATCTGCACACAGCGAAACCAAGTTTGAACAAGATACATGGCTGCTATTTAATTTTCCGTTGTCATGGTGAATCAACACAAGAAGAGGATGTTGAATGGACAATGACAAGAAAGAAATCCAAATGCACTAGCCAAAAGACAATAAACAACAACATGAATTAATTCACTCACCTGGTGTTCAAAGAAAGGATAATCCAGGTAGGTATCAAAACGACGTGCAAATGTTACATTTGTTGGAACCCATTTGATTGAATAAGTAAGATCGACAGTCTTTCCAACTTCCAGGGTCTTAGGGCTTTCTTGTGTAACATTTGCGATAATAATCTTCACAAAGCATGAATGTATCAGAAACAAACAAGAAATGAAAAAAACAAGGTGTATGAGCCCCATATACGAACCTGGTTGCCATTGTACTTGATCAAAATATTCTTGTGTGTGAGAAGTAAATGCCTATTGTCATCAGTTTTCTCAGAGTGTAGCTCACCAACAAAGCCTAACCAAGAAACAAGCCGGATCACTAGGACAGCAAAAATAGAGAACTAACATGGCCAATTAGAGAAATGGCATACCCCATAAAGGCAGGTCGTCTGCAACTCAGCATCAACACATCCAAGCATCCAAACAATAAACAAATAAAAAAGAAATCGCATCAGAAATAAATAAAAAGAACAACTGAACTAGCATCCATAGCACTCCCACATGGAGATTAGACCAATATTGCTCATTTGTGTAATCTGTCTGAACAGGATTTAAATTACTTAAAAGAAACAGGGATAGAACCTGCCACATACCAATGAAAAATTCAAACCAATAATTGTTCTCTATTGCTTCTTTAAAGTGTTGAACCTTGGCAGTGTCCAAATCAAGTTCACAAATTGTTGCACGGTCAACATTTTCTGAAAGAGAAATAGCAAAACATTATTCAGGACATAAATGACATAAAACTGGTTAGCATTTAGACACAAGTATGGGGATAAGACATAAAATAGTCATGCCTTAGAAGAGAGCCACATAAAGCAATATGACTCAAGCATGCATGCACGTCCACACACTCATACACACACAGATGCAGACAGTTGATCACACACACTGATCTGAAGCTTCTGTCTGTAACAAGTGAGAAAGAAGGAATGGCATTTCAAAAGCACAAGCCCTCAAACCAAGCCATACATCCATCAAATTTTAATACACTGTACACACTAAATAACCATGAATCTAAGAAAAGCACAACATCCAAAAATTGTTTCAAATGCCGCACACACTTGGAACAGTTTCAGTGTATGTATAGCACACATATGGAAGCAAGACAAGATGTTATATAAAATGTATACGCATGTGCCTAAGAAAAAATTTCATTTGCTTCAGCTTGTGTCATGGGAAAAACACGGAAGCCAACCTTTTCCCAGATTAACTACGCAGTGGAATCATGAAGAGCACATCTATATGTGATTTTTAGATGCATTTGTCTCACCTTAAAATAAGGGAAACAAGTCCACTTCCAAAGTAGATCTTTTCTCACTTAGAATGAAATAAATGCCAATGTTGTAAATCTTGTATCATGACCCATATTGCAAGGCGATCCAATATGAGTTTATCAAATTGAACGGTTTGTAGACAGATTTGGTTGGTTCTAAGCTCAACCCCAAACCACACCAATACAATCGGTTCTCAATTGAGGAACCAGATGGAATCATTATAAGTCACAAAACCGAACCAAATCACAGCATAATTCCAGTGTGTTAGGTTCCAAATGATGGGTTTATCACGTTTTAGCATGCCAATATAAGACAGTTATGGTGCACAAAGTTACAAAATACAGACAAAAACCAAACAATTGTACACACTGTGAGAATATTCTTCATGTATCTCACTTCACTATGGACAACAAAGTTGCAAAAAGTATAGACAAAAACCGTTTTGTTTCTTTGGTGAAAAACCGTGCAATAGTTCCAAATTTTGCCATTGTCAGAGAGATGATTAACAAGAACTAAGGAGGGTGGTTTTGGAAGGAATTGACACTCTCGAAAATGAGTTCTTGTGAAGGTTTGCATAACCCAATTGGCGGTGAAAATTACTTAAGAATATGAAACCAATTCCTGTGGACTGCGCCAAAACAGCCCGATAAATCTTGTAATATAATTGATACATTAAATAACTCTGCCTATGTAGGGGATCACCTTTGCATGGCCGGTCCTAAGCCCTGATAAAGGAGGAGGGTTGTATTAGGCTTCCGACAGCCAGCGTAAAACTTTGTTGGACTTATTTACCATGAATTCTACAAATTATGAAAGAGGTCTGTGGAAACAAATAATCCATGTAGCCGACCCCATCTAGTGGGAAAAGGCTTAGTTGTTGTTGTTGTATAATTGATACATTAATCTTATCAGTTCAGGTATCAATATACAAATAAGATGTATACAGTTTATCATATTGATAAAAACAACTGATTCATTCCCTATGGGACTCTTTTGGACGTTGTTTCACTCGTTTTGAAGGAATCAACTTCTACACCTCCCATCTCAGAAAGGCTCTTTATGAAAAGTTTAAGGTGCAAACCACCTTTTACTTTTCCACTTTTCCATAAATAATTTCAAACTTAGGTGCATGCATTAAAGAGCTGCCAAAGGATTCCTGCTCTTGCTAAAAACAACCATTTCTAGAGAAAACAACTTCCTGAGAATGCATGAAACAATTTTCTCAAGGAAAGCTGGACTGAACTGAAATATAAGGGGAGAAAGTGACTATTTTATTCCAAAGCGCTAGGTTCAGCACCAAGCTAGAAAAGAAAATGATCATTTTCTTGAGAAAAGAGCCCTTTTGAAGTGCACATGACAAACACAACCTTTAAACGCATTGATGAAAAATTTCAGTCGTAATATTCCACTAAAATATCCTATGTGTTTCACAAGGTTTCAGACTGAAATACTCTTCTGTGCAAACAGTTGAGTACAAAGAACTGGATTTAAGAAAATCAACATTCAGGATTAGGTGAGGAAGGTCTTCTGTCAGAAAGGTTGGTTCAAGATTACTTATAAATATACTGGTCCCTCTTTGTGAGAAGGGGCACTTTTGAATCTTTGCTTTAATGGACTATTTTTCTTCTCTTCACAGAAGGGAGAAGCATGACAATTGATTTTCACTTCTTCCAAAAGATCCTTCATTCTATACTGTAGAGGACTGAGAAATACAAATGGCTACAATTTCCACTAGGAATTATAAAAATTTCTATGTTGCTTGTTTCTCACTAACTACTGTGTAGAACTGAAAAAATACCAAAAAGCAACTGTCTGGGTAAGAATCAAGCATTTTTGCAACAAGCCCAATGCTATGCTTAACAGATTAAGAAACTACTAGGCAGGGATAAGGCAGGGATAAGAAATGTGTTGCATATGCAAATAACCCTCTTAGATGAGCAACTATCGAGAAAAGAACAGAACAAATGTTAACATAAAGGCGCATGAACATACTTCTGAATTTTATGTCAAGTTGGCTGTCAATGAGCTCATTACCACCAAGAACCTCACCAAGGCCACCCCACCTGTGTGTAGCTGCTCTATCAGTGCCTTGTGGCTGGCAAAACGGAAGGCTGTAATAGTTATATGTTTCTTGTGGATTATTATAAGGCCCAACCTTGTTCACCCAGAGTATGACAGGATCATCCGACTCATACTGTACCAAAAATCAATATACAAAAAAGTTAATAAGAGGACATAGTCAAGCACCTTTTTCTATAAGAAAAAAGTCAATAGGTGTTAGAAAGCCCACGACAAGCAATGGATTATTAATAACAAAATTATCTATATAACAAGAACCAGTAAATAAAAAACTTTTCGGTCAAGTAACAATTAATTCATGAGAAAAGGTAAACGAGTGGTAGTGGTGGTCCATGTCATGGTACAAACTTATGGCTGAATATTCAAATATTGTTACAAAGAATAAAGCGCAAGAGAAACATCTGAGCTGATCCTTCTCAGCAAATGACATAAGAGTTGGTGGAGAGAACAAAATATGAAGGATTCACATGAGTGGGATAAGATTCGTCCATAAGACAAGAGTACAAAGGTTGGTAGCATAACGAGGAGCTCAAAACCAGATTCAGCTGCAATAATGCCGCAATAACAAAACTTTAACAAGGGAGCACACAATCACACAGATATTACTTCACTTGTCATCAAGAGCAAATATAACTGCTTGGCATGTGTGATAGGATAATCCCAAATTGTTTTTTCTCTAAATTCTAGAACAAAGATTCCAAACCAGAAAAGAACTACCCTTAGTGTTTGATTCGTAGTGTCAGGACCCTGGTACTAGAATGTAGGCCTAGACCCACATGGGCCTGTAACTGTGGTCTGGAGGAACCACGTTTCAGTGTTTGATTTATAAGTGGTATTGATGCTTGGGTTTTCATGCGAGACAGTGTGGCAACACAAGAGAGAAGGGGGTGCTTGGTTTTTAGTGTGAAACCCTTAGGTCCAGTTCATGTGGCCCACCTTCCCATGGTGCCAAAGCTTTTGCCTCAAATTGGGCAATGGAACCACAGTTCCACATCAATGACATATTCCACGTTTGATGCACAACAGAACGTGCGAATTTTGAGAACAAACAATCAAGGTCCAGATCCCCTGGAACCTTGTACTGAACACACTCTAAAAGGACAATGGGAACTACAATAACAAAGAGATTAAAAATATGCATGCTGTTCACCAACATATCTAATAAGCATGCTGCTGGATAAAGGTGCATGAAGGCATCAATATCCATTGGAAGACAATGTCCCTGAAGCTAAATGGTTTTCAACCATAATGCCCAAAAAAATGGGAACCAAAATGCCAATAGATAAACTATAATCAGTCATTGGTTAAATGAGCAACAGGGAAGTAACACGATAAAAAGAATTGGTATAAGCATGGATGCCTTTAGAGTCTCACATTACACCAGAACATGACAAAACAATAAGTTTTCTTCAATTTTTCATGCGGAAACACTCAGCAGAATTGCTTTAAATGACAATGCAGAAATAAAGCAGAACAATGAAAGACTGCTCTTTTAATTCTCTTATATGAACTTGCCACCCTAGGATGCAGCTGCTGCAAACAGACTACGATAAAAAGAATTGGTATAAGCATGGATGCCTTTAGAGTCTCACATTACACCAGAACATGACAAAACAATAAGTTTTCTTCAATGTTTCATGCGGAAACACTCAGCAGAATTGCTTTAAATGACAAAATGCAGAAATAAAGCAGAACAATGAAAGACTGCTCTTTTAATTCTCTTATATGAACTTGCCACCCTAGGATGCAGCTGCTGCAAACAGACTAGGATGTGTCACCAGATCAGAACAAGAATGTCGGGAGAAGCAATAAGAGGTTGTGAAATCGGTAAATGGTATAAGTACTTTTAAGGAACAACATTTGATATAAGGCACAAACTACATGTTTGGCTGTATGAAATTATGAATAGAAATTTTACAGTTCCTACTCTAAATGCCACATGAAAAGCACCATGCCCAAACTCACCAATTTCACGACATTAGCAAGCAATCCGAATCATTCGAGAAGGGTTAGGACTCTGCAAGATTTTTGATCAAGTTTCGAGAATAGAGCATTTTAATTCACCCAAATAATGAGCCATACTACAATTCAACTAGCTCTTCTTCAAATATAAAATGCAGAATCGCCAAACCTTTTGATCCATACGAACTTAACTAAGCGTCAGTCATAAATTCTGCACTGACACGCAAAAGAAAAATGAGCACGAAAAATGAAAAGATCGGGTTTATATCTTCAATAAAATTGGCTTGGTACCTTCTACGTTGACCATCATTGCTACAAATACACAACGGAAACGTCCCAGCATTTTGATTCAATAGCAACGTAGACAGTTCCACGGGGATAAACCAGAAGCATTTCCACAAAGAGACTTTTTGGAACCTTACAGATCTCTAGTTATACAGCACCGAGGAAGAATCATCTCTTTCCACGCCCAATTTACGGATGCTTATAAAACAACTTTAAAAACAAAAGGATCCAATCGGTCACGATACAGGAATTGTGTCAACATTTACACGTCGTCACTAAAACACACTTAACCCCGCATCCGGTGGCGACCGAAACGAATCATCATGACACAAAAAAAACGCTAGCCGTCTATACCCTCAAACACCTGGAGAAAACAATAATCAACAAAAAAGCAGGAATCCGCCTCCAGTACATGATTGCAAACCCCAAAACGGGGACTCGAACAGTAAAAGCACAAATCTACATAATACAGATCCAAAAACAGCGAAAACACAGTCTCCAAGTCGAACTGAAATTTTCTATAATTTCAGAAAGGTATCCTCCCGTACCTTGTGATCCGACTCGGAAGCGAAAGAGGGCGTGACGCAGACAAGGAGCAGTATGGGGACGATAAATCGGACAACGGGACGCATCTCGCCTGCGGATCTTCGGCAGCTACGACGAATCGATCGATCCTCACTCTCAGACAGAGAGAGAGCAGAGAACGGAAGGCGCCCAACTAGAAGAAGAAGAGAAGCACGCAATTGTATCTAAAATGGCGACCTTGTCCAACTCCTCTATCTCTCTCTCTGGCCTTAAATGGCTTTCACACAGATCCAGAGAACTGGCGTCGTCGCCCCATCGCTCGGCGTTTCTCATTTTCCCAGCCACAGCACCCGAATTACGTTAATGCCCTATCATCACAATTAAACAGGACAAAAATAACGGCAGCTGTAATTTGTCGCCGATGAACTTACATGGATATTCCATTTTGCCATCGTGTCTTGTAGTTTCGTGTCGTGTTCTCCATTAAAACATCTAAAAATGCACAACTGTGACTATCTCGTGTTCAAGTTAAGTTTAATTATCGTGAGTTTTAAGGGTATTTTTGTCCACTTTCACGCGTGATCTACTTAACTTAGCATGGCCGGCGTTGGGGTTCATTTGGGTCTGGTTTATCCGATCCGAACCACGTAAACTGACCCATATCTATTTAGCAGCTTGGTGGGCTTGGTCAGGTTTAAATTTCGGATTTGATTTGAAAGACGTGGATGCTCCGTAGAAAATAATTCTGGTCCAAATCAGTTTGAGCCCCCAAACTCAAATATTTCTTTAAGAAACCTGCTTGAACCAACCAACCCATGACTAACTAACTATATACACATGTATAATATATACATATTTATATAGTATACATATATAAGCTCTTTAGTTAGTTACACTCGCTAACATTATTGCTTGAGCCTACTTTCATATCTTTTGTTCCTTTTTAGAAGATATCCACCAAAATAAGCTATTAGATATCCTTTGAAAGGTTCATTTTTAGCCATCTATCAGTATATGTATGTACATATGTATATGTGTGCACATGCACAGAGAGATTCGTAAATGCATATAAAATCATGCAGTGAATGTATAATGTCTTTCGGTACATGATCTCTCTTTTTATATATGGATATACATACACTCACATATATATGCACACATATACATACGTATATATAGGGTGTCTTAGCTGCATAATACATCAGGTTGCATAATCTTACAACATCTCCATCATTTAATCTTTGAGGATGATAGTAGAGATTTGAATTATTTTACATTTAATGCACCAAAGTATATTAAATGTAAGTACAAAAGTATAATCATACATTTGATTGAAGTCTTTCCCGTCGATCTCAAAATCAAATGATAGAGATGTTGGTGCAATATTATACACCAAAATGCATTATACAACTAAGACTTCATATATATATATATGAAAAGTGATAAATGTATAATGTCTTTGAGTGCTCGTTTCAGCTTTTGTGAGTGAAGCCGTATTTCCGATGGCGTGCAGTAGAATAGGGGTGGCTCGTCGATATTGCATCGGAGGAATATTAGAAAAGTGCCACAGTATTTTGATTATTGCATTTCACTGCCTGCCCAGTTCTGTTTCACATAGCTGCCTCAGGTGCAAAGTGGCAAGTTTTGTCTTGGTTATCGAACAGAGCCGCCTAAGTTTCTACTCTCTAAAGCGAAAAACTTAGTTAGTTCCACAAACTGAATGACACCAAATGATAATTATGCATCAGACAAGAACAATGAAAGTAAAAGATTCAGAAGTTTGAATCCGTTTACTAATTATAGAGCAATAACTAGATTCGTTATGTTTTATGATTCTGATTATTTAATCATTGATGATGTTGAAATGAATATGTTAAGATCAATATGTGGTCACATACACATAAGGAAAGACAGTATATACAATAAAGTTATTAGAAATAAATTGAGAGTGACACTAATCAATGATAAAATAAGAGAAAATAATTTAAGATGGTTTGAATACACTACTAAAAGAAAGTACAAAAAAAATAGATGATAAAAATATTAAAAAAAGAAGATGAAGACCATAAAAATGTTGAAAGAAAATAATAAAGAATGATCTCTTTAGTGGAATGAAGTGTTATTATGGAACATGATCGAGCTCTATGAAAACAAAAAATCCATGTACTCAATTCGATCTAGTATGGGAAAAGCTGCTCATCGCATCTTGACTGGCTTGAATGTCTGTTTATTACGCACCAACCAAAACCCTCCATAGCAGGAAAGCTTCAATAGCTAAGTTATCTCTCTGCGCTGAAGCTTGCTGCACCTGCTTTACTAATTCCCACCACGATTCCTGGAATATCTGACATGAATTAACAGATTAGAGTGCAGTTGGCATAATTATGATCCAAACTTCAATGGCAAACTGAGAAGTCACCGAAGAATGCAAATTTAGTTTCCAATTAATGAGCACAGAAGGAATAACTTGCCGACCTGCGCAGCAATGCGTTCATGAATCCAGTCTGTGGTAACTACTGCTTTAAAAACTTTGAAAAACAAGAAGTGATGCTTGTGAAGGAGTCTCTGATCTTGTTTTGCCAATAAAAGTAAGAGTAAAGGCTTTCAAATCTGTTGAATTCTAATCCACCATGTTGCTTCTTCATACACATTTTGCTCCATCTTATCTGGTGATGCTCCTTTTCTCCTTGTTTTTGGCCTCACGAGAAGTTAGCGATCATTTTATGAGGTTCCTTAATAGAACAGTGGGGAAGTTTGAAACATAACAGAGTACATGGGAATGGCTGAAGCAACTGCGTTTAGAAGAACTTTGCCCCCACCGTAGAATTTGTCCCTTCCAGGGTTTGAAGTCGCTATAAAAATGGAGGGTAGCAAATAAAAATTTGGAAAAACTTCGGATTAGTGCCATGTTGTATACTAAAAATTTACCTCTTAAGACTTGTGTTTCACAAACTCATGAGTTTAGCATGTTGTAATTAAGAGGAGCAGGAGATTAAATACATAAAATAAGACTAATATTAAAGAGGAAAACGAGGGATTGAAGGAAGGAGCGGACCTCCAATGGAAGCCACCCCCTCTTCTCCACTCTCTCTTACAACACAACCTCAAAGTCTAATACAACCTCCCAGCCCTTATATAGGAAGCTGTAAAACGGAATTTGACCAAAATAACCAAAATACCCTTAGTACAGAAAATTACCAAAATACCCCTAAAGTTTCGGGCGAGTACAATAATACCTAAAAACATAAAACTAACACAAAGAACACTAGATAAGCATATTCTTCAACACCTCCCCTTAAGTTGGGAGTGAGTTAATTCAAACTCCAAACTTGCCAAAAAATCTTCATATCTGTTTGCAACGTTCTTCGTCTGTCTTCATCACTGATATGATCTTCAACAACTTTTTTGGCTGAAAAATATCTTAGCTTTCCTTGCTTATCATCACAAGCAGCATCTCTAGCTGTACTATCAACTCAGCTTTCTTGGCTGTAACATCAACAAAGAAGTCATTCTAGCTGTCACAACATCAAAGCAGTCATCCTGACTGTCACATCAACAAAGCAGCCATCCTGACTGTCACAACATCAAAGCAGTCATCCTGACTGTCACATCAACCAAGCAGTCATCTTGACTGTCACAACATCAAAGCAACCATCCTAGCTGTCACATCAACAAAGCAGTCATCCTAGCTGTCACAACATCAAAGCAGTCATCCTATCTGTCACAACAACAAAGCAGCCTTATTGGCTATCACAACAACAAAGCATCCATCCTAACTATCACAACATCAAAGCAGACTTGTCATAACAACAAAGTAGTCATCCTGACTATCACAACATCAAAGCAGCCATCCTGGTTGTCACAACAACAAAGCAGTCTTCTTGACTGTCACAACAACAAAGCAGCCTTCTTGGATGTCACAACAACAAAACAGTCATCTTGACTGTCACAACATCAAAGCAGTCATCATGGTTGTCACAACATCAAAACAGCCATCCTGACTGTCACAACAACTAAGTAGCCTTATTGGCCGTCACAACAATAAAGCCCATCGTGGCTGTCATAACAACAAAGCAGCCTTCTTGGCTATCACAACAACAAAGCAGCCTTCTTGGCTATCACAACAACAAAACAACCATCCTGGCTGTCACAACAACAAAGCAACTATCCTAGCCGTCTCAACAACAAAGCAACCTTCTTGGCTGTCACAACAACAAAGCAGTCCTCATGACTGCAAACTTACATAAGAAATTTTCAGTTCTCTTAAACATTTCCTCGAACACTTCTTGTTCATGTTACTCATATCTTTCTTGAGCATTTCATTGAACATCTTTATATGCATCATTCATCTGCTCACACGTTTTTCAACACAAGCTTTATTTCTGACAAAACTTCTTTATCATCAGTTTGCAAATCAAGCAAGCATCTTTCACATCATACCATAGTAGCAGGACTCTCAATATCAATGTCATCTCCAAATGCGATAGCATGACCATCCATATAGCAATTCAGGCATGTGATTCTATTTATTTCATTTAGGGTATCACATGACCCTGATTGATCCATCTTCATATGCTTTCCACTTTCCAAGTCAGCATAAAAGCTTTGAAAAAAAGGGATTCAGCAGGCACTCAACTTCTCATGGCCCTAGTACCAAGTGTTGATCCTCATTCAACATTAACTATCTTCCATCTTGGTCTGGAAGCCAAAAGAAAGAATGTCCTTGTTGTTTAGTTGCTAATCTCAAAGGCAAACGCATCTCATTCTGAAGCTAGCTAGGGCATTCTAAGGGCAAGAGTTGCTGTTTTCTCAAATTTTCCTTATGAGTCTGAAGTTGACTTAATGTTTCCTTCAGAGGATCGAGCATTTGCCTAATTTGGTCAGGCCTGTTAATCTTGTCTAGGTCAATCTAGTAGCTCAATCTCATGTTTAGTTTAGAAAAGCGTCCTTGCGACATCCTTAACTGATTATTCAACTCCTCAATTATTTGGGAACTCATGGATAAGAAGTCTTGAATGTTCACTTCATGGTCCAACTTCTTGAAGGTCTTTTTAAGTGCCTTGAGGCTCTCCAACTTCCTTTTTGCCTTCTGAACTTAAGTCTTCATCACTATCTCAAACAACGTATTCCATTCTTCTTGATTGCCTAACCGACTCTTTACCGTCCTTAGAAATACAAAAAATACAATAAGTGCAGCTGCATATTTAATAACTCCAGCCACCATAAGCATTTAATTCCATCCGCCATATGTAATAAGTGCAAACCATCTCAGATTCCCTCCTTTTTTTTTCTTGGAAATACACAGAGTCCAGTGAATCCAGCCACCATAAGCATTTAGTTATAGCCGTCATATGTATTGCAGTCACCTAATGTTTTTCTATCTCGATAAACTGAAGTAGGCGGTCAACAATTGCATTTACATCATATTGTTGTAATGCAATCTTTCCATCTGCACGAATCGACTCTCTTGCAATCAATATTTGCAGCATATGTTTCAGCGGTCACAACTTTATCCATTTGTATTGCTCTCATTGGCATCACCTTTACTTTCACCAATGCAATCACCATAATTTCTGCTAATTTCTGCCATGATCATCATCTGCATTATTACAATAGCCATGATCATCCTTTAGTACTTCTAAAAACATGAAACAAGCTATGACCTACTAATATTATTCCTCGTCTTAAGATCTTCTTCAAGGTTTTCTGCACATCTTCTAAGCAACATTTCCAATCAATTGTCTTTCCTTTACAAAGACTGCCTCACTAAGTTTTGTTAAAGAAAATTGGTCAAGCACTTCAATTCGGTTATTTGATTTTGCCTAGGCTTGCATTACTTTCTTTTTCTGTAGAAGTCTCTTGTTGTAGTTACATTGCTAGCAAATAATGAAGAAGCTAGTTTTAATTGCCTCTTATATTCCTTTCCTAACGTAATATTGCAACAATTAATTCACAATACACCAGCCCCTATTTCAATAAATACAGCCACCATGTAGTAAATACAATCCAAATTCCAATCCCTACAGCCATATCCATTAAATGCATCTGTCAAACTGCACGATTTAAAGATTTTTCCTTGGGAATATGAGTAGCATTTTCACAACATTGCAACGTAATAAATGCAACCATATTCTACAAACTAGAAAAGTTTTGGCAAGTCATTTGACTAAATATACACTTCAGAATCATGTCAGTCATCTTTCAATCAATTAAACAGAACTTGCACAACGTCCTTCCTAAGTAAATTAGTTCTTATTCAGCAAGCTTCATAATTCTTGACCAAGAACAAATCGTCCAACAATGAAGATAAAAAACATTCAAGACCCATAATTCCATGAACTGCACAATTGTATATTAGCAACAAGGGAGAGAGATACTTGGCTTCTCCATCTTCAACCAAGTCCAAGATTAAATATATCCAAATGGGTCAACACATCCTCATAAAGGCAGATCACAATGAGTCCATCCTTAAGCTCTTCTTCAAGATGAATTAAGTTTAACAGAGGCATTTCATAGAATTTGGTATGCACAAGGCAGCTAGCTCATTAACACACAAACAGTGGCTAGGAATTTCTTATTGTTGATGTGGTTGGCTATTTGATTTCTATTATCAACAACGTGCACCCTGTTGTTGATTTAATCAGCCACTGTGGTTGATTTAATCAGCCACTGGGGTTGATTTAATCAGCCACTACTTCCACTACTTTATATTCTCAGTGATTGACGCAGTCAACAATCTCTGCCCCCTTCTTTCTGATATTCACGGCAGCAACACTCAACGATTTCTGCCACTAACTTTCTGATATTCACGACAGCAATCTGTCGTCTGTTTTATGTTGTAATTTTGATATTCACGGCAACAATCCTTGATTTGATTTATGATTCAGACACGAACACATCCATAAAACATGCACTTTCTTTTCTTCAATCTTCAAAAAACTAACAAGTATACTTACTGGTGTATTTTTTCAGGTACGAACGACTTCGTTTGGTCGCTAAATCTCTATAGATGGCTCTGATACCATGTTGTAATTCAGAGGAGTATTGCAAGAGATTAAACACACAAAATAAGACCAATATTAAAGAAGAAAATGAGGTATTCACTCTCTCTTACAACACAACCTCAAAGTCTAATACAACCTACCAGCCCTTATATAGGGAGCTGTAAAACAGAATTTGACCAAAATGACCAAAATACCCCTAGTACAAAAAATTACCAAAATGCCCCTAAAGTTTCGGGCGAGTACAATAATACCTAAAAATATAAAACTAACACAAAGAACACTAGATAAGCATATTCTTTAACATAATACTCTACCACTAATGGCGTTAGTTCATTGTTTGTGCCACTAACGTCGTTATTTCATTGTTTGTCGTGGTTCATAGAGAATGTTGGCAGGGTCTTGACGTTACATATGTCTCTCATGTATGTCCAACATGGTTTCGTTGGTGTGAAGTTGACAACTAACGTCATACAATTATTATTAATACTTCAATTTAGTATCTTCTGGTATAATGAAAATCGACTTTAGTATCTTGTGGTCTTTTGAGAATTCATTTTAGTATCATATTATTAATATAAACTAATACTTAGTTAAATATTTAAAGTAAATTAATATTTAATATTTATATTAAGATTATTAATGCAAACTATAACTAAGAAAACATCATTGGAATGTTTAAAGCATATACTTTAAATTATTTTTTGCTAATAACCCTAATTTAAATATTAAGCATTAATTTATTTTAATAAATTTTATTTAAACAATTAGTTCTTAATTTACATTGAAGACTTTTAATTTCTGCATAATCATTGATATCAGAATAAATTTTATATTTTGATTCGCATAAAATTAATATTTAAGTTGATTGAGTTGATGTTAAGACTATTAAATTGATAGACATCAAAGTTAAGTTGATGCTAATGATATGAAAATTAAGTTCATAAAATCAGTATTTGATAACTAATATTTAGTATGAAAATTAAGTTGATGTTAAAAGCTATTTTTTTCTTCAATTATTTATCAAAAGGACATATTTTACATTTTACATTTTATTTATCTACATGCTTCTACCATATAAATAAGGCTCGGTACTACAATATTAAGGCTCCAATAATCATGCATGAAAATCAATATTTAAGTTAAGTATCATTTCATGTCTTTTCACATTAGTTGATTATTTCTAAATTAAGGTCATTATGTAAATTAATATGTAATTCATAATTAAATTATTAAAATAAATTTAAATTTAAACTTAATAACATAAATTAATACTTAAAGTAAAGCTATTATCACAAATTATTTTTTAAATATATGTTTAAACATTTCAATGAAGTTTTCTTAATTATTAATTTACATTAATAACCTTAGTTAAAATATTAAGTATTTAATTATTTTAATTATTTGGTATTTAAATGAGTTTTAGATATATCACAAGGTATTAGAAGTACATTTTATAATAATATAAAATACTAAAATGAAGATTTAGTACCATGTGAGATGTTGGCTCTATATCAACGTCAGATATGCGTAAGAGATATACGCCACATTGATCATTCTCCATCAATCATGTAAGACATCATGCTAACGATAGTACTGTGAGTTCTTAAAACATTAATTCTAATGGATACTAAACTAGATTTTTGGTATACTATATGGTATCCCAATATTTCATTCTTTACTCTTCTCTCTCTCTCTCTCTCTCTCTCTCTCTCTCTCTCTCTCTCTCTCTCTCTCTATATATATATATATATATATATATATATATATATATATATATATATATATATATATATATATATATATATATATATATATATATATATATCTTATATACCATTACCTGTTGAATGAAACAGCTCCTTCAAGAATTACCTCTTTTTGTTGCTCTTATGAAAAAATTGAAAAATGTTTTTATGAAAAACAATTAATCAAAACAGTTTCTTTCATAATGAGAAATAGTTCGTGCAATTAAAAAAAGAGTCATTTCATTCAAGAGATAATGGTGTATATATACATATACATATTTATCTAAAAGTATATATATATATATAGGAGTAGAGAATGAAATACTGGAAATAGAGGGATTCAGAAAATTACATTCGAGCTCCTAGTGAGAATAACCTCTAAAATCTCTCTCTCCTAAAACAGATTCACTTTCGCAACACACACTAAATCCTAACATGCCACCACAGCACACACTAAATCCCAACAATGTTATAAGAGTGGGCGATTCCCTGGTAGGTTAATTTTCTTTAAGGATTGAAAGCAAATAAAACCCCTGTTCTGTTTTCTGTCCTCTCTTCCTGACATAAAATCAGATTCAGCGAACGACAAATTTTCTTCCTTAAAAGGAAATCAAAGGGGTATTTTATTGAAGTAACTATAACAGAAAAATGGGAAAAGGTTTTTCTTTTTGTACGATCCAACCTGGAATAGCAAGAACCAAATCTGTTTTTCCTTTGTGATTTGAGCAGACAAAAAGGAATCTAGAAAATTTTCACTTTGTTCATTGAAAACTCTATTGAGAGAGGAATTACAGAAATCATCCCTCCGAGAAACAGTTTAACAACAAGAAAGGAAAGAATCTATAATCGATTCTTTTATGATCTAGTTCTTTTCTTGTCCCAAGTATATAAACAAAGAACAAATGCATGTCTGAAATCAAATACTCCAAAATCTCAACTCTGAAAACACTTGATGTAAAGGGAAGAATGACTTGTTTCTTCGAACATGACTATGTTGGATTTAATGTTATTTAAGGTTAAACTCATGTGCATTAATAACATTTAATTCATGTTTTGTATCTCTTAATATTTAATTGATGCACCGCTGATATATGTGAAAGTCTTAAAGTGTAAAAGTCACATGTGAGGGACCTGTAATGTGAAGACTAAGAGAAGACAATGTTTAGTCCCATATTTAAGAATGACAAACCCACATATCCTTTTATATAGTTGATACCTCATGAACCTTTGGTCAAAGAACTTGGAGAGGACATGTTAAACCACACACGCTCGTGCATGTGTGTGTCGGGCGGCACTTGGGCTTGAGAATTGTCTTTAACCTATATTTTTGTACGAAAAACTTTCGATTTAATGGTCAAATGTGTTTACGCAAGAACAGTTACGAGACAAAGAGGTGCATCGGTTGGATCGGATTCGAGATCCATGATCCACCACATAGTCTATAAATAAGAGATTAGGGTTTCCTAATCTATACTTTTTTTTATTAAGCTGTCTCTTTCCTATTGTCTCTACTCTCTATGTCTCATTCTACCCACGGTTGTGGCTGCTCCCTACTCCCCTATCTCTCTGGCTAAGGCAATTAAGGCATAATTAAGGTCGACCTTAAGTAAGGTACATAGCTTTCACTTGTATGTGATATCATCTTTTGGCTTCATTTATAATAATTTTGTTAAGTGTGTCTACTATAAGTCGGTAAATAATATATTCATCATTTTGTACCGATATGTAGTTGGTATATTATTATTTGGTTCTAATATAATATAGTAAATAAGACCAAAACTTTCTAATGTAGTAAGTTTGAGATAAAGGATATGAGTGTAACTAATATGATATGATATAGTAAATAAGACTAAAACTTTCTTATGTAGTAAGTTTGAGATAAAGGATATGGGTATAACTAATATGATTTTAGGGCTTAAAATCAGAAGATCTACTAATAGTATAGTAATCTATCAGTCTTACTAGAAAGATTTGGATATATAAATTGTAGATATGTTATGACCTCATATAATTCATCTAAGACTTTATATAAGAATGAGAATAATATTCTTGTGTGTCAACTATAATATTCTTAGATTATCAGTAGTTTGATCTATCTAATCAATTGTACACGATCAAATATTACTTTTTTCTTATAAAAGTTGAGAGTAGATACACTAGTTGTATAAATACATTCCATTGGGAAGTTATAGACATAGTACTTTGCTATTTGAAGGAAACTATTTCTCTTGAGTGGTATTTCGATAAACATCCTTTTATTCTTTAAGGATTTATTAATGCTAGTTGGATTGCGAAGAACTTTAGGAGTAATGGGGTCACTAGATATGTATTTCTTATATGTGGTGGTGGCGTTAACTAAAAACTAAGAAACAAACTATTTTGGCTCGTTCTACCTTTGAGAGAAAACTTTATGCTTTGGATGAGACTAGATTGGAAGCTAAATGGCCTAAGGGACTTATGTTTTACGTATGGTAAAAAAGTAGCTTCTTCCAATTTCAGTACATTGTGATAGATTACTACAATTGCTAAGATAAGTAGTTATAAGTACCACTAAAAGCAAAAAAAAAATATATCAAAGTGAGACTAAAGTTTATAAGGGTTCGTGTCTGATGGAGTTATGACTATAGATTTTGTTGGATGCAAAGATAACACAGTTTATCCTTTAATTAAGTGTATATGAGTAGCCCTAGTTGAGAAATCTATGTTGAGGATGAGATTTAAACCCATGATTTATTCACAAGCAGTAACAATCCAACATAAATGTGTTATGATCCCATGAAATAGGTTCAATATAGTAATAACAAGTTATTGGGTGAATAGAATTACACTTTGTATTATGTAATACTTTCAGTATCTGTGTGTTTGTCCCCTATAAATCTAAAGTGTCATGACTATAAATTTAGAAAGAGATTATTCTTTGAATGTATTCGAGTCCTAGGACATGATGTTAGCAGTATATTCTTTGAGATGCCAAACTAATTAATTAACATTGTGAGGTCGCAATAGAGGAATTGTGTTATTCCCTAAAGTCAATCATGATATAGGATATGAATGCGTAACCATTAATGCATCACTCATAAAGATCACGTCCTAACTTTTATTATGTTGTTACCAATAGATGCCTTTACACCCAAGGTTAATGTTATGAATGCAAACATCACGTCATAGCTTTTATTATGTTGTTACCCTAAGGTAACAGTTCAAATCGGAAGGTATTATTACTGAAAACATAATATGATGGTTGGTTTGTGAGATTGTTATATTTAATGTTAATTAAGGTTGAGTTAATTAAACTCATGTGCATTAATAACATTTAATTCATGTTTTGTATCACTTAATATTCAATTAATGCATCATTGATATGCTGAAAGTTATAAAAGCCACATGTGAGAGACTTGTACATGTGAAGACCAAGAGAAGACAAAGGTTAGTCCCATATGAGTCAAACCCACATGTCATTTTTATATAGTTGGTAGTATATGAACCTTAACTCAAAGAGCTTGGGGAGAACATGTTAAACCACACATGCACGCACGCGTGTGCTGAGCCACGTTTGGGATTGAGTTTGAGACGTGTCTTTGGTCTATCTTTTTGTATGAAAAACTTTCGATCTAACAGTCAAATGTGTTTATGCATAAATGGTTAAGGGATGGATAGGTGCATCGATTGGATCATATTCGAGATCTGTGATCAACAACATAGTCTATAAATAAGAGATTAGGACTCTCTAATCCATACTTTTCTATTAAGCACACTCTCCCTTCCTATCTGTGCTCCCTACTCCTCTTTCTCTCCAATCAAGGTGAAGTAAGGTACGTGGCTTTCGGTTGTGTGTTTGCTTTTTCCTAAGAGGAAAGAGAAGGTACCTTTACGTATTTTGTAGTGAGCACAAATTTCTCTAAGGCAAGTCCACAAGGATGACTAGTATAGATAAGTTTTCTTTTCTGATTAGTATTTACTTGTGTTTTACATACGGTTTGTTTATTTCAATCATTGGATCTAAGGTTATATGTGATTTGGGCAAGTTTATAATTATTACATATTGGTTTTTTAAGTATGTATTCCTACGGTTTCTTTCAACATCTCTCCACAATTACTAAGTGACAATCAATAAGCTTCCTTGCATTATTCTCCCTCTTACCTTCTTTCTTCGTGGGAGTTTGAACTAATATCATAAAGAATACCGTTTCCGGGTTGGTTGATGGCTTTTCACCTTCCTTCAATCCTTTATGATCATCGATAAATTCTTCTCCCGTTTTTCGATTTTTCTCTTCTGTTAGGGTTCTTTCGAAATCTTTTTATATGATGGATAAGCAAGGGAAAATGAGAAAATAAGGGTATTATATTTTAAAGCAGGACATGTATCAGAGCTGAGCTAGACATGTGGTCTTGACAAAGTAGCTTTGGAAACTTTTTTTTATGAGAGAATTGTTTTGGAAATAACAAACAACAAGTTCGTATTTCAAAAATCACAGCAAAGTGGTTTAACTTTCTGATACTATAGAAAAGTGTTCTGGGTTCTTGAATTAGTTAGAGAGCTCACTTACTTTTTGAAATTACAGAAAGTTGCTCATAATACCTAGAGTTTCATAAAGTTGTTCTTCATTTCTGAAATTTGAGGAAGGCAGTTTATTAATCCGAATTTACAGAAAGATGCTTATCCACCCTTTAAGTTTGTAAAAAGGTAGCCCAGTCTTATGTGATTTTACAGTAAACTGCCTCTTGCTTTATAAAGTGTACAATAAAGCTTGTTAGCTTGTAAAATATCAGAAAAAATTTAATTTGAAATTACTGGCGTTTTATTGATCAATATGAGAATTTTGGATCCATTTGAATGCAGTTACTTGATAGTAATGTTTGTACCCCCTCTCTCGAGAGAGAGAGAGAGAGAGAGGGAGAGAGAGAGAGAGAGAGGGGTACAAACTAAGAGTAGTAGAACAATTCCTTCCTTTATCATACCATGCTTTAATTACTACAGACAAAAAGCGGAAAAGAGGAACGGACGAAGACAGTGAAAACTTCGCCATGAAAGTCCGCCGCCTGGAGATCTCCTGTCAACAGACGGTACTGGTCCTCATAGCATCATCCTTGCTGTTAGTTTTGCTAATTTCTGTCACTTTGACAGATGCAAACCCTCAAAAAATAGGTTTAAGAGTTGGGAAATGGGTGGCCTGAGAAAATATGCGATTGGTATTGCTCATGAAATTTCTTCTCTGCTTGAAAGGATGGGATATAGCCGCCGGAATCCGATGGATATTGACTGAAGTAAGACGAGAAATGGCTGTCTAATGGTCTCCAGTCTGCAGCTATCATATTCCCTTCAGTGTCCTCATAGCTGTGGCACCCATTATGATCATTAATCCCCTCACTGGATGAACCATAAGAATATTGACAGTGCGGTTCACTACATGGTTGGCCTGATGCAAAAGAAGAGCTCTCTAGCTGGGGAAGGTTAAAGAATTGACTCTCTGTCTGAAGCTTTGAAGATGCAAGGTTGTGGATGCCGCCGGAAAATGAAGAACTGTGGTTGGTTTCATCATAGGGTGTGAAGGCTAGATGGTGAGCTCTGGCTTGACTGATATAAGCAGGGCCAAGTCCCCAAGTTGGTGTACTGTTTGGCTTTTGACAGGGGCCTTGCTTTCTGAATGCCCGGCATACAACCCAACCCTCATCCTGCAATATATCACAGATTCAGAAACCAATTAAAGGCATTCTTTAATTGTTTCTTTCTTCTGGATTTTGAATTTTATTGTTTTTGCATCGTTGTTTGCTTGCGAGGCGATCACTCATCACCTTCTCTTTTGGGTACAATGAGGCAGAAGCCAGATGCACGCCCCAGGAATCGAACTTATATGACCTTGAACTTGTGAGTCGACCTTCTAGCCATGTGAACTTTTCGCTCTTTGTCTTTCTTTTATATATACTTAATTCCTTTTCGCTGTTAATAAATCCATTTAACTATTCAAGAAAAAAATAACATTGTTTTATGCCACTCGTAAGAGCATGATACAGCTATACTATCACATGTACGCTACTGGAGAAGGAATTACAAAAATAACATTGTTTTATGCCATTTAACTTAACGTATATCTAAAGTATTAATTTATATAAAATACAAATTTATCAAAGTAATTGAGAAGGAAGTACACTGGAGAAATGATTCCTTGTTCTCTAGATTCTTAAATCATGTTTGCAATGCCAAGTATATATATATATGTGTGTGTGTGTGTGTGGCGTTAACAAACTCGTGGAAGAGGTCAGCATAGATCATGAAACTCATTGGAATGCCCCACAATATTGGAAGAAGGGTTTGGTCATTAACATCAACGTCATGTTTGAATGCAGGGACAACAATTGAACAGACAGTACGTCGCTGTCCCATATTGGTAGCCCTCATGTGCTACGCAAATATTGCATGACCGAGCATCCCTACTATAATTCATAGATCTTAAATTGTATGAAACAATAGAGAGGGCATCGGAGCCAAGGTGTCGAAGCACCCGACTTTGATGTTGGGGCACAGGAGGGAACTATGTCTGAAGATCTTGATACTCAAACACACCATAAACAGTAAAAAGCACAGCTAATGGAAGCAATATAACAGAAAAGCAGAAGCAAAATGAGAAGCTACCACAAAATTTTATATTAAAATAAATCAAAATAAGATTTAACCTGAGGTTCTCCATGTTGATTAGTCTCTAATCTGTACTCATGCATGATCCAGTCTGTCTTTCGACCATTTGGTGCCCGACCTTTATAGAAAACCAGGGTCTTCCTCATCCCTATGAACTTGAATTTAGAGAACACAGCCTTGTCCCTTCCTGTTGCCTTCCAAAATCCTGCTGCAGTAGCCCTGTTTGTCCTTGTTCCAGTTGGATATTTCTTGTCTTTGTGGCTGAAGAAGTACCACTCTGTCTGTTCTTCGTAGCCAAGCTTACACTTCTCTGTGTTAATACCAGATGACAATAAATTTCAAATTTTCAATCGTTTAAGTGATGTAAAAAAGGCACTCGTTGATAAAACTGTAGCATTAATTCCTGTATTAGATTAATCAGCTGGTCAGGTTAAGGTTCCTCCAAATGGCATCTGACCTATCATCAACACCGTTCTGATAATTGTTGCTTTTAGCGATGTGCACAACTGGCCAAACATGTCCGAAGGCCAAGGTACAAGATAAAATGTTATAAACTTGTCATTTCACAAGAATGTACCAGGTTTGTATACATACTATGTATATATGTATATGTATACATAGAGAGTGAGGGGGGGGGGGGGGGGGGGGAAGAGAACTGAATTCCTGTTCACTGAATTTGACGTGCATGCAGTACTTGGTATACTACCATCCTCATCCTCTCTTTGCGTTCATTCTTGGATCTCTCTCTCTCTCTCTCTCTCTCTCTCTCTCTCTCTCTCTCTCTCTCTCTCTATATATATATATATATATATATATATATATATATATATATGCACACGCAAAAAAGGCAGGAAACATGTTCTCTCTCTCACTGTCTGATCTATCTGTCAATATATGGAGGTTTAGGGGGGAATAACTCTCCAACTAAGGCAAACACGCGTGCAAACACACACAAACAGGCACACACACACACACACACACACACACACACATATATATATATATATATGTGTGTGTGTGTGTGTGTGTGTGTGTGTGACACACGGTTGACCAATTTACTTAGTATTTGAATACCTCGCTTGGTGGAGGTTATGAACCATATCTCAACAGTTTTATTTATGACCCATGATGGAGACGGAAATGGCGAATTTTGATGGTTTTTTGGTGCCGTCCATCTTCAACAGTTTTCGTCCAAGGCCGAGAGCCTTATACCACATCAGCCAACTTTGAGGGTACCAAAGATGGCTGTGATATGGGCAGCACTAAGATGCACGTCACCCGTAATACATTCACTTAATCTCCAAGATACCAACATATCCAAGGGCAAGAGTCAGCAAACAAATGCGGCCGAATGGATTTTGTGGGCTCTTGAAGGTCCAAGTCTAAAGATTTAGGTTTCAAGGGTGTATTGAAGGTCCCCTTATTTGATTTTGTGGGCTCTTCCCCATATCAGAAGATGACGTGTTTTGGTATATATATATATATATATATATATATATATATATATATATATATATATAGAGAGAGAGAGAGAGAGAGAGAGAGAGAGAGATTGTCTCAATGATGTGCATCAGGCCTGCTGACGGTCATCAGATCGTTGGCTTTATGGGTCTCAAAAACTCAGGAGGCTCGTGATATGGTGGTAAACAGTTGCATTACTAGCCATTCGCTGTGGACTTCTGACTCCTTTTTAGAACTTCTGATCTCTTCTTTAATCACGCGGGCCGGTCTGAATACTCAGAAAGTATCTCCAAACAAGATCTAAAGGGAAGGTAGAAGTCTTTCTACGCCGCTATACAGACATATCAGCTATACTTTTGGACCAATATCCTTCTCTCATCTGATCCACAATCGATACCATCACTAGCAAAGCCAGGTTTTAATGGGTTCCACTTACATCTGCGTGCCTCCATTCTCACAATATTCAACAAAAACTGCTGCTTTATGGACAGCCTCTTTTCTGTGAAGCATGTTGTTGATATGCAAGGATGGCGGTTCTGATTTCTGATTTTGTTTTTCACCTGATACCTAAGAGATTCTTCTGACTACGCTGAGGGTTTGCCCTTATCGATTTTCAAACTCGGGCAAAAACAAGAAAGAATCGTGTTAGGTAGCTGGCAGTAAGCACACAAATTTACAAAATCCTTCATTATGCGGTGGGATTTACCAAGCATTAAATGCATTGAATTCCATTAAATCTATTAAGTTAAGCGTGTTTAGTACTTAGAGAGGAGGTTTTTTTGAACCCTCTGTCATGTCACTATTAGAAAAGAGGCTTATTCCTCGAAACAATTCCGACTGTTGCAAATCTAACGAGTGCCACTGGGTTCAGAGAGAGAAACTTAGTCATCTAGTCTCTTGATTAAGAGTTAGAGTTGAGGGTGAAAATGAGATCAACAATAGCAACCCTCATGGCAAAACATGAATCCAGTAATGAATTCAAAGTAACTAATATCGTTCATTGTTTTTCTTTATATTGTTCTTCTCGTTTCTCTCATCTGCTGTAAATTCTGAGTACATTACCTTGAAGATCCCATGGTTCAATTCTGTAGAGATCAACGTATGTGATGACATCTAGGTCGATCTTCAAATCCGCAACTTTTTTGGCGAGATAGTACCCCACAAGCTCCTCTTCTGTCGGATGGAATCGAAAGCCTGGTGGAATGCATGACTCGCCTTCCATTTACTGCTTATCTGCTTACACATGACGACCGACGTGAATTATACATATATACTCTTTGTCTATCCATCTATCTGCATACATACATATTTATACACATATATACAGAGATAGATATTATATATATAGTGGATCTTGCTACACTCACACCTTCCACTGTTGCTTTTGAGTGAAACGAGTATAATTAAAATATCTTTCATATTTTTTAAAAACCTCTTAAATATTTTGAAATTTCATGCATACTCCTTAAGCAATGCAATGAGTGAGCATGAAAAAATCGGAGGGAGAAGATCTAGTTTTCATATATATACATGATTAGACGTTTAAAAAAGCTTGAACATCTCAATCGTCACTGGAGATCTTTAATTCTCATGTTAAAAAGTACTTAACATTTATTGCTATTATGCTTTGAAATTTTTGACTAAAGAATCTCAACATTAGAACATTTGAAATTCTTAAGTATATTTAAGTACTGATAAATATGTGCATGGACTAACCTCTTTATATATATAAAGATAGAGAGATAGATATAAATATGTATGCCATAAGTGTGTATATTATGTAGATATATGGGTAAGTAATTGCGCTCTAACTTACCTACTTGGATGATTGTACCTTATTATGCACTCGAGAAGTAAAAAAAAGGTATTCCTAATGGAATATAATTGCGTCCTCTAAGGATATACTGATAATATGAACAAGCTTGTGTTGTGAGAGTACTTTCCACAATAAAGCTTGCACATATAGAAAAGAAATCAAGTAAATGAGCGAGCATAGCCTTATGTTCGGTGCATTTAGCTAAGATACAGCGTGCATGAACAGAAGAGGGAAAGTTTAAGATCAAAGTGAAAAGCAAAAGAGAGGGAGAGAATTTCATACTGCACCCCACTTTACATCGTACTAAATAAATAGTGCGTGACCGCCACTCCACCCACTAATGAGGTTGGATCGATGATCTGGTAGATCATGATCATTCTCTAAAAGTATTATTTAGAGAGAGAAAGAGAGAGTTTTAGCTGTGTCTTTTGGTGCATAAAGATTTTTACTTTTTTTATATTTGAGATTAATAGGATCAATGACAGAAATTTGAATTAAAAGTACTATTTTATTTTTAACTTTGCATTTACGTAAAAAATTATTCAAAATTCTACACTTAAAACTATATATATATAGAGAGAGAGAGATTCATGCCTTAAACGCAGCTTAATTTGATGTGCATCATACTAAGAAAGTGACTAATTAGTGGGGCTGGCAAATATACCTGCGAACACTGAACTCTGTCATGCATTTCGTGAGAGCCAATGCCTATGTAATGACTAAGTCTACACTCCCCAGTCACGAAACTCGAACAGATAAATTAAAGACAGCCACAAGTAGCAGTATACTTACTTAATCTAACTGATGAAAATGAACAAAGTCTTCTCGAGCAGCAAATTCAGCACTTGAAAGATGGACAAGACGAAGATTCCCTTGCACTAAAATCAAAAATATGAATGGCAAATCTTTTTAGAAAGAATAACCACAAAAGATTGGCAGAACTCAGATTCTGTTCAAGACAAGGGCTGTTGTATATGTATTTAAGAGTGCAATGCATCACGCACGCACGCAGAGAGAGAGAGAGAGTGAGAAGGCGATCGATTGCGCGTGGGTATGGCAGTGGATGAATAAGAAGAAATGGACGTTGAGACTTAGAAAATTCAACCTCCTCCTTTTCCACACACTGCTGTCCTTTTATTTAGTCTCTCTCTCTCTGTGTTTTACTTTTTTTTAGTTTGTTGGTGTTGAAGAAAGATCAACATCTCCGTAAGGCGCAACGGACCCCGTTGGATGCACCGACCCTAGCTGACGTGTCACAACGTGAGCCCTCCGTGGAAGTTTGGTTGTCGCCAACCCACTGCTTTCATTCCTCTCATGATTGAGATCTTCGGATATTTTGTGGGGGACGTAAAACGCAGCTGGTAATCATGATCTTTGATCGTCTTTTGCTTAGTTCTCACCTGGCTTGGCTTGCTTGTAGCCGATGATCATCTTTTCCCAAAGCTAACGTGCGCGCACTATATATATATATATATATATATATATATATATATATATATATATAGGAAGAGAGAGTCAGTGGACAATGTCCATATATACACGAGAGAGAGAGAGAGAGAGAGAGAGAGAGAGAGAGAGTTATTGGCTCCTGCCTACTCGTGCTTGCTCATACTCTATTTTTGCTTTTTGGAAGCACGAGTATCCTCGGTTCTTTCTTGAAAACCGAATCTTACTCACCTCTCACATGTTCACTCTTGGTCATTCATGTCTTTTTAATGACAAATTAAAAGATTTTCATAAAATAATAAAAACAATATTATTATATTCATACTTTCGAAAAACAAAAAAAAGAATACAATCACTCTATATATTATATATACATATATTGTGATAATGCATAATGTCTTTTGAAGTATAATCTTATAAAACACTTCTATTAATGATAGATATTTGAATAACTTTTTATATTAATTGTAAAGTATAATATTATAAAAGTATAATGATACTTTTAATTCAAATATTTACTATTGATATCAAATATCAAAATGGTGAAAATGCTTATGGAAGGTTATGTGTTGAAAGTCATTAGGAATTTAAGACTATATATATATATGAGATGAGACCTTCCAAGAATATATGCTCTTAAACTCTAACAGCCCAATGACCCTTGATTAACAATTGAAAATGATACTCATAAGGTGCCGTCTTTATGACATAAAAGAATCATGATGTGATAAGAGTAGTGCTTCGTTGGTATCATTTTGGATCAACCATTAAAGGTGATTGGATGGTGGTCCTTCAAGAGCTTTTGGATCGATCATTTAAGAGTTTTGCTATCATTCCTAATATATATATATATATATATATATATATATATATATATATATACACGAGACACAAGTCCTGAATGCAAATTTAACCTTACAAAAGAACCATTATACTTGACAATAGTGTTTTTTTCCGGAAAAACGGAAAGTTTTCTTTGTTTTATTGGGATGAGGTCTAATAATAAAGTTCGTTGAACATGGTTTTTCTCCATTTGGAATCGCGAAGACCAGGCTTACCGTTGCATCATTGTTTGAATCGCGAAGACCAGGCTTACTGCTTTTCTATTATCAATCTATTGTTTACCTGTCAGATTCAAGCTTCCATGTTTTAGTTCCAGTCTTCTTGAGGCAACTTCTAGTATTTTTAGTCTAAATTAATGTTATCCCAGTTAATCGTGCAACCCTTTTTAAAGTTGAACTACTAATTAGCATATACTGACAGGTATAAGGAACCCTTCCCCAAAGCCTACGATCGGTGCCGCATATGATGCAGTACGATAATCTTGTATACTTCATCAAATTTCACCTATTTATACGTATCATATTGTATCATATCATATATTATATTGTATGTATTATCATCATATCACATCAATATTTATATTCTTTTTATTTTAAATTAATTAGTATTTAATAAAATATATGTATCATGTCATATCGTTCAATACAATTGATATATATATATATATATAGAACATAGTCCATGCGTATTCCTAATCAAATCGAACCAAGCAAAATAGTACCACGTAATTTAATGTGCCTGCAAAGAGTATTATAATACAAAATGGTACCATGTAATTTAATGCATCGACAAAGAGTATTGTGGTACTTTTTGACTTTTTAAATTTAAATTTTGATCATCAATTGAATTAGTTGAAATCTTTAAATATGTTTAAGCACGGATGGAGTGTGGGCATTTGCCTCCTTCTCTCTCTATATATAATGGTAAACATGAACGTTGAGTGCTTGTTTAGTATTCGATCAATCCTTTGGACTTCGGTGACCCTCTCTTAGGCTTGTTGAAGTAAATAAATTTGCAGTAGAATAATGATGCGTATCGGGTATTGTGGGAGAAATTTATTTTTCACACCAAGAGACTTGAATAAAGAATTTGAAGAACAAAGAAACAAAATATCATAGTTAAAGTGAAAGGAAGCATGGAAATTCAAATTAGACGTCAACTTTGAAAATTTGAAAAAGATTATCGTAGTTAGTGGCAGACCAAGAAATTTGTTTTGGGTGGGACAAACTTTAGGTTCAGGTGGGACGGGCTTTAAAAAACTTCATCTTTTTTTAAAAATTCAATACTTAATTCAAAATTTTCGGAATTTCAGGCCACAATATGGATCCACCACTGATCATAGTTAAAGTGAAAAAATTAGACACCTAACTTTGATTATAGTTCACTCAAATTGATTTCAGCCCAAGTAGATTTCAACTCCAAATAAACCACCTTCCAACTTAGTTAAATGAACCCTAACAGAGAAAGAATGGAGAAAGTCAATCATTGGGCAATCAAATGTATAGAAAAATATATTGCAGATTGGTTTGATCTCCAAACCTTAACAACTAATCCTGATTGTTAGACATGGTTGGTTCCTAACCGGTTCAACGGTTACAACAGGAACCGAACCGTTCAAGGAACCAGCTGAGCCCGGAACAAGAGACCACCTAATTCGATTCTAGTTTCATCTTTCATAGAGTCGCGACCAGAACCAAACCGAAACCAATTATTTCAAACCATCAATTCTGGTCTGTTTTTTAAAAGAAATTCTTAAATTTTTAATTTCTTTTAATAAAATTACTAGCTCCAATTTATTTCAAACTCAAATTGGAACCTTTCTAGAATTGATAGTTCTGAAACCGTAACTGGAACCGGCCTCAAACCGGTTTGGTTATGGTTCCATATTCTAGGCTCTAACCAGAACCAAACATGTCTACTGATTGTACCTATTATGAAACAAGTTTTAAAGCATGTTCCACATGATTTGAGCTCTTTTAAAGTTCATATTCAGTGTTTAGAACAATGTCACATTTTTTAACCTGTAAAAAATCAAATTCGACTCGACCCATCCTTTTTACTTTATAACTCGAGGATCACCAAGGGTTTAGTAGCCAATGTAAAACCCCTAGGTCCTACGTGACTCTCACATGCACGTGCGCGCGTGCGCGCACACACACACACACTATGCAAAGCACATTACTTAACAATTACATATTCTAAAAGGATGATTCCCCATTAGAAATTGAACCTTTTTCTTGTTAGCAACCAATGGTAGACAAACTTTCTACTATGCTAACCCTTGGTGGGATCGTGGATCCTCCCTTAATGCCAAAGATTCAAGTGTACAATGCTCAAATTTTTGAAATTGACCAAGTCAATTGAACCCGCGAGCCTAGCCGTGGGCTCGGTCGAGCCGAGCTTCTGCCCACAATCCTTACATTAAAGAGGAAGAAGAGAAGAGTGAGGACCACACCTTGATGCATTAATTAAGAGACAGAAAGATGAATGGCATGCTAAAAGGGGGACTGGCTTTGGGCTCGGTCCTAGTTGGTCAGTCAGTGTCATTGGGTCGGTTGGTGGGTCGGGGCTGCCTTCCTTATCAAACATTGCCCACTATGCGCCCTGATTGCAATCCCCAATTCCCAATTTGATATTGCCTCCCCAACTGAAAATGGGCTTCGAAAAGGGCACAAGATTTTGCTTTTGTGATCAACACACAAAGGGCAAAGGCCTGTGGGACCCTCCTCCACCTTTCGCCAGCTTGACATTGAGGCTTCTCCAGGTGCTAGGTGGCCAATGATGAATTGACACATCAGCCAACTTATGGTGGGACCCTACTCTTCCTTTCTTTCTTTGGCCGTCTTATGAAAGGGTAGAAGTACCTTACCATTGTACATCACCAGGTACCTACCTACGGGTCCACATGGCAGGTTCCGGTTTTGTCTGGAACCAGGAACCGGAAACGAACTGGTATAGTGTAGGTTCTAGTGTTGGCTTAGAACCGCTGGTTTCAGTTTAGGTTTTAAACCCTTTGGAACTGCAAAAATATTTTAAATTTTTTGAATTTTGACAAAAAAACATTAAAAAATTATGGAACCGGTAGTTCCAAACCATAGATTATGGTTCTAGCATGTTCTGGTTCCGCAGAAGTTAGAACTGGAATCGAACTGAGTCCACCTTGATTCCGCATCTAATTCTAGGTCCGGTAGTTCTGGCTCTAGCGGTTCCTGGATTGGTTTGGTTTCGATTGGGACCTCCGGACCGGTAGTTCCAAACCATAGATTATGGTTCTAGCATGTTCCGGTTCCATAGAAGTTAGAATTGGAACCGAACTGAGCCCTCCTTGATTCTGGATCTAATTCTAGGTCCGGTAGTTCCGGTTCTAGTGGTTCCTGGATTGGTTCGGTTTCGATTGGAACCTCCTGACCGGTTTGAAACCGAGCATGTCTACCTATGGGTGCAAGTAGATGTGGCCTATTTAGAATCGGCTCGGCAGTTCTAAGTGAACCGAACCATACCAGGAACTGGTTGAAACCAAAACCACTGAAACTCAACGTGCAACCAACGCACACCTAGTTCGGTTATAGTTTCACCTTCCATGGAACTAGAACAGGCTTGAAACCAGAACTGGTGGTTCCTTTCTAAATATTTTTAATTTCATTTTTTTTCTTCTTAGATTCTGACCATTTGAATCTCAAACTGGAACTAGAACTGGCCCGGTCCCTATTCGGTTCCCAGTAAACTGGAGCCAGCCATGCCTAGTTGCCAGTTTAGGGTGCTTGACATAGGAATGTAGCAATTTTTAAAGATCATAGGTCAATATATAAGTCTAAATTATATACCATATACACAAGGAGGCTTAGATCACCTGGCTAAGCGGTCCACTCACAACTTGAAGGTCATGAGTTTGATACCCAGGGTGTGCAACTTGCTTTGGCCTCCCCATTATACTTAAATAGAATACATATTATACAATTTCATGTTAAAAAAAAAGAATCTTTCATAAGTTACTTTTCACTTAGTAACAATTAATCAAAATTTCATGCCATAGTATGACATATTATTATCTTAAGTTAGAAATTTTAGATGACACGAAGTGCCATTTAATGACACGAGATACATAACTTTGGTGTATTTTCCTCTATTAAGTTTAGGAAGGTGGCACCCGGATATAAGGGTAAATTGAAGTATCCAGGTGGCATAGGTCTACTGCCCCACACGTGTTCGATGCATGAACGAATGGGATTTTGACAACACATCAGAATGACACGAGATACGTTAATTTTCTATGTAACTTGACACATAAGGAGGCATGACAGATTCTGTCAAAACTCCTCTGGGCTCTCACAGATTATTCCCTGACAGCAAGAACAGTTGAAAATGAGCACAGTTGAGACGAGAAAGAGGAATCACAAATTCTATCAGAATAAGTATTATGTCTAATTATTCCACAAGAAGACAGATAATCAACGCAACTCCACAATACGCAATCCAAATTGAAAGCTCGTTGATCAGTTTATGATGGAACAATTACTTCGGCTCTACAACAATTAGAGAAGATGGGTTTAGTGGCGTTTATACCTCTGCCATGGCCTTAATTTTCAAGCCAACCTCTTTAGTGAGAAGGATAAGGTGCCCATCTGTCTTCATTCTCTTGATGAGGAGGGCGCAATCAAGAATGTGATCATCTGCTGTTGGTGAAACAATCTCCACGAAACTCCTATAACTCGAGAATGGAATCTGGGTGGTAGTAGCAAAACTAGCTGCATTGCAGCCGCCAGATTCAGTGCCTCCTTGGCTTGGTTGCATGTGAGGAGACATCGGAGGAGTGGCCGCTACTGGGACACACTCACTCGAGCTTTGCACATGAATCCACCAGCTCATCTTGACCATACATTCCTCAATCCACTGCATAACCAGCGAAGCTGGTGATTCTCTTCTGAATCTACCTGGTCTGTTTTCAGGCTATCCAATTCTCTGATGATTGACAAATAAAAATTACCAATGCACATAATTGCAGTGTCTATGAATTAAAAACAAGCAGAAGATGATCAAACTTAAAGCAATGAGATATTGTGCAAAGCCAGTTTCGCATTTTACCCATTCTTGGTACAATGAGTTACAGAGTGTATCAACCACCATGTACCATTTCTTCTTCACAGTGGCTGCCATGTTATTATTCTCAACAGCTTCTTGATCTAATGTCTGATCCTGCACCACATTCTAATAATTCAGTTTTCTCATCCTATAGGACAAGAAATGAAAGAGGATCAAGCATTTTCTTACCACAGAAGAACAACTCTTGTTGGTAGTTCTTGATGCAGTGATGCTAGGAGACCGTCTGGTATTGTCTGGCGATCTCTCAAGTAAACTTTGGAAAGGTATTCTATTTCTTCGTGCGGTGATGTTAGGAGATTCTTTGGTGTTCATGGAAGAACTTACAAGCAAATTTTTGAAAGGCACTCTTTCTTGTGATCCTTTCTGCAAAATCATCTCCTCTTTGAACTTTGATGAATTCTGAGCATTCGACTTCAAAGCTCGAGAAAGCATTCGATTTACTTTCTCTTTATCAGATGGAAACATGTCTTCCGTAATCGAGTTACAGAGCGAACTATCCTGCCACTCAGATTGATTCATATCCAATCCAGCGACTGTGATCACTCTGCAGCTCTCAGCTTCCATGATTAGTTTCTTCGATGAAAGCTTTAGGCTTGACCTTAAAACATGTTCCGAATCAATTTGTGGAGTCAAATTCTCCTTGTCTGCTTGGAATGCATCTCCTACATCATAGTTTATGATGCCATCGGCTTGCCAAGATGTTTCGAGCATTCTCTGATGCTTAGCTTGTTCACCATTCATAGGTGTTGTACTGCTTTCTGTAGCATCTAGATTACATAGCAAAGTCTCCTCCTTGATCCTAAAATATGTGAAGGAACTTTTTTAGTCGAGCTCTTTGATTGGAAGATATATTCACTCTCATTCTTTGGAAAACTAGTACTTGAAGATAATCCCAGAAAATTATTATCCTTTGTCCCCTGTGCAGCAATAGCTTCAACCATACTTACGCAGGCAACTTTGCTGTTTGATTTTGGAGTCAAATTCTCCTCATCGGATAAGAAAGTATTTTCCTCCTCTTTGCGACCTACTCCTCCGAGTGAGTTATACAGAAACTCTGCCTCAAATTGTGCTCCATATTCATGGCCAACGCTAGCAGGATCACTGCAGTAGACAATTTCAGCTTGCAAGTTTTTACTTACTGCAGTAGTATCTAAATGAATCTCGTTGTCTTGAACTGAATCTTCCTCATAGGTGACTTCCTCATTTGATTTCAAAGTGCATAGAGGAATATCTGTAGAGTCATTATCGATGTTTCCTTCCTCACTAAGACTAGAGAAACATGATTCAGGAAGAATAACCTGCTCGCCGCCTTGAGTCATTGTTTAGAAATTTTCACAAGCTAAAGTACTATTTAACTGAATTCGATGGAAATCTTGAGTGACCTGGTTCTCTTTGTCTTCAACTGTATCTTCTTCGTAGGCAACTTCCTCATTTGGTTTTGAAATGCACTGAGGTACTTGCATAGAGGGGTTCCCATTTGACACAAACATGTTTTCATCTTCACTGACATTATTGAAGCATGACTCAGGCAAAATTCCTTGCTCATCACATTGTATCGATGCTTCAGAGACAGACATCATGGTGGGATTCTCCACCCAGTCTGTCATTTCAGTAACTATGCTCTTTGCCCACAAGAATTTCCGCTTCTTTAAGATCGGTTACAGCTACATTGCTTCTGTTCTCGGGCTCGTTTCTGTTTGCATCATTTTCGCCTCCACTCTTGATAAGAGTAATTACTGCATTGTTATTACAGTAAATAACAATTGACTCGTCGGTTATTTCCAACTTCAAATCACGTATAAAGCGGCTTATTCAGACAACATTCGTTGCAGCCATACAACAAACTAGATACTCAGCTTCTTGTGTATGCAATGCTATACAACCCTGTTTCTTACACGCCCAAGAAACAGTGCCACCTCCAAATAAGAATATTTAACCCGAGGTTGATTTGCTGTCATCTTTGCTCCTAGCAAAGTCAACATCTGAGTATCCTACCACTTTAAGTTTATTTGCTTAAAAATATAGTTTCAAATCTCTTTTTCCTTTCAGATATCTTAAAATCATTTTTACACATATCCAGTGCTACCATCTAGGATTACTTTGATATCTACTTATAAGACCAACAATAAAGCTGATATTAGGTCTTGTACACAACATAGCATACATCAAGCTACCCACAGCTTCTGCATAAGAAATAGTAGGCTTATCGTTTCCTTCACCGGGACAATCAGCCTTACTTATTTTGACCCCTTTTGCAACAGGTGTATCAACAGACTTACATTCACCCATTTTTGAACTTCTTGAGAATATAGTCAATATGTCTCTCCTGACTCAGGCATAAGAGTCTAGATTCCCTATCTTGAGAGATCTTTATTCTCAGGATATATGATGCTTCTCCCATATCCTTTATTTCGAACTTGGAGTTTAACCATGACTTCGTTCTGACAATCATCTCATTGTCATTTACAGTCAACAATATGTCATCTACATATAATGATAGAATGACAAAGTGGCTCCCACTGTTAGAGACATATACACAGTGATCAAGATTATTAGTCACAAACCCAAGTTCTATAATGGCATTTTGAAAAGTCAAATACCATTAGCGAGGTGATTATTTCAGGCCATATAGGGATTTTCTCAACCTATATACTTTATCTTCTTGGCCTTCAATCAAAAATCCTTCTGGTTGCTGCATATATATGATTTCATCTAAATCTCCATTTAGAAATATTGTCTTTACATCTAACTGATGTAAGTCCAAATCATAGTATGCAGATATTGCTAGGATTATCCTTGTGGATGCAAATTTCGTAACTGGAAAATGTCTCAACATAATATATCCCCTTTTTTGTGAAAAACCCTTTGCAACCAACCTCACTTTAAACTTGTCGATTGTATCATCGACCTTGTATTTCTTTTTCAGAACCCATTTAGAGCCTATGGCTTTCCTTTCTTTTGGCAAATCAGTCAATTCGCAAACTTGATTTTTCTCAATGGATTCAATTTTCTCATTCATGGCTTTCCTCCAATATGATGCTTTAGATGAGTTCATAGCTTACTGATAAGTCAAGTTATCAGTCAACTCATCTAAATCCTTCGAATAACACATTTCTTCTGCAAGATATGTGTGATAATCCTTTAAGTAGGACGAAGTGTCCCTTGGCCTTTTATGCCTACTTAAGGTTTTGATTGTTTCAGAAAAGTCTTCTATGAGCTCAAAAGATGATTGATCTAGGTCTACTAGATTGTCAACACATTCATCATTGTTTTCCAAGATGTCATTCTTAGTATCTTCTAAGAATTCAACATCTCTGCTTTCAATTAGTCTGTGGTCCTTATGATAAAACCGATATCCTTTTAAACCTTTTGGATATCCAATGAATATACATCTTAAGGATCTACTATCTAGTTTATCTCTAGATTGATAAAGGATCTTTACATGTGCAACAGATCTCCACCTTATCAGATGACCTAGGTTGAGTTTTCCTCCAAACCACATCTCATATGGTGTAGTCCTTAAATGACACTCTATTGAGTATGTAAACCGTTGTACTTACTGCTTCTCTCCAAAATATTCTTGGTAGAGAGGCATCAATCAACATTGACCTTGTCATATTTAATAATGTTCTGTTGTATCTCTCAGCTACACTATTTTATTGAGGTGTCCTGGGCATTGTATTTTGCTTTATAATACCAAAGTCTTTACAAAATTAAAGAAATTCTGCCGAGATATATTCACCATCTCTATCTGATCTTAAAACTTTGATTGAATGCCCTAATTGGTTTTCCACTTCTTGCTTATATTCTTTAAAAGCATCCAGTGCCTTAGATTTATGTGCCAAAAGATATAAATACATATATCTAGAGTAATCATCGATAAATATTATAAAATAACCCTTTCCACGATGTGACTTTACTCTAAAAGGTCTACACAAATCCGTGTAAATAACCTCCAACATGGTTGTTGCCCTTGTTGATTCCTTGTGAAAAACTTTTCTTGTCATCTTTTCTTGTATAAAAGCTTCACACTTGTTGAAAGTATTTTCCTCAAATCTAAGCAGTATGTCAAAGTTGGATAATTTCCTCAACTTTTTCAGACTTATATGCACAAGGTGTTTATGCTATATATTCACATAAATAGTAAAGGCACACTCAATATAAGCAGTAGTACCAATTTCATTATCACGAAATTTTAACAGTCCATGCTCTACATCAAATTTCTCAAAGAATAATATTCTCTTATGCTTTCCCACAGTCACCTTCACAAGAATAAATCTAACCTCAAAACCTTTCTTTACTAAGGCAAGGATCGAAACTAGATTGTGCCTTATAGTTTGCATAATTAATATATCAATTAATACAATCGGTTTGTCTTGTACATAAAACCTAAAGGACCCAATACCCAAAACATCTGAGAAGGTATTGTTACCCATGTAGACTCGATGTTCGCCTGATTTGTATTCCTTTAGGCCCATTACCCCTTAGTTGATCTTTAAGATGTGTCTTGTAGCTCCAGAGTCTATCTACTAACCTGTTACAAGGCGGTCCATGTATAAACATTTTGAAATTACACAAATTATATCTTGCTTTTCTGACTATCCGTGCTATGGGTTGTTTCCTCCACTTTTCTTATTGCGGCAGTCTTTCTTGAAATGTCTCATCTTTCCACAATTGAAGCACTTGACCGAGAAGTGGTTTCCTTTGATTTCTTAAAATTTTGACCGCTCTTCTTGTTATTCTTGCCAAACTTCTTGTTTGTTTTATTTTTCTTCTAGTTGGGTTTGGAACTAGACCCTATCTCATCTTATATTACTAGCAATTTCTTTTTCTTGTTTGTGATCATATGTTCTTGCTCTATTGCTAGTTTTATGGGCAATTTAGAAAGGTTAATTTCAGGCCGTAATCTGAGGGTAGTAGTGATCATGTTCTATGATGGAGGTAGACTGTTTAATATAGTTGATATCTGCATCGGTTCTGGGATGACTGATTTTGTTATGGCTAAGTTCCTAGCCATTACTAATATATGGTTTACATGTTCTACTATATTATCTCCTTCTTTCATTATGAAAGAGCTATACTTTTGTAGTAGCAACTGCATATGTAATTTGTTAGTTGTGTCATACTTAGCTGTTATTGAGTCAAACAGCTCTTTGACGGTCTCGTATTCTTCGAAGACCCTAATCAAGTCATCCTTAATGTAGGTCAACATAATTATCCTTTCTATGGTGTCATATTTTAGAAATGTGTTGCTCAGTTGCGTCTGGTGGTAGGAGATGTATGGTTTCCTTTAGTACATACTCAACACCCTCAAATGTTAGAGCAAGTGTGATTCTTCTCTTCCATGTTTGGAAGTTTAGATCGTTCAGTTTTTCAGTTTTTGCCAATTCAGACACACATATTCTGAAACTCATTTTTATGTATTTGACAATTATAACAATTAGACGGTCTAAAAAGGAAATAAACATAAAGTAACAAACAAACATAGCAAGGACCATGTTAGAATGATGCATAATATCATAAAGACAAACTAAAAATATTTTATAAGCAACTTGGGATAAATTTATAATTTTCCCAAAAAATTTTGCCTTTAGCATTTTTCAAATAATACTAGGGGTAAAACTGTAATTTTAACTATCTATATACTTTTAAAATTTTATAAAAAACCTAAGGACAGACTCGTAAAATTATTCTTTGGTATTTCTATAAAATTCATGGTTGATCGGGGTTAAAATTATACTTTGTCTTATCCTTTGTTTTAACCCTCAACCTTAATGTCTAATTTTCTCAAAAGTAGAGGGACAAACGTGTCTTTTGATATAATGGTAGAAAGTAAATTAACACAAATCGGGAAGGTCAGTAATATAAAACTGTAGCCCGGTATTTTGTAATTTTCACAAACTACCGAAGGGTAAAAAAGACTTTTTGCTTAATAAGGGCAGAACAATCTTTTTGACCAGGGGCAATTTCATAATATTCAAAATTTGGTCGGGGCAAAATGGACTTTTCAGTCCGCTGCCTCGACGGTTTTCTAAAACTAGGGGTAGTTTCGAAAAACCGTTGGTTTCGACTCGCGATTTTCTGAAAATCGCCTAGCAATTTTTGGTTTCTACTTTAAATGAAGAGAGAGAGAGAGAGAAAGAGTTTGTTTCAAACTCTGGAGAGAGAGAGCATGGTGTTCAGCGGGTGGTCATTGCCAGTCGACGCTATTTCTTTCCCAACTGTGGCAGGCGACCTTCGGCTTTTTGCCATCTACGTCGTCTCTAGCCTTTGGGTCGACCATGGATATCTTTGGCCTTTTGGTCATTTGGCCACCTACAGGTGTCTCTGGCCTTTGGCTGACTTGGTTGTTTCTGGCTTTTTAGCCTTTGGTCGACTGCGGTTGTTTCTGATTTTTCAGCCTTTGGCCGATTGCGGTTGTTTCTGGCTTTTCAGCTGTTTGGTCGATTGCGACTGTTTCTACTTTTCAGCCTTTGGCTGAATGCGGTTGTTTCTAGCTTTTCAGTCGTTTGGCCGACTGCTGGTGTTTCTGGCTTTTTAGCCTTTCACCGACTACAGTTGTTTTTGTCTTTTCAGCCGTTTGGCCGACTGCGGCTGTCACTTTGCCTTTCGGGGGCTTCTGGCTTTCCAATTGACTTCCTTTAACCTCTCATTCTTTCCCTTTTTATTTTATTTTTTCTTTTTCTCTTCCTCTCTCTTCTTGTAAAATGCGTATTTCTTAAGAGTTTTTTTTGCAGGGTCACTAACGACGCTCTGATACCAGTGATGGAGATCGACTGAAGCTCCGATTGCTCGCTTTGAGATTGGCTGAAGCTCCGATTGCTCGCTTTGAGATTGGCTGAAGCTCCGATTGCTCCCTTATTCGCCTGTTGCTGGAGTCCTTTGACTTCTGCTCTCTTCCAATCTCTCGAATGAAACGTGCAGTGGAAAATGGCGTTGCAAAAATATTGTTTCGGGTTGTTTGAGGTTTGCTCACAGCAACCTTTCACAGAGAGACGGTATTTTTAGTGTGTTGTTGTTTGTATATGCACTGTTCTTATTTATACAGTAATGCTTGCTCCTCGTCTCCTGACTTTTCACGCTAGGTTTTCCTCATCTGAGCAGCTATATCCGGACGTTACCGAAAAATCCGGTAACGGTCCGACGATTAGAGGGCTTATTTGTAATTCCTGTCACGGTAACGGTCTGGATGACCAGTCCAGTCGTTACAGCGCTAAGTTGCCGAGAATGGCCACTATAACGTCTGTAACAGATCCATTGAAATTGAGTTGCAGATGGTAGCGGCTGATGCTAGGGTGCTCCATTACAATGTCACAATCATGGTGGCGCCCGACCATTAAAGAACAATCTTCTTGATTAGATTCCGACTCCGAAACAGAGAACGGGTTTCGTAGAATGATGTCCTTCACACAAGCTCCAATCTTGAACATGGTGAAGACGGGGATCATCTCCCTTCTTTTTGTTTCTGAGACATAGTTTGCGATTGCAGGAGAGAGATCATCGATGAGATGATTAAAAGAGACGAGAGACGAAGAGAAGAATTGCTCGTGGTGCGCACGTACAGTTTGGGTGAGTTTCAAATGGCTATAAACAAGTAGTCGTTGCTACAACGGCTATTACTTTGAAACGTTTTGAGAGCGCTCGCCGTAGGCGGCGGAGCGAAGCGCGGCATTCTTTCTTAGCGCATTAGCATGAATGCCCCCCAACATTTTTGGTTTTTATCCTAATTCATTTAGACTGGTTTTCAAATTTTCACCTAAGCTTTTTAAAATGATTTAAATGAAATTTTTTATAGTGGAACCTAAAGATTTATGATGTCCACTGTCGTGCCCATGTATTCGCTGGCCTTGGTATTCAATAACTAAGGACTTGCTTGAGAAAGCTCAGAGATTGAGAGTTTCTTGGTATCGGAATTCCTCAGAGAAAAGATTTTTCAATAGTTTGCCTGAGCTCACTTTAGGGTGGGATCTCTGTTGGTAGGTCACGAGTTCAAACCCAAGGGACGGATTACTAGATGCAGCCCAACCCAGCTCCCCTACCAAGCAAAGCCAATTCTCACTATGATAAGTAAAGAATCTACCCTAGACATGTTTGATTCCGGTTAGTTCAGAACCTGGAACTATAACCAAACCAGCCCAAGGATGGTTCCAGTTACAATTTCAGAACCGTCGGTTTTGAAACGGTTTATGTTTGAGTCTGAAACTACCCACAACTGGTAATTTTATTAAAACAATTAAAATTTATAGAAAAAAATTGAAAAGGACTAGAACCAGTGATTTAGAACCGCCAGTTCCAGTTTGGTTGCGGTTCTGGTTTTATAAAATGTGAAACTGACTGTTCTGGGTTCAGCCGGTTCCTGGCCCAGTTCAGTTCCGGTTGGAAGCGGCCATGTCTAATCTACTATATCACATCGAAATCTTCGAACAATCTTCTTAAAGCCCTTCATTCCTCTTACACCTATTGAGTTCTCTCCATCATCGAACGGAATAGCAAGGGTTGAATGCGAAGCATAAACCTTCTGCCTTTATCTGGCCTTGTGGGCTATAGAAGGGAATCTAGGTGAAATCCCAGCTTGTTTAGTATACTCAAAAAATAGGAACAGTAGAAGAAAATGCAAATTATCAGCAATCTTGCTGGTTCCTGACTCTGCGAATAGTCCAAATTTGGATTGAATTGCTACATTTTAGCAGCATGTGATCATCAATAATTCTCTTTGCATGATTTTCTTGCCTAACAAACACAACTAAATGAATAAGAATCATTAACGAGTCCATCATCCTCGCAATGAATATTTAGTTGAAAATTATCATCACTATATCATCAAAAGAGGCGTGGACATAAGAAAAGAATGCAGGTAGCAAATGAAGTCAAGATCTCCAACAACAGTTATATGAAAAGAAATATAATACTACAAAACCTTTCAACATGCTGCAAAGCGCAATTCAATAAATGAAAACCCCAATAGGAAAATAGAAACTTCTCAAAGATAATTTCAGATACAATTGTCAAAACCATGATGAAGCCTAGAACTGTGTGAGCTAAAGAATGAACCTAATAGACGGCTATGAAACCAGCATTTGCAAAGGCTCCTGTCTAAAACTATGATGCAATAAACTGAATAGACGAAGCTCAATACCACACCTCAGGTGAGGCATGCATTAAATGGCTAAATATCCAGCAGGCTTAAACGTCCCTTAGGATAAGATATGAAGCAGCTAATAAAATGTTCAATCCTGCTTCCTATGATTTAGCTCCTGATTGCTATGATTAAGGCAAGCTCGGTGCCTTAGTTCGGCCTTTTTCCATCTGACAATCAAATAGCACAGCGAGAAAAAAGAATTGACCTGGAAGAAGGAAAGTAAATCAAGTCAAGGAGGGATCAGTTATGTGAAAAGTTGGATGTCAGTGGACCTCGTCACTTACAAGAATGATCATCGCAATGACGAGAAGAGGACCAGACCAAAGTACTGAAAGAAAAAGGCCACTTGAATCAAAATAATTCTGGGTAGAAAACTTTCTCCAGTTGTTGCCCAGTACAAGATTAATCACTTCAGCAAGATACACGCCAGCTACTGTAAGTCATCACAATCATCAGGAGAAGCAAGGCAAATAATAACTCAATCAACAAACTAATATGACTATAGACAGTTAATTATGCTTTGTTAAGATATTGTCAAAAACATTTAATAAATTAATTATGCGTTGTTCAAGATGGGAGACAACTATCCAAATAAAGATTATTCCTAGACTAGGTGGAGCTACATATGTAGGTTTATCATCACCATTAAAGATGGAAAACATTGTATTATCATACTAAAATACAGCTATACTAAGACATAAGAACTGGAGGTGGAACGTCGTTCACGCAAAAATTTCTAAAGATTATTCTAAAATGATGCTCAAGACATGATAACTCCGCCCATGTAAGGAATCACCCTTGCATTGCCGGTCCCAAGCCCGGATAAAAGAGGAGGGTTGTGTTAGGCTTCCGACAGCCAGCGTAAAACTTCATCGTATTTTATAACATGGATTACAAAAAATATGAGCATTGCTTTGGGGCGTCCCCGCCTAGCGATGTGCTGCAGAGCCCGAATGCAGTAAGAAGTATGATGTTTTTATGCACTCGAATCAGGCACTTTATTCATTAAAAAAGACTGAAATCATAGAAGGCTACAAGGGGATGCAGGTCGGCGCCCTAGGCAACCGTCACCTGCTATCCAGCTTTCCACGATTTTCACTATTCCTAACCCTAATTACAAGACTCCTTAAGTACTACTAATCTAACTTAAAAGACTAACTTACCCCTAATTAGTGACTAATAGAATTCGGGTCCCAATGGATCAGAATCTGATCCATTGGGATCCAAATCATATACGATTATTATTGCTTACATAATACTGATTACAATTGCATAAGACAGCCTAGACTCTAACACTAATGTCAACTTGCTTTTTACAACACGCCCCCTCAAGTTGACTCCGGAAGACTTGTGATTCTCAACTGTGACAAAGCTTTCTAAAGGCTGTTGACTGAAGCTGGTTTGGTAAAGATATCTGCCAGTTGATCTTCAGAACGGACATGAACAAGATTGAAAATTCCTTTGGAAATCTTTTCTCTGATAAAGTGGCAGTCAATCTCAATGTGTTTACTTCTTTCATGGAAGACTGAATTTTGTGCTATCTGCAAAGCCGCTTTACTATCCGTAAAGAAAGTAATCGGAGAGTTTTCTTTAAATCCAATTTATTCTAGGAGTGATATAATCCATTGTCCCTCACACATACCTAGAGCAATAGCTCGGTATTCAGCTTCTGCACTTAATCTGGCTACCACAGACTGCTTCTTGCATTTTCATGATACAATATTTCCTCCTACATGTATCACATAGCCGGATGTTGACTTTTGATCAGTCTTTGAACCTACCCAATCAGCATCTGAGTAGATTTCTATATCCAGTGTTGATTGTGGAGTATATAGCAAGCCGTACGTGATTGAGGATTTTAAATATCTGATAATATGAAACAACGTACTCATATGATGTCTAGAAGGGCTATGCATCCACCTACTTGCATATCCAACTGCAAAGCTGATATTTGGTCTCATGATAGTCACATATATCAGTTTTCCTACTAATCTCTGGTATTTATTGACATCTTCGTAGGGTTCTGCAGACTCAAGATTATCTTCCTTAGGGATTTCCATAGGAATGGAACATATTCGACAATCTTCCATTTTTGTTTCTTTCAGTAAGTCTAAGATATATTTCCTTTGACTTAATAATAAACCATTATCTTTATGAATTACTTCTATTCCCAGAAAGTAATGCAACCTCCCTAAATCTTTCAGATCAAATAATGCATTCAGTCTCTTCTTTAGATGAATTATGCCTTCAGCATCATCTCCTGTAATGATAATGTCATCTATATATACCAGTAATACAATGGTCTTCTGATCACGTTTAATAAAGAGTGTATGATCACTCACACATTGCTTAAAACCCAGCTTCATGACTCCATCACTAAACTTTTCAAACCATGCCCGTGAAGATTGTTTCAACCCATACAGTGATTTCTTCAATTTATAAACCATGTTTTGCCTCTGTTCATTATTATACCCAGGAGGTAAGTCCATATAAATGTCTTCCAGAAGGTCACCTTGAAGAAATGCATTCTTAACATCTAACTGCCATAATTGCCATCCTCTGTTAACTGCTAGGCTTAGAATAATTCTGATAGTGTTCATCTTTGCAACAGGAGCAAATGTTTCTGTGTAGTCTATGCCAAATGACTGACTATATCCTTTAGCTACTAGTCTAGCTTTATATCTTTCTATATTGCCATCAGCTTTATACTTTACAAAAATACCCACTTACATCTTATTGTTTTCCGTCCTGCTGACAGATCTGTTAGTTCCCACGTGTTGTTTCGTACAAGGGCTGCAATTTCATCTTCCATTGCTGTTTTTCACTGTGGGTGCTGTCTCGCTTCTTCATATGTTCTTGGTACAAGAGTAGAGTCTGTATTCATAATAAACACTTGATATTCTCTGGGATAATTAGAGTAAGATACCATTTTTTCCAACGAATATTTCGCTGTTTTTCTTTTTTCTTTTCTGATAGCAATAGATAGGTCATCCAACTCATTATTAGAATGCTGAGAGACTTCTTGAATTTGATGTGGAACTAATTCTGGGAAGAAATTATGATAAGAGTAATTGATAGCTGAGGAACAACAACCTTCCTTTCCCCTCTGGTATACACTTGTATATTTTCTGCTTGAGAGGATGGCATCTCTTCCTCTTCTTCATCACATATACGATGTGCTTCGACTGGTGGAAGTGGTATGATATAGGGAGTCTGCATAGATGAAGGATCAACTTTTGATGAACTGTAGAGTGAAGTATCTTCATAAAAAGTGACATCCATTGTAACATATAGCTTTCTTCTCAGGGGATCATAACATTTATATCCTTTTTGGGTGGAAGAGTATCCCAGAAAAATATATTTAATTGATCTAGCATCTAACTTATCCCTCAATCCATGATGAACATGTACAAAACAAGTACAACCAAACACCCTAGGGAGCAAATGAAATTGTTTCTGAGGACACAATAAATGAAATGGAGTATCTCCATGGAGGACACTGCTGGGCATTCGATTTATCAGAAAGACTGCAGTTAAAACCGCTTCACCCCAATAGTATTTAGGTGCATTACATCCAATGAGAAGTGTACTTGCAACTTCTAATATATGTCTATTCTTTCTCTCTGTAACTCCATTTTGTTGTGAAGAATAGGCACATGAAGTCTGATGCAAGATTCTCTGTGCTAGAAAGTATGAATTAAGAGATTGAGACATAAACTTACCCCCATTATCACTGCGAAAGGCTCTTATAACTTGCTGAAATTGAGTATATACAAATTGGCAGTATATTGGAAGAATATTTTTCACTTCATCCTTGGTTTTCATAAGATATATCATTGTGAATCTAGTGCAATCATCAATAAAAGAAACAAAGTACTTATATCCATGCACAGACGTAGTAGAGCAAATGCCCCAAATATCTGAATGAACAATCTCAAAAGGAATAACAAATCAGTCTTCACTTAAAGGAAAAGAAACACGATGATGCTTAGCCTTTTGGCAAGTCTCACAATTTAAAAACAAATTATTACAATCCTTAAATTTAGGTAGTAACATTCTCAGCTTAGATAATGGTAAATGTCCCAGTCTTTGATGCCATCTAGATATATCATCTTTCTGTTCCCTGATGATCACGATTGATTGTAGTATTGCTTCTTTATGATCCTCGCAGAAATATAAGCCTCTTCTCACACTACCCTGTCTAAAGATCCTCCCCGTCTGCACCTCCTGAAAGTAACACCCAGTAGAATCAAATATTATACTACATTTTTTATCTCGAGTCATAGCAAAAACAGATAATAAGTTGACTCAGATATTTAGAACATGCAGGACATTCTTTAAGATACCAAAAGAAGTAGTAATACTCCCTTTTCCAGCTATAGGAGTATAAGAGCCATATGCAAGTTTGATATTAATGCTGTCTTGAGACAATTCATAATTATAAAAAAACTCTCTTCGACTGACCATATGATCTGTCGCACCTGAATCAATAACCCAAATTCTTGAATAAGAAGAACTAGTATTACCCTGAGTCAAGAAAGAAAATGGATATGCCACCGTAGCCTAAGGATCACTGTGAGAGGATGTAGATGCAGATTGTGAATCAGTTAGTCTGGCTTTAAGGAGTTTAATTTCTTTCTTCATATATGCTAATGAGGTCATACTATCATCATTCCTTGGTTTTTCTGTCTGATCACTGCTGAAGTAAGCTTTGTTGGATCTATTTTGATTCTAAAACTGAGTAGGAACTCCAACTAATTTCTAACATGTTTCTCTCGTATGGCGTGATTTTCCATAATGTGAACATATTAACTTATCCTTGTCTTCAGAAGTGGTCCTAGATCTGCCTCTGCCACGTCCATAACCTCTTCTCCCCCTAGAAAATGTGGGAGTAGATATACCTCTTCCTACGAAAGCTGAAGTTTCTAATATATTTACCTTGGTTTCCTTTTCTAGCTGCTTTCTGTCCTCTTCACGAAGTAAGAGAGAATATATTGTGCTCAAGGTTGGGAGCTCCTCTCGGCTGAGAATATTATTCTTAACTGCCTCATATTCAGAAGAAATTCTCCAGAGAAGGTCAAATACTTTTCGTTTCTCAAATTCTTCATTGTGCTCAAGTATTCAGTTCTGACATTTGGTTTTAGAGTAGAGTTGTAATTCCTCCCACAAACCTCTTAGTTCGGCTTAGTACTCACTGACAGATCTTCCTCCCTGTCTACACTTTCTAATCTTCTCTATAAGATCATATTTTTTAGCAATGTTTTTCCTCTGGGCATAGGCCTCCTGTACTGCCAACCATATATCTCTAGCTGTTTCTAAAAACATGAAGGTACTACCAATGGGAGGTATCATAGACTGAATCAACCAAGCACTCACTAGTGCATTTTCTTTTCGCCATCGAGGATAAAGAGGATCTGTACTTGAGGGTTGAGTTACTTCACCAGTTAAGTAATCCCAACGCCTCCTGGCCATGATTGCCAATTCAATTGAACGAGCCCACTCGAGATAATTTTTTCCATTCAGCTTCAAATTTGTAATTTGAAATAATTCACCTTTGTCGATAGAACTTTGGTCGTTTCCATCAGCCATCTTTGTTATTTCCATTTTGATGAAAAGATATCAATTTCTTAAAAAAAATGATGGTAATATTCTGTACCGTTGGAAGTCAAATACACCAATCAAGTGAAATGATTTTCACATATACCGTGTGCATTCTTTGCACACAATCTGATTCTCTAATAAGAACACGACTTAGTGTTCTAATGATCTTAAACAGGGCAACCGATTGTATTTTCTCCAAGTAGTTAAATCAATAATAAAGAACAAAAAACGTGTTGCACCTTGTTGCCTCACAATACCATCAAATGTTTATCTTCAAACCGTGGAAGAACGTGGTTTTGCTTATTCACTTACACCACTTACACAACACCTTTCTATTACGGAGGAGAAACGAACAAAAAATAATAAAAAACTGTCACCTGGGATCATTCTTAACAAACCCTATTTTTCCCGCAGCTTTCTCTTGATCTTCCTCGGCAAGAAATAGCCGTGATAGGCTCTGATACCATGATATTTTTATGCACTCAAATCAGGCACTTTATTCATTGAAAAAGACTGAAATCATAGAAGGCTACAAGGGGATGCAGGTCAGCGCCCTAGGCAGCCGTCACCTGCTATCCAGCTTTCCACGATTTTCACTTGTATTCCTAACCCTAATTACAAGACTAAGTACTACTAATCTAACTTAAAAGACTAACTTACCCCTAATTAGTGACTAATAGAATTCGGGTCCCAATGGATCAGAATCTGATCCATTAGGATCCAAATCATATACGATTATTATTGCTTACATAATACTGATTACAATCGCATAAGACAGCCTAGACTCTAACACTAATGTCAACTTGCTTTTTACAACACAAGGGCCACTACATTTTCGCCCGAATGTAGTGAATCAATTGCAGAGAGGATTCCCACATCATGAACGGGTGTGGGTAAAGAAGTTAGTCCCTCTACATTGCCGCCCGAATATAGTGAAAAAGTTTCAGAGAGGGTCTCCGCTTGATTATGGACGGATGCAGGGGGTAAGGAAGCTAAACCTAGATAATAAGATTCGTATTGGTTCTTAGAATATCGAAACATTATCGGGTAAGCTAATGGAGGTGGTAGATACTATGATTCGGAGAAAGATTCATATTCTATGTTTACAAGAGACAAAATGGGTTGGAGAAAAAGCAAAGGAGATAGAGGATATAGGTTTTAAATTATAGTACTCAGGCAAAGAAAAGGCTCGAAACGGAGTTGGTATTATCATAAATAAAGATTTAAAGGAGAGTGTAGTAGACATACAATGATATGGTGACCGAATCATGACGTTAAAATTAGTGTTAGGAGCAGAGGTTTTGAATATAGTTTGTGCTTACGCACCCCAAGTAGGACTAGAAGATAGTATAAAGATAGTTTTTTGGGAAGAGTTAGATAAGGTGTTTCAAAAGATTCCACAAAGGGAGATGATTTAAATGGACATGTCGGATATCAAGGGATTCATGGAAACTTTGGTTTTGGGATATAAACGAGGAAGGTAGGGAGATTTTAAATTTTTCTATGGCATTTGATCTCTTTATAGAAAATACAATCTTCAAAAAACGAGATGAACATTTAATTACTTATAAGAGTGGCTTATCACAAACACAAATTGATTACTTTATTTGTAGAAAAAAGATAGAGCGTGTTGTAAAGATTGTAAGGTAATTCCAGGAGAAAGCTTAACCACCCAACATCGACTTTTAGTTATGGATTTGCAAATAAAAAAATGGACAAAGAAGAAAAGAGTGCATCGAGCTATTCACACTAAATGGTGGAACCTCAAAAGCGAGAAAGAAGATATATTTAAACAGAAAGTCCTTCAAGGAAATGTTTGGAATTATGTTGGCACACCCTGTGATATGTGGAACAATATGGCTATACATATTAGGAAAGTAGCGAAAGATGTGTTAGGGGTATCTAAGGGAGGTGTACCAATACAAAAAGAAGCTTGGTGGTGGAGTGAAGTAGTACAAAATAAAATCAAGGCAAAGAGGGCATGCTACAAATTACATTATGCTAAGAAAACTAATGAAACTTTAGAGGCTTATAAGAAAGCAAAGAAGAAAGCGAAAAAGGCCGTGAGTGAAGCAAAAGCTAAAATTTGGGAGGACTTATATAAAAAACTCAACTCAAAAGAGGGTGAAAAAGTTTTTTTTAGGATAACTAGGGCTAGAGATAAGAAAATTAAAGATCTTAATTATGTTAGATGCATCAAAGACGAGGATGAAAAAATTCTAGTAGCAAATAATGATATAAGAAATAGATGGAAAAACTATTTTTATAATCTTTTTAATGAAAATAAAGATGTTAGTATTAGCTTAGGAGCGTTAGCCAAATCAGAAAAGTATATAAACCACAATTTCTACCGACGTATTCAAAAGAATGAAGTCAAAGAGGCTCTTAAACATATGAAGGGTGGTAAATCGGTAGGACCACATAATATTACTATAGAAGTTTGAAAAATACTAGGAGAAAAAGGAATCACTTGGCTCACAAGACTATTTAATGAAATATGGAAAAACCAAAAGATGCCCGAAGAATGGAGAGCAAGTACACTTATACCCATATATAAAGTGAGACATTCAAAATTGTGCGAATTATCGAGGTATCAAGTTAAAGTCATACTTTGAAATTATGGGAAAGAATTATCGAACGTAGGTTAAGACAAGTATCAAGTACAACAGAGAACCAATTTGGATTCATGCCAGGCAGATCTACTATTGAAGTGATTTACCTTTTGAGATATCTTATGGAACATTTTAGAGCAAAAAAGAAAGACCTTCACATGATATTTATTGATCTAGAAAAAGCTTATGATAGGGTACTGAGGGAGGTTCTTTGGAGAACTTTGGAAAAAAGAGGTATCCCATTGACATATATTAACCTTATAAGAGACATTTATGATGGTGCAAAAACATGTGTGAGGACTCATGAAGGAACGACGGATTTCTTTGAAGTTAATATTGGGTTACATCAAGGATCAACTTTAAGTCCATACTTATTTATAATGGTGATGGATGAGTTAACAAAACATATTCAAGATGAAGTACCTTGGTGTATGTTATTTGCAGATGACATTGTATTAGTGGAGGAGTCGAAGGAAAAAGTTAATAGAAAATTGGAACTATGGAGAGAAACATTAGAAAGCAAAGGCCTCCGACTTAGTAGAACAAAGACATAATATATGGAATGTAAGTTTGATCATTTGGTTACTTCAGAGGACATAGAAATTAAAATTGGCACACATTGCATTCCCCAAGAGGAAAGTTTTAAATATTTTTGAGTGATGGATGAATTGATGGAGATGTTACACATAGAATTAATGCTGGTTGGTTAAAATGGAGAGAAGCATTAGGTATTCTTTGTGATAAGAAGATACCATTAAAATTAAAAGGTAAATATTATAGAGCAGCAATTAGGCCTGCCATGTTTTATGGTTCTGAGTGTAAGGCAGTTAATCATCAACATGTACAAAAGATGTCTATGACAGAAATGAAGATGTTGAGATGGATGAGTGGTCATACAAGAAAAGACCGTATACATAATGAGGTTATTAGAAACAAATTAGGAGTGGCATCAATAGAGGATAAAATGAGAGAACATCGTTTAAGATGGTTTGGACATATAGAAAGAAGATCAAAAGAAGAACCGGTAAGAAGGTTAGAAAAACTAAATTTGGAAAATATTAAAAGAGGTAGAGGACAACCACAAAAGTGTTGGAAAGAAACAGTAAAGAATGATCTAGCTTATTGGGAGTTAACTGCTAACATGGCACACGATAGGGATCTGTGGAAACAAAGAATCCATGTAGCCGACCCCGTCTAGTATGGGAAAAGGCTTAGTTGTTGTTGTTGTTGTTGTTGTTATTGTTGTTGTTGATGCTCAAGACATGATAAACTGGTTTAGATTACAAAACATAAAGTGGTAGGCAGCACGAGCAACCTGCTTTGCTTTAGGAAAATTTTGAGTTCCTTATTTTCCGATTTATTTTGTGCCCCTGCCAAAATCTTTGCCACTGGTTGCAGACATAAACTTGCAACTAGATTAAGAACCAAAAGAATGAAAAGGAATAGATGAAATTAAAGGATTGATACAAGTTCCTGCAAACTGGCAGAAAAAATATCCATGAATTGACGGCAGCACCTGACTACACCCATGTAAAAACTTTTAGCTCCTATTTTATACTTGCAGATCCCAACTTTCTCTCATGTTTATTTTTTTGGAGGGATAACCTTATGTTAGTTTTATTATTTTTATTGTATTAGTGAACATACACATATGTTCTCTCATGTTTTTCTTTTTTCTGGAGGGATAACCTTATGTTACTTTTCTTATTTTTATTGTTATGCGCCCATATTATTACTTTTATTGCATTAGGCAACACACAAAAATATGCACATGCTGGCACACCCGGCACAGAGACATACACACAAAAACAAAAATACATGTATGGGCACATGCATACCCATGCCTGTGCACACACATAATATGGTGAGTGTTTAGGATCAGTGTTCTTTGTAGCGTATCGTAACACATATAAATTTTTTTCATGATATGGTCATATCATATCGTATCACAATGTATCTTAATTTTTTTAAAAGTACTTTTAAAAATCAAGAAAAATAAGAAAAATTCTAAATAATTGTTATGAATCAAAATAAGTAGCATATATTTTAAAATTGTATCAAAACAATAGTATATGACTTATTTAAATTATTTAAATAAGGTAGTAAGCACCTATGTAGGTAAGCTGTCATGAACTAATAATATTCATAAGTTCATAATATAAAGTATAAACAAACAAATAAGGTAATTGACAATGAAAAATAATCAAGCAATTAGTCTACTTTATTACTAAATCAAAGCGAAGAAAAAAAAGGTTTATACATATATATATATATATACGAGTGTGAAATAAAGAAAAAATAGAAAACGATGACCCATACAAGAAATACAACAAAAACTATGAAAAATAAAAGAAAATAAAGTTTATATCTCAAAACATGAGTATCATGCGATACGGCATGATATGGTTTGATACACTTACATGGTGCGATATCGATATGGACCGATATGCACAACATTGCTTAGGATGGTTATTTATTAGTCATTGGCATCTTCAAAGGTGTTTAACATCAACTTATTTCTCTTTTCACTTCTTTTTCTCTGGAAAGGAAATAGCAAAATCTTTCTATTAACACCAAACAAATGTAATATCCAAACATGGCAAGACTGATCAACACAGAAGCGGAAAAAGACATTGTATCAAAAGAATAGTATCATGGATTCAAGAAAAAAGAGGAGGTGGAAAAATTACATCAGCAAAGTGCTGCATCACATCCAGAAACATCAAAGTTTCCACTCACCCAATTTTGACTTTGACCTTCATGACCGTTAAGACTACAAAAAGGACACTGCCTTGAAGCTAGTTACAAACATAATCGCAGGATTATGCTGCTATTTCTTGCCAGAAATTGAGCTTTTAAAACTAAATTATTAAGGTGAGATCCTTGCACAAAATAAAGTAGCAGAAAAGCAGCAAACTGGAATTTTAGAACTTACATGCCAGAAAGAACAAGGTCATTTGAAAGTTGGTATTCTTTCTGAACGAAATAACAATCACCAGGAGAAATGTGTGGAAAAGTAACAAGGATATCAACCAAGGCTCCTATACGGAAGCAGATAGTAAGACAAATGAAAAACCAATAAGTAATGGCAGCCAAGTATTCATTCAACATACCATATACAAAGCAGCAAGTAGATCATAAGGGAGAAAACAATAATTCTAACTACAAATAAGTCCTCATGATTTCTAGAAGTTCCTTGTTTTGTACTTCTTCCTCTCTCCTTCAGAATTTCTTTTTTCACTGGTATGTGCTATCCTTTACGGCACTTTACAAAGCTCCGACTTTGGTATACCTTAGCAGTAAACTCACCATGAGCACCATGAATAGCAGCAGCCAGCTTCAGAGGGGCATATGCACACATACCCCCTCCACCAACAAGCCTATGAAGTTGTCTTAAGGTTGCTTATACATCATGATGAGGGCATGGCAAGTTATACATATGAAAACATGATAGTACAAAAGTCCATAATAGTTTGGCAGCCTACGAATCGATGAGTACGGTCTAGTTTCTACAAGATAAAAGTAATCTTTTTTCACTTCAACTAAGAAAATTTACTCCAAAGCTACAGCACTAGCTTATGTAAACAATAAGCAAAAGGCAAGCGGATCCATTTGCTGCTGTAAAAAGACGAAGACTAGCACATGTGGTTTAGATAATAATCATCATAGCAAAACTTGACTTGATAAAACTCAGGAGAAGGTTCTTTTTGTTTTTTGTTTTTCAGAAGTTCGGACTCTGTATAGGTTAATGTTGATTTTCGAGCATCTCTGGATACCCTTGTTTAAAGGTCTCACAAATGGCACCTCAGCTGAAAAAAGAGGAAATATCTCATGATTCTCATCTATTTGATCTGTTATTCTTTCATTGAAAATTAACCTCAACAATTCCCTCGTCTAGAAGATATTCCCTACATACAAAACCTGATCGATGCCATCAATCTCTCAAGCGGGCTGAATTGACTCACTATGTAGATTTCATAATTCATTGACATTAATGCCATTGCCACCAAATTATTGTCCGAAGAACAGAAAGAAAGCAAAGGAAATGAGAGAACAGATTACAAAATTAGCACAAAAAAAAGCAATACGGAAGCTGAACCATTCCCCACACTTATCATCATAAAGTCGATTAGCATCACGGACTCACTCTGATACATATGGATATAAACTAAATGGCGATTAAGTTCCTCTGAAACAAACAAAGATAGTTCATAATTCTCAAAAAATGGCATAAAAAACCACACAAATGAGTCGTTTTATTTACAAGAAAAAGAAAGTTAAGAAAAGATTGCGGTGTTGCTTGGGAGAAACAATTGAATGGGGATCCCTACTAAAGTCAACAGGAGCTTAAAGGATCATAACACCTTCCAATTTATGGCGTAGAAGAAGCCGATGAGGTTTTCAATTGCGGGCTGGCTCCCGGTTTTGATCTCCGCCCTCAATTTGTCCATCAGGTCTGAGAGAAGATCCACGTGTTCGTAGATCGCAGACTTCAACTCTTCCATCTTCGTCCTTATTCGCACCACAAACGCTTCAAACAACCAGCTCCCTCCCTATATATATATATATATATCTGGAGCACCGGACTCCGATGAGAAAACAGTGACCGGATTTCTTCAGCGACGTCTTTCTGTCAAACACAGGCGTGGGGATGCAACTAGACTTTTAAATCGCCAAAATCCCATCTCATTAAAAATATCGTCAAAATCCAACGTGTTAGGTAGCACGTCACACAAGCGAACGCACTTGAAAATACCGTGTTCTTAACACATTAAGCGGGATAAAATCCGATGCTTAATACCACCAGAACTTGTTCAAAATTGTCATTACTTAACCTCGAACTTGTTCATTGTCTCGATAAGATTGTTGTGGACCGGCCCAGTCCGCCGAACCAAGAACCAGAACCTCGCTGATTTCGTTCTGGTTTGAAACCATTGGTTTTGGTTCCAATTTGAGTCTTAAACCTCCAGAACTCGAAAAAACAAAATAAGAATAAAAAACCAGCAACTGCCGGGAATCAGAGCTGAAGGGTGGTTCTTGTTCTAGGTCCGGTTTGACTGGTTCTAGTTCCAACCGGATCTCGGCTAGAATCGATTTCAGTTGAAACTGCCGGGCTGGTTCCAAACCGACCATATCTACAAAGAGGCTGGTGAAGTTCAGGTACTACCCATTATGCAGCAGGTAGCAAACCCAAAGATCACAACATCAAGGTCTATGACTAGCAGATTCAGGATGAGTAACACAAGAAAAACCAAGACAGCTCTTTAAAGCTATCTGAGAAGGCGAGTCTAGTGGATTGCAAGATCATTCGTGCTGCATACTGATCTTCGGTGTTCTTACAAACATAATAGGTACAATTAACTACAAAATCAAACGAATCCTGCTCTGGCATTCCTCCCACCTTTTCGACTCACAGCTTCACATAATCGACATGGTAATGTGTCGAGGCTGACGGCCCGTGCTCTGTAATAGTTTCCCACCACGCCACACCTTCTCCATGCATGGTATTCAGCATATGCAACTGGATCATTTGCAAGGGCCTTCACATAAGAAGCCAATTCCTCTAATGTGGCAAACTTTGAACCATCTATGATCGAATTTGGAGGAATAAAATCCCATACATTTGGTGCACCAAAATAAATAGGAATGGATCCTGAATCCAACGCATAAAAGAGCTTCTCAGTGACATAGCTCTCTGACATGGTGTTCTCAATGGCAAGAACAAACTTATAGTGTGACATGGCACAATGAAGATGATCCGACCATCTTGGGACCGTATTGTTATTGTTACTGCACTCTGGATAATAGTCTAGAGCCATGTTTTCCCCTCCAACATTGTTCAAACACTTGCCAAATGAATGATGAGGCAGCATCGAAAGAAGTTTTGCAGCAAGACGATTGCGATCAGGCAGACATCTCGAAGACGACCAGTAAACAAGTGTACTCTGCACAGCACAGGAAAAGACTGTTAAGGTAATACATGACTCACAAACACTGGTCTTGTTTTTCGTGCTTGTCATTTGGTTCATCAAATTGATGGAAAGATTTTTCTTAGAAAATGTTTCAAGGAATTAAAAACAAACTTATTGTACAACTTGCTTCCAAACAACATCAATACTTTGATTCAGAATCTCCGATGAAATTATTCGTAAATATTGAAAATGCAACCTGCTGATCTCCCTCAATTCCCAAAGAGATCTTCCCTTTGAACAGTTACCAACCGACAGCAAAACCAAAAATGACCTGTAAAAGGAATTGTGGATAATAAACAAAACTTTGACGTTTTACTATTCTACATGAAAGACATTTCCCTATGCAACTGTACTAATGCACAAACGCCATATAGAACCTCACAAGATTTCCTCCGTGATATGTTATGACTCACCTAGATTGCCACTAACGGCATTATAGTAAATGTATGGAGTAACGGTAACATGCTTGACTTTGCAACCATTAAATATGACCATAAAAATTCATTGGGATACCATAAGTGTACGTCAGATTGTTCTGGCATAAGATTGTGATGAAGATAATATATAAATACACATACATATATATACCTACATACATACAAATATATATATATATATATATAATTAATTTGCTAGATGGATTTGCAGTGGAAATGACTTGGCCATTTTCTTTTGGGATTCTTAACAAAATCTGACCTTGCAGATGTGATTTCCAGGGTCATAATAAGGGAGGTCATCCTTTGAATTCCCGCATAACCTGTATACAGGCTTTTCCTGTAATTCCAAAAACAATGCCTACATATTCCTACTTTTGAGATGCCCAAAAAACTTCTGTATGGGTCTGATTCAGGTATTTCAGAATTCACCCCCAGCCTAGATCACATCTGCATGGTCGGATTCTCCAAAGGAAATAAAAAATTAGGTGCTGCACATGCAATCGACAATATCATGATTATAATCTCCTTTCGCTATACATGCACAAAAGCACACAGACATGGAAGTAAGAAATCTATTCGTATAGCCACAAAAGCTTACACATTTTTTGCAGAGAAAGAAGACAAAGCTATATATTGAATGATCAAATTTTTATCTACATGTTGACTGAACCTTCTTCAGGTATCTTTTTCAAATGACAGCATGTAGAGTTCTCATGAGCTCAGAGGTTCTGCATGCTTACATTTTGTTTCTGAGATGCTATGCGATAATTCCGGGTGTTGTGATACAATGCCCCAGCATACGTTGACTGAACATCATCTTTAGCATGATAAGTAATAAAAATATCTTCATGTCCTGAAGGTCTCCGGCCAGCCTCAAGGTCCATGTATACACGAAGTGGGTCTCCCTGGGTTCTCTGGGTGGATACAAAGTAACGCATTACAAATTAGAGAGAAGTTACACGCATAAAGCACCATTTAGTTTATGCAAATATCAAGTTCACTACAAATTTATGCAGCCTATAGAACATAAATATCTTAAATATGAGGTACCACGAACTATGTGAACTCTACAACAACCATATTCAGATTCAGTAAACAACGATAAGGAAACACAAGGAGAAGATCCAAGAGAACAAAATCACTGCAAACTATCTTGATTATCACTAGTTGCAAAATACTGAAAGATCAGCTTGAAATTTTTTTATCATGCGTTGTGTCCCCCATGCAAATATCAAGTAAAGGATCACCCTTGCCCACATAAAGGAGGAGAGTTGTGTTAGGCTTTCGATAGTCAATATAAAACTTTGTCGGACTTATCTACCATGAATTCTTCAAATTAAGAGCATTGCATTGGGGCATTCCCTCTTAGCGACACACTGCAGAGTCCAAATGCAGTGAAAAGTAAGGGCCTCTACATATTCGGTCAGATGTAGTAAATCAATTGCCATAGTCGTCTGAATGTAGTGATCAAGTTACAAAGAGGGTCTCCATATTTTCAGCATGGATGCCTCCACATAATAAGATTTGTATTGGTACTTGAAATATCGACCGGCAAGTTAATAAGGGTGGTAGATACTATGATTCGGAGAAAGATTCCCATTATATGTTTATAAGAGACAAAGTGGGTTAGAGAAAAAACTAACGAGATAGAGAATAAAGGTTTTAAATGATGGTACTCTTCAAAGAAAAAGGTTCGAAATGGCGTTGGTATTATTATAAATAAAGATTTAAAGGATATTGTAATAGACATACAACAATATGGTGACCGAATTATGATGGTGAAATTAGTGTTAGGAGTATAAGCTTTGAATATAGTTTGTACTTATGCACCCTAAGTAGGATGAGAAGATAGTATAAAGAAGGCTTTTGGGGAGGAGTTAGATAAGGTAATTCAAAGAATTCCAAAAAGGAAGATGATTTGTTTGGGAGGAGACTTAAATGGACATGTCGGTAAAGAGGCATTAGGATATCAAGGTATTCATGGAAACTATGATTTTGGGGATATAAATGAGGATACAAGTTTTAAATTATGATACTTAGGTAAGAAAAAGGCTCAAAACAGAGTTGATATTATCATAAATAAAGATTTAAATGATAGTGTAGTAGACATACAACGATATGGTGACCGAATCATGATGTTGAAATTAGTGTTAGGAGCAAAGGTTTTGAATATAGTTTGTGCTTACACACTCCAAGTAGGACTAGAAGATAGTATAAAGATAACTTTTTGGGAAGAGTTAGATAAGGTGATTCAAAGAATTCTACAAAGAGAGCTAATTTGTTTAGGAAGAGACTTAAATGGGCATGTTGTTAAAGAGGCAGTAGGATATCAAGGTATTCGTGGAAACTTTGGTTTTGGGGATATAAATGAGGAAGGTAGAGAGACTTTAAATTTTGCTATGGCATTTGATCTCTTTATAGTCAATACAATCTTCAAAAAACAAGATGAACATTTAATTACTTATAAGAGTGGCTTATCAAAAACACGAATTGATTACTTTATTTGTAAAAAAAAGATAGAGCGTGTTGTAAAGATTACAAGATAATTCCAGGAGAAAGCTTAACCACCCAACATCGACTTTTAGTTATGGATTTATAAATAAAAAAATAGGCAAAAAAGAAAAGAGTGCATCGAATTATTCGGACTAAATGGTGGAACCTCAAAAGCGAGAAAGAAGATATATTTAAACAGAAAGTCCTTCAAGGAGATGCTTGGAATTATGTTGGTACATCTTGTGATATGTAAGAACAATATAACTATACATATTAAGAAAGTGGCGAAAGATGTGTTAGGTGAATCTAAGGGAGGTGTACCGGCAAAAAGAAGCTTGGTGGTGGAGTGAAGTAGTGCAAAATAAAATCAAAGCAAAGAGGGCAAGTTACAAATTACATTATTCTAAGAAAACTAGTAGAACTTTAAAAACTTAAAGCAAAGAAGGAAGTGAAAAAGGTCGTAAGTGAAGCAAAAACTAAAATTTGGGAGGCTTTATATAAAAAAACTCAACTCAAAAGAGGGTGAAAGAGATATTTTTAGGATAGCTAGGGCTAGAGATAAGATAACTAAAGATCTTAATTTTGTTAGAAAGACGAGGATGAAAAAATTCTAGTGGCAAAGGATGATATAAGAAATAGATGGAAAATTTATTTTTATAAGCTTTTTAACGAAAATAAAGATGTTAGTATTAGCTTAGGAGAGTTAGTCAAATCAAAAAAATTTATAAACCACAATTTTTCAAAAGAATGAAGTCAAAGAGGCTATGAAGGGTGGTAAATATGTAAGACCAGACAATATTCCTATAGAAGTTTGGAAAATCCCACGAGAAACAGGAATCACTTGGCTCAAAAGACCATTTAATGAAATATGAAGAAACCAAAAGATGCCCAAGGAATGGAGAACGAGTACACTTATACCCATATATAAGAACAAGGGAGACATTTAGAATTGTGCGAATTATCGGAGTATCAAGTTAATGAGTTATACTATGAAATTGTGGAAAAGAATTATCGAACATAGGTTAAGACAAGTATCGAGTACAACACAAAACCAATTTGGATTCATCCCAGCGATTCACCTTTGAGACGTCTTATGAAACATTTTAGAGCAAAAAAGAAAGACCTTCACATGATATTTATTGATTTAGAGTACCGAGGGAGGTTCTTTGAAGAACCTTGGAAAAAAGAGGTATCCCATTGACATACATAAACCTTACAAGAGACATGTACGATGGTGCAAAAACATGTGTGAGGACTCATGAAGGAATGACAGACTTCTTTGAAGTTAATATTGGGTTACATCAAGGATCAACTTTAAGTTCATACTTATTTATAATGGTGATTGATGAGTTAACAAAACATATTCAAGATGAAGTACCTTGGTGTATGTTATTTGCAGATGACATTGTGTTAGTGGAGGAGTCTAAGGAAAAAGTTAATACAAAATTGGAACTATGGAGAGAAACATTAGAAAGTAAAGGCTTCCGACTTAGTACAATAAAGACAAAATATATGGAATGTAAGTTTGATCATTTGGTTACTTCAGAGGATATAAAAATTAAAATTAGCATACATTGCATCTCAAAAGGAAAGTTTTAAATACCTAGGGTCAATTTTTCAGAGTGATGGAAGAATTGATGAGATGTTACGCATAGAATTAATGTTGGTTGGTTAAAATGGAGAGGAGCATCCAGTATTCTTTGTGATAAGAAGATACCATTAAAATTAAAAGGTAAATATTATAGAACAACAATTAGACTTGCCATGTTTTATGGTTATGAGTGTTGAGCAGTTAATCATCCACATGTACAAAAGATGTCTATGACAAAAATGAAGATGTTATGAGTGGTCATACAAGAAAAGACCGAATACATAATGAGGTTATTGGAAATAAATTATGTGTGGTACCAATAGAGGATAAAATGAGAGAATATCATTTAAGGTGGTTTATGTTGGAAAACGTGGTTGCGTAGCGGAGCTTGAATATCAAAAAAATAATAATATGAAGAGAAAACATGGGAGATCGAAGGAGGGGGCGGACCTCCAATGGAGTCCCCCCCCCCTCTCTTTCTTAATCAAAATCTCTTAACCCTAATACAGCCTATCAACCCTTATATAATGAGCTGTAAAATAGAAAATGACCAAAATGCCCTTAGTACTACAAGCAATTACAATAATACCTAAAACATCAAAAATTACAAAACTAACACTAAGAACACTAAATATGTAAACACCCCCCTCAAGTTGGGAGTGAGATATTTCAAACTCCAAACTTGCCAAAAAACTTGTTGATTTGATTTTTTTTCTTTTTTTTAGCAACCTTCTTGGCTGCAGCATTCTTCATCTGTCTTCATGACTGATCCAATTTTCAGCAACATCTTTGGCTGCAACATCAACTCAGCCTTTGGTTGATCATCTTTAGCATCATCTTTGGCTGCAACATCAACTCAGCCTTCTTGGTTGATCATCTTTAGCAGCATCTTTGGTTGCAATATCAACTCAACCTTCCTGGCTGATAATCTTTAGCAGCATCTTTGGCTGTAACATCAACTCAGCCTTCTTGGCTTATCATCTTTAGCAACCTCATGGGTGCAAAACATATTTTAGCAATCCTCATGACTGCAATCTTTACAAGAATCGACAGATTGGAGACATTCCATCAAACCTACCTACACATGGCTACCTCTCTTTCTTACTTAACTCATCAGTATGGCAATTCATCCAATCTCATTCTTCTGTATCCATCATATCACTAATGAAGAGTTGGCCATGATCTCAGGTCTGCTACACTGCATTCTCGATACCACAAAACGTTTTCAACGAAGGGCGCAGTATGCAACCCGGGGAGAACAATTTTAGGACACAAGTAAATGACAAGATCACCGTGGCATGGTTGCCAGGATTTTGCACTGCTCATTCACGGCAACCAGCTGGGCCTCCTTCAAATCCAGAAGAGCACTTAACCAATCTTTCTCTGCCTCAAGGTCCTGGATCTGGCTGTCCTTTTCAACATTCATCTTCTCTAAATCAGCAACAGTGGAGACTAACCTCTTGAACAGTTTCTCCATTGTTTGAAACTGTTTCTCTGATGATATAAGTGTCAGTCTTACACTGACAAGGCCACTAATACTCGATCTCAAAGACTCCACATCCTGCCTCACTTGAAAGAGTTCCTGTTCATTTTCTGCAGCTTGTTGCCTCTGTCTAGAGGTTTCTTCTGCCATTTCTTCTATCTTTTGACGCATTTTCTTCAACATTTCATCAATACCTGATGCTAACTTTTCCATCTCTTCCACTTTTGTTGACATTTTCTCAACTTGGATCGACTTTTGTTTGATCTCTTCTTGGCCTAAATTTACCTTTTCCTTCTCAACAGCGGTTTCTGCTTCAGCAATAATAACCCTTTTTGACAAGAGACTCCATCGCATTTGTAACCAAATAGCACTGACTTGATTACATCACCGATATGTGCCCTATCATATTCATCAAAAACCTCGACTATTCCAGTCCTGCAGTTTCTTCTCCTCATCTGAACTTTCAAAAAACAGAAAGATCAATGTGCTTGGACCAATCTGCTAATGGAGTTCCATTTTTGTCTACAAATCCCACTCCTTCTTGATGTTTTATCCCACAGGAAGTATGTGCAAGATGTGAAACAGCTATAATTTTGGCCTTGGCCTTCAAGTATGTCATCCATGTAGCAGCAGTCTTTACTCTATGCCAGAGAACTTCTAACTTCCTCTTCCCCCTTTTTCTCTGAGTTGACAACTATCTCCTTCACCTCGGTCAATTTTGCCTGTAGAATTTCTTCTTGGTGTCGACATCGTTCCAGCTCTTGGATCCACATTATGCCTTTTCTCGATAACTCAAAGGTCTTAACCGATTATAGTCCTCCTCAGTCATCTCATATGTGTAAGGCTCTGGCTGGGGACTAAATGTTCCCAGAATCATTTTCGTACTGTCCACCTTGAGTCCGTTTTTCCAAACAGTATTGGTGTATTTAAGGCCAGAGACAATATTGTTGTGGACCAAGAATGAGAACTTGAGGCTGTAATGGCATCCTTCTTTGAGAACAAACAGTGGGTTGCATGATTCGTGTGCCAGAGGAAATGGAATAACCAAGTCAGGTCTACCAGGAGATAAGATGGAGAGACTCAATATCCTGACCTCGGGCTCCAAACTTTCTCCAACAGAGTTGAAATCCACACTGCCCAAAAACTGCTCTTTCCACCTCCTTAAGCTCTCATCATCCTTGTCTTTCTCGAGTTGTTCCTTGATGGTACAGAGAGGGCCCAGATTCAGTGGATATCCTTTGCCTTCTTCCTCTTCATCATCCTCTGCTTCTGTCCCACAGAAGGATGCCTCGCTGACTTGCTTGCTCAGCTTCTCGTCATGCTCATTGGCTTTCCAGCTAGCAATTCTGTCTGGGTGCAGTCTGCACTCCATAGGTCAACACCCACACCATAATAAAAGCTCCGGCGGCCAATACTTGTCAGATTCCTCGTTTTCATCCGGGCATGATTTAATAATCACTTGTTGCACCCTGCAGCTTTACAGAAGTCATAATTGACTGGCCCCTGAAACACCATAAATGATGGGCCCCTAAGATTTAATGGTCTCAATGCCTCAACGGTCTTCTAATGTGTTAGGTTGCAGTCAATAAAGTCCAGTTCCACTTTCTTGGGAATACGAATAGTACAGCCATATGCAATAAATGCAGTCACCATAGCCTGTTCCATGTAAGTGTGCTGTACCCAGATTTACCTTTGCCATGAAACCATGGGCCTTTCAACTTAAACGTTTCTCCTAGATTCCATTAGATGAATTATGAGCAGAGCCATTTAAACGAATAGATTTACGGCTTGCTTCCACCGTGCCTACCATGGCTACCAAAAATAACAGCACTTCTCCTCCTTATAAATGTTGAATAAGGTTGTGTGATCTCCATGTTTACTGCACTTGTCTGATCCACATATTCGAGCATTAGCATACTCGTTGTATTCTCAGAAGTTATATTTGGCCCTCCAAGGTAAAGTATGTTCTCCATGGGAACTCCAGGTCCTCGCTGGGAGCTCCAGTTGCACAATTAATCATCTGTGTGGGGGTGATGATGCGAGGAACAGGATCCAGTTCAGCCTCAATTCCCTTTGCCAAGGAGATTATTATAAGAAAAGAAAGCCTTTCTTGTTTCAGTTGAAGGCAAGCCGTTTATCACAATATCAGCATCCCAAACGGCTTCCTGCAAATTGGTGACTACTTTCAGGGGACACACTGGCGTATCAATCATGTTCAAGCAAAACCCATCTTTCAGAATCTCATCTGCATTCAAAGTTCTATCACCAAGCCTAGCCTCAACATATTTCAGATAAGATTGATCGTATGACTCTGATACCATGTTGGAAAACGTTATTGCGCAACGGAGCTTTAATATCACAAAAAATAATAATACGAAGAGAAAATATGGGACATCGAAGGAGGGAGCGAACCTCCAATGGAGACCACCCCCTCTCTCTATCTCTTTCTTAATCAAAATCTCTTAACCCTAATACAACCTATCAACCCTTATATAATGAGTTGTAAAACATAAAATGCCCTTAGTACTACGGGCAATTACAATAATACCTAAAACATCAAAAAATTACAAAACTAACACTAAGAACACTAAATATGCATATTCTTCAACAGTTTGGACATATAGAAAGAAGATTAAAAGAAGAACCTATTGTTGTTGCTTTTGATCTCTTTATACCCAATACAATTTTAAAAAACAAGATGAACATTTAATTACTTATAAGAGTGGATTATTACAAACACAAATTGATTATTTTATTTATAGGAAAAAGATAGATTGTGTTGTAAAGATTGCAAGGTAATTCAAAGAGAAAGCTTAATTACTCAATATCGACTTTTAGTAATGGATTTGGAGGTTAAAATGTGGACAAAGAAAAATACAGTGCATAGAACTATTCATACTAGACAATTAAACCTCAAATGTGAGAAAGAAGATATATTTAAACAAAAGTTTTTCAAGGAGATGCATGAAATTATCTAGTTAAACCTTTTAATATATGGAACAATATGGTTATACATATTAGGGAAGTGACAAAAAATGTGTTAGCGAATCTAAGAGAGGCGTACTGGTACAAAAAGAAGTTTGGTGGTGGAGTGAAGTGGTGCAAGATAAAATCAAGGCAAAGAAGACGTGTTACAAATTTCATTATACCAAGAAAATTAATGAAATTTTGGAAGCTTATAAGAAAGTAAAGAAAGAAGCAAAAAAGGTCGTTAGTGAAACAAAAGTCAAAATTTATGAGGATTTATATAAAAAACTTAACTCAAAAGAAGGTGAAAGAGATGTTTTTAGGATAGTTAAGGCTAGATATAAGAAAACTAAGGATTTTACTTTTGTTAGATGCATCAAAGATGAGGATGAGAAGATTCTAGTGGCAAATGATGATATCAAAAATAGATGGGCGTATTCAAAAGAATGAAGTCAAAGAGGCTCTTAAATATATGAAGGTTGGTAAATCTGTACAACTAGACAATATTCTTATAGAAGTATGAAAAATCCTAAGAGAGATGGGGCTCACTTGTCTCAAGACAAGACTATTTAATGAAATATGAGGACTGAAAAGATGCCCGACGAATGGAGAGTGAGTTGCAAAGATATTCAAATTTGTGTGAATTATCGAGGTACCAAGTTAATGAGCCATACTATAAAATTATAGGAAAAAATTATTGAACGTAGGTTAAGACAAATTTCGAGTACAACAGAGAACCAATTTCGATTCATGCTTGACAGATCTACTATTGAAGTAATTCACCAATTGAGATGTCTTATGAAACATTTTAGAGCAAAAAAAATTTTACATTATATTTATTGATATAGAAAAGCTTACAATAGGGTGTGAAGAGATGTTCTTTGGAGAACCTTTAGAAAGAGAGGTTCCTCGTTGACATAAATAAATCTTATAAGAAACATGTATGATGGTGCAAAAACCTTAGTTGTCAATAGCGCGCTATAGCGAGAGGTTCCTCATTAACATAAATAAATCTTATAAGAAACATGTATGATGGTGCAAAAACCTTAGTTGTCAATAGCACGCTATAGTGGCCACTATAGCGCGCTATAGCGTTTTAGCAGATCACGAACCGCTATAGCGCGCATTAAATAATGGGCGAACTGTTTGGGCGCAATTAGCACCGCTAACAACACTATAGTGGACCGCTATAGCGATCTGCTATATCATTGTTTGCATACAAAAAGGTTTGGATCGGGTTGATCCAATATCCATTGGAGAGACCCGATCTGAAGTACATAAAACCTAAACCTAAGACGTTGCATTGTTGTTGTCTCCCGCATCGCATCTTTTGCCTCTCTCTCGCCTCTTGCCTCTCGCCGCTACTCTCTCCACCATGGAACTTATCATATTGGTATTCTTGGATTTTGGCATGAGAAGGCGACGTAGAATCTCTGAAACTTTAGCAGGTAATGTTTTGAGATGTGGCATCATTTCACGCACAAACAAGAAGATGATGAGATCGCGATGATTTGCGTGCGGCACTCTTTTGATGAAAGGGAGTTATCAGGTAAGGAGCAACCTTTCCCTTCGCGTACTCTACAATATGCACATTCCTTTTGGTGTCACGTGAGTTTGAATGGACAAACTCAGTTACAAAGAAGTGGGTGTGGAGTGCAAGCAGAAGCTGGTGTTTGCTCTCAATGGAGAGAGTGGAGCTTTGTGGATTTGATCCTTCGATCACCCTCTTGGAGTTTCTTCGTCTTCAGACTCCTTACAAGTGAGCCAAACTTGGCTGCGGCGAAGGTAAGGGCGTGACTTTTTCTGGATTTACCTTCAACAGTGGGTGAGGGTGATGCCAGCAATCCTTCATGTTTTGCCAATTACGAGAAGGGAAAAAGAAAATAGAATAAAAAACAATTTAATATCTTACTTTTGGTTCCTTTAGAAAAGTATGTGTCCCAATCAGTGGCCGATTAAGCCACGGTGGGGACACTCGCACCATCCAAAGTTTGGAAATGTTAATAGAAGAATGTATAAACATGGTTCAGTACGTTAATGGAAGGCATGCCCCGTTTCTTGTCCCTTATTGATTAGCTTAATTGCATAGGCTAGTAGGTTTGGACAACTTCATTTCAAAAGTTATGTTTTCTTGGATATCTCATATCAGTCTAGGGAATATAATATATTACTCTTTACCATTAATTTGTTCTAGTGCCAGAAGTGAAAGTTGAAGCTCTATATCACCTCTTGTATTTTCAAGGTGTCAGAGCAATGAAATCTAGCTTCTATGTAAATTATTGGGAAAGTTATGCTGGATTTTGTTGTAAGCAAACATAAAGGACTGACAGAACTAGTGGGGAATCCAAATATGCATCCGGTCGTGACATAACGTACACTTTTTGTAGTTCTGACACTATGAATGCATATGTTCCTTTTGGTAACTTCATAATTTGCATCACTGGATGTAGTTTCATATATTTAAACGCAAGCGCATTTCTTAAGCACTTATGAAGGATTAAGAAAAATGTTCCTTTTGTCTCGTAGGTGGTTGTGGAGCTTGTGTAGTTCTTCTCTCCAAATACGATAAAAGAAGCAATCAAGTAGAAGATTTTGTAATTAGTTCATGCTTAACTCTTCTGTATAGTATAGATAGTTCTTAAGTTACTACCACTGAATGCCTTGGAAATTACAAAGATGAGTTTCATTCTATTCATGAAAGATTTGGTGGATTTCATGCTTCTCAGTGTGGTTATTGTACACCGGGCATGTGCATGTCACTTTTCTCCGCTCTTGTTAGTGCTGATAAGGCTTGTATGATGACACATAAATTAAACTCTTACCTCACCTCAAACTGGTATTCTTGAATTTTGGCATTAAATTGTCACTTCAGTTTGTTTATAGATGACAATAATAAACGATCAATTGGGTTGTGTCATTAGGGGTTCCATGGGCACTGCTCAAGAGGAATATTTACCTGAAGATAAGAGTAATATTTTCGTTTTGGTAAAGTCGACAAAATTTATGCATGCTTTTCATAATATATATGTTACATGTTTTGGGTAAAGGATAGCATTTCCTGTTGGACCTATTCTACATGTTCGGTATCTCACCCGTGTTATCATTTGGATATAAGGACATGTTGTTTATGTCATACATTTTCTATCATTCTTCCGTTTTGTTGTTGTTTTAGGAAGTACATAAAGAAAAGAGGTTTAAGCTTCGTCTAGGGAGTCTTATCTTCTGCGTTGCAAGAAGCGCATGATATATTTGGTGAAGTCGATGAGCTTCTTGCGTTTCTTCACATGGGACTCTACAAAATCAGTGGTAGGTAAATGGACTCACTTTCATTAGTTTTGTTTCTTGTTCTCTCATATGTGTAATGTTTTTCAAGCTCTTCTTTTAGCTTGCTCATTGGGCTTTCTTCACAAGTGGGTGAAGAATTTTGCCTGTTACAGGAGGAAGCTTGTTATTTTAAAGGTGTTACACCAACTGTGGATGTAAGCCCTTCTCACCTTTTTTTCTTTTTGCTTTGATATTGTTGTACATCATCATCTATGGTCTAACCAATGCAAGCTTATGTGTGTATATGCACACATACTCACAACATGCTTGGCTTCTGAGCCATTCTTTGAGTAGCTTTATGCTTCCAAACTGTTCCTCGAAGATTTTATTCCTTGTTATTCCAATACATCATGAAATATAGAGATTTTTGACACATGAAAGCAAAATAGGCTTCTTTAGAAGTTAAAAGTAGAATTTGTTTATTTAGTTTTATTCATATTTATGAAAGAAGTTGTGCTTCTTGATATTTCTTAGAAATTAGAAAATCCATTATATATATATATATATTTAATCATAAATAAAAGTATATCGCTATATCCCTGCTACCGCTATATCAGGGTCGACCGCTAACAACCCGCTAACCGCTATTGATAACATAAGCAAAAACATGTGTGAAGACTCATGAAGGAATGACAAACTCCTTTAAAGTTAATATTGGATTACATCAGGGATTAACTTTAAGTTATTTAGTACAAACATCGAGCTATTCGGACTAAATGGTGGAACCTCAAAAGCGATAAAGAAGATATATTTAAACAGAAAGTCCTTCAAGAAGATGTTTGGGATTATGTTGGTACACCATGTGATATGTGGAACAATATGACTATACATATTAGGAAAGTAGCGAAAGATGTGTTAGGGGTATCTAAGGGAGGTGTACCAATACAAAAAGAAGCTTGGTGGTGGAGTGAAGTAGTACAAAATAAAATCAAGGCAAAGAGGGCATGTTACAAATTACATTATGCTAAGAAAACTAATGAAACTTTAGAGACTTATAAGAAAGCAAAGAAGGAAGTGAAAAAGGCCATAAGTGAAGCAAAAGCTAAAATTTGGGAGGACTTATATAAAAAACTCAACTCAAAAGAGGGTGAAAGAGATATTTTTAGGATAGCTAGGGCTAGAGATAAGAAAACCAAAGATCTTAATTATGTTAGATGCATAAAAGACGAGCATGAAAAAATTCTAGTAGCAAATAATGATATAAGAAATAGATGGAAAAACTATTTTTATAATCTTTTTAATGAAAATAAAGATGTTAATATTAGTTTAGGAGATTTAGCCAAGTTAGAAAAATATATAAACCACAATTTCTACCGATGTATTCAAAAGAATGAAGTCAAAGAGGCTCTTAAACATATGAAGGGTGGTAAATCGGTAGGACCAGATAATATTCCTATAGAAGTTTGGAAAATACTAGGAGAAATAGGAATCACTTGGCTCACAAAACTATTTAATGAAATATGGAAAAACCAAAAGATGCCCGAGGAATGGAGAGCAAGTACACTTATACCCATATATAAAAACAAGGGAGACATTCAAAATTGTGCGAATTATCGAGGTATCAAGTTAAAGTCATACTATGAAATTATGGGAAAGAATTATCGAACGTAGGTTAAGACAAGTATCAAGTACAACAGAGAACCAATTTGGATTCATGTCAGGCATATCTACTGTTGAAGTGATTCACCTTTTGAGATGTCTTATGGAACATTTTAGAGCAAAAAAGAAAGACCTTCACATAGATATTTATTGATCTAGAAAAAGCTTATGATAGGATACCGAGGGAGGTTCTTTGGAGAACTTTAGAAAAAAGAGGTATCCCATTGACATATATTAACCTTATAAGAGACATGTATGATGGTGCAAAAACATGTGAGGACTCATGAAGGAATGACAGACTTCTTTGAAGTTAATAATGGGTTACATCAAGGATCAACTTTAAGTCCATACTTATTTATAATGGTGATGGATAAGTTAACAAAACATATTCAAGATGAAGTACCTTGGTGTATGTTATTTGCAAATGACATTGTATTAGTGGAGGAGTCTAAGGAAAAAGTTAATAGAAAATTGGAACTATGGAGAGAAACATTAGAAAGCAAAGGCCTCCGACTTAGTAGAATAAAGACAGAATATATGGAATGTAAGTTTGATCATTTGGCTACCTCGGAGGACATAAAAATTAAAATTGGGACACATTTCATCCCCCAAAAGGAAAGTTTTAAATACCTAGGGTCAATTTTTCAGAGTGATGGAAAAATTGATGGAGATGTTATGCATAGAATTAATGTTGGTTGGTTAAAATGGAGAGGAGTATCAGGTATTCTTTGTGATAAGAAGATATCATTAAAGTTAAAAGGTAAATATTATAGAGCAGCAATTAGGCCTGCCATGTTTTATGGTTCTGAGTGTTGGGCAGTTAATCATCAACATGTACAAAAGATGTCTGTGATAGAAATGAAGATGTTGAGATGGATGAGTGGTCATACAAGAAAAGACCGTATACATAATGACGTTATTAGAAACAAATTAGGAGTGACACCAATAGATGATAAAATGAGAGAATATCGTTTAAGATGGTTTGGACATATAGAAAGAAGATCAAAAGAAGAACCTATAAGAATGTTAGAAAAACTAAATTTGAAAAGTATTAAAAGAGGTACAGGGTGACCACAAAAGTGTTGGAAAGAAACAATAAAGAATGATCTAGCTTATTGGGAGTTAACTCCTAACATGGCACACGATAGGGATCTGTGGAAATAAAGAATCCATGTAGCCGACCCCGTCTAGTATGGGAAAAGGCTTAGTTGTTGTTGGTGGTGGTGGTGGTGGTTAATGATAAGTTAACAAATCATATTCAAGATGAAGTACCTTAGTGTATGTTATTTGCATATGATATTGTGTTAGTGGATGAGTATAACGAAAAAGTTAATAGGAAATTGAAACTATGGAGAGAAACATTAGAAAGTAAAGGCTTCCGACTTAGTAGAACGAAGACAAAATATATGTAATATAAGTTTTATCATTTGGGTACTTTAGAGGATATAAAATTAAGATTGGCATACATTGCATCACTCACAAGAAAAGTTTTAAATACTTAAAGGTCAATTTTTTAGAGTGATGGAAAAATTGATGGAAATGTTACACATAGAATTAATGCCGGTTGATTAAAATGAAGAGGGGTATCAAGTATTCTATGTGATAGTTGAAAGATAAATATTATAGAGCAACAATTAGACAGTTATGATATAGATGTTATACATAGAATTAATGTCAATTGGTTAAAATGGAGAGGGCATAAGGTAATAAGAAAATACCATTGAAGTTGAAAGGTAAATATTATAGAGATGGATGAGCGGTCAAACAAGGAAAGACTGTATACATAATGAGCTTATTAGAAACAAATTGGGAGTAGCACCAATAGAGGATAAAATGAGGGAAAATTGTTAAAGATGGTTTGGACAATGTAGAATGACTACCTAAGCTCCAAGGATGCTCTCGTAAGAAGATATTAAAAACTAGATTGTGAAAATGTTAAAAGAGGAAGAGGACGACCACAAAAGTGTTGGAAAGAAACAATAAAAAATTATCTAGTTTATATTGAGTTAAATGCTAGCATAGCACATGATAGGGCCCTATGGAAACAAAGAATCCATGTAGCTAACCCCATCTAGTATGAAAAAAGGCTTAGTTGTTGTTATCGCAATTAGACATGTTATGTTACGAGTGATGGGCAGTTAATCATCAACATTTATAAAAGATGTCATTAGCAAAAATGAAGATGTTAAGATGGATGAGTGGTCATACAAGGAAAGACCATATACATAATAAGGTTATTAAAAACAAATTGGGTGTAGCACTAATAGAGGATAAAATAAGGAAAAATCATTTAAGATGGTTTTGACATGTAGAAAGATGACCAAAGGATGCTCCCGTAAGAAGATATGAAAAACTACATTGTGAAAATATAAAGAGAAAGTGGATGACCACAAAAATATTAGAAAGAAATAATAAAGAATGATCTAGTTTATATTGAGTTAGCCGCTAGCATGGCACATGATAGGGCTATCTGGAAACAAAGAATCCATGTAGTCGACCCCATCTAGTATGGAAAAAGGCTTAGTTGTTGTTGTGTCCCTGATATCGTGATTGGATTCCTACATTTTGGATCAGTTTAGTTTATTGCGCACACTTCTAACATCTAAAAGGAACATACTGCAGCATCTTAAACTCATTTTAGAAGGCATTACCATAGAAACTTGCTTTGAACAGTTTGCAGTATGGACCTCTCTTAGACAGTGTCCAACGGTTAACCCAAGGTGACCTATGAACCATAAGATCTTGTACAGGGGGAGGCACCTCGGCTCCCCTCAACCCCACGCCGTCCCCCTACATGCACACACCACACCACACCCACACATATACAAAAGATACCTGCTGGCCAATTGTCCTCCACCCACCTATGCATGCCCACACATATAAGAACTTTTTTCAATGCACAGGGTCGGTGCCATCTTGAAAATATTTTAGTATGAGAGAATATCATGCAGTTAATCTGTCAGATCCTTACTATAGATCATGGATTTGACCGTGTTCCATACTTTTCATAAACGGGAGAATAATCCAGGACTACACTAAGCTCAGTATTATAGCCCACTGTATAGCATTGTGTTCAACCTTGAGCTATCCATTATTTTTGGGGTAAATACCCCAGCGTTATAACTTTGGCCATGCACAATAACCCACTTTATACAGCATGTATAGTATGGAGTGTAGCCCACTAAGGACCCTGTGGGATATACCTCATTACAAAAAAATTCTAATTTTGAGTGAGGCAGACTAACTCCGCCCATGTAAGGGATCACCCTTGCATGGTCGGTCCCAAGCCCGGATAAAGGAAGAAAGTTGTGTTAGGCTTCTGACAGTCAACGTAAAACTTTGTCGGATTTTTATACCATGGATTACACAAATTATGAACATTGCTTTGGGCATCCCTGCCTAACAACGTCCTGCAGAGCCCGAATGCAGTGAAAAGTAAGCAAGGGTCACTACATTTTCGTCCGAATGTAGTGAATCAATTGCAAAGAAGGTTCCCACATCATGGACGGGTGTGGGTAAACAAGGATAGTGTAGTAGACATACAACGATATGGTGACAGATGACATTGAAACTAATGTTAGGAGCAGAGGTTTTGAATATAGTTTGTGCTTACACACCCGAAGTAGGACTAGAAGATAGTAATAAAGACAGCTTTTTGTGAAGAGTTAGATAAGGTGATTCAAAGAATTCTACAAAGGGAGCTAATTTATTTAGGAAGAGACTTAAATGGGGATATCAAGATATTCGTGAAAACTTTGGTTTTGGGGATATAAATGAGGAAGGTAGGGAGATTTTAAATTTTGCTATGGCATTTGATCTCTTTATAGTCAATACAATCTTCAAAAAACGAGATGAACATTTAATTACTTATAAGAGTGGCTTATCACAAACACAAATTGATTACTTTATTTGTAAAAAAAAGATAGAGCGTGTTGTAAAGATTACAAGATAATTCCAGGAGAAAGCTTAACCACCCAACATCGACTTTTAGTTATGGATTTATAAATAAAAAAATAGGCAAAAAAGAAAAGAGTGCATCGAATTATTCGGACTAAATGGTGGAACTTCAAAAGCGAGAAAGTAGATATATTTAAACAGAAAGTCCTTCAAGGAGATGCTTGGAATTATGTTGGTACATCTTGTGATATGTAAGAACAATATAACTATACATATTAAGAAAGTGGCGAAAGATGTGTTAGGTGAATCTAAGGGAGGTGTACCGGCAAAAAGAAGCTTGGTGGTGGAGTGAAGTAGTGCAAAATAAAATCAAAGCAAAGAGGGCGAGTTACAAATTACATTATTCTAAGAAAACTAGTGGAACTTTAAAAATTTAAAGCAAAGAAGGAAGTGAAAAAGGTCGTAAGTGAAGCAAAAACTAAAATTTGGGAGGCTTTATACAAAAAAACTCAACTCAAAAGAGGGTGAAAGAGATATTTTTAGGATAGCTAGGGCTAGAGATAAGATAACTAAAGATCTTCATTTTGTTAGAAAGACGAGGATGAAAAAATTCTAGTGACAAATGATGATATAAGAAATAGATGGAAAATTTATTTTTATAAGTTTTTTAATGAAAATAAAGATGTTAGTATTAAATTAGGAGAGTTAGCCAAATCAAAAAAATTTATAAACCACAATTTTTCAAAAGAATGAAGTCAAAGAGGCTATGAAGGGTGGTAAATATGTAGGACCAGACAATATTCCTATAGAAGTTTGGAAAATCCCAGGAGAAACAGGAATCACTTGGCTCAAAAGACTATTTAATGAAATATGAAGAAACCAAAAGATGCCCAAGGAATGGAGAACGAGTACACTTATACCCATATATAAGAACAAGGGAGACATTTAGAATTGTGCGAATTATCGGAGTATCAAGTTAATGAGCTATACTATGAAATTGTGGAAAAGAATTATCAAACATAGGTTAAGACAAGTATCGAGTACAACACAGAACCAATTTGGATTCATCCCAGCGATTCACCTTTGAGACGTCTTATGAAACATTTTAGAGCAAAAAAGAAAGACCTTTACATGATATTTATTGATTTAGAGTACCGAGGGAGGTTCTTTGAAGAACCTTGGAAAAAAGAGGTATCCCATTGACATACATAAACCTTACAAGAGACATGTACGATGGTGCAAAAACATGTGTGAGGACTCATGAAGGAATGACATACTTCTTTGAAGTTAATATTGGGTTACATCAAGGATCAACTTTAAGTTCATACTTATTTATAATGGTGATTGATGAGTTAACAAAATATATTCAAGATGAAGTACCTTGGTGTATGTTATTTGCAGATGACATTGTGTTCGTGGAGGAGTCTAAGGAAAAAGTTAATAGAAAATTGGAACTATGGAGAGAAACATTAGAAAGCAAAGGCTTCCGACTTAGTACAATAAAGACAGAATATATGGAATGTAAGTTTGATCATTTGGTTACTTCAGAGGACATAAAAATTAAAATTAGCATACATTGCATCCCCAAAAGGAAAGTTTTAAATACCTAGGGTCAATTTTTCAGAGTGATGGAAGAATTGATGAGATGTTACGCATAGAATTAATGTTGGTTGGTTAAAATGGAGAAGAGCATCCAGTATTCTTTGTGATAAGAAGATACCATTAAAGTTAAAAGGTAAATATTATAGAACAACAATTAGACTTGCCATGTTTTATGGTTATGAGTGTTGGGCAGTTAATCATAACATGTACAAAAGATCCCTATGACAGAAATGAAGATGTTATGAGTGGTCATACAAGAAAAGACCGTATACATAATGAGGTTATTAGAAATAAATTATGTGTGGTACCAATAGAGGATAAAATGAGAGAATATCGTTTAAAGTGGTTTGGACATAGAAAAAAGATCAAAAGAAGAACCTGGAAGAAGGTATGAAAAACTAGATTTTGAAAGTATTAAAAGAGGTAGAGGATGACCACAAAAGTATTGGAAAATGACAATAAAGAATGATCTACCTTATTGTGTGTTAACTGCTAACATGGCACATGATAGGGCTCTATGGAAACAAAGAATCCATGTAGTCGACCTTGTCTAGTATGGAAAAAGGCTTAGTTGTTGTTGTTGTTGTTGTTGTTGTTGTTGTTGATTGGGGCACACTCCTCACCTCAATATGTATCCACTGCCGCATGTCATAAACATGTGTATGGTGCATGTGCATGCCTGGTACATGGCTGCACATACATGCCTGCCAACCCATTCCTTGTGTGTTTGCACACTTGCATGCCCAAATGCACTCATCATCGTGAGTTTTTAGTAGCTTTTGGGCAGAAACACTTGAACTATAACATATCAGAAATTGTAATTTCTTGGCAAGGGATCAATTAAGAAAGCACTCCTGCACTGACAACTGAAAACCGTTGACCAAGTATTATATTGTAATCGTTTAAGTGCACATAGACACAGGAAGGTAGAAAACGTAGTTGATAGAGACTGCGGTTTTGACTCCTCATGTTCATGAAAGCAATATCCTTATGATCTGTTCCAATTCCAAATCAAATCATTGGAATATCGAGGATCCTATAACAATGCAGTCCATCTACCTAGTTAACAAGAAAATCATGGGCGCGTGCTCCTAGAAAAATCTCACTTGTTTTTCTTACTATCAAAACCGGAACAAGATCGATAAATTTAGTTCTGTGGGGAAGCATGCTTCCCCCTAGCTAGAGTGTATGATAAAGTTAGCTCAAACGGAAAGTTCATGGAATCAGCCTAAGAGTCCTAAACGAACTGCAGACAAAATGGACTGAGATTAAAGTTCTACCTCCTCACTAGGAAGGGATCGGAACTCTCACCATGTACAGTAGAAAGTGATAAATCTGATAAATATAAACAGTCAATGAGCCGCAACAGAAGCACGTCTTTGACAGTAAACTATAGAAGTGGGCCATTGTAGAGCAGAATCCGGATAAACCATGAATCTCAGCAAAACTAGATCTCAAAATATGAAGCAGCAGGTAGTGCATTTTCAGTTTCCATCTGCAATTGCGAGCTCCTTAATGAAAAACACCTTCTAATACCGAACTTTCTAATGAACAAAGCTCCGAATTTTCACCTAATGTGATCTTCAAAGAGCACAAGGTTTGAAACTGTAAATCTTCAATATTGTAAAAGCGAGATCCAAACTTACCCACAAAGTTTTCCGTATTGTGTTCGTATTGAACCAAATGAGGAAGCAATTGCAATCGTGCAAATAGAAACCGATAAGAAAGAAAAAATCGTACGTGTACCAGAGCAGGGGGCGTCGTGGTCTCAAAGAGCAAAGCATCTGGTTTATCGGCAAGCACGGGAGATTTGGTCCAGAGGCAACTCAATCCACATCGGCATGAATACAAATTATCAAGATTATCAGGAATCCAAGTCCATCCCTTCACAAGGACGCTGACATGGTTCATCTTCAACTCCCCGCATTCACCACCTTCCGGATTCTGAATCGCAGAAGAAGAAGAAGGTTTCTCCTTGTGCCTCTCTCTGAAACGCTCGCACCCAACCACGGAATCCCACTCTCTGAAAGCAACCATCATATCTACAAACGGTTTGTGCGCGTAGAATCCATTCGAAGGCAACCCAATTGGGTTCGAGTTACGAAGAACAGAGGACACCGAAGGGATCGGCAAGGGGAGGATAAGAAAGAGGGAAATGAGAACGACGGCAAGCCCCAACATCGCTACTGCGTAGTTGAAGAATTTCACAGGGTGTTTAGAGGTGAACAGCGTCATGAGCATGACTCTAGAAGTAGTAAAAATGCATTTGAGGAGCCTCTGGCCATTGATTAAGCGATTTCCGCAACCATGGTGATCGCCGTTCTCGTTCAGGAATTGCAGAAGACAGGTGAACCAGGATGACGAAAGAGAGACAGAGAGAGTTCCGTGCCGCAGAAACCACTTACAGTGATCCTTTGAAAACCTCAATCCACGGCCTCACCGTCTCGATTTGTCAAATCGTCTGCTGGCCTTCGTAGTAAAACAAGGAAAGCATGGAGGTCCAGACGTCGTTTTTCTGTAACCGGTAACCAAAAGTTTAATAAAGTTAGCATGAAACGTTTCACGTGTTCCATATCGTGTCTGGATTTTCATGCCATTCTGAAACAGGAAATGGCTCCGTGCATAATAGATTAAAGGTCATGAGTGTAATACCCGGAGATGCATCAGGCTTCGGCATCCCAATTGTCCCCCCAGAAAAAGAAAGTTCAGTTGGATAAAATTCAGGTGAGACCATGTTCGTGTGTAAGTGAGGGTTGGAATCACAAACGTACCTCATGAACTGGTCTACTCCTCCCAATGATCTTCGAACTTTGTTACATTAGTACGAGATCCATTGAGTTACAGTGCTTAGATGTTAATTTTGTCAGGTGAGGTGGCCGCCGCCTTGCGGCACCTGTGAGTAGGTTTCGCAACCAAGCTAGATTCCACAGCGAAATATGGAGCTTCAGTGCTTAGATGTGCAAAGTTGGTTCCGATAACTTTGTGGCAAGTCATGTCTATGTGTTCGGATCAGGTAACTTCGGGTTTCAGCTCAAAACAGGCTAACCCTGACTTGACCCAATCCCTTTTAAGGGTCATTTTGCACAAATCAAAGAAATTATTTTTAAGAAAATAAGTTTGAATGAAGAAAGCAAGAAAATAAGGGGAAACCCGCTAAGAACCTTGAAAAGAAAACATATGCAAGGAAAAATGAATTTGAAAATGAAAGAAACTCAAATACGTTAAGTCTAACTCGACTAGACGCGACGATGGCCAAGACTTTCAAAGTGTGTATACAAACACGCATGCAATATGCGTGTGTGTGCGTGCGCATATTCAAGCCAGATTCAGGTGTACCTGGACTAGACCCAAGTTCCAACTTGCCTGAAACTGGAAACCAGAACCGAACCAGGACCAGGCCGGTTCTGGTTCTGGTTCTGGTTCTGGATTGGAACCAGCAGGTTTCGGTTCAGGTTCAACCACCAAACCGTAAAAACCGGTAAATAATATTAATTTTTGTATCAGCAACACTCAGGAGCCTACAGCCACCTAATTGAACAGTTCATAAGCTCACAACACCCATTAGGATTTCCATAAGTTGAAGGAGGATTCAAAATTGAAAAGATTGTTTTAATGAAAAGGTTCTTAAATATTTATTGGGAAATAATAAATTACAAACGGAAAAGAAAATTGAACCTTAGGCCTCAACTAGAAAAGAACAGCAATTATGTATTATCAAAGTTCTTACTCAGCATGTCCAAGATGTGGATCTCTTGATGAGAGGCTTCATTCGCTTGTCCTCGTCAAGGGAGATCATACCCAAATGAGAGGGGTCCTCCAACATCATCTTCGCCACCAAATACCCTGCAATCGACCACGTCTGAAACTTTCGAGCTTGTTTTCCTATGTATATTCCAAGTTTCCCATCATAATATTCCCGCCAATTATCTTTCGAAATGCGGCTTTCTGCTAAGTCAATTGCCTGACGAGCAATCTGCGGTCTTCCAGTCTTAATGCAGGCAGCAGTGAGTAACCACAACAGCACTAGAAGGGAAAGATAGAAATCTTAGATATTCATTAGTGTAAACACTTCAAAAGCCTTCACAATTTTCTTACTATAAAAAGGAGATGTTCCACCTAGAAGTACTTAAAACTCGTCAAATCTACATCTTCAGCCGTGAAAAACATTATTTTGGCACAGAGAGGACTAGTGATAACAATCTAATAGTCAAAAGTTCTGATTGATTGGGGAACAGGATTATCTAATGGTCAATTGCCATTAGTCAATATCATATGATTCATTGCAATGGTGTGCACTAACAGGAACCAGATGATGGAAGACTTATATAATAGGTTCATAGTATTACAAGCCATTATGCCCTCGGGATCCTTTTTTCGATCTTCACCAACTTTACAAGGTATATGATTGTATTCTGTTAAGTTTTAACTACGCCGCAATCCTGAATGTTGTGTTTATGCCCTATGGATGTCCACACAAGCTGAACTGAGCAAATCTGTTCACTCTAAGTTGTGAAATTTGAAGACTGTAAAGTTTTCTAAAAGACAAGGACTATCGGAAAGAACTCTATAACCTCATGATATACCTCCTTGTAAGCTAAAAGTTGCAAAGAAGGAACAGTTGAGAGGAATTCCGAATGACAAAAAAGACCAAGAAAAAAGAAGAGAGAAAATTAAATGATAAAACTGCTCAATTTTCCTAACCTGGCCAAGATCCTCCGTTATGATAGCTCCATTGGGTATTCTTTGGATCACAGCCCGTCACTATTCTCCATTCATGGCTGTCTATTGCTGGGCAAGTAATCTTCATCGTACATTCGCCACTAGTTCTTGCCAGCCTACTTCAATGAGATCCATGATAGCCATGGATTGCTCTGGAGTTGAAAGAGACGACAAAATTGCAACAAAATACCCCAATTCAAACCACCTGAAATCCATCCGAGCAGGACTAACATTTTCGACGAAGTACAAGCCGTGATTTGGCATAAAATTGAATACCCTGTCGGGAATTGAGTCAAGAATGACATTAAACTTGTTTACTGCTGTATGAGAAACTCCCCAGTTTTGTAGCGATATATGTCATTCAGTTAGATCGAAATCAAGCCAGAAGTAACTTCTCATACGGTAGCTCAAGGCATGCAACCGTTCTACAATTCGCTCAACAAATTCTTTACCCTCTGCATCATGCTTCAGCATAGATAAAGCACTCCTCAGTGCCATGAAGAAGAGTGCCTGAATTTCAATAGGATAACCATATATACCCTGCAGGAGAATATTGCATAATATAATCCTTTTTATTCAGAACTCTTAACAAGAAAATGGCATGATGTTACAATTAATCATTGAACACAGTTAAAGGCTAAGCGGCTGACTTGGCAATTGGAGAAAAAGTTATCATCCTCGCAGAAAGGCATTTTTTTATTTCCTGAAACTGAGCAATGTAACACTATCTGATGATATAAACAACAGTTCTTGCATGAATATCTAACTTAACCAGCTCATGTGATCCAGAAAAGCAACCATCTGAAGAGTAGACAATTGCAAAACAGTGACCTCAAAACCAAATCCATGAAGTAGCTAAAAGAAAATGTATTGTGATTTCTGCAATTCCAGAGCAGGCTGAATTTCTTTGAGACACCCTTCTTTTGGCTTTCTTGTAGCAAGAAAGATAACTGACAGGCAACTTCATATTCAGCCTCCTCTGAACTATCATAACACCCGCAAGTTGAACATACATTCTCTGGCTTTGCTGTTGTGAAGTGCTTAGAGAAGTTGTAGCATCTCGAAGCATATATAAAATTTAAAGAAATACAAAGAGACTCGAATTATTGAATATAGGTTGAGACAAGTATGAAGTACAATAAAGAACAAATTTAGATTAATACCAAGAAGATCTACTATTGAGGCTATTTACATATTTATTTATCTAGAAAAAGCTTACGATAAGATACCAAGATATATTCTTTGGATAATCTTAGAAAAGAGAGATATCCCATTAGACATGTATGAGAATCTATGAAAGAATGACACATTTCTTTAAAGTTAGATATTAGATTACATCAAGGATCAGAAGTCCATACTTATTTATATTAGTTATTGACGAGTTAACAAAACATATTTCAAGATGAAGTACCTTGGTGTATGTTATTTTTGGACGACATTGTATTAGCATATGAGTACAAGAAAAAAGATAACAAGAAAATGGATTGGAGAGAAAAATATTAGAAAGTAAAGACTTTCAACTTAGTAGAATAAAGACAAAATATATATAATGCATGTTTGATCATTTTGTTACGTGACATAGAAACATATTGTGAAGGAGTGAGATTCGGGTCTTACCTTTTCGGTACTCTGATCGCCGGAGGTTTCCAGTGGACGCAACAGATGTTGATGACGTCACGAGGTTTCCTCACGAGGGTTTTCTCAGACGACTGTATTCTGTATATCACTTCTGTAAGAAGCTTTCTGTATATTTTTTTCTCTGTGAATGGATGCCCTTTTATAGGCATCCGCTCCCCTGTCGTCTGGCATTCTCCTCTCGTGGCTTCTCTCGTCTGGGAGAGGTAACGGATGGCCATTACCGGATTTTCCGATAACGGTTGTCCGTTACTTATCAGGCCTCTCCTCTGGTAACAGCTGGATGGCCAGTCCAGCCGTTTCCAGAGCCGAGAATGGCCATTACATTGTATCATCTCCCACTTGGTCATTCGAGCCAAGTGTATCGACATACTGGTTTTTCCTCCCACTTTCCTGGGGTTTTCCCTAGTTATGTCGATCCCTGATTACTATTGCAATCAGAACCTGTTGTGTGGTTATTTCCCTACATAACAAATCATCCGTTGTATGGTTATTTACCTATACAACGACATATCTCAAACCCATGTTTCTAACATGTTTTGAGAAGAGTTCTTTCGTTATGCCTTTGGTTAAGGGGTCTGCCAACATGTCTTCTGTTGGCATGTATGAGATGGATATTTCCTTTTTCATAACCATATCATGAACATAGTGGTATTTTACCATTATATGCTTGCTTTTTGAGCAATCTGCACCACTCTTAATAAGAGTAATTGCTGCATTGTTATCACAATAGATAACCACCGGCTCATCTGTTATTTCCAGCTTCAAATCACGTATGAAGCGGCTTATCCAGACAGCACTTATTGCAGCCATACAACAAGCAATATACTCAGCTTCCTGTGTATGCAATGCTACACAACCCTGTTTCTTACATGCCTAAGAAACATCACCACCTCCAAATAAGAATATTTGTCTTGAGGTTGATTTGCTGTCATCTTTGCTCCCAGCAAAGTCAGCGTCTCAGTATCCTACCACTTCTAATTCATTTGCTTGAAAACATAGTTTCAAGTCCTTTGTTCCTTTCAGATATCTTAGAATCCTTTTTACAGCTATCCAATGTTGTCAACCTGGATTACTTTGATATCTACTGACAAGACCAACAACAAAGCTGATATCAGGTCTTGTACACAACATAGCATACATCAAGCTGCCAACAGCTTGAGCATAAGGAACATTAGGCTTATCGTCTCCTTCATCGGGACAATCAGCCTTACTTAGTTTCACCCCTTTTGCAACAGGTGTATCTGCAGACTTGCATTCATCCATTTTGAATTTCTTGAGGATATAGTCTATATATCTCTCTTGACTCAGGCATAAGAGTCTAGATCCTCTATCTCGAGAGATCTTTATACCCAGGATATAGGATGCTTCTCCCATATCTTTCATTTCGAACTTGGAGTTCAACCATGACTTGGTTTTGACAATCATTTCATTGTCATTTCCAGTCAACAATAAGTCATCGACATACAAAGATATAATGACAAAGTGGCTCCCACTGTTCCAAACATAAACACAGTGATCAAGTTTGTTAGCCACAAACCCAAGTTCTATAATGGCATTTTGAAAAGTCAAATACCATTGGCGAGGTGACTGTTTTAGGCCATATAGGGATTTTTTCAACCTATACACTTTATCTTCTTGGCCTTCAATCACAAATCCTTCAGGCTGCTACATGTATATGATTTCTTCTAGATCGCCATTTAGAAAGGCGGTCTTCACATCTAACTGATATAAATTCAAATCATAATATGCAGATATTGCCAGGATTATACGTATGGATGCAAATTTCGCAACTGGGGAATATGTCTCAACATAGTTTATCCCTTCTTTTTGCGAAAAACCCTTTGCAACCAACCTCGCTTTAAACTTGTCGATTGTACCATCGACCTTATATTTCTTTTTCAGAACCCATTTACAGCCTATGGCTTTTCTTCCCTTTGGCAAATTAGCCAATTCCCATACTTGGTTTTTCTCAATGGATTCAATTTCCTCATCCATGGCTTTCTCCCAGTCTGTTGCTTCCGATGAATTCATTGCTTGCTGATAAGTCAAGTTATCAGTCAATTCATCTAAATCTACCGAATTACACACTTCTTCTGAAAGGTAAGTGTGATAATCCTTTAAATAGGATGGAATGGCTCTTGGCCTCTTATGTCCAATTAAGGTATCGGTAGTTTCAGGAAGTTCTTCTATGGGCTCAAAAGATGATTGGTCAAAATCTACCAAATCCTCAGCATACTCTTCATTGTTTTCTAGGATGTCATTCTTAGAATCTTCTAAGAATTCAGCTTTCAATGAGTCCTTGGTCCTTATAATAGAACCGATATCCTTTTGAACCTTTTGGATATCCAATAAATATACACCTCAAGGACCTACTGTCTAGTTTATCTCTATACTGCTCAAGGATCTTGACATGTGCAATTGATCCCCATCTCCTGAGATGACCTAGGTTGGGTTTTCTCCCAAACCACATCTCATATGGTGTAGTGAACACAGCTTTACATGGTACTCTGTTGAGCACGTAAACAGCTGTGCTTACCGCTTCTCCCCAAAAATATCCTTGTTAGAGAGGCATCAATAATCATAGACCTTATCATATTCAATAAGGTTATATTGTACCTTTCAGCTACACCATTTTGTTGAGGTGTTCTAGGCATTGTATTTTGTTTAGTAATACCAAAGTCTTTATAGAATTCTAAAAATTCTGCTGAGGTATACTCACCTCCTCTGTCTGATCTCAAGACTTTGATAGTATGCCCCAATTGATTTTCCACTTCTTGTTTATATTCTTTAAATGCTTCAAGTGCCTCTGATTTATGTGCTAAAAGATATATATACATATATCTAAAGTAGTCATCGATAAAGGTTATAAAGTAACCCTTTCCTCGATGTGTCTTTACTCTAAAAGGTCCACATAAATCTGTGTGAATAATCTCTAACAGGGTTGTTGCCCTTTTTATTTCCTTGGGAAAGATTTTCCTTATCATTTTTCCTTATATACAAGCTTCACACTTGTTGAAAGTCTTTTCCTCAAATTCGGGTAATAAGTCAAAGTTGGATAATTTCCTCAACTTTTCCAGACTTATATGCCCTAGGCGTTTATGCCACGTATTCACATCAACAGAAAAGACACTTTCAATATAAACAGAAGATTGATGATTTTCATTATCGGATAACTTGAACAGTCCATGTTCTACATCAAATTCTCCCGAGAACAAGATTCTCCCATGTTTTTCCACAGTCACCTTGTTAGGTACAAACCTTACTTCAAAACATTTCTTTACTAAGGCAGGGACCGAGACCAGATTGCGCCTTATAGATGGCACAATTAACACATCGGTCAGTACAATTGGTTTGCCTTGTACAAATATCCTAAAGGATCCAATACCCATAACATCTGAGAAAGTATTGTTTCTCATGTACACACGATGTTGTCCGGGTTGATATTCCTTTAGATCAATTGCCCCTTCCTTGGTTTTTGAGATGTGTCTCGTAGCTCCTGAGTCGATCCACCAACCTGTAACTGGGCGATCCAAGTATAGGCATTCTGAAATTACACAGATTATGTCCTGCTTCTCCGATTGTCCGCGTTGTGGGTTGTTTCCTCCACCTTTCTTGTTGCGGCAATCCCTCTTGTAGTGCCCCATCTTTTCACAGTTGAAGCACTTGATCCAGGAAGCGGTTTCCAGTGATTTCTTAAAAGCTTGACCGCCTTTCTTGTTATTCTTGCCAAACTTTTTATTTGGTTCTTTTTCTGGTTGGATTTGGAGCTAGATGCCAACTCATCCTGGACTACTAGCAATTTTTCTCTTTTGTTTTTGAGCATGTGTTCTTGCTCAATTGCTAGCTTTAGGGGCAATTCTGAAAGGTTGATTTCAGGCCCTAACCTTAAGGCAGTGGTGACCATATTCCATGATGGAGGTAGACTGTTCAGTATAGTTGATATCTGCATTGGTTCGGGGATGACTGATTTTGCTACAGCTAAATCCCTAGCCATTACCAGCATATGATTTACATGTTCTACTACATTTTCCCCTTCTTTCATTCTAAAGGAGTTGTATTTTTATAGTAGCAACTGCACATGCAACTTTGCAGTTGTATCATACTTAGCTGTTAAAGAGTCAAACAACTCTTTTGCAGTCTCATATTCCTCAAAGACCCTAATCAGGTCAACCTCCATATAAGTTAACATTACAGTTATTGCTATGGTATCGTCTTTTAGAAATGTTAAATTTCTAACTGTTGTTGACTTCGTCTGATGATGGAGGATACACTTTTTCTTTTAACACATACTCTACACCTTCCAGTGTTAGAGTTAATGGGATTCTTCTCTTCCATGTCTGAAAGTTCATACCGTTTAATTTTTCTGTTTTTGCCAGTTCGAATACACATATCCTAGAACTCATTTTTGTTTGGCAAAAATATCAAGCAAGCTGTCTTATTCTTTCTAAAGGAAACAAAGAAAAACACAAAGCAAGAAACATGTTAACTTGATGCAGAAAATCTAATAATTTTAAGGGTTTTTATGCCTCTAAACCAATACCAAAGGATAAATCTGTAATTTTATTTATTTGTCCCTTTTTGTAATTTTTGAAAAATTATAAGGACAAACTCGTAAAATCACTATTCGGTATTCTTGTAAAATTCGCAACTGATCGGGGTTAAAATCGTAATTTTAACTCTCAGAGCGAATCTGTATTTTTTCAAAAGGAACAGGGGTAAACCTGTCTTTTAATTGAATGGCAGAACTGATATTTTCCATACCGGGTTGGATAATACCATAAATCAGTAGCCCCTGATATTTTTATAATTTTCAAAAACGGCCAAGGGGTAAACCTGTCCTTTTGTTGTGGCAATTTTGAAATAATCAGAAAACGATGGGAGCAATTTTGTCTTTCTTTCTCAATACCTGAGGCGGTTTTCCGAAACCACTGGCGATTTCAGAAAACCACTGTTGGTTTTCGAGAAACCGTAGGCGATTTTGAAAACCGATGGTTTTCCTGTTGCAGTTTTCTGAAAATCGCGGTTTTTTTTTATTGTTATAAAAGCAAAAAATAAAAAAAAAATGTACAGGTATCTGGATTTTTTGAGAGAGAGAGAGAGAGGGAGGGAGAGGTTTCGGTCGTCGGCGTCAGCGGTTTTTCTTCTTCTAGGCGCTTCAGCCGGCTGCTTTGTTTTACTTTTCTGTCTCGCCATTGGGCGTTTTCCGGCTTGCCGTTGTTTTGACTTTTGAGGCTTGCCTCTGATTTGCTTTTAGGGCTTTTCCGCCGGCTTGTCTCTAGTTTGCCTTTGGGACTTTTCCGCCGGCTTGCCTCTGGTTTGTCTTTGAGGCTTTTCTGCCGGCTTGCCTCTGGTTTGCCTTTGGGGCTTTTCCGCCAGCTTGCCTCTCGTTTGTCTTTGGGGCTTTTCCTCCGGCTTGCCTCTGGTTTGCCTTTGGGGCTTCCCACCGACTTGCCTCTGCTTCCCTGTCTGACTGCCAATCGCCGAGTGCTCTCTTCTTCTTCTTTTTTATTAAAAAAAATTCTAACCCTCTCTCTTTTTTTTTTCAGGGAACTAGGCCCTGATACCAATGAAGGAGTGAGATTCGGGTCTTACCTTTCCGGTACACTGATCGCCGGAGGTTTCCAGTGGACGTGGCGGATGTTGATGACGTCGTCAGGTTTCCTCACGAGGGTTTTCTCAAACGACTGTATTCTCTATATCACTTATGGAAGAAGTATGTATATTTATGGATGCCCTTTTATAGGCATCCGCTCCTCTGTCGTCTGGCATTCTACTCTCGTGGCTTCTCTCGTCTCGGAGAGGTAACTCATGGCCATTACCGGATTTTCCGTTAGGGGCTGTCCGTTACTTATGAGGCCTCTCCCCTGGTAACGGCTGGATCGCCGGTCCACCCGTTTCCAGAGCCGAGAATGGCCATTACATTGTATCATATTGCACCCCTCACGAAAAAAGCTTATACAAAGAGGAAGAAGAAGATCACAAAATGGTGGTAGGAAACAACAAAGAATGATATAGCTTATACTGAGTTCACTGTTAGCATGGTCCATAACCTTGCTCTATGAAAACAAAGAATTCATGTAGTCGGCCCATCTAGTATGGGAGAATAGTTGTGTATAAAGGGACTTGATACTTTGGAAAACCAAAAAGCACAACATCTAAACTGTACACGCCCTTAAGAAGGGATAGCTGAGGCACCAAAGCTACTAGAACCAAAGGTTGGATGCTGGCTAACGGCTAATTTCATGTATAAAATTTGAGTCTTTACATGTGTTTGATCTTTCTAACATCGTACCTAATCGGCACAGTGATGGAGGGTAGAGTGACGGCAATCATGGTCGAGGAAAACGACATAAACGATGGCGGCAGGGTTGTGCCGAGGCGGTGGTTGGGCGGCCCGAGAGCGATTCTGCGGATTAGCGAAGCTGGCTCGTATCAAACAAGCATTTGAACTGACTCGCTGGCTTCATCAATCCTGGTGTGCCGAGTCCAATTGAAGATACTCAAAATGAGCCACAGGGGCAGAGGAATCTCGGTCGTTTTCACTTTAACATCGATGCAGCTGGTAGCCGGAGGAGTTACTGGTTTTGAACTTGATGGCTGGTTCGTGACAGTGGCGAGGGGAAGAAAATGGAAGCCTTTCTTCCGCTCGCTCAAATTGGAGAGTTGTAGAGACTGAGAAAGAGGAGCAACGCTCGAGCGAGGAAGAGAGAGAAAGAAAGACTTCGGCTCTGTGCTTCTTCTGACTCCTATGACAAAACGGGCAACGGAAGAATTGATAGAGATGTGGATAGAATTAATGTGGAGAGGAACATTAGATATTTTTAGATATTTTTGTGATAAAGAAGATATCATTAAAGTTATAAGAAACAAAAACAACAATTAAGCCTTTTCTCATACTAGAGGGAGTCGGCTACATCGATTCTTTGTTTAGATAGAGCCCTATCATGTATCATGTTCGCAAAAAGCTAGATCATTCTTTATTGTTTCTTTCCAACACTTTTGTGGTCATCCTCTACCTCCTTTAATACTTTCGAAATCTAGTTTCATACTTTCTTACACGTTTTCTTTTGATATTCTTTCTATATGTCCAAACCACCTTAAACCATATTCTCTCATTTTATCCTCTATTAGCGTCATACATAATTTATTTCTAATAACCTCATTATGTATACAATCTTTTCTTCTATGACCGCTCATTTATCTCAATATCTTCATTTTTGTCACCGACATCTTTTGTACCTGTTGATTAACTACTCAACACTCAAAACCATAAAACATGGCAGGTCTAATTGTTGTTTTATAATATTTACCTTTTAACCTTAATGATATTTTTTTATCACAAAAATTCTTGATGCTCCTCTCCATTTTAACCAACCAACATTAATTATATGTGTAACATCTTCATCAATTCTTTCATGACTCTAAAAAATGACCTTAGGTATTTAAAACTTTCCTTTTAGGGAATGCAACGTGTGCCAATTTTAACTTTTATGTCCTCTGAAGTAACCAAATGATCAAACTTACATTACATATATTTTGTCTTTATTTTACTATGTAGGAAGCCTTTACTTTCTAACGTTTCTCTCCATAGTTCCAATTTTCTATTAACTTTTTTCTTAGACTCCTCTATTAACACAATGTCATTTGCAAATAACATACACCAAGGTACTTCATCTTGAATATGTTTTGTTAACTCATCAATCACCATTATAAATAAGTATGGACTTAAAGTTGATCCTTGATATAACTCAATATTAACATTAAAGAAGTTTGTCATTCCTTTATGAGTCCTCACACATATTTTTGCACCATTATGCATGTCTCTTATAAGGTTTATCTATGTCAATGGGATACCTCTTTTTTCGAAGGTTCTGCAAAAAAACCTCCCTTACACCCTATCGTAAGTTTTTTCTACATCAATAAATATCATGTAAAGTTCTTTCTTTTTTGCTCTAAAATGTTTCATAAGACATCTCAAAAGGTGAATTGCTTCAAAAGTATATCTGCCTGACATGAATCAAAATTGGTTCTCTATTGTACTTGAAACTTTTCTTAACCTACGTTCAATAATTTTTTTCCCATAATTTCATAGTATGACTCATTAACTTGGTACTCTCATAATTCATAGAATTTTGAATATCTCATTTATTCTTATATATGGGTATAAGTGTACCCGCTCTCCATTTCTCGGGCTTCTTTTGGTTTCTCAATATTTCATTAAATAGTCTTGTAAGTAAAGTGATTCATGTTTCTCTTAGGATTTTCTAAACTTTTATAGGAATATTATCTTGTCTTACCGATTTACCACCCTTCATATGTGTAAGAGCATCTTTGGCTTTATTCTTTTGAATACGTCGGTAGAAATTGTGGTTTATAAACTTTTCTAATTTGACTAACTCTCCTAAGCTAATATTGATATCTTTATTTTCATTAAAAAGCTTATAAAAATAGTTTTTCCATCTATTTCTTATATCATCATTTGCCACTAGAATTTTTTCATCCTCGTCTTTTATGCATCTTACAGAATTAAGATTTTTAATTTTCCTATCACTTGCTCTAGCTATCCTAAAAATATCTTTTTCATCCTCTTTTGAGTTGAGTTTTTTATATAAATTCTCCCAATTTTTAGCTTTCATTCACTGACGGCATTTTTTGCATCCTTTTTTGCTTTCTTATAAGCCTCTAAAGTTTCACTAGTTTTCTTAGGATAATGTAATTCGTAACATGCCCTCTTTGCCTTGATTTTATGTTGCACTACTTCACGCCACCACCAAGCTTTTTTTTGTACCGGTACACCTCCCTTATATTCACCTAACACATCTTTCGCTACTTTCCCAATATGTATAGTCATATTGTTCCACATATCACAAGGTGTACCAACATAATTCCAAACATCTCTTAGAAGGACTTTCTATTTAAATATTTCTTCTTTCTCGCTTTTGAGGTTCCACCATTTAGTTCGAATAGCTAAATGCACTCTTTTTTTCTTTATCTATTTTTTTATTTGTAAGTCCATAACTAAAAGTTGATATTGGGTGGTTAAGCTTTCTCTTGGAATTATGTTGCAAATAAAGTAATCAATTTGTGTTTGTGATAACCCACTCTTATAAGTAATTAAATGTTCTTCTCATTTTTTGAAGATTGTATCGACTATAAAGAGATTAAATGCCATAGCAAAATTTAAAATCTCCCTACATTTCTCATTTATATCCCCAAAACCAAAGCTTTCATGAATACCTTGACATCTTAATGTCTCTTTATGAATATGTCCATTTAAGTCTCCTCCTAAACAAATCGGCTCCCTTTCTGAAATTCTTTGAATCACCTTATCTAACTCTTCCCCAAAAGCCATCTTTATATTATTTTCTAGTCCTACTTGGGGTGTGTAAGCACAAACTATATTCAAAACTGCTACTCGTAACACTAATTTCAACATCATGATTCGGTCACCTTATCGTTGTATGTCTAGTACACTATCTTTTAAATATTTATTTATGATATTACCAACTCCGTTTTGAGCTTTTTCTTTACCTGAGTACCATAATTTAAAACTTGTATTCTCTATCTCCTTTGTTTTTTCTCCAACCCATTTTGTCTCTTGTAAACATAAAATATGAATCTTTCTCCGAATCATAGTATCTACCACCTCCATTAGCTTTCGGACAATGTTTCGATATTTGAAGAACCAATACGAATCTTATTATCTAGGACTAGCTTCCTTACCCCTCACATCCGTCCATATTCAAAATGTGGAGACCCTCTCAATAATTTATTCACTACACTCGGGCGACAATGTAGCGAGACTAACTTCTTTACCAACACCCGTCTATGATATGGGAACCTTCTCTGCATTTGATTCATTGTATTCGGGCTCTGCAGTGTGTCGCTAGACAGAGATACCTCAAAGCAATGCTCATAATTTGTGTAATCAATGATCCCTTACATGAGCAGAGTTAAGATACTATTAATGTTAAAAGGTAAATATTATGGAGCAACAATTAGACCAATCATGTTTTATGGTTCTGAGTGTTGGGCAATTAATCATTAACATATACAAAAGATGTTTCTAACATAAATGAAGATGTTGAGATGGATGAGTGGTCATACAAGAAAAGACCGTATACATAATGAGGTTATTAGATACAAATTAGGAGTGACACCAATAGAGGATAAAATGAGAGAATATTGTTGAAGATGATTTGAACATACATAAAGAAGATCAAAAGAAGAACCTATAAGAAGATATGAAAAACTAGATTTTGAAAGTATTAAAAGAGATAGAGGATGATAACAAAAGTGTTGCAAAGAAATAATAAAGAATGATTTTGCTTATTTGAGTTAACTGCTAACATGGCATATAGTAGGGCTCCATTGAAACAAAGAATTCATGTAGCCGACCCCGTCTAGTATAGGAAAAGGCTTAGTTGTTGTTGTTGTTTATTGTACTCATGCACCTACGAACATGTCAGAATTTAAGAGGATCCGATTTCCACACATACACATACACACACACACACACATATATATATATATAAGGTCCCACTATCCAAAACTTTTGGGGCAATTTCTTGGGATCCACCTGTCTCAAGAGCAGGCTGGCAATATTGACCTGACTGGTGAGGGCTCAAGCCAATCTAACCCATAACCCAAACAGGATGGAGATTACCTGATCCAATCAGATTCGGGTTTTGAAACGGGATAGATGATCCGATCTATAACTGACTTGATACTTTCCCCGATTCATATCTGAGACACACATATACATATATATACATACGTATACATATATATGACCCATTTTTAACTTGTACCGATCAGAAAAAAATAACAGGAACCCATCCCGGACCCATCCCATTGCAATCCCTATTAAGGGTGGAAGGTTGAACAAATACTGGATGACACTTTGTGAGAGGAGTGAGCATAAATTGGTTTTAACCGAATTGCAGAAGCGGACTAAACTAGAGTTTTCGATTCGACTCAGTCACAGTAGGATTCATTTCGGATGGTTCAATAACTTTAAGAATTTCAGAATTCGGTTCCAAAAAGGTCCAGAACCAAAAAACACTGAATAATGAAAATTCTTCATCGTCCTTAGTCTTTCTTCCTGCAAGTTACATAGCCTCTTTACATCTCACTCTTTGTTTTATGATATCTCAGTAGAAACTCGTAAATAAAAATATGTTTTCATCTCTTCTAATGTTAGCACAGTGGGTGAACAAAACTCATTCTTTGGGTTTCTTTCATTTTTTTATTATTTTATAATGCTTCCAGGAAGATGACATTTAAAACCAGGGATATTTTTTGGAGATTGCATTATTCAGTCAAAGAAATCTGTTAACCGGATTAACCAAACTGAATCAAACCGAACAAGGGTTCAATTCAGTTACCTGAGTAAATCGGTTTAGCTTTGGTTATCAGATTTGATCCAAAATCAGTTTTCGGTTTATTTGGTTCAATTCGGTTATTGAACCTACCAATGGAAAATAAGTGGGCTGATGCTCACTCCTACTTGGTGATATGAAGATCAGCATTAAAAAATCCTGGGCGTCCAATGTCTCTTCCTTTTTCAGCTTTTAGGTACCATGATTCAAGTAGGTAAACCGTTCATCACACCCAGCGGATGGTGGGGATCCAATAGCACAAGCAGTCCGATGATACCATATATCACTAGATATTATCCAAAGTACTTTTACTGGCACGAAGAGCAAATTAGCTTATTTAGCCTTCATGAAACAAGTCCACATTGCTACCTATCTTGTGTAGGATCACACCCTTCCAATATGAGCACCCCCTTTAAACAAAAATTTTCAGATGTAAAATTTTGCTTACAAAAATTATGTGCGAAAGTGGCAACAAATTTACTGAAACTTGCAAAGAAATTTATCTCACTATTTGATGATTGTTGACAAGTAGGTTCTTATCATCATAGACTTTCTTGAACAGACACTCAAGAGTTAGCCTAGACGCTTAGAAAGAACGATTTTAGAATATGAGATTTTCTCAAAACAATTCCTACCCAAAACAGCTTTTCAAGAAAGTATGTTTTTCACTTGGCCAAATCAGTTGATGTTCTGTAAAACAGAATTGATTTTGTTTTTCAATAGGGGAGTTTGTATTTTCTTGGTTTTTATAAAAAAATAGTGGGATTCAAAGTATCCTTATTTTGAGGCTCCTACAAAATTTTGACATGAAAATGGATTTGTTTAAGGTGTTTTTATTGAAAGAGACCTTAAAAGGCCCACAACCGTAATTTTTTCTTGAAAAAAAGAAATTCTAAAAAAAGCTTTTAAAATTTTTTAGTTGTTCACAACCCCTCGGTACAATAAAGAATGGTCTAATCTGTCAACTGCGTGCGAAAATTCATGTCCATTGGGGCAATTTATGTTTGTGATTGTGTCATGCCATTTGTGTTTGTGTTCGAAACAAGTCAACTTACAATAAAGAATAGTCTAATCTGTCTTCATGTTTATTGGGTCAATTTATGTTTGTGATTGTGTGATGTCATTTGTGTTCCTGGTTCAAACTCGTGTTTTTATTGTTCATTTCCTCTTCGCACCACAAACCCGAACAAGGTGCATTTTTTCCGCTACATTGAGTGAATGCAAAACCCAAACTTTCATGTCCTGTTCGTGTCAAGTTCTCATCTCATGCAATGCCTTGTATCGCTAGCTTAGCTTAACCTAATATTATTCTCAAATTTCTTCATCTCCGTTATAGGCTCCGACCCGTCTGGGCATGATCTCTAATAAGACCTTAACTAATACGGGTTAGTGCACGCTTCTCAAAACGTTCTCTCGGATCCATCAACTACTACGTGAAGCAACCTTGTAGAAAATTAAGAATTTTTTATTTGTGCAGCAAGATATAACTTACTTGACCTTGAATATGTACCTTATATGATAGTAAATAAATATAGTTATGCTCTTTTTCGACATCATATATGTTTAAAATTGGTGATGAGCAATGGAAACAACTTGTAAGAACCATGGTTCTCCTCGCCACAGAGTCAACTCAAAAGAAACTTCAAGTTGGTCATGAATTCGAAACCCGTGTGCCTTTCTTAGGGGATCCCTGCCTTTCCCAGCTGTTCTAGCAGCTAGGACTCTTGGCAGGGGACCCTGCCAAGAAACTTTCCGTTGAAGGTCACGAGTCTGTTGTTAATACCAGCACATGAGCACCACAGCGGGTATCGTATTGCCAACTAAATTGCCCATAATCTGGTAGAAACTGCAAGCGCAAGAAAGATTCACATGGAAATAATTCGTCACAGTTACCAAGCAAGACTCAAGCTATTACACATGGAAATGACAGGTACTCGGGTATGACAGTGTTTTAATTAGAAGATGCACGTAAATAAGCATGCAACAGCAGTACAAGGCCACAGATCAGTATGACAGAATTTCCAAACCATAAGCACCCAGAGCGATAGCTCACCTCACTAGGGGACTTGAGACACAAGTTGCAGATTTTTATTTCAGAACCTGGTGCGTGCATACGGGACTTCTGCCTCCCCATTCTAACCAAGAAATTCTGAATAGTCGGAATGAACAGTAGAAAATATCATAACATCAAGTGTATCTCTGAATGAACAGTACGCCTATGGCTGAGTGGCTAATACAATTAATGTTTAAAGATGCAAATGAGTGAAATTCCTTACCCATTCTAACCAAGAAATTCTGAATAGTCGGAATGAACAGTAGAAAATATCATAACATCAAGTGTATCTCTGAATGAACAGTACGCCTATAGCATTTCCATTTCTCAGTAGATTCTGTCCACCATTGGATCTTGGTTTGAGAATTTGCCCATGACAACAAATAATTAAATCAAAATACACCAAACGTAAAACAATTGGAGAATGTAGATCAATATCAAAATACACAACTATATTTTGCACAAGAGAAGCAAGGATATGCAAGAAAAAGGGAAGAAGCCTGAGTTACAAAGAAAGAATTGGACAGACCAATATCGAGTAGCAAGGTAATCCTTGTTAAATCAAGAAAAAGAAGCCGTTCCTGAGGATTCTGCTATGTCCTCGGGAGGCTTAGGCGTTACTGTTGCTGAACCCTCGTCTACCAATTTCCCCCTATCTGTGCTTCCATTTACAACTTTGTTCAGCCTCCTTAACCATATGTCATAATCCACAGGATATGGAGTGCCACAAAGACTGTCAACATAGTCAGCGAATGCTTTCAGCAGTGCTGAAACCTCCCCAAGCTGCTGCTGAATCGATCTTTTAGCCCAACAACTTTCCCTCCATTGAAGTGCTGATTCTATTGAATCCTGCTGCTGCATCAGGCCACCACATACAAAGTAAAGGAGATACACAAGGCTTTCAGCATCTGAAGTAGGGCATAGTTTTCCTTGCTGAAGAGCGTGAGTCGAAGAAAACTGCAAGTTAATGGTTGGGGTATCTCGGTCCTCCAAAACCGCATGGCCCCAAGATACTGGGATATAACGAAATTTGCTACCATTGTTAGAAGCATCAACACGGAGTATATTTTCAGGACAAATGTCGCCATGCTGGATGTTCGCTGATGCAGCACTTGTCAGAGCAGACAAGCAATCTCTGCAGCAGCGCAAAACTTCCTCAGAGGAAAGCGGGCCTTTGCATGCAACAATAGATGAAAGAGTCTCACCCACAGGAAATGTAACAAGAACTGGGATTCCACACCACGGGTGATCACACCGACTACTTGGACTCTGCTTTTGGCATGAACCAGGATGCAGCATCCTACCAGAAGCAACAATCTCCGGCAAGAATTTACTTGATACGCCTTGTCGCTTCATGATATTCAGGACCTTAGTCTGACGCTGAACCTGATACCACATGCTCATGTCCTCCCATGAAGGCTTCAGCCGTGATGGATGAGAACCTATATATACAGTTAATAATTCACTTGGATGTTCCAGATAAGTGGCACTATAAGATATGTAATTACCACTGACCAGAATATCCTGTATCTGGAAACTCTTCTGGCCTTGAGGATCCTCTAAGACCATAATATCACCAGGTTTAAGCTTTAATCGTGCTATTTTCTTCTCAAAACTATGCATCTCTTCACGTTCAAGTTCTACAATCTCTCCGGTCTGGTTATATGCTAGCTCTTGCGTTGGTGTAAAGACATTTTCAGGTAGATGATACTCTATCCTACGTCTTTCAAGACGAAGATTGTGACCTGCAACTAAAGCAGCAACGGATTTCTTTGGTGGTCCTTTCCACTGGACAATTGAATAAAATGTTGCTAGAAGCAACTGTAAAGTTCCAAGATCCCCCCAATTAGGATTCCCAAACTTGTTCCAGATGAGATCCACAGGAGAAACATTGACTTCTGCATGGTCTTTAATCCATTCTGCAATTGACTCGTACGGATTGTCTGTACCAATCTCCAAGTTACTAAGGTCACCCCCAATTTTCACCACCCCTCCAATTTTTGAGTCTAAGACCAGCAAATAAACAGCATTTCTACTAGCAGCATCCGATTTGCCTAAGCTCCTTGAAAGGATCAAATGAAATCCATAGAATAAGGCTTCTGCTATAGTTGTAGCTGAAAATCCCAGTTCCACTCCCTGTGCAATATCAGATTTAAATAGTGCAAGTTCCACCACTTGGTCCCAATGCGCCTCTGTGCTTCTACCAGTTTTAGCCAGTAAAGCTGCTCCACATAATGACCCAACTCTTCCCCTTGATGCAGCCTTGTCAACAGTATAAAATTTTGATCCAGGGTGCCTAGGGCAGCAAACGGAAAATGGCAAAGGGCTATTCTTACTCCAAAAAGTCCTCCATAGACCATCAACAATTGCATAAAGGAAATCTTCCAACGCAAGAAATTTATCTTCCTTCTGTTCATCAGATGCATAAGTTGTACAAGGCATTCTAACGAGTTGCTGAAACACAACACCCTCCAATGCATAATCAAACTTTCGCAGTTCATCAACCAAAAATGGTGGTCTGAACGATAGATCATTGTCAGTGGGATTCATGTCTGCCCTCTCAAGAATCCAATCTTCAATATGGCGTGTAAATGATTCAACATCAATGGCTTTCTTTGCATAATCTTTAAGACCCATGAGCGTTCTCTTGGATGTTGGATGATACTTGCTTGTATTTGAACCTTCTGACTTACTTGGTGAAACAACTGCACCATAAGGACATTACGTTTCTTTCATAAACTTGTACGGGTCAAGAATCGCATATGTATGCATACAAAATGCAAAAAGGAAGCGAGCTTTTGCAGATATTATAAGAATATTTTCTAAAGGAGAAAGTGGAGGTACATGAGATCAACTAGCAAATATTTTCACAACAAATTTTATTAGCTAAACAGTTGAACTATCCACTCATCCAGGTTTATCCTTCTTCATCGCTGGATTTATTCTGGCAAAAGTAACGGAATCAGGAAATTGAAATAGAGGATAACATTGAGGAGCATCTTCCAAATTACAAGCCAGTCAAACAATTACGGAGGAGAATCTTAAAAGTTGGAACTTTATCTTCAAAGATAGACTTGTACTACCAAGGGAAACATACTCTAGTAATGTGTACTAAGAAAAGTACAACCGCAAAAAACCACCTGCAGGTGTATTCTTTTATGAACCACCCATGTTCGAGTTACAACTCAGAGAGGCAGAGTATTTATTGTATAACTGTCATAAACATGTATTACTCTTTTAAAGAATTGCATTTAAAATATGGTACCACCAGCATGTTGCAAAATTGTAAAAAATCAACCCAAAGAAATACTAACCAGATTCAGACCTTCTGAAGCTCCCATCCAAATATTGTGTGGGAGATGAGTCAAAGTTTCTTGATCGGAATCCTAGAAACACAAAATTGACATGTTATGCACAACCATTATTCATCAAGTAAGAACCCACTTTATCCACAAGCCAACATCAACCACCAAAGCAGTAGTTTACAGACACTTTGCCGCAGCATCTCTGAAAGTCTATCATTAAGATTTTAAAAGGTCAAGCAAAAAAGTTCATGAATAATTATCTTATGACCAGAAAGAACACATTTAGGAACTTGAACTAATAATGTGGAAGACTTCGTATTCAGTGTATTGTTGCATAAGAATTAAGGCAGCAAACTCAATATTCGTGGACAAAAAAATACATTTCACCATGAAAAATTATTAAAACTACAAAGCTCCCATGAATGACTCCACGAATCAGAGCATACGGAATACAGTTTTCTTTCAGCTTAATAAGTCGGCATCATTTTGCAATGGAGGTGATCCCTCTATAGTTGCAAATTTAGCATAATGACTTGAGCCAGACATACAATACTTTGTTCAGATGATCAAGTGGGATCAACTTCATTTAATGAGCGTTCTACTTGAATCAGACACCCAATTGCATTGACTTAACTCAATTAGTTCCCAGTTACTTCAAGTTCAGATGGAACCAGCAGACAAGGGTAAGCTGCAGCCCACATAGCAAACTAATCCAGTATAGTTAATCACCTACCTCTGTTGAGTAGAGTTTTATTTTTAAGGTGAGATACACTGCACACGCTGGACAGAGGCTGACCAAAGATTTTTCTCTGTTTCTGCTTTTCTCATTCCTTTGATGCCAAAGAAGCACACATCTATCCAATGGTTACAAGTTCACCAATTAGAATCAGATTCCACGGGTCTAAGGCATGAATATACAGTTCTTCCGAGAACTAAGATAGATAAGTTTTATTTAAATTGACAGAGCCAATATTTTTTCAGACAAGTTTTAATTTCAATTGACAAAGCCAGATATTTTTCCACATTTGGTATATAATAAGACTAGACATCTGAAAGCATTACCAAAACTTATAAGAATATTTAATTATTCTTCCACATATCAAGGCATTTTCATAATCACGTTAAAATAACTTGATCAACTTGATACCAGTATGTGAACGCTCTCTTAATTAAAGAACACATGAAACCACAAAAGCCTGCAGAGTTGTTAAATTCAGTCTGGAGACTTGAAAAGACATATAAGCAACGTCATGGCATGTCAGTATCTAGAGTCAGATTCAACCTCTGCAATTCAAGATGCAACACCCAACTCCAACAAAGCAGCATCAGCTCCTTATTCCAAGTTGCACTTATCTTTTCAAAGGGCATTTTCTTTCATAGTTTGGAGAAAGTGTTTTATAGAGAACCAGGAGGACATCTTCATACAAAAAGAGCGCCAACAAGACTCCACGCTGACCGGCAGCCAATAAAAAACATGGCTCACTCCAAAGACGCAAGGCTGGAAGACTACCTTCCACCTCATTGCCCCATCATTCAGTACAAGGCAATGGGCAACAACTATTACGTTGGTGGTCTTGTTCCTCACAGGGGTTTCCCTTATCCCTTTCCATTGGACGAACAGCTATGAGGCCTCCAAGTGAGCCCATCCTTACAGAAAACGGGGACAGTTTGACATAAAGTATTAAATCCCACAGCAGATTGTGGTCTCTGAACTTGTCCTACTTTTCCGGAAAAGATCTAAAGGCTTCACCGGAGCAGCCGATTAACCGTTCAACTCTGTAATAATTTCCATAGTTGCTTGTACTGACTTAACTAGAAAAGAAACCCGTTGATTTTATCCAACAGGGTAGGACTTAACTAGCAACATTCAGGTTATTCAAGGGGCGTCTTTTTTTGCACGTAAAGAGCAAAAGCTAGTCAACTAGGGTTTCCGATTGAAGAATTTTCTGTCCATACTTACGTAATAGTCATCCCCTCACAAGGATGCGTCGTCAAAAGGCTGTCAACTAAAGAGAGAAAAGTCTAACGACATTTCCTCCCATATGAGCTCTTCCTGAAGAAAGATTCCGTCTTTTTGGTCACCACACACAGTAGCCAGCAATGAAACATCAAATAGAACGAGAATTAGAATAATCGATGAGTCGTAGCTTTCAAGCATGAAGCAACGCACCCGAAATTTCAAAAAGGGTGACGAAGAAAAGCGTTCATATCCAGGTGGAAAGCAAGAAATCGAAGACAAAAGTCGAAATAGAGAAGAAAGCTGACCTAATTTCATTTTGGCACCCCGATCAAGAAACGATGCCGCATCTAACCCTAAACATCAGAACCCCACATACCACCAAGCTGCAGATTCCAACTAACCACATCCCGATTAACCATAGGAGCCGATCTTTGCACTCCGAATAGATCTCAGTCGGCAACCATCAAGCATTTTCGCTACCCTTCCTGTGTCAGCGGATCAAGAGGACCTATATAACACCCTACCCTATTTTCCTTCAGCTTTCTTTGTCGCTCGTGACGAGGAACGAAGCTAAAGAGAACAAAATGCAATAACCTCTCCTTCTCCACTGAGAGTAGTCAAATGGCTAGAAAGAGAAGGGGAAGAGCTCAAAAGGGCGTCGTCCATGGCGGACAAAAGCTGAGCCTCTGCTCGCTCTCTTCGATGATGCTGCTGCTGTACCCACACGCCACAGACGCTTTTTATTCTTTTTTCTTCTCTTTGTCGTGGTTTGGGAATTCTGACTCTTCTTCTTCGTCAGTGCTGCCGTCAAGCCTTCTCCGGGGAAAAAAGAATCCTGCCGTCAAAGGGAGAGCCAGAGGTATAGAGAGGCCGTCCTTTGCCATTCGCTTCTACATTTAAAAAAATGTCAATTTGGGAAGACAGCCTCAAAGCCAAAACCCATGATAAAGTTGCCCGCGCGCAAGAGCATTGATCCAGTGCGTACGCTCTCTTGTACCTTCCCCTGCTATACCACCACCTAAATCGATCCTAATCGAAAGCACCTTCACTATACTCCCATCAGCCTTTAACTGAACTGCATACACCCACTTAAAAAGATAAAGAAACCACCATAAGGCCATAACGGTTTTCGGTCCTTACAGTAGAGCGGTTCCAGCATCCCAACGATCTGGTCGACGTCACACACCTACGTCAATTCCTCTTGGACACCCACGGGGCGGTCCTCGGGCAACTCTGCTAGCCCCACTCCGCAGGCGACGGCCACTACCCTATCATCATGGGCCACATTTCCACAACCTTAGTTCCGACTACCTCCGTCCAGAGGCTAGGCCACTCACAGGCCATACCTCCTTCCCTTGACGCGAAAAGGTCTTCGCCACATTGGCATGATTATGTTGGCCAATCTCTCATCTTCCGACTGTCTTCCGAATGTGTCTGTTCGCCTGTTTTTGTGTAGCGGATATCAAGGTTCTCATACAGGAGTTTCTCAGGGAGAGGTTCGCATATATTTTTCTCTCTAATTTTTCATATATATATTTTGATCTGTATTGGTTGCTTTTATAAGCAGTTCGCTCTCCCCTCATCCCAGATTTCTCTCATGTGACTTCCCTTGTCTGGAGAGTTAACTGAGACGTTACCGGGAATCTCGGTAACGTCCACCGTTATGATCTTGCCTTATCTATGCCAGGTAATGGACTGGATGACCAGTCCAGCCGTTACCTGAGCCGAGAATGGACTGATATTGCAATCGTTACCTGTTGTGTGGTTATTTCCCTACACAACAATTTATCAGTTGTATGGTTGTTTACCTATACAAGACTTTTATCCATTGTGTGGTTGTTTACCTATACAACACTTTTATCCATTGTGTGGTTATTTCCTACACAACAATCAAACTCCTCAAACCCATATTAGTAACATGTCTTGAGAAAAGTTCCTCTGTTATGCCTTTTGTTAAGGGGTCTACCAACATATATTTTGTTGGCATGTATGAGATGAATATTTTCTTTCTCATAACCATATCATGAACATAGTGATATTTTACCATTATATGCTTGTTTTTAGAGTAATCAGCTCCACTCTTAATAAGAGTTGTTGTTGTTGTTGTTATCACAGTAGATAACTATTGGCTCGTCTGTTATTTCCAACTTCAAATATCGTATGAAGCGGATTATCCAAACAACACTTGTTGTAGCCATACAACAAGCTACATACTCAACTTCCTATGTATGCAATGCTACACAACCTTGTTTCTTACATGCTTAAGAAACACCACCACCTCCAAATAAGAATATTTGTCCAGAGGTTGATTTGTTGTCATATTTGCTTTCAGCAAAACCAACATCTAAGTATCCTACCACTTTCAGTTCATCTACTTGAAAATATAGTTTCAAGTTCTTTGTTCCTTTTAGATATCTTAAAATCATTTTCACTGCTACCCAGTGCTGCCAACTAGGACTACTTTGATATCTACTTATAAGACCAACAACAAAGCTAATATCAGGTCTTGTAAACAACATAACATACATCAATGCCAACAGCTTTTGCATAAGGAACATTAGGCTTATCGTCTCCTTCATCGGGATAATCAGACTTACTCAATTTAACCCCTTTTGTAATAGGTGTATCTGCAGACTTGAATTCACCCATTTTAAATTTCTTGAGGATATAATCAATATATCTCTCTTAACTCAGACATAAGAGTCTAGATTCTCTATCTAGAGATATCTTTATTCCCAAGATATAGGATGCTTCCCCCATATCCTTCATTTCGAACTTGGAATTCAACCATGACTTGGTTTTAACAATCATCTCGTTGTTGTTTCCAGTCAATAATATGCCATCTACATATAATGATAAGATGACAAAGTGGCTCTCACTGTTCCAGACATATACACAATGATCAAATTTGTTAGCCACAAACCCAAATTCTATAATGGCATTTTGAAAAGTCAAATACCATTGGCGAGGAGACTGTTTCAGGCCATATAGGAATTTTTTCAACTTATATACTTTATCTTCTTAGCCTTCAACCACAAATCCTTCGGGTTGCTACATGTATATGATTTCTTCTAAATCCTTATTTAGAAAAGTTGTCTTTACATCTAACTTATGTAAATCTAAATCATAGTATGCAAATATTGTCAGGATTATACGTATGAATGTAAATTTCGTAACTAGGGAATATGTCTCAACATAATCTATCCCCTCTTTTTGCGAAAAACCCTTTGCAACCAACTTCGCTTTAAACTTGTTGATTTTACTATCGACCTTATATTTCTTTTTTAGAACTCATTTATAGCCTATAACTTTCCTTCTTTTTGGCAAATCAGCCAATTCTCAAACTTGTTTTTTCTCAATAGATTCAATTTCCTCATCCATAGCTTTCTATTAGTCTGTTGATTCTAATGAGTTTATTGCTTGCTGATAAGTCAAGTTATCAGTCAATTCATCGTTACATACTTCTTCTATAAGATAAGTGTGATAATCCTTTAAGTAGGATGGAGTGACTCTTAGCCTCTTATGTCCACTTAAGGTTTCGGTAGTTTGATGAAGATCTTCAATAGGCTCAAAAGATGATTGAGCTAAGTCTATCAGATCATCCACATATTCATCATTGTTTTCTAGAATGTCATTCTTAGTATCTTCTACGAATTCAACATCTCTGCTTTCAATGAGTCTTTGGTCCTTATGATAAAACCGATATCCTTTTGAACCTTTCGGATATCTAATGAATATACATCTGAAGGATCTACTATCTAGCTTATCTCTAGATTGATCAAGGATCTTTACATGTGCAATAGATCCCCACCTCTTGAGATGACCTAGGTTGAGTTTTCTTCCAAATCATATCTCATATAGTGTAGTGAATACAACATTACATGGTACTCTATTGAGTATGTAAACCGCTGTACTTACTGCTTCTCTCCAAAATACCCTTAGAAAAGCGGCATCGATTAACATTGACCTTGTCATATTCAGCAAGGTTCTATTGTATCTTTCAGTTACATAATTTTGTTGAGGTATCCTGGGCATTCTATTCTGTTTTGCAATACCAAAGTCTTTGCAAAATTTCAAGGATTCTGCTGAGGTATATTCACCTCCCCTGTTTGATCTTAAGACTTTGATTGAATGTCCTAATTGATTTTCCACTTCTTGCTTATATTCTTTAAAAACATTAAGTGCCTCATATTTATGTGCCAAAAGATATAAATACATATATCTAGAGTAATCATTGATAAAGGTTATAAAATAACCCTTTTCCCGATGTATCTTTACTCTAAAAGGTCCACATAAATTTGTGTGAATAACTTCCAACAGGGTTTTGCCCTTGTTATTTCCTTGGTAAAAACTTTCCTCGTCATTTTTTCTTGTATACAAGTTTCATACTTGTTGAAAGTATTTTCTTCAAATCTAGGCAATAAGTCAAAGTTGGATAATTTCCTCAACTTTTTAAAACTTATATACCCTAGATGTCACATATTCACATCAACAGTAAAGGCACTCTCAATATAAGCAGAAGATGTACTAATTTCATTGTCACAAAGTTTGAATAATCCTTATTCTACATCAAATTCCACAGAGAATAAAATTCTCCCGTGTTTTCCCACGATCACCTTGTTAGGAATGAACTTAACCTCAAAAATTTAATTTAGCAAGGCAGGGACTGAGACTTGATTGCGCCTTATAGATGGCATAATTAACATATCGATCAATACAATTGGTTTGCCTTGTACATGTATCTTGAAGGACCCAATACCTAGAATATCTAAGAAAGTACTATTTCCTATATAAACTCGATGTTCTTTAGGTTTATATTCTTTCAGATCCATTGTCCCTTCCTTGGTCTTCGAGATGTGCCATGTAGCTCATGAGTCTATCCACCAACCTGTCACTAGGCGGTCCAAATATAAACATTCTAAAATCATGCAGATTATATCCTACTTCTCTAATTGTTCGAGCTGTGGGTTGTTTCATCCACTTTTCTTGTTTCGGCAGTCCCTTTTATAGTATCTCATATTTCTACAGTTGAAACACTTAACCCGAGAAGCAGTTTCCTACGATTTCTTAAAATTTTGACCATCTTTCTTGTTATTCTTACCAAACATCTTATTTGGTTTTTTCTTCTGGTTGATTTTAAAGCTAGACGCTATCTCATCTTATACTATTAACAATTTTTCTTTCTTATTTTTGAGCATGTGTTCTTGTTCTATTATTAGTTTTAGGGGTAACTCTGAAAGGTTAATCTCAGGCCCTAATCTTGGGACAATGGTGACCATGTTTAAGACAGGGGTAGACTGTTTAATATTGTTGATATCTGCATCAGTTCAGGGATAACTGACTTTGCTATGGCTAAGTCTCTAGCCATTACCAGCATGTGGTTTACATGCTCAACTACATTGTCTCCTTTCTTCATTTTGAATGAGTTATACTTTTATAGTAACTGCACGTGCAATTTTGCAGTTGTATCATAGTTAGCTGTTATTGAGTCAAACAACTCTTTAGCGGTTTCATATTCTTCAAAAACCTTGATCAAGTCATCATTCATATAAGTCAACATGATTGTCCTTGCTATGATATCATCTTTAAGAAATGTTTTATATATTTCTAATTGTTGCTCATTCTTGTTTGGGGGTGGCGGACGCATAGTTTCCTTTAATACGTACTCAATACCTTCAAGTATTAGAGCTAGAGGGATTCATCTCTTCCATGTTTGGAAGTTAAGATCGTTCAACTTTTCAGTTTTTGTCAACTTAGACACACATATCCTAGAACTCATTTTTATGTGTTTGATAAAAGTAACAATTAAGTGATCTAAAAAGGAAACCAACACAAAAACAAGAGCATACATAGCACTAATCATATTAGTATGATGCATAATATCAAACAAGTATGCTAATGATAATTTCATAAGCTCTTTGGGACAAATTTGAATTTTTTCCAAAGAGTTTCTTCTGCCTTTGTACCCCTTAAATAATACCAAGGGCAAATCTATAATTTTATCTATTTATACCCTTTTTGTAATTTAAAAAAAATTGAAGACAAACTCGTAAAATTACTCTTTGGTGTTTTTGTAAAATTTACAATTGATCGGAGTTAAAATTATAATTTTAATCCTCAAGCTAAATCTATAATTTTTCAAAAGTATAGGGGCAAATCTGTCTTTTGACCAATTGGCAGAACTGAAATTATTTAAACCGAAAAAGAAAGAAAGGTAAAGTGACAGCCTAGTATTTCATAATTTTCAAAAACAACCAAAGGGTAAAACAAACTTTTTGCTCAATAAGGGCAAAATAGTCTTTTTACCCAAAAATATCTGGTCTGGTCAGTCAACAGAGAAATGGTTTGAACCCTTTGATCTTCTGGTAAACCAAGTGAGATATTGATTGCATCACATATCCCACCCAATTGACCTGGCGGCTTCGGCTAAAGAAAAACTCGAATGACAAAAATATAAATAGCTAAAACCGGTCAGGGCAAAATGGATTTTTTAGTCCTTTGCCCGAGACGGTTTTTTAGAAACCGCTGATTTTCCGGCCCGCGGGTTTTTTTATTCAGTACAAAAGGAGGAGAGAGAGTGTACATCGTAAAAAAAAAGAAAGAGAGGGAGAGAGAGAGAGGAAGGGAGAATAGAGAGAGGGGGAGGGCTCCGGCTGCCTTCTCTGGCTCCAGTCAAGCAGTCGGTGCCTTTTTTGGCTTGTCAACTACTTTTTCCCGGCTTGCTGGTTGCCTTTTTGGTTTAGTTTGCGTTCTTTGGCCTGTTTCGGCTGTTGGGGCTCTGTTGGTCTTCGTCTTCGCCTCAGACTTGGCTTGTTTCGTTCTTTGGGGCTTTGTCGGTCATCGCCTTCGCCTTAGACCTGACCTATTTCGACCTTTGGGGCTCTGATGGCCGTCTATTGTCTCAGATGTGACTTGTTTCGGCCTTTCTAGGCTCTGTCAGGCGGTCGCCGACGATCCTGGCTTCAGACATGGTCTTGCTGTCGTATTTTCCTCTCTTTTTTTTGTTTCCTCTTCCTACCTCATTGTCCCTTTCTCTTCCTTTTTTTTTCTTTCTCCTTTTTTTTGTTGCTACGCTTACCTTCTCTTCCTTCTTTTGCAGGGTTTTTTAGGCCTTGATATCAATTGTTGGCGAACCTCTGATCTTTCGACGATCCTGTCTTCAGAATGTGTCTGTTGGAGGTACCTGTTCACCTGTCTTTGTGCAGTGGATATTCAAGGTTCCCACACAGGGGTTTCCCAGGGAGAGTTTCAAAGATATTTTTCTCTGTGATTTTTCATGTATATATTCTGACCTGTATTGGCTGCTTTTATAAGCAGTTCGCTCCCCCTCATCCCGAATTTCTCTCATGTGGTTTCTCTCATCTAGAGCGTTAACTGGGACGTTACCAGGAATCTCGATAACGTCCACCGTTACGATCTTATCTTATCTGTGCCAAGTAACAGACTAGATGACCAGTCCGACCGTTACCTAAGCCGAGAATGACCAGATCTTATCATATCCCACCACTACATGAAGCATACTCATCCATCATGGAGAAGGAGAGACCCACAAGAGTCCGCAAATCTCTGCATCCTGTCTCGAGACGGCTACTGTAACGGAGTCATGTAAGACACTATAGCTTCAAATAACCCACGTGGCTCCAAAAGCAAGGCCGCGCAGTGATCGCGGTGCCTCCGTGTTAGTGGGAGCGGATGCTACTCCCACGTGGCGGTAAGGCAGGTAGCGGTCATATAACAAACTATAAAGACGGTCGCGCTATAGTAACGCAAGGCCTACTTAGTAAGGCGCCCACGACCTCGTGAAAAAAAGGCGGTCGTCCCCGTCTCGCATCCAATGAACCTATGCTCGCTGCTGCCACATGGGCTCTTCGCGGTTGTATAGCTTCCTTCAATCTCACGAGGACGGCCCCGCCTAGCTCGGGCTCATACGCGCCCTCGCCAACACTTCCTGGTAGCGACGGCTCTGCACAACCCCAATTGTATGTGTGTGAAAACTAATTCTATGCACTTTCGATGTGCTGACTCCTACTCACCAATTGTTTTTCAATGGTATGAATGTAATTTAAATTTTTAAGAATTTTCAGTAAAGAATAAAGAATAATATCATTACACTTATATTTCAAAAATCGATTTTCGAACATGAGTGAATAACAGTGATGGCAAGATCTAATCTATAGCATATAATATATAAAAGTAATTATATATACACAATACATAATCATACATAATCTCGTATTTGATATGGTTTCACCATATTCAATTGAGCACCATGTTAAATCACTCATTTCGTATGGTTCCACCCGTTCAAGCACGGGCCATTATCCTCCATCACCTTTTGTTGCTCTTTCATTACCCAAAATTGCTTTTAACTAATCAAAACCATCATCACCACCACTAAAACCACTTACTTTCAGAAAGTTTAAATATTTATATACATAAGTGGTGATAGTGTTGTTTTGGTAAAAAAAAACTTTGGATAATTGAAGAATAGTGAAAGGTGATAGAAGATGGTGGCCGATGGTTAAACTATAGTATCATGTAAAACAAGTGATTGAGTGAGTGATGTATTCAATTGTGCACACAAATTATCCCTTTTCTCTCTCTCACCCCCCCCCCCTCTCTCCCTCTTCATATATATATATATATATATATATATATATATATATATATATATATATATATATATATATATATATATATATATATATATATATATATATATATATATATATATATATATGCGAGTTTATGTGTTATCTGACGTAGATTTTCTCTTTTCCTCTTTCTTTAATTATTTATTATGTGAAATGTACAATAAATAACAAGAAAATAGTTTGATCTCTTTTGGTAACTATAGCCTTGTACATCCAATCTCGCATTACACTTCCAATATAACCCATCATTTATTGATGTACATAAAAATGAAAAGGCTGTTTGGCAGCATTTACTGTAAGTTAGAATGCCTAACAAATAATTAGACATAGTTGGCGAATCTCGGGTCAAAGATTTGTTTAAAACTACGGAGAAGAGAAACAAACAGATTTGCCAATGAATGCATGTGCAAAAAAACTGGCTCCCATATGACCTAGAGAGATCAAATCCACCTGGTTTCAAAGATTAGAGATATGGCTCGTGAAGTACATGTTCAATTATTGCGAGCGCCAGTCCTATTGAATACGAGGAGACTCCGGGTCTATCTCATGCTATTAGGACTCACGATCGAGCACAATTGAGATCGAGGGTGTCGATGTAGCGACTTCAATTAGTGTTGGAGAAGGCTTGGTTTTGGATTTTAATTGGTTTAGTACGCGTAACATGGAGAAACCATCGAAAAAGGCACCTTAAACTAAAAAAATATAATAGCTTATTTCACAAGGCATTATACAAGTATAAGGCTGGCTTATTTCACTAAGAATGACTTGTTTTGTAAGGCTTATTACAAACACTTTACACCCAAAAATGCAAAACTTGTTTCACAAGGGTTTTCATCTTATAAGAAATGACCTGTTTCGTAAGGTTTATTACAACACTTTACACCGAGGATCAACCTACGTGTCTCTAGTTGGTGAAATTCTCCCAAGCACAAACACACACACACACAACAAAGAGGAAGGAGGAAGACGATGATGATAATTTGTGAAAGTTGAAATTTTTATTCAGAGGGGCAGCTCCCTTTACAAGACCTCAAAAGAGGTTTATATACTCAAATCCTACAATGCAAATGAATCCTAATGAACCACTCCTAATCCAAACCAAATAACAACCCAAAACTACACAAACAAATCAAACAAAACCAAACCCAAACTAAACAAGCAGCCAGTTCCTTTAGCTCGGAACCTGTACAAGCTTATCCTCATCCTTTTTTTCGGTGGAATGCGGAGGCCGAAGCCATATGCACGGTGTTGAACTCACGACTTTCAACTTGCAAATCACCCCCCTAGCTAGGTGAGCTATTGCTCGCCGCGAGTAGCATAAGTAATGATACGAGCCCAACGAGCATCTGCCTGGTTCATTAAGCCCACTTTCAACTCCTAACATTCACAAGTGCCTCAGATAATCTGCAACAGTGGTGTCATTATGTTCAGTGCACATATTCAATAATCTTCATTGAGAATTCTAATCTTTCACAAGAACTTCTTTGATGATAACTGATACTGTTATTTCAACTAGTTATAATTCAACCCATCTTTTCAACTTGCCTTCTGTCATAATATGCCCCCTTATGAGTTCATTTTAAAAGGAAACCGACCTGCTTAAAACTTGACAACAGAGAAATAGGTATTTTTTTAATGGTTGTGGTCGCATGCACTTCTTTCATTTTTCTTTCTTTTTGCTATTAATAGGGACCCTCGATGATAAACCCCTTTGTCAGATCCAAACTTCAGATATAGCTTCTAATGGTGCTGTCCTATTTAACCCCTGGTAACATGACAACTGTAACTTTTGACATGTTGCAACAAGCTGACATAAGTACATGTTAGGGAACATACCTGTTTTTTAAATCACCTCGTATTCGAGAAACAGTCTACCCTTTTTTTCCTTTTTCTTTTGCCCAGTCCCAACTTTGTCAAATGCCCTTACATGCGGAGCATCCTGGCCATCAATAACAGGGATTACATCAAGAATAAGGCCATCCTTCCAACTTCATTGTAATGTAAAAATTGGTGGACAAATTAATGATGGTTCCTGGACATTTTTATCATGTTGCATTGTGCCTTGCCGCCATTTCCTGCTCTCAGTCTAGACATTCTTTTGGTCTTGGCAGATCCTATCAGCATGATGGCCAATAGTGTTGGTGCAATAACTTCAAAGACCTAACTTTGCAAGTAAGTCTAACTTGAGCTTAGCCAAATGTCTCCACATGGTGAGTTTTTTCCACAGCATGAATTTCCTTGTAGCTTAAAATGGCATTTGCTGCAGTTTATTGAAGATATACGAGGACTTTGCTGATGTTTGTTGGTGTTGGTATTGTGATCATGTTGCATGATGCTGCAGTGTTCAAGTTGTTCATTGTTGCCATATTAGAATACTTTTCTCAAGTTACTGTTGTTCATAATATGTTGTGTTTGTTTTTTGGCCTTGAAACACTTTTCCCTAGAATTATTCAAGACGTCTAACAAACAAAACTTCAAATGCATTTTGGTTTTATTCACATATTATTTTCAGAGAACAACAAAAGTTTCATTCATTTTGACAGTTATTACAATGGCATTGACCATTCTTTGGCAGAAAACCTGTTGAGTGTTACTCATTGCTAAAAGCGCAGAAGTAAATGGAAAGAATCAAAGTAAAACTTTTGGCTTTCTTATCTTGCAAGAAGAAACTATTTCTTCATATTTTTTAGCATAGCTTGATTCCGGTGACCAATTTGAGGATTAGCGAATGAGAAAAAATCTGATCAATCTAAGTGGCAGAACTTGCAAATGTCCATATGAGATAGAAATCTCCAAAAGTTACATTCAGATTCATGCTAGATTATATCTTTGCAAATGTCTAATGCAGTAGTCTTTGTGAAAGATCAAGAAAAATAATTGTGGAGATAATTTCTTTGGATAGAATAGAGTGCAGTTCAAACTAAACTCTGCCTATTGTTGTCTTTTTGTCCTTCCATCTGGTCTTAAGCCTGGGTGGAGGAAGAAAGCTACATTTCCTTAGCTTGTGGCCAGTGTAAAACTTTGTTGAATCTTTTATCAGATTCTAATATTTGTTTTGATCTTGTTGGGGTATTCCCTAGGATTGAAATGTGGTATAACCTACGATGGTTGAGAATGGTAACATAGGATTCATGCAGCCAACCCTACCTAGTGCTGAAGAGGCTTGTTTTTTTTTTCTGGTGACAAGACAAAGCAAGAAATGCAATTTCCGTATTAAGTAGTAGGATTTATGTTAGTGCCAATCAGAACATTCTTCAGAGATTTGACAGATGATTGACTACCTGAAAAAGGCTTCGACATTATCTGCAAGTCAATGAAAGTTCTTTTAGGTGGAGTGACTTATGAAATAGATTCTTCTCCCTCGTGCTTGCAATGCATGAAGTAGGTTGCCCATATACTTGTATGAACTTGTTTGTACATTGTCTTTGTGGTTTATTCTGCTGACCGTAGTGTTTGCTGCAGTGAGTGCCGTGACAAAGTTGTTGCACATCTCTTGCATTGCTTTCAGCTTTCAGTTCCCAAACAAGTAATACTTCATCCTCTCTATTGTTATATTGCAGGCTTTTATTATCCCAAGATTTATCTAATTCTTGTGACAGTTGAGACATGGACTTCTAAAGAAATTGAAGAAAGCATTTTTAGTATTATTTGGATCATTCTGCCTATGATAATCATTGCTATAGATTGGTTATATAAGAGAATCTCCAACTCTGTCTAACATAAAAATTTTAAATTATGTTACTATGATTTGCTTACCATAATTTTTATGGATACATGGAAAGTTTAAGAAACTTTTGTGTGCTTCTGACATTCTGTATAGACCTTCCAAGATAACGTATAGGAAACTAGGTGATCAAACATCCCTATCTTGTACACAAAAAGCTTCAGCTTGCAATTGTACTTTGTATGTGACTGGTACATATTTGTGATAGACCTGTATTTAAAAAAAGAACTACTACACTGCACTATGAACAATATTTGGAAAACCTTCTACAATACAGAGTAGATTGACGCACTCTCCAATTGTAAGATTTTCGTGAATATATGCAACTTGTTCCTTGAATTTGTTTGCACTTCTAATAGATCTTTTGTGATACAGATCTGTCTGGTACTAGATGTCACATCTAGAGAGACCTTTAACCAATTTTTTATGAAAACTAGATTGTGAAAATGTTAAACAAGGAAAAGGAAAACCACAAAAGTGTGGAAGGAAATAATAAACAATTTAGCTTATGTTGAGTTAACTGTTAGCATGGCATATGATGGAGCTATATGGAAAGAAAGAATCTATGTATGGGAAAAGTCGATCTGGCTAAAGGAAGAGGAATGAATTCTTCAAAAGAGACATAATATTGCCTCGAGAGTGTTGGAACTGTATGATAAAACATGATCTTTCTCTTCAGAGTTAAATGCTAATATGACTCAAGATAGAACACAATGACATAAAAGAATCCATGCAGCCTTGGCATGGGATAGGGCTCAACTTTGGTTGTGGCTTAGATGCATAACAGCCACACTGAGGTCAAGGTCGGTTCATTTGCATCGTCAAACATAATGGACATGCTCTTTTCATTAGTATAACCTATCCAGCTTGAGGTTAATGACATAGTCTGAAGGAGGGAGAAAATGCAAAAGCCAATCTCCGACTGAAACTTCATTTTAGTTGCCTACCAAAATCATTTGTGTTATGCCTGGCCTCGTATTGTCAGTGTTCAGATTTCCACCAACTGTTTCAAATTTGAAAGTATTGCAGGTAACCTGTTTGTTATTATCTGGATTTAGTTCTTGTTTCTTTCGCGGGTATTGCTGCAAAATGTTTTATATATTTGCACTGTTTCCACACTGCCCAATGTGTCCCATTTGTACCCAAGTTTTTGATGTGGGTACATGTAACTGATAATTTTGTATGATAGGTGGAGATTTCTGTTGCATCTAACATCTTTATTTTATGTGTTGATAGCATCTGCCAACTGATGCATCTGTAAGAGAAGATTGTTGGTGTGGATGGGCATGTCATACTCAGCACCACAATCCGGAATATGCGAGGAAGAGGAATCATATTTGTCATCCAACACGAAGGAATGCTAACAGATAGTTCCTTCTATTCATCTTGTTTCTTTCCTGTACATATTGTATTATTCGTTGTAGTCTCTTAGTTTTGATGTGCTCTTGTGATGTCCTTGTCTTCATATTTATTACCCTTTATGGGTGCTGCTGCTGCTAATTTCCATGTTTTGTTCTTGTGCTGAACATCAATCACCTCTAAGCAGTAATACTATACCTGTGAGTCTGCGATGTAATTTGCATTCATCAGGACGCATAGAAACTTGTAAGGTGCTTTTCGTCCTTCTTGATCGAGTAGAGAGCTGTTTGATATGCAATTACTATCACTAATTCATAAATTGGCCTTTGAAAACATTATTTTAGTTTGGATCTGTATTCTTGAGGTTATGTCGATGGTTAGACTTTGCTTTTCATTTTTTTGTTCTTACTCGAAGAAGCTGCCTTTCAATTGGTTGGCACCTCCCAGCCTAAAACTCTCACCCCATGATCCATGCTTCTAGCACTGCTGCCCTAGCATTCAGTGCATGTCCGGATATCGAGCTCATGAGCTTTGACTTCTGAGTCGACTCCTTAACCAGGTGAGCTATTGCTCGTTGTGCAGGTTCAAGTTATTTTGTTTGCTCAGGAGATCGTTTAACCTGGAATTGGTAATGTATCTTAATGTGCATCCTTCGGTATCACCATTGAGCTCGATCTTTGTCATATACTTCTTGAAAAAAAAAAGAGAACTGAATGATGTGAGTAGTATATGTATTACAACATAAGAAATTGCATCAACAATGTTGAATCATATGAACCTATACCTTGTCCAGAGAACTTGGGTTGGGAGAACTCCTGACCTTTGGAATGTTCCGGCCTTTTCCTGCATATCATTTCTTATGGAATGCCGAGTTTTGTGGACAGTTGCACGCTTTTAGGATAGTTTTTCTCCAAGTGATCATTCTTTTGTAGTAGAGATTACGTTTTAAGTTTAAACAAGTCATCGATATGCATTAGCAAGGTGACAAAGGAAACCGAAAGAAGCATTAACTCAAGGCTTCATTCTAATAATGCAGGCAATTTGCTATTATTGAGGTACATCTAACCTATAAGTTAAAAGAAAGAAAAGTATGAACACAGAGCGTTAGCTCATCTGGCAGGGCCGTTGGACTCCCATGTTGCTGGTGGTGAGTTCGATTCCTGGTTGTACATTGTGTGTTTTAGGCTTAGGCTTCTTGTTGTAAAAGGAAAAAAGAAAGAAAAGTGTGACATGGACGTTCCTTTAGAAACCTACCCCACCTCTAGTTTCTCTAGGATGACAAGGCGATATATATATATATATATATATATATATAGAGAGAGAGAGAGAGAGAGAGAGAGAGAGAGATGGTCGATAAAGGAGGAATGTGGAAACTTTTGGAAAGATCAATAAGGGGGAAATCGTTCACAGTTTGGAAGTCTATTCTTTCTCAAATCATTATTAATTCGTAAATCCATGTCCAAATCCAACTGGCTAATTTAAGTCTATGCTTATCCTAGAAGACATCAATATTTTAAAATTTTGACAATGATTCTTAGGTCATTAATGAAGCGAATGCGTGGAATACCACTTTCATTCTTAGTTGGTAAATTGACACCTTTTAGGGAAAATTTGTAAGAAAATTTAAAATGAAAATTGATCGGCAAGGTAATTTGATATCTTTTAGGGAAAAATATTAAGAAAATTTAAATCAAATTGACTTCTTACCAGTCGGTTGTTGTTGTTGTTATTATTATTATTGATAAGGCACATTTCTCGTCTTAGGAAGCTTAAGTCAACTACGCTTAGCCAATCCAAAGAAAAGCTGACTTAGTCTAGACGCTCTTTCCACTTCTTATTCTATAATTAAAATCTGTTCAGGCTTGGCATTACTCAACAGATGAATGTCTTTTTCCCCATTTAAATCAATTGAAGTTCAGACCACCCAAATTGCCCTCCACTATAGGTCTAAATTCAGGTAGATGTTGGTAAATATCATATTGGAACATTTATTCTGTTGGGTACCAATATATAATATAAGATGTGGTTTAGTACTCTATTATTTATTTTAATAATAAATATCATTAGAAGAAAATAAAACATATAAAACATGCAATATGCTATTGTAAGATGAAAAATATTCTTTCTTACAGTGCTAGATAATCAGCATCAGTAGGGGAGAATGATACACATATCTGAATTATAACGATAGGTATACCAGTATATGTTACCAAATAAAAGTTTGATTTCCTAAGAAAATGGGTGGTCCATTTACCCAGAGAGGCATACTTCTTAAAATCGCAAATTTATCAAACATCGTCAAATTTTCCAGTGAGTTTTCGCCGAATGTTCTCAGGATAAAATGTTTGGAGTGAGGGAAAAGGTTTCCCATGGACTCAATCCCAGGAAAGTTTGAGCTCCAACTCCTGGATTTCGAGCAAATATCCTTGCGAAGCATCAATTTTTGGGTGAGGTACACTTGCATAAGAGCAAGACAGACTTGTAGTTTACGTTCACAAAACACTTTTTTTTTATATATAATATCGACTCTGAGGCATCCTCACCCTAAAGTTTTCCCATTTCCTAAGAAATCCTCCAATTCGCCATAAAACTTTAATAGGAAATGTTTCCCCACAAGGATTCCAAGTCTCAATTTCCTGGGAGAGATTGCCAAACTTCACACGAAACAAACATAACGCTAGGAAAATTCGATAACTTTCCCAAACTAGACGACGTTTTCCCATCCCGAGATCTCGCGGGGATCAAGTCACCCTGTCCCTGTCGAATATGCTTCGGGTAGACGATCGTCGTACCCATCAAAGAGTCCAAATGTTTAGAAAGGCAGGAGACCAACCACCTATAATCTATCGATAAGTCCTCCACGCCGGATGAAACGGTGAAATCCGAAACAGAGAGTACAAATTTATCTCTTCGTTCTTCCAACTTGTCGGTGAGATGAGAAAATCAAGGTGGGAGTCCAAAATATGACGGCATTTACAGAGCATACCACACTCGTAAAAATGCCGCGTAAGTTTGATCGTTGCTTGTATCGCGGGTAAGTTTTCAATCCAAGGATGCCCCACTTGCCTTTAATTCTCTTGCTGCAGATGAGGCAAAAACCAGCGTTCACAAGCGCGTTCCTTCTGAGAGATCCAGCTTCGTCTCTCAACAAGAACTGAAAAGGCCCAAAAGAGAAGAGAGGCGGAAGAAGAGAATCGACGGAGAAGAAAGACAAAAACCACCTTTTGTGTTACTTCACCCCTTAGTGAAATCCAAATCTCGATCTACCTCCCCTTTTTTCCATTGTTAATTTTTTATTAATTCGTACATCAATCTTTGCTACCGGCGTTTTGTTTCTTAGGAATAGGATGGTGTTCATGGATAGTTGTGGAAATGGTTAACAGAAGACGGAGAAGAAAGAGGGAGTCGTCGAGCTGGAAACTATATCTGAATTGAAGATTATTATTTTGGTGGAGAGAGAGAGAGAGAGAGAGAGAGAGAGAGAGAGAGAGAGAGAGAGAGAGAGAGAGAGAGAGAGAGAGAGAGAGAGAGAGAGAGAGAGAGAGAGAGAGAGAGAGAGAGAGAGAGAGAGATGGCGGATGTAGTAGGGAGTATAGGGTCGTCCAGCGGTATGTCTTCGGACAACGTGAAAGGTTTGGTATTGGCTTTGTCGTCCAGCATCTTCATTGGCTCCAGCTTCATCATCAAGAAGAAGGGACTGAAAAAGGCTGGGGCGTCCGGCGTCCGAGCAGGTATCGTTTCTTCTTGGGTGCCGTCCCCATCTTCTATTTTCGCCTTACCATCTTTGCGATCATATGAAGATGTTAGAACCATGTTTCTTGGGATCGCAGATCTATATGTGGAGGGATCATTTGTAGCCCTTCTGATGTTTCTGTGATCTGCATCTGCCGATGTTTATGGAACATTATTCTTCTATAATGATTGTAATCTTGATTTTTTAATATATATTTTTCCTTTTAGGATCCCTAGTTCTGATTCAAATATTCAAAGTTTTCAAGTTTATAAGGATTGTGGTACGATTAACTACCTATCTCTGACTGAGATATGACAAGTTTTCCAGGAAAATCACCATTGGTTCGAGTACCTACCTCACTCACTGAGATTTGACAAGTGTGCCAAGGAAAACGCACCTTCTGTTTCTAGAGATAGATTCGTTTGCTATAGTGTGCCGTTTACTGCTTAGCTTAATGGTTTGCTTCAGATTTGACGCAACAAATCTGATTAGTCCTGCTGGCTGTCGTGCCTTAGGAAACTTTGCTGAGGTCTTTTGGTTGACTGTCACTTAGATGGTCCACTTTAGCATCGTTTTCTGGGTTTTATTACCGAGTTGGTTCAACGACATTCGAGTATAACATTGTTAATAGTTTACCAAAGCAAGCAGGGTCAGTTTCTTATTGGCTAAACTTGATGAGGTTGGTTTCTTGATATGTTGAACTTGTAGCTTTTTGTTGTCTTGGATCTTTAGAAGCAAGAAGGACATTGTGGTTTTATTTGCATAGATCGAGTACTTATACGTGTCTAATCTCAGATAGTGACTGCTCATAAAAGATGTAGGAATCAAGAAACGTGGTAAGTTGTTGCATTTTCACCTTAGATGGTTATGCTCGAAGCATCTGCACATGCACTAACTCACGTTTTATGTCATGGTTGTGCTTTTCCACCCAAGCATTCTTGAAATAATATTCTTTTTTATCTCTTATTTTCTCTGCATATAAGGACAGAAATGTGAATTGCAGTCATAAGTGTGGTGCTTATGTTGTTAAAACTTGTTTCATGCTGATGCAGTTTCATGGATCCGTCTGTTAATCATAATATATGCCATGTTGTGCAGGAGCGGGAGGCTATTCTTACCTATATGAGCCACTCTGGTGGATAGGCATGATAACCAGTGAGTCTAATGGCCCTTATGCCATTTTGTTCAGTTGAGTCAAATTTTCAAGTCGGTTTTTGGACTTCTTTTTTCTTCTTTTTTGCTTCCATATTCTGAAAGAACAGTTGTTATTTGTGAAAAGATGAAATTGTTTAGGCTGGGAAATATATCAAAAGAACAAACCCTCACTTCTTGCACCTTGACTGAATCAATAGCAATGTGGAACTTATTCATATATATATATATATATGCATTAACTTTTTCTTTGGCATTGCTTCAGGTAATTATTGTAAAATCGAAGTCTCCAACTAACAAATATTATTTGAATTTTGAATCAGTGGTTGTTGGCGAAATAGCTAATTTTGCAGCATATGCATTTGCTCCAGCAATTCTTGTGACTCCACTGGGTGCGCTGAGTATAATTATTAGGTACAGATTAGATGTACAGCTCACAAATTTATAGTCCACTAAGTTGTGCGGAGTTTTAAATGGTCTTTACTTATGGTTCCTCAATATTGCATTTGCAGTGCTGTGCTTGCCCATATAATTTTACACGAGAGGCTTCACATTTTTGGAATCCTTGGTTGTGTTCTATGTGTTGTTGGGTCAACAACCATTGTTCTGCATGCTCCTCCTGAGCGTGATATTGAATCTGTGAGGGAGGTATGGAACCTAGCTACTGAACCAGGTAATGTTTTTCCTGCAGCAGTTTTCATCTGTCTTGATTCTCAATATCCATTTTTTTCCTCTGAAGTTATAGAATTCACATTCTCATTCTCTATAGTGGGGATGGTTTATGTTTTACAAGTATACTTACTGTATCTCCTTTCTTCTTTGGCAGCCTTTCTGTTTTATGCGATGCTGGTAATGGTGGCGGTCTTTATATTGATAGTTCTTTTTGTCCCACATTATGGGCAAACACATATCATGGTGTATATTGCGGTCTGTTCACTTGTTGGTTCCCTGTCGGTATGTATTTAAGCAATTATGGCACTGCTTCTCATTTGTTTTGCTATTTCTTTGTTGCAATAGATCTTTTGTTACCCCTTGCAGGTAATGAGTGTTAAAGCCCTTGGGATTGCTCTAAAACTGACATTCTCAGGAACAAATCAGCTTTTATATCCTCAGACATGGGCCTTTGCCATGATTGTAGGTGTTTGTGTCGTGACCCAGATGAACTATCTAAACAAAGTAAGTGATGCCCTTTTCCAATAAATAATGTTAATTGGACGCTCAAGTTGTAAACTTGCCTTCAGTTTCTGGATTCTCCAAACCTTTCTTTCCTAAGGACAAAAGATGGACTTGGATCATATCCCATTACTCACAAGACCGAACATGCTCTGACATGGACATTGATCAAGCATTGTTCTGTTGATTTTCTAGCCATGGTACTAATCAAGGTCCATCTGTTGTAACCAGACTCTTTGGATTAATGTCCAACTCCCAGTAAAATAAACTCTTCCAAGCTGGTGTTTGGAACAGTAATAAATCAAGCCCTTTGTAAAATATTTGCTACAAAAGCATTGAAACTTCAAGAATTTGTGCTTGTCACACCAGGGGATGAATTAATCATCTTTCTATGCACTGTTCAACTCCCTGCATATTTATGTTTGCTGTAGCTGTGATGAACATTAGAACATGACACGTTCACCAAGACACCATGACAAGAAGCAGAAAGGATCCCCAACTAGAGGGCTTTCCGAAGATTATCACGTTCTTATAAATCATTGTTACATTAGAAGGTTCTTGTGGAGGATCTCTGTCAAACCTAGGTTGCTAAAGTCACTAGTAGGACTGCTTAGGAGGCATGACCCCAGAAGGCTGTATCAGCTACTAGGCGGTATGAAAGTAAAGATAAAAATCATGAAACTTACTTTGTAAATAAAGAGAAGTCTTTATAGTACTAACATACATAATATGTTAAAAATTCAACTGAACATTGATTGGAAGCAAGTTAAAGCCATTCATTACCCAATTACAATTATGATCAACCAAGTTCACTCTTCCTAGATTTGAGCCAATGTTTATTTCTCTGCTAGAAAACATGTAAGACATTAACACTGTAATGAATTTCCTAGGAAAGTTGAACCACCCATCTCTGCTTGATCTTATACTGCTGGTCAAGAGCGAAGGAATCTAACTTCTTTGAATGCCTTTGAGTTGGCAATTTAGTATCCTTTTGACAGGAATATCTTGGAAAGTTTGGAGTTCGCCAATCAACAAGACTTCATGAGATTCTGGAAGAAGTTAGTGTGAAAGATGGCATGATTGGAGTCTTCACTATCCAATGTCATTGAGTATTCCTTTCAAACTTAGAAAGATAAGAATTCTGATGTAAACATGTGAATTGACTAAGTCCTCCAGACATACAGCAATTTAATGCTTCTCAATGAATTGGAAAACACTTCCTAATGCCCTTTTATCCGTACATGGTCTTCATGATCCTTGCCTTCTTTTTATGCCTTTTACAATGTAAAGTACCATCGTCATTATTGTCATCTCTTCCCTTTTTTGAGATTACCCTTTCTTTCTACTGCGTCAATCAACTTTGGGGCAATCCTTGCCTTCTTTTAATAAAATTTTGTTCTTTATGCTATGTTGCCATTCTAGACATCCTCAACCTTTTGTTTTAGTCTCTACGGGCTGGTGGAGGTTTGATATTCCCTGTAAGTTTACCAATGGAAAATGAGGCAATGGGAAGCACCCTTCATGGAAAATTCAGAGACTTTAATAGATTCAATACATTCTCTAAACATGTCCAGCCATGTTTCTTTTCGAGCTTAGATACTTTTCTCGTTCATAAGCACCTCACCAGGAGCGTATAATAGACCCCCTGATTTTCTTCTTTTAGTAAATGGTGAGCTGTGCTAGCTGAAAGAAATCATGTGATTGTTTTATTTTCTACAAACCATCCAGCAAGAACCCAAATCCAGAAATTCCCTACTTCCAGTGTCATTCTTGTTCAGCTTCTTCATGTAAATACGAATAATAATGCTGATTTTACGTTTATAAATGCTTTGGATCAATATTCTTTCTAAGCCTCTGAATGTATATGATCAAAAGTGATCTTCATTCTACTGGGAAAAAGAGAACGAATGCATACCTATGTAATCAAAAGTCTGCATGGGCAACCTTGTTGTTGACGTTGTGCGCAGGCCAGGGCACATATGCCTCATTTTATTAGGGTACTGCTGTCAGGTAGATCTCTTAATTTTTTTGGTTTGCATCTATGTCACACGGGTGCGGGTGTGGGTGCGGACACGGGTGCGGGTACAGGTGTGGGTGCGGGATACGGTAAATCTAAAAAAATTTGGGTGTAGCAACACGGCTAGGGTATATAATATTATATATTATATATAATATTCAAGCTACAATAAGTGAGACATCAATTAACATAAGTATATGACAATAGCAAGTACACAACTTCATACAACAACAACAGCAACTAAGCCTTTTCCCATACTAGACGGGGTCAACTACATGGATTCTTTGTTTCCAGAGATCCCTATCGTGTGCCATGTTAGCAGTTAACTCACAATAAGCTAGATCATTCTTTATTGTTTCTTTCCAACACTTTTGTGGTCGTCCTCTAGCTCTTTTAATACTTTCCAAATGTAGTTTTTCATACCTTCTTATAGGTTCTTCTTTTGATCTTCTTTCTATATGTCGGAACCATCTTAAACGATATTCTCTCATTTTATCCTCTATTGGTGCCACTCCTAATTTGTTTCTAATAACCTCATTATGTATACGATCTTTTCTTATATGACTACTCATCCATCTAAACATCTTCATTTCTGTCACAGACATCTTTTGTACATGTTGATGATTAACTGCCCAACACTCAGAACCATAAAACATGACAGGCGTAATTGCTGCTCTATAATATTTACCTTTTAACTTTAATGGTATCTTCTTATCACAAAGAATACCTGACGCTCCTCTCCATTTTAACCAATCAGCATTAATTCTATGCGTAACATCTCCATCAATTCTTCCATCACTTTGAAAAATTGACCCTAGGTATTTAAAACTGTCCTTTTGGGGGATGCAATGTGTGCCAATTTTAATTTCTATGTCCTATGAGGTAACCAAATGATCAAACTTACATTCCATATATTCTGTCTTTGTTCTACTAAGTCGGAGGCCTTTGCATTCTAATGTTTCTCTCCATAGTTCCAATTTTCTATTAACTTTTTCCTTAGACTCCTCCACTAATACAATGTCATCTACAAATAACATACACCAAGGTACTTCATCTTGATTATATGTTTTGTTAACTCATCAATCACCATTATAAATAAATATGGACTTAAAGTTGATCCTTGATGTAACCGAATATTAACTTCAAAGAAGTTTGTCATTCCTTCATGAGTCCTCACACATGTTTTTACACCATCATACATGTCTCTAATAAGGTTAATGTACCAATATTAACTTCAAAGAAGTATGTCATTCCTTTGTGAGTCCTCACACATGTTTTTACACCATCATAATGTCTCTAATAAGGTTAATGTATGTCAATGGGATACCTCTTTTTTCTAAAGTTCTCCAAAGAACCTCCCTCGGTACCTTATGATAAGCTTTTTATAGATCAATAAATATCATGTGAAGGTCTTTCTTTTTTGCTCTAAAATGTTCCATAAGACGTCTCAAAAGGTGAATCGCTTCAATAGTAGATCTACCTAGCATGAATCTAAATTGGTTCTCTGTTGTACTTGATACTTGTCTTAGCTTACGTTCGATAATTCTTTCCCACAATTTCATAGTATGGTTCATTAACTTGATACCTCGATAATTCGCATAATTTTGAATGTCTCCCTTGTTCTTATATATGGGTATAAGTGTACTTGCTCTCCATTCCTTGAGCATCTTTTGGTTTTTCCATATTTCATTAAATAGTCTTGTGAGCCAAGTGATTCCTTTTTCTCGTAGTATTTTCTAAACTTCTATAGGAATATTATATGGTCCTACCGATTTACCACCCTTCGTATGTTTAAGAACCTCTTTGCCTTCATTCTTTCTAATACGTCGGTAGAAATTGTGGTTTATATACTTTTCTGATTTGGCTAACTCTCCTAAGCTAATACTAATATCTTTATTTTCATTAAAAAGCTTATAAAAATAGTTTTTCCATCTATTTCTTATATATCATTTGTCACTAGAATTTTTTCATCCTTGTCCTTATGCATCTAACATAATTAGGATCTTTAGTTTTCTTATCTCTAGCCCTAGCTATCCTAAAAATATCTCTTTTACCCTCATTTGAGTTGAGTTTTTTTATATAAATCCTTCCAAATTTTAGCTTTTGCTTCACTCACGGCCCTTTTCGCTTCCTTCTTTGCTTTTTTATAAGCCTCTGAAGTTTCACTAGTTTTCTTAGCATAATGTAATTTGTAACATGCCCTCTTTGCCTTGATTTTATTTTGCACTACTTCACTCCACCACCGAGCTTCTTTTTGTGCCGGTACACCTCCCTTAGATACACCTAACACATCTTTCGCCACTTTCCTAATATGTACAGCCATATTGTTCTACATATCACAGGGTGTACCAACATAATTCCAAACATCTCTTTGAAGGACTTTCTGTTTAAATATATCTTCTTTCTCGCTTTTGAGGTTCCACCATTTAGTCTGAATAGCTCGATGCACTCTTTTCTTCTTTGTCCATTTTTTTATTTGTAAATCCATAACTAAAAGTCCTAATATGTATAGCCATATTGTTCCACATATCACCGGGTGTACCAACATAATTCCAAACATCTCCTCGAAGGACTTTTTGTTTAAATATATCTTCTTTCTCGCTTTTGAGGTTCCACCATTTAGTCCGAATAGCTCAATGCACTCTTTTCTTCTTTGTTTATTTTTAAATTTGTAAATCCATAACTAAAAGTCGATGTTGGGTGGTTAAGCTTTCTCCTAGAATTACCTTGCAATCTTTTTTTCTACAAATAAAGTAATCAATTTGTGTTTGTGATAAGCCACTCTTATAAGTAATTAAATATTCATCTCGTTTTTTGAAGATTGTATTGACTATAAAGAGATCAAATGCCGTAGCAAAATTTAAAATCTCCTTACCTTCCTCATTTATATCCCTAAAACCAAAGTTTTCATGAATCCCTTGATATCCTAATGCCTCTTTACCGATATATGTCCATTTAAGTCTTCTCCTAAACAAATCATCTCCCTTTGTGGAATCTTTTGAATTACCTTATCTAACTCTTCCCAAAAAGTTGTCTTTATACTATCTTCTAGTCCTACTTGGGGTGCGTAAGCACAAACTTTATATTATAACAAAACACATAAATGGTAAACAACTACTAATTTCATCATAATACACAAATCAATCTTCACGTTATCCAAAAAGACCTGAACTTCAAAATCAATACCAGATTTTGAAGCGTGGAATATCCACAGAAAAGGAAGTGAAGAAGGTCTGTGTTGAGATATTTTTCTATGTTTATCGGCGGAGTTTCATGGGAGATGATGGAAGACAAGCTGAATGAGCATTTTGGAAACTATGGTGAGGTAACTCAGGTGTTCATCATGGAAGATAAGGTCCCGAGTCGACTAAGAGGCTTCAGTTTCATCGTCTTCACGGATTACTCCCTCTTTGATTGGGTTCTCCTAGATAAATACACCATGGACGGCAGAACCGTGAGTTACAAAAAAAAACATTTTTTTTACCATGCTGCACCGACACGGTGTCGGTGTCGCACCTCTGTCGAGGTCAACACTTCACCTCTTAGAAGTGTCTCTGTGACTTAGGTTTGCATTGCTACATACATTAAAATTACGAGAAAAGAGCTCCTTCATGATTTTTTTTTGGGCTAATGTTATATGCTCAAGCATGGTAGCATTTTATAGCATTAGATTGTAGGATATGTTTTTCTCTGTCATGCTTATTTAGTACTTTAATTGAGCTGATGCTTTATTTACAGGCATTGGATACATTCAACACTGCAGTTGTATCACCAATATATTATGTCATGTTCACCACTTTGACAATTTTAGCTAGTGTCATAATGTTTAAGGTAACTCCCTTGTCACTAAAAATCGATACTCTGATTCTCTTTTCCGTTCTTCCTGAATTCTTTTGGGAATGTTAGTGCAGTAAAGTATGTTTTCGATGATCCATTTAAATCTTCAAATATCCGACTGATTGTCACTTTAAGAAGGATTCGAATATGAATATGCTCATTTTTTGTGAGCTAAATATTTTGTAACAGACTTTATCTATAACGGAAGGTTGGTATTGTATCTATTTGTACTATGCTTATGTTTTTGTAATTCGTCCTACCTATGAGCTTCCAAAACTTGATCTCTACCTTGGAGGTGCTTTGTCATTTGATGAGTTTTATCGAATTCAGTTGCTTCCTCTTTATTCTCAATGCTGTATAGGGACTCAAACAGACTGTTTGATCCATGTTTATTTAGCTGTGTCATTTGTTGTTTGCTATATTATCTGTAAAAGGCTGCATTCCAGAACATATCATGTAACGGAAGAACAGAGTGAAAATTACATAATACTGACCTGTTTAAATTCTGTCAGTGTCATCATCACTCGTGGTGATATCGTCTATATGATTAATAAGGGCTAGGCTCAATATCTTTGGAAGAAACTAATTGTTTAGATACCTTGCGAAAATTGCCAAAAGTGACCATTTGTTACTGTTTTCAATTGATTACTGGGAGGTGATTTGAGGGAACAAATCATTTCTTTCTAAACCCAACCATGTACATTTGCAATGCATATCGGGAGTTAAAAGACACCTGCATTTCCTTTCAGATGTTCAAAAAACATTTGTATGTGTAATTGGTTGTTTTTCTGTAGTTGCAATTGTTGCTAAATTTCAACTTATGGCAAAGTAGGGGATATATTGAATGTTAAAAGTGCCACAGAGGAACTCCCCCCAAGGTCTCACAGCGTCACTTATGTTCTCCCTTTATTATCTATGGTTTCCCTGATTCCATTCCAACAGCGGATCAATTTTGTTTTTAGGATGATAAGTGGGACTGCAAAAAGAACAAGCAAAACCATAGGGATCAAAACTTGACCTCGAGAAAACTAGAGACCCTGAGAGTTGGCTCACCAGTAGGGCCTTTTGATGCCCACTTGCAGATGGCAAGTTCGATTCCTAGGGTTGTTCATGCAAGCTTGTGTAAGGCTTCAGGTGTCTCTTGTAAAAGTCCGTCATGGCTGGTCCCAAGCTCAGATGTGAAAGGAGAAAAATTGATATAGATGTTACCCATAAAATTAATGTAGATTAGTTAACATGGAGAGGTGTACCAGGTATTTCATGTGATAATAAGGTACCATTTAAGTTGAAAGGTAAATATTATAAAGCAGCCATTAGACCTGTAATTAGACCCATTATGTTATATGATTTCGAGTATTGGGTAGTTAATAATCAACATGTACAAAAGATGTTGGTGACAGAAATCAAGATGGTAAGATGGATGTATATGCTCACACAAGGAAAGACTATATATCTATATGTAAGGAGGTTATTAGAAACAAATCAGGAGCGGCATAAATAGATGATAAAATGAGAGACACGTGCAAAGCCGACCAAAGGAAACTCTGGTAAGGTGTGAGAAACTAGATGGCGAGTGTCAAAAGAGGAAGAGGAAGACCACAAATGTGTTGTTGGAAGGAAACAATTAAGAATGATTTAGCTTATGTTGAGTTAACTGTTAGCATGCATAGGATCGAGCTCTACCGAAACAAAGAATTCTTGTAGCGGACATCAAGTATGGGAAAAGGCTGTTGTTATTGTTGTTGTAGTAGTAGTAGTAGTTAGAGAAAACTAGAAAAAGTGACATTAGGTCCCATAACGTGTCTGAACGAGATCTAGTATGGGAAAAGGCTTAGTTGTTATTGTTGTTGTTGTAGTAGTAGCAGTTGGAGAAAACTAGAAAAAGTGACAGTATGTCTCATGTCATGTCTGAATGGGAACTAGAAGGCAACATTTTGGGATAAACCAAAGCCATGCCTTTCCCCACACTAGGTGGATTTTCTTAGTTACCATTCTCCTCTATCTTTGGTCATAACCCCCGTTTTAATCTAAAGGAGGACTGTGTTTTGTGGTTCAGTACAGCACATCATTTTTAGGTTAGACCCCGAACAATATCAGTGAAATTTATAAAGTTCATGATAAAAGATCCACCACAGTTTTATTTTGAGGGTCAGTTAACAGCAAGCTTTCCCCTGTTCTTCCTATGGAAGTGCAAACCCTCACCACAGAGTTAAAATCACATCTTTGAATATTTTAAGATTAATTTATTTTTTCAGCATACGCCAATTCAATAACTTTTAGATGAATATGTTGTTTTGCGGAATGTGCATATACAGTGCAGATGAAAGGCATCGAGTTGACCTTACATAGGTGACCATGTGAACAAAACATGTGAATGACCCTTTTTGGTTTGAAGTTTCAGACTGGCACGTGTTGTTGATCAGTACCTGAGAGCATATTATGATCAGTGATCAATGAATGAGGCAAGAAAATTTTGACTCAAAATGTATAGAAATTCTAGGCTAAGTGCTTACTATGAGAAGTTCCGCTTCTATTAAAGGGCATCTCTGACATCTAAAACATGGAATCTGGGAGGAGGTCAAGAACCACAGTAATATTGTGGGTATTAGCACTTTTGTGAACGGTGCCTCCTGTGTTCTGAAGAAAAATATTTGTAGCTTTTCTTAAATGTGGTGCCTGTTTTCCATCTGCAGTGAAATCAGAATGAAGATGTTTGAGAACATGGTGGGTTTTGGGGTCAAGCGAACGGATGGGCAAATACAATTGCAATTCACTGTAGCATGTAAGCATATCATGAGATTATGCCCTTCACTTCTTCCATGCACATCAAAAACAGAAAATAAAGCTTCTTTACCACTAAAATTCATGCTAGGTTTATAGAATTTAACAAAAGGTTTGCCAATCACTGGTCCCAAAACAAAGAACTAATCCGTTCAACCAATTAACCAACTCATGCTCACATGCTGTACGATGCAATTTCTTCCAAGTTCATCATGGGCAATGGGAGAACCAACAGCGACTTCTGAGAGTGTTTGGATATTGTGATCTTTGGATGAATGAAGCTGCATCTTGGGATTATTATACACTTCCATTAGTTGTTGATGCATGAAACCGTTTGGATATTGCAATCCCTAATTTCTTCTGTAATTTATCTCCTTTCATTCTCCAATGTTAATAAGTAGGTTTCTTTTTTGCTTATTGATGATGCCGTTAATTATTTGATCAGGATTGGGATAGGCAAGATCCAACACAAATAGTAACAGAGATGTGTGGGTTTGTTACGATTCTTTCGGGTACCTTCCTACTTCACAAAACCAAGGACATGGGTGATGGTATGTGAATCAATTTAGTCAATAGTTCGACGTTCTCATGTACGTGTACACACACATTTTAAAGGCCCTTGCTTTGGTTTCTTTCTCCAGGTCTATCACCTTCTCTGTCCATGCGCCTCCCAAAATATACTGAGGATGGGTTTGCTACTGAAGACATTCCCCTTCGATGTCAAGATTCTTTTCGATCTCCTTGACACATTGCCTTTGACCTTTTTATGCTTTGGTGAACGATGCACGTTGCATCCAAATCAGAGCTTCTTGACATGTTTCAATGCTGGTACTTTTGTGTTTTGATACAAGGAAATGCAGAGGATTGCGGGGGTTTCCAACAAATTGAAAAGGTTGGTTTTCAAAACCAAAGGTGCTTGTTACCCCACATGCCTAAGCTTGAGCCATGGTGTTGAGAAGCATGTCAAATCGAAGAGGTCTTCGTTCGAAGTGTTTACCCATTCCTTTTGCTTAGCTGTTGAGGATGTTGGAGTAAGAACAGACACCACCTGTCTATTTGTTTTAGATCAAGTGATTTTTTTGAATTCATTCCTACTGCTGTCATTAGCACCATACTCTGTATCATGTAGATCTCTGAAGATACATCTCTATAGTAACACAGATCATTCGAGCCTTCACTATTTCATTTTTCTTTTTCTCTATTAGCTGAAGTGCAAGTATTAATTCTGTTGGTCGTTGGCTTGTGGTGTTGGGGGTGATGCCCAGGAGAGTTGAACCATTGACAGCCTATCTAGCAGTTAGAGACACTTTTCAGTAGCATATGAACAAAGAAATACCTGTTGCACAAGGAGCCATGACCTTCCTTTAGAGGGGGTGGCGTAACAGAACCTTCTGAGCTCTGAGCAGTGAGTGAACCAGGTTTGGAATTTACTTGAAGGCTTGATTCGTGACTCATTTTATAAGCGGTCTATGTCGAATCTGGCAGCGTCCGGATTGCTGGGTTTCTCAACTACGGTTTCATGTATTTAAACATTGCTTATCTGCATTGTGACATCACTTTGAATCATCGTGAAGCACACTGATGCTAGTGTAACGCTTTGAGCTCATCGATTCACATTCATGAACACTAATAATATTATTAACTGCAGAAGCAGCCACAACTTCCCCTCGTCAATGGGTCAATTACCTTCAAGTTGTTGAAGGTCATGAGTTCAATGCTTGTGGGAAGCGTATGTCTGGTAGCAACTTGCTAATAAAAGAAACTAGAGATACGATGTATATGATAAGATATCTTGAGATCGTTACCATACCCATAAAAATTTCTAGATTGATGTCTGGTGAGTTTGTTGAGCATAAGATGCTCATGCCGCGATGCTGCACGCATAAACCTTTATGTGAAAAAACTAGTATCCTCAATACATGATTCATATGAAATTGTGAAAAAGGTTACTTTTATAAAAATTTGACACATTTAAAGTAAGAATAAACTCACTTAAAAAAACAAAAAGTATCATTTTACTATATAATAAAAAATTTGTTTAGAATACACCAATTTCTCCTGCTAATCTTTGCCTGGATTGGCGACCCCACCAAGCCTATCGAAATCCTTTCTACTAAAATATACCCATATCAAAATATATTATCTTCATTATTTTTATATTGTACAAAACGAGTCCCTTTAAGTCTTGAGAAGTTCTATCCAATTTTCTACAAATTTATTTAATTTTTGCCATTAAAAACACAAGATGAGAAAAAGCTCAATACCAACCACCTTTATAAATTTAAATTATTGAATAATTATTTCGCCATTTCGATTATTGGGAGCGACTATTTTGGGCGCGAGGAATAAATGAACCAAGATCGAGGTGTGGTGCAATTGAATGCATGACAGCATCGCATATTAAACCGTGCAGGCACAGATCCAAAAGCTTGATAATTAAAATAAACGGCCCAAAAAGCAAGGAAGTTTGGGTTGCAAGTGTGAAAGGTGGCAGCTAAATAATTGCGGGCACAGAAATTCCCATTTGGAATCTTCTTTCTCATCTGGCTAAGGGTTGACTCATAAGAACCTTCAACTTGAAGGTCACGAGTTCGATCCTCAGGGCCAGCCTGCATATCTGATGGAGTTTTGCGCTGTGGTAAAAAAATGTTGTTCCCAATATTATGCCATCTTGTATCATAAAAATGAATAAAAAATGTGTCTTTATATTTATATCAGTATTCAGCAGCTTAGAGGGTGAAAGTTGTGCTGAAGAAAGGGGACATGGATATCCAGAAAAGGGGATTGCTAGTGGATATGGGGGTGCATTCAACCAATACCATCCAAGTGCAGACGGCCATATCAGGATTTATCCAATCCCTTCATTATACACGAGAAGAAAACACAATTGTCTGGAAGCTGTGGTCATAAACATAACAAGCTGCACAATAATATCTCCCTCCCCCCCTCTCTCTATGTATCTATATAAGCATTTGCACAACTGAACTATATGCATGTGAGCTTGCAATGTGAAAAAATCATAGCATTATTGATAAAACACATTATTTATGACGTGGATTGGCTTTTAGGACAAAAAATATTAACTATTGTACCTTTATAAACCTAATTTATTAAAAAAATATTTTAAATAGAGACAACATGATTTTGGTGAAGATAACATCTTGTTGAAAGAAAATAATAAAAGAATGATCTAGCTTATATTGAGTTATAAGTTAGCATTGCGTGATCTGGCTCTTTGAAATCCATGTAAACAATCCTATATAGTATGAGAAAAGGCTTACGTGTTGTTATAGTTAATATATACAGAAGGGTCCATCTGTGGTGCCATCCTGTCTCATCTCAAGCAAGAATGAACTAATATATATATATATATATATATATATATATATATAGAGAGAGAGAGAGAGAGAGAGAGAGGAAGGGTCCATCTCTGATGCCACCCTGTCTCATCTCGAGTACAAGCACGAATGAGCTACTTACATCAAAGGAAAACCAGTCATTCAAACGGAAATACAACTTAATAGTATTTTAGCAAATTCCAAACAAATATAGTAATAAAGTTTAGCGCATGAGAGAAAAAGGAAAAAGCAGGTCGACTCCATCATATTGGAGTGCGGGACAAGGTGTCTCCCCCTAACTCAAGGGATGTCTCCCTACACCCATAACACCCTTTATATATATATATATATATATAGGTTTAGGGTTATATATAATGACCAATAGAGTGGAAAATAAAATAATTAGACAAAATAAAAAGCGAGGAAAAATCTACCTGTAAATACGGAAGGGGAAAAAGCTAGACGTGATCACCTCAAATGCACAGTCTTAGTGGCAGGTCATGATGAATTGTCATGCCTTTGTCTATGTTTTTCTTTTTATATATATATATATATATATATATATATATATATATATATATATATATATATATATATATATAAAAGGAGGAGGATTGTGACTTGACATGAATTCTAAAAAAAAAAAAACAAAGAATTCATGTAGCTGACACTATCTAGTTTGGAAAAAATCTTAGTTGTAGAATATATATATATATATATATAAGAGAGAGAGGAACGGGGGAGAGAGGGTGCCTAGAATACCGTAGGCAAGGGACAAGTTACAACAGTTTCCAAAAGTTGAACAGTTAAGAATATGCGAATTAGAAAGAAGGTCTTGCGTATGTGCGTTGAGAGAGAGAGAGAGAGAGAGAGAGAGAGAGAGAGAGAGAGAGAGATGCACTTTGCTGATGATGCATTTGGTGTGAGATGCACCTTGGTGGCGACGATGCATTTGCTAGGAAAAGCCATGCCATAACATTCCAAAGCCGACTATTTCTCGATGCTACAAACGAGCAGCAGATCAAAAGAAATCTGCATTGCATGTTCTTATGGATCAATTATTTTCATCTTCCATTTGTTACCAAATTCCTTTATTCTCTCTCCTTTGAAACAGATAGTTGTCAATGAGCATTCAAATTCAAATTCTAGACCGCATAATTAGAGAGAGAAGAAAGAGCGAATATAAGGGCAAAAATTCAAAAGCTATACAGATGCCTATCTCATGGTGCTACATAAAGACTAGACTAAAAGGAAAAGAAAGGAAATTATTAGAGCTTCATACAGGAAAGAATTACTAGTACACAAATCAAATTCACTATACAAATCTGTTGCCTTTGGACCAGCAAACAATATAGGCTCCATCTGATCTAACAAAACTCCTTCAAAAACAAAAAGGATCTATGACTAAGCAGGAGCAAATATGTAAATGCATTACCTTGCTCATGGAACCAGACGACTGCACTCACCTCGGCCTCCTGCCGCTAAACAATCAATGTATGACAGAACCCAAAAAGAACCCAAAACACTGAAAGTAAAACTAGAAAACAAGGAAGCCAAGGTGATGGCTTACTTGCCTCAAGCATCTGTCAAATTGATACGAATTAAACTTCAAAAGCACTCTTTCAATACTTCATTCCTCAAATCTGTCAACATAATCATCGCCTTGCTTTGTGTAATGACCAAAAGGAAAATGGGAATCATCTTGGGAGAGATATGTAGATAAATCAGACGTCACTAATTTGTCATGTTGCGACCTCACAAGCAAACCAAATTCATCAATCATCTCCCTGTGTTCGTTTTTCTACTATACAAATGCTGTAGTGCAGCTTGCTTGCGTCTATTCTCTACTGAGAATTTGATCTGTTGTCGTCACTGCTATCTCCACCTTGTTGCTGATGGACGTTGGCATCCATGCCTTGATGTTGGTGATGAGATTGCTGCTCGGAATTCAAAGAACTTCCGTCGCCACCGGCAACACCGCTACCGCCACCTCCTCTATTGAACGCATTAAGGGCGGCCAGCATTCCGAGATGCTGAGACCCTCCGAGCATAGAACCTAATGGCACTGAACCGACCCGGCCGCCCTGGAATTCAAGCCCGCCGGAGAGATTGATCCTAGGCATGAAATGTAGAGGTGCTTGAAGGGTATGAGCGCTACCTGTTGGAACCGAACCAGACGCACCCAAATGGATGGAGGCCCCAGCCGGCATCCTGTACATGGCAGTGGCACCCGCCGGCCCGGCAGACGGGAAAATCCAGATAGGCTCAGATGGGCTGGCACCCACCACACCAGGGCTGGTGGAGCTCGTCGTCACGGGGAGCATCCATATGGCTTGGGGCATGTGTCCGCCGGAAGTAGATAGGCCAGCGGCTGGAGCTACTGCCCACATCGCAGTTGCCGGCATCACATTTGGTGGCCGAACGGTCGCACCAGTCGGGGAAGACGACGTTTCCTGTGGCGATTGCGGGTTCCGCCTTTGCTGCTGCTGCTGCTGTTGTTGAGGGACACTCATAATTCTCAGTGGCTGTTTATTGGCCTCGGCCATATCGTCCTTGAACAGATCCTGGCGGAATCTCTTCCTCAGTTGGCTATCTCCGGCATAATCACTACCAGAACTACCACCGGGAGTGACGTTCATGCCTTCTCCAATGTGTTCGCTACCAAGGACTAAATTCTCTTGATGAAACCCAAACATGGGGGAGTGAGTGAGGGGGTTCGACTCGTCGGCCGACCAGTCCCAATCGCCGGCGGCACTGCGGGCATGGTGATGCGCAAGAGCCAGTGCGTTGTGGAAGGAGTGATGGGGGTGGGTCTTAGAGGACGGCACGGAGAGGGTGGAGCCGGAGGAGCGGATCGACACGTTGAGGCTGGAGAAGTTGGCCGGAATCGTGCCGGTCCCTGTGGCAGCGATGATGGCGGGCTCAGCCTGCTGTAGAAGCCACTCGATGGTCTCGCCGTCCGACTTGTGTCCGAGTTCACGAGTAAGCTGAAAGACCCGCGCCGCGCAGGTTGCCGGCATGCGGATTCGCCGGCCCCGGCCATCGACCTTTGTGTGCCTGTCTTTGGACGACCTCTTCACCAGCGCCGCCGCCCCCTTCTTGGTGGAATCCTGCACCACCAAGGCCTCTCCTCCCCCTCCGGTACCGCTGCTCGATGGCGGCTCCTTCGATGATGGCGTGGTTGTGGTCTCTGGCTTGGTGGTGGAAGTCATTGCTATTGCGCGGGTTGATCCTGGGACAATGGAGCCCATAAAACGGGCAGCTGGGCCTCTCGATGCTGAGAGCACTGATGACGATGGTCGCCTTGATGCCGCTTGTTAATCTCTCTCTCTCTCTGGTTATATATCTATCAAGAGATAGACCGGCAGTTCCGAAGATGATGATGACGATGAGATGATAAACACAGGACCGATGGTTGACTTACTTGGATCTGAGAAGGTTTGCGAATAAAATTCTTTACTACGCAAATATCAAACAAGAAGATTATGAAACAAACACTATGGTTTTTTATTGATGGATTTTCATTATCTAGGAGAGTTGCAAGGCAAGGGCCTAAATCAAAGAGGCATGTGCAGGATTGCAGAGACTGTAAAAGCGAAAGCGAGAAACGCATAAGGAAAAGAGAGAGAGAAAACTCACCTTTATTGGATTTTTTATCTGTTCTTCGTCCTCCTTCCTATCTGGGCGTGGACACTCCTTCTCTCAACGTTGGTGCCGTCCCATACGGGGATGATGGTAATCATGATTCATGAGGGCAGAAAGCCCTTCCGGGAGGAGAGATCTCTCCCTCTCCAAAAGGAAGAACACAAGGAGAGGGATGTCGGAGTCTTCTCTCTATTCTAATTTTCCTGTCTTCTATTTTTTTAGTTTTTCATTTCTTATGGCCTTAAAGAAGAGAGAGAAAGAAAGTGATTGACTCGTGCCGAATGAAACGGAGAAAGAAAGAAGAGAGAGAGAGCAGCTTTATGTAAGAAGAAAAACCTATGGCGAACTCAAAAACCCTAAACCTAGTGATTGCTTTCTAGTGCAACTGGTGGGGGCCTGAGCAAAAGCAGCAGTGCCCACTCGTGGGACCTTGGAAGGATTGTTGTTTTGGACTCCCTAAAATCTAAAACCCTTCTTTTCTCTCTCTAATCCTCTCGCTCGATAAAACAATTAGCATCCACGTTTCTCTCTCCTCTGTACTCTACTCATGTAAGACAATCATGATGGCCTCCATGATGAAGTGATCAGCTAAAATTATTTGTGTCAGTACATGACTCTCTCTCTCTCTCTCTATTTAGAGGGGTGATTTGAAGACAAATCTACCTAGAAAAAGATGAAAGGAATATTATAGAAAAGATGGCCCTGATTAGCTGCGTAGTAATATCCCCCAACCTAATTCACTCAATTTTAGAAATTCCTGCTTTTGTTTTAATCCCAACCAACATCTTCAACCTTCTAATCCCAACATTTAATCCAGCGGTACTTCTCCTTTTTTTTAAGAGAGAGAAGGCCAAAACCTAACACATACTTTACACATGCATCCTTTAAAAGTCGAACTCCCCGTCAACAGCAACCACGCTAGAGCACCCTGCCATTTAAAACGAGCTAACACGGGTACAGGCAGTGGTGCTTTTGAAACCAAAATCTCTAAATTCCAAACCTTTGAGGGGAATAATCCCTTTTCGAGTTAGCCTCACCAACACGCATCGAGATTATGTATCAAAAATTCATTCATTTCCACAAATCCAAACATGATTATCAGTGGTAGACTTATTTTAAGGCAGGATTAGATATGAATCTCATCTAAAATCAATTAATTTTTTAAGCGAATCAGTATACATAAAAAATATAAGTATTTTGTAGACGTGAAATGCAAGTATACTTCACCTTAAAGATGACCATTATAATTGTTATTTTATCTAATATAGATATCTCATATATATATATATATATATGTATATATAGTGTCAGCTCAATAGCCAAACACTAACATCATTACTGCTGGTAGTGAGGTCGATTCCTATGAAGTGTATATGTATGTTAAGCTTTGGCCTTCTCTTGTAAAAAAATTAATGTATATATATATAGAGAGAAACCAGTAAAGAATACCGCCATTGACTGTTATAAACTAGGGTAACCTGGTCATTTGAAAGAGGCTGGAGCAGCCAGACAGTACAGCTAAGCGTCAGATAAGCATCTAATGCAGAGACAGCTCATCCAACACACGCAAAAGGCAAAACAAATGAATATAATAAATTTAATACTCATCAGCCAGTCAACTCCACCGAGCCCCACCTCCTTTTCCTCCCTATTTGTTTATTATTCAACCAATTATTGTTTTCCCTTATCGTCACTGTAAATTCCTCCTGCTCTCCTCTTCAGGAAGCCGTAGAATGTAATTCACATAAAAAGATCGAAATCCTTCGTGCCCACAACTTTATTCCTCTTATATAAAGGAGAAATGTCAATGGCTGCCCACAGAAATTATTTCTAAATATCTTTTAACCACCTCTCCCTCTCTATATTATATTATATGTGTTCAGCTAAAAAACTTTCTTTATACTACAATATCTTATTACTATATTTTGTGCAATCCTATGCTACATATGCGTGTGTGTGCGTGAGTGTTTATGTAAATATATATCTAATAATATGTATCTAAATTCACGCTCCCTTCCTTGTCTAGGCTGCAATGCAAATTCTGAAACACACAGAAACAGTGAAGGGCGGGGATCTAGGAGAAATTTCCACTCATTCCTCTCGTTTTGAGGCGTATTTTCCAAGCAACCGCAGACTTTCGAAAACACAGAAGGGTGTGTATTATGTATTATTTCACTGCCTCTCTCTCGATACAGTAGAGTTACTGTTGGTGCATCAACCCCCTCTTGTTTGATTCTCCATGGCATTTATTCCTGAAAAGGACACATCCCATGCTTTTATCTTCAACTAATAACCAGTAACTGAATTACCCACAAAGCCAAACCCTCAGAAAATTAAATGGGAGAGCAGAGGCCCGAGATGGGTGGATAAAATCTCAGAGAGAGAGAGAGAGAGAGAGATGGCCAAAATTCATTGACTTAGAAGCAGTCATTGCCCAAACAGGGTTGACTAGTTAATGGAGATACGTATTGAAAATTAAACTAGCTGTATCTGGTTTTTGTGCCATTAATCCAGTTTGGTCCTACTACGGTCGAAGATTCAACATGGAAGATGGTCTCTTCAGTAAACAGAAATTTATTGAACAAAGAAAGTGGGGCTTCGACGGGGCTTAGCGTATTGAAAAGGCCCTTTAGTTGCAAGACGTTAGCCCACTGTAGCTGCTGAGCGTATTGAAAAGGCCCATAAGAAACACGAACTTACGTTCAACATATCAATTTTCACACAGACACACAAACAGAGAGAGAGAGAGAGAACCATAACTTGATTAATTTTAAAGAGCCTGGAGCGCATGATAGTGTATGTTCTCATGGGTCTCATGATCTCCAAAAGGGAGAAAACGAGAACATGAATCGTGTTGAGCATGTTTAATCAATTATCTTCAATTTCTTAAGTCTCCTTTGACCTTACGAATTCAGCCATTCTAAACCATCCTTACTTTGACCAACTGTGTTTTTGTAAGCATATTAAAGGTCATTAACCATATACCAGCATGGCATGCAGACATGCTAAATATATTGAAAGAGATACATCGACATTGCAACCGTCTAAAATACATGGCCAACTGGTACCCCTAGATAGAAATGTGCTAGCTTGCACTAGCTTCTCTCGACCGTCCGATAAAAAAAGTGATACAAACTCAGTACTATTTAAGGGAAGATTTTCACATGTTCTCTATGAATTAATTGTTTTTTACAATATTGTAAGAAGGAAATCAACAATACAAGACTGATAAAAAATGTTAAAATTTTCAGACACAAACATATATATATATATATATATATATATATATGTGTGTGTGTGTGTGTGTGTGTGTGTGTGTGTTGTACTCACCTGACCTTAGAAATAATTAGGTCAATGCAGGTTTACTACATGCTGTGTGACTTTCAGCAGAACCCAAGATAGGCTTTTATCTAGGTTCTTGGGTTGGCTATCCACTCTCTCTCTCTCTCTCTCTCTCTCTGTGGCTTTATTACTGAGTTCACTTGCAGTTTATGGATTTTACAGGGTCTCATTATCATGGTTGGATAAAAAGAAATAAAAAAGGAGAAAGGAAGGTACGAACATGAGGACATAGACAAAGCTTTAATGGGAATAAGTGATGCAAGCTTTCCACCCATTTATTTACCTGCTGCGCTCTATGCATGAAAGCAACAGTGGTGAGTGTGAGTGAGCACAGAGCAGATAAAAGATCCCCTTATTTAAATTTCATTCATTGATTTTTAACCACGAAGAGGAATTTATATATATACAACCTAAGGGGAAGAGATAAGATAGCATTAAGTTCCTTTTTTTTTAAATATCATTGTATATACACCGATAGTATACAGTTTTGTATATGTGTATTTATTTTTATAGTGGAGTTTGACTTAGGAGAATAAACAAATTAAGGGTTGGGTTATCGGGTAGGTGTATTAGAGGCAGGGAGGGCGATTTGAGGACCTGTGGTGTAATAATAAAAGGAAAATTTAGTAAGAAAGACCGTTATCACCAAAGATTGATGGTTGAGATTTGTTTGAATTTGATAGCATATATAAGTTTTTCTCTCTCTTTGTATATATATATATATATGTATATGTGTGCACTATGGACTCTCTCTCTCTCTCTCTCTATATATATATATATATATGTGTGTGTGTGTGTGTGTTTAAGCTACTGGCAAAACAGATGAACTCAAAGAGAAAAAGTGTGTGTAAGCTCACCCGGGAGATCTATGAACTGTTTAACAAATTTTAAAAAAATAGAAACACATTTAAGTTTCTTTCCAATTATTTATTTGATTTAGATGTATAAATACCCATTTTATTTACTATTCTTAAACAATAAAAAACTATTCAATGTTTCTTTAAATGTATTGCAGTCAAATCTACAACATTACTCAAGTCTTTTAAGTTGAACTAGACAGGACAATTTCAAACGGCTTGGTGGTTTTAACTGAAACCGAACTGAGTAAAAAACTGATTGAAACTACAATCGGTGAAACTGGAGCTGAAACCAGAGACCACCTGATATGGCTCCTGATATATATAATTTAGAAATTTTTTATTGTTTCTTTTGGGTTCCAAAGGGTTCAACCTTCAAACCGAAACTGAAACTAGAACCAACCCGGTACCGGTTTGGTTCTTGTGCCTACAAATTAGATCCCACACCTAAGCATTTTATATTATTAACACAGGAATATAAGCATGCAAATGTTGTTGATACACGACTCAAAAACTACACATGCTAAACGATATCTGACACGAACACTACCTGAAATTCACTATTTGTGCCGACTCAAAAATCATGACATGTTCCAGTTTGACCTGATTTTAACATGAAAATGAAATAACACAATTACAACACGACAGATGTTGCCTGTCATTTTTGTCCTCAACATGGGTCGCACAGGTCGCTCGATATTGCCATTCCTAGGATGCACTGAGCATGTGAGTTCAAATTAAGCATGGGCTTTGTAAGGACCAGACTTCAAGGATGTCAACTATTTGGTACATCATTTTTCATAAACATTTCTCCTGTTTGATATTTAAAATCAATAATAGATATTTGAATTACTTTCTGTTTATCGTATATGAAATATAGAAGCATATTAATACTTTTAATTCAAATCTCCATCATTGATCTAAAAAAAATCTACCAATAAAGATACATTATCCATTTATCTATCTAGCAGGGAAGAGTTTCTCCGTGTCTTTCTTGTTTCACGTCGAGTTACTTACCAGCGTCCATGTATATAATTGTTAGAATGAACGACACTGTGGTCAGGTCGCCTACCAGATCATTATCTGAAACTGATGGCTATTCATCTCTATCAAATGAGCATCCTTCCTGCGAAACATATAACTATTAGAGCCGGCAGAACGTGATTCCTCGGTACAGTCTCATCCGCCTGGAAGAACACACCTCTGAGTTCTTCCACGGACGGCAAAGAAACAGCAGAAAGTACGGGCGAATAGTGGTGATTTCTGCTTTTAGTAAACGGAGAAGCCCGCGATGTATCAGTAGTGCCCTTAGATATGTTACGCTGATCCACTTTAGGGTGAGATGAGGCATGCATATCACCGGAAATAATTTCCTGCTTTTGTCGTTGTATATAGAAAAATGTAATTGTTTTAAGGACGCTTCAGGATCATATAAGCTACGATAAAAGCCTAGCTCTTTTCATTTTGTATTCATGAAAATATGAATACATTTCTGTTTCTAATTCACAACCAAAACCGAACTTTTTTCCACAATAAGTAGTAGTGTTGGCTCCATGGATTCTTGGTTGCCATTGAACTTGAGAATGATCACCTTTTTATGAATGAAAGAAATTAATTAACAAGAAAATAATACTGCAGCCTTATTTTACTATGACATACTAAATCAAGAATAAATAACCATTGATTAGGAGAAAATTCCTCTTACAATAATGCTTCACAAATTGAAACCAGTGGTTTGTGTTCTCAAGACTCTCATGCAGGAGCAAGGAACCACTGAAGTGCGAGAATCCGATCTCCCCTGTGAACTTCAAAACAGAGTCACAAGATATACCTAGAGCGAACATGGAGCCTAGATTTTCTATTTTTCGATAAGGAGAAAGTTGGGTCTAAGCATACACCTGAAAGTTAACAAAGAAAAAAGAGTCATAGGCAAAATAACTTGTCTTGGGATATAATGGTAGATTCTCTTGATCATCTTAAGTATCTCTCTCTCTCTCTCTCACACACACACAGAGAGAGAGAGAGAGAGAGAGAGAGAGAGAGAGAGAGAGAGAGAGAGAGAGAGAATTGCAGTATGTTCAAACTTAACTTCTTCACGCATCGTCATCGTAAACTTGTACACTTGACCCAAGAAGACACATGCAGGTTTAGCATATACATATACATATACATATATATATATATATATATATATATATATATATATATATATTAAATTGAGATTTAGTGCACCATAGGTTATTGGTGTACTGGAGTCTAAGTTATTTTTTAAATTTCAAAAATTTAAATCTAAGCCATCCAATATTTTTATTGAATGGTCCAGATTTGATGCATTGTTGTACCACTCTTGTATGGTGTACCAAACCCAGTCTTCATATATATATATATATATATATATATATATATATATATATATGAAAATCAGATCTTGCCTACCATTAACATATCACACATTGCTTTTCGGTAACATGAATGTAATTTAAAAGATTTTTATGGATTTTGAAAAAGTACATATGACAAGGCCCGAAAAGTAATCGTTTGACATGAGTAGATAAAATCTAATCTATCACTATATATATAGATGATAGAGAGAGAGAAATTAGTACTTAAATATCTAACTTTCCAATCAATGAGATCGATAGTTGAGATTTAAATTTCAAAAGTAAAAAAATACATTATTTTTTTAAAATGTATCTATTGTATTTAATAATTTTCATTTTTAAAATTTGAATCTCAACTGTCGATCGAACGGTTGAAGTTCTTAAGTAGATTAAAGCAAGGATGAGTGTGTGCATGGACTAACCTTTCTCTTTCTATATATATATATATATATATATATATATATATATATATATATATATATATATATGTATGTGTGTAAATATTATATATACTCAGATACCGGAGCATATACGAGGCAAGCCCTGCTCATCTTAATCGGCTTCCGAGCTGAGCAGAGTCGAAAAATGAACAATGTTCCTTTTGGCTGCCCTATTTACAAGTATGCTCGTATACAAAAAGGGAATGTTTAAATTTTTTTACTTCTATTCCAAGTAATTATCAATGGAACATTGTTCATTTTTCGACTCTGCTCAGCTCGGAACCAGCCAGGTCTATGTGGATCACATAATGCCAAAACATTGTGACTAAATATAAGATGCAGAATCAAATGATGGATTTATTCATATAACGATATTAATTATTAAGTCACCAATACAAGATTGGTCGACCAGGATAACAAAAGTTGATACAGATTAATAAGCAAACAATAGCATCTGCAAGCAATTAGAAAGAAAAAGATGGATAAATTCTTTGATCATCATGGGCACTTAGGTTGGTTCCCATGAGTCCTAAGGCTGGCGTAGCAAGGGCAGAAGTACTTGTGGCCGTAGGTGCCCGGCGGTACGCAATTGCATCTCAGGCAGCATGTCCCACAGGCTCTGGTGCACACATTTCTCCTTGACGACTCCCTACATCTCCTTGCGCAGGCGAAATTGCAGTCTGTACAACAATGGCAGCACCCATAATTAACAATTATCAAAAGAACTAGAAACCTCTCTCTCTCTCTCTCTCTCTCTCTCCGTGCGTGTGTATGTGTGTGTGTTGGGACTTGATAAGCTGATATGGAATAATTAAATTTTTTCCATTCTCCTTTCTGGCTTCACGGAATGTGGTATCAACGCAAGCTCAACAATGGCATACTTATTCTTGGTTGGCGATGAATCTTCCTATAGAGAGCACCTTCTTCTTCAGTCTCATGCTTCTGCACAAAAGAATAATTAATTATATACCATAAGAAGAATATAAACCTAAAGTATTTGAGCGAAAGGCTTCAAAGGTATTGAAAAGAAACTATAAAATATGATCTTCCTCTTTTGGACACAAGAAAGCACAATGGCCACTAAAAAACTATGTATCTGCCATCCACACTTGGTCCAAAATAAGGCTTGGTGTTCGTTTCGCTTTCGGTAGCATATATATGAGGTCTGACACTTAATTAAGAGTGAAATACCAGGTGCTTTTCCAAGTCATGCTGATCAGATGCATCTGCAAATGCCTGCAATTTAGACAAGGTTTCATCATAAATGCTATAGTGGAAGGTAACAATACTAATGGAGCAACAGAAAATTAAATACTGCAATTATAGCATTGTTTTGTATTTTAGATATGAATTAAATGTACCTGAAGAAGAAGAAGGGCTAGGATGAGCAGAACAAGGGACTTCATCTGCAGATAGAGGCTTCAATTCAGGCAAGGAGAAGACAGACACTCAGAGTGAGATTGGTTCAGAGAGGATATCACAAATAAATAGAGAAAACTAAAGAAATTAATGCTATCATGTTCGTGGCTCACATGGGGGCCATGACAGTATGCTTGTACTTTGGCATCTTCTTTGATTTTAATCTCTCTCTCTCTCTCATGCATGGTTAATTTTTTAAAGATTTTAATGATTTATGAGATAAATGCATGATGTGCATGTCATCATCAAATGGACAGCAGTCTGCATTATCCTGCTGTCAATGAGCAACATACAGTTATGTAGATGCGAACCCTTTTATTTTCTAGCCCTGTAAGAAACATATTCTCAATATATATGTGCTCTTATTTTACCAAATAACACTTGTATGCTCCTAAATCTTATCAACGCATGGAACCCATATGTAATTGATTGTTATTCATATCATGCTCCACTATTACCATCATACCATGATCAACATCATCATCTACCATCAATTTACCATATTCATTACATCATGACAGCATCGATTTTAATTTATTTTTCTGTACATTTTTGTCATTAAATTGTAGCCAACCTGCAAAGTTCTCCAGGTGGGAGAATCCAAAATTTGTGCCAGGCTGACGACAAGATGGTTCGTGCCTCACTAGAGGGGAGTCACCTAAAAAAGCAAGATGCGATCTCCATTATTTCTACTCTCTGTAAAGTAAACGTTTTCATGGTCATCTCACCTTGCATGCACTCCCTGCCGATAATTTTACCCATTCGGGGATTTTATCTTGTAAAACAAGATACATTTTTTTAAGAACCACACCAACCTAGATGATAACCTTTAAACATTTGCTTTATATTTTTAACGTTCACACTTGTCTATATATATGTGTGTGTGTTTATATGCCAACATTTTTCTCACTTTATGAGAGAAATTTTAAATATCGTGATTTTCTATTAAAATGATTGCATGCTAATGAGTCCTCTGTTCCTTGCTTTGTTGGGGAGGCAAGGAATAAAGTAGCTCCTAGTTGGTAGCAGCAACAGCTGGCCGTCTGGACCCAAAGCTTTCAAGGACAGATACATTCATTGTTTGGCTGGTTCCAGAACATAGACATAACTGGTTCCAAACCAGCCCGGCGGTTTCAACCAAAACCAAACCGGACAAAAAACCGGTTGAACCTAGAATCAATCAAATCAGAACCAAAGCCATACCCAAAACCTGGCATTACCCAATTTGGTTCCAGTTTCACTTTTATAAAACTGAAACTAGAACCAAACTGAAAGTGGCGGTTTAAAACTGCCGGTTTTGGAACTAGAACCGGAACCACCTCGAAATTAGTGGTTTCAAAACCAAAACCAGAACTGAGCCGATCTGGTTACGGTTAAGTTCTAAGCTAACTGGAACCGATGGTTTGAAACAGGACAAGTCTACCCAAATATAAAACAGTCCGGAAACTGTCAAACTAGAGTAAACAAGGATCAAAGACACTGAAACAAAAAAAAAAACAGAGGATTTCTCAAAAGTACCATAGTATAAAAAACTTATTTTACATACATTTTACTGTCTTTATTTAAAAATTATCTGTTTTCTTATATATTTAAAGCATGACAATTTGAGCTTGTTGGGGGATTTCGGATGCTCTTAGTTTTCCTCTAAAAATGTTTGACATAATTTTCTCATTCTCATAATCTCTATAACTACTCCATCAACTTGAAAATAAACAATCAGAATATATATATATATATATATTGTGTGTGTGTGTGTTTTGCCCTTCTAATGGTAATGTTTTAAAATAAGTTCCAATGGAAAAATGGATCTCTTAGCTTGTTTACTTAAGCAAAAGATAATGTTACTTTTTTTTCATTATGAAAATGAAACTTTGACTTAAACAAAGGTAAAACCTTCCAACCAGTTGGTTAATTACGTAATGGAAAGAGCTCTGGCCACGGCTAGTTTAGAGAGTTTTGTGCTATAGGGTAAATAGCCTTCTATAACTATCAGGGTTAGGAAAACTAGGCATTACACGCTTAAAGTTCATGGATTCAACCATGGGCTATAGCTCCCTTGTCAAGTTATGCATATCTACATAAATCGATCTCAGCTAAAAAGCACAATTCGTGAAAAACAGTTCTTGCAATTTGTCACATTTTAGTGCCCTACAAACACTGCCACAAGCAGTGGTGGATCTAGAAAATAGTGTTGGAGGGGCGATGTACATATTTCATCGTATTAGAACCATATATATTCACTGTAAAAGGTAGGTTTTACTCTAAAATTTCAAATTTTCATGGGGTGGTCGCCCCCACCCCTCCATGTAGATCCACTATTGGCCATCAAAGCTGAAACTATTCTACGTGAATAGCGTCCACACACAAATAACCAAGTCTTTTCCCATAATAAGTGAGGTTGGCAAGAGGGTGTAATGGAAGGACGTTGTGAGGTCATCGTATTATTTTTATAGAAGCATGGTTAACTTTAGAGTTCAAATACAGTCCTCTGTGTTTATGCTCAAAAGGTTGCATTCCTTAAGATTCAATAAAGTTTTATGTTGTTTGTTGGCTGCTTAACGTTATTCTTCTCGTTTATTTGAATGATCCTTTATATAGGCGGAGTTTTTTTTTTGTGATACATGAGTTGGGTCGATTCAATCGGATCGGATCGGATTCAACCCAATCCGTAAGGATGGAGCAGTCACCCCTCCTTCCCGGGTGCCACAAAGCACCCACGTCCATGCCTTCGAGAGAGAGAGAGAAAGAGGGACGGTGTTCGTCGTGAAGGCCACAGGAAGAATCATCGTCGGAGTCGATGAGAAAATGCGAATGAAGATGGTGCTTCTGCCAGATTTCTTAAGTAAACCCTGCCTTTTGTTTTCATTTTTCTGGTGAAGAAATCATTGTTGTTGCCCTTCAAGAGGAGAAGGGAGGAAGAAGAGGAGATTGAATGGCTTTCGGTCTTCCTTCGTCCATAATGGTCGCAACAACTGTCTGATTTTGATGTGGTTTGAACGGTTCGATCCGTAAATAAATATATAATATATAATATATTATTTTATTATTATTTAGGAATTAAATCAAGGTGATTATGAGGGATTAGTATGGTAAAAATTGGTTTTACAAAGAAGTCAGGGTTGTAGCACCCGGTCAACTTCAATAAAAAGGTAGTATTAAGTTCGTTATATTTGAATTATTGGATTATTCAGATTGGATATTGGATTTGGATTAAAAGTTGGAATTGCTTGTTGGTTTGACCCTGATATTCATGAATAAATATGTAATATTTAGGTTTTAGTAGTGAAATGTTTGTTGGTGAGACTGTGTAATATTTAGATTCTTGTCGTAAAATGTTTGTTGTTTAGTTGTTTGAATAAGGTTGATCGGACTTTTTTTCTCCTCACGCTTCGTGTTGTAAGCCATGTCAGATGAGAAAAAAAAACATTGACTGTTCCTGGATCATGACAGTTTTAAAGAACAGTGACTCGACCTATAAAAAAAGAAACGAGGGGGCGAAGTTCCGTCGGTAAAATTCAAGTGGGACAGTCTAAGTTTTCAAAAAGGTAACACTTGGATTCATTTTTTTTATTTTCTTCTGGTGAGGCCGCAAACCCCTCCCCCCTACTGGCGATGGACTCCGTGAGAGCACCCTGGGATCTATCGCTATTTCTCTTCAGTGTTCAGATGCAACTTATCAAGTGCGTGGGATGGCTCTCCGGCGGAGTTCGACTTTTCTTTCTGTTATATCAAAGTTCTGAACTTTTGTTGGGGAGTCAACCTCTGCAATTACCTTGAGTAGAGAGCGTCACAAAAGCGTTTTGCAGGGCATTTCCCTCTCTCACTGTCATAGAACATTTTTTTTGACGGTTGATTGCTGTTATTTAAAGTTTTTCCTGACGAATTCTCGTAATATTCTTGCAAGAGGCAAGCTTATTGTGATTGACCTTTACCATAGAGCAACAATTGCGTGTGTTCTAGTGCAATTTAATTCACCTTTCATGCTCGTCACGATAACTCTATTTTGTTGGTCTTTCTCTATCTGAATATGACTTGATAAGCGTATCTTCCACGGGGTGTATTGAATTCTCAGAAACTATTGCTAAAGACTTAAATTGAGCTGAATCATGAATACCAAGAATGCTTGACGTTTCACATCTAAGATAAAGCAACTTAGAGGCGTCAGGGCGACGTAGCTGGTGTGGGCTCAGCTCACGTTGCCTTCCTTTCTTGCCTCCTGCGGAGTAGCTGCTTCAAGTTTTGCATCGAGCGAGGAATGCTCCTCTCCGGGGCCACGATGACGATATGGGAGGCACCCAAGCTAACCATGGGGATGACCATGCTGGAAATCTCATCATCATAGAAACGGTTAGACTGACCATTCATATGTTATAATTTGATAGATTGTGAGAAAGAAGGCTGTAATGGTCATAATTGACCGAAACCGTCCAATGGTTACAATGTTTATCCGTAACCAACTGAATAAGGCCTCCAAAAAATAAAAGCTCAATAGAGAATCCGAGAGATAATGGAGCAGGCGTTCCTCTATAAATATAAAGCAATGCATTATCGAATATAAGTTGAAATATCTCTCAAGCAAATCCTACAGTGAGGAAACCTTGAAATTATATTATACGTATCTTTTCATCCGTTGTTGCGTACCTCACTGAGACTTCAAAGAGCTAGTGTAGAGGACATCGAGAAGTTGATCGGAATCGCCGAGGATACTGGAGAGTCGATTGGAATCGCCTAGGACATCGAAGAATCGACGGGATTCGCCAACAATTGGTATCAGGGCCTGGTTTGTTCCTACAAAAAAGGTATGCATTAGAAATTAAAAAAAAGAGGAAACAAAGGAAGAAAACCCCGTGTTGAAGGTCTTGGCAAAAGGCGGCAATAGCCAACTCAAGTCGAGGCAAGTTGTTGCAAGTCTCAAGAGAAGGCGAAAACAACCAACCCAAGTCGACATAAGGTAGAGGCGGAAAAAATCAACTCAAGTCGAGATAGGGTAGAAGCGAAAACAGTCACCCCAAGTCGAGACAGGGTACAGACAACAACAACCATCTCAAGTTGAGACAGGACAAAAGGCGGCAAGAGTCAAGAGAAGAAGGCCGAAGGAAAATCACCAGCGGAACTTCGACCACAAGGCTAGAGGGTGGACACAGGAAAACCACCACCAGAACCTCAACCAGAAGACCATAGGGTTGCCATAAGAAAACCACTGGTAGAATCCCAACCAAAAGGCTAGCGAATGGCCGCAAGCTAGGAACGACGGAGGAGAGGCGGCCTGCCGCCCCCCCCCCCCCCACCCCCCTCCCTTTTCTCACTCTCTCTCTTCTCGAAAACAAGCCTCTCTCTCCTCCACTTTTTATACCCCCTAGAAAATCACCCGTCGGTTTCAAAAAACCGTGGTAAAAACTAGCGATTTCCAGAAAATTGCCTTGTACAATGGAATGACAAGTTCATTCAGTCCAAACTGGTTTTGTGAAATTTTAAAAGTGTCACTTAATAAAATTATCAAAATATCTAGATAATTGGGTTACATCAAGGATCAACTTTAAGTCCATACTTATTTATAATGGTGATGGATGAGTTAACAAAACATATTCAAGATGAAGTACCTTGGTGTATGTTATTTGCAGATGACATTGTACTAGTGGAGGAGTCTAAGGAAAAAGTTAATAGAAAATTGGAACTATGGAGAGAAACATTAGAAAACAAAGGCCTCCGACTTAGTAGAACAAAGACAGAATATATGGAATGTAAGTTTGATCATTTGGCTACTTCAGAGGACATAGAAATTAAAATTGGCACACATTGCATTCCCCAAAAGGAAAGTTTTAAATACCTAGGGTCAATTTTTCAAAGTGATGGAAGAATTGATGGAGATGTTACACATAGAATTAATGCTGGTTGGTTAAAATGGAGAGGAGCATCAGGTATTCTTTGTGATAAGAAGATACCATTAAAATTAAAAGGTAAATATTATAGAGCAGCAGTTAGGCCTGCCATGTTTTATGGTTCTGAGTGTTGGGCAGTTAATTATCAACATGTACAAAAGATGTCTGTGACAGAAATGAAGATGTTGAGATGGATGAGTGGTCATACAAGAAAAGACCGTATACATAATGAGGTTATTAGAAACAAATTAGGAGTGGCACCAATAGAGGATAAAATGAGAGAACATCGTTTAAGATGGTTTGGACATATAGAAAGAAGATCAAAAGAAGAACCTATAAGAAGGTTAGAAAAACTAAATTTAGAAAGTATTAAAAGAGGTAGAGGACGACCACAAAAGTGTTGGAAAGAAACAATAAAGAATGATCTAGCTTATTGGGAGTTAACTGCTAACATGGCACACGATAGAGATCTGTGGAAACAAAGAATCCATGTAGCCGACCCCGTCTAGTATGGGAAAAGGCTTAGTTGTTGTTGTTGTTGTTATCTAGATATTTTTAAATAAAAGATGGTTTTACCCTTATTCGAGTGAAAAGTCTGTTTTGCCCTCTAACAATCTATGAAAATTATGAAAACTAGGAGATTGAATTACTTTTTTGCCCTTACCGGTTAAATATTTTATAGTACTACCATTGTATCAAAAGACAAATTTGTCTATATCTTTTTGTGAAAATTATAGATTCAGACTAAGAGGCAAAATTATGTATTTACTGTTTTGTCCTTGGTACTTTTTGGGAAATTACAAAAGCGGACAAAAAGATAAAATTACCATTTTACCCCTACTATTCTGGGAAGTTAACAAAAGCAGGATTTTTTTTGGGAAAAATTATAGATTTATCCCAGCTTGTTTTGATATTATAAATGAGTTATTTTCAAGTCATTTTTTTGATATTATGCATCGTGCTAATTAGAGTTATGATATTTGTGGTTTGTTGATTAATGAATGTTTTCTTGTTATACAGTCTATTAGTTAAAATTGCCAAACACATAAAAAGAACTCTAAAATATGTGTGTTGAAACTGACAAAAACAAAAAAACTAAACAATCTAAACTTCTAAACATGGAAGAGTAGGATATCGCTCACTCTAACACTTAAAGGTATAGAGTATGTCTTAATAGAAACAATGCATCCACCACCACTATATGCAACCAAGCAATAAATAAAAATGTATAAAATATTTTTTAACGATGACACAATAGCAAGAATCGTCATGTTAACGTACATGGAGGATGACTTGATTAGGGTATTCAATGTTGTGAAAGAGATGTTCGGCTCAATAACAACTAAATATGATATAATTATCAAGCTACATGTTCAATTATTACTATTAAAATATAATTCCTTCAAAATGAAGGATGGAAATAATGTATTAGAACATGTAAACCATGTGCTGGTAATGGCAAGAGGCCTAGAAGTGGTAAAATCAATCATCTCGAAGCCGAACAGTACCCTGTTATGAAACATGGTCACCACCGCCCTTAGACTAGGGCCCAAAATCAACCTTTCAAAATTGCCTCTAAAACTAGCAATTAAGCAAGAACACTTGAGTAAAAAAAAATGTTAGTAGCTCAAGATGAAATAGGGTCTAGCTCGAAACCCAACCAAAGGAGAAATAAACCAAACAAAAGGTTCAACAAAAATAATAAAAAGGGCGGTAAATCTTTTAAGAAAACATAGAAAACCACTACTCGGGTTAAGTGTTTCAACTGTTTAAAGATGAGACATTACAAGAGGGATTGTCGCAACAAGAAGAGTGGAGGAAACAACCCACAACATGGATAATCGAAGAAGCAGGACATAATCTACATGATATCAGAATATTTTTACATGGACCGTCTGGTGACTTATTGATGGATTGACTCAAGAGTGACTAAACATATTTCAAAGATAAAGAAATGGACAATGAATCTGAAGGAGTACAAACCCAGAGAACATCGAATGTACATGGGAAATAATACTTTCTCGGATGTTCTGGGTACTTGGTCCTTTATAATTTTTGTAGAAGGTATACCGGTTGTATTGATTGGTGTATTAATTGTGCTATCTATAAAACACAATATGGTTTTGATCCCTGCCTTAGTAAAGAAACATTTTGAGGTTAGGGTTGTTTCTCGCAAAGTGACTCTGGTGAAATATGGGAGAATATTTTTTTCTAAGAAATTTGATGTAGAATATGAACTTTTTAAATTGGGAATAAATGAAAATGAGTGTTCTTCTGCTTATATTGATTATGCCTTTAATATTGATATAAATGTGGCATAAATGTCTTCAGCATATAAGTTTGGAAAAGTTGAGGAAATTATCCAACTTTGACTTACTGCCAACATTTAAGTAAAATACTTTCAACAATTATAAAACTTGTATACAAGGAAAAATAACAAGAAAAGTCCATCGATTGGGGCAACAATGCTGTTGGAGGTCATTCACACTCATTTATGTGGACCCTTCAGAGTAAGGTCACATCGAGTAAATGTTTATTTTATAACCTTTGTCGATGATTACTTGATATATATATATATATATCCTAACACATAAATTTGAAGTACTTGAAGGTTTTAAAGAATATAAATAGGAAATTGAAAATCAACTGAGACATCAATTAAAGTCTTAAGATTAGATAGAAGTGGTGAATATACCTCCCCAGAATTTCTAAAATTCTGTAAAGACTTTGGTATTTGTAAGCAAAATACAAAGCCCATGACACCCCAACAAAATGGTGTAGTTGAAAGATATAACAGGACCTTACTGAACATAACAAGGTCAATGTTAATCGATGCCTCTCTACAAAGGATATTTTGGGGAGAAGCAGTAAGTACAAAGTATACATACACAATAGAGTATTGTATAAGGTTGTATTCACTATACCATATGAGATGTGGTTTGGAAGAAAACTTAACCTAGGTCATTTCAAGATGTTGGGATCTATTACTCATTTAAATATCCTTGCTCAATCTAGAGATAAGCTAGACAGTACGTCCTTCACATGTATATTCATCGGATATCCTAAAAGCTCAAAGGGTATCAATTTTATCATAAGGACTACAGACTGAAAGAGAGCAGAGATGTTAAATTCTTGGAAGATATTAAAAATAACATCTTCGAAAATAATAATGAGTATACTGATAATCTAGTAAACCTAGATCAATCACTATTTGAACCTATAAAAGATCTTTCTAAAACAACCAAAACTTTAAGTAGACATAAAAGATCGAGGGACACACTGTCCAACTTAAAGGATTATCACACTTATCTTACAAAAGAAGTTGTAGTTCAGTGAATTTAGATTAGTTAACTGATAACCTAACCTATTAGCAAGCTATGAACTCATCAAAAGTAACAGACTAGGGGAAAGCTATGAATGAGGAAATTGAATCCATTGAGAAAACAAAGTCGGGAAATTGACTTATTTGCCAAAAGAAAGGAAAGTCACAAGTTGTAAATGAGTTCTGAAAAAAAATATAAGGTTGATAATTCAATCGATAAGTTTAAAGCGATGTTAGTTGCAAAGGGTTTCTTACAAAAGAAGGGGATAAATTATGTTGAAACATATCCTTCTTTTATGAAATTTGCATTCATAAGGATAATCCTGACAATATATGCATATTATGATTTGGACTTACATCAGTTAGATGTAAAGACAACTTTTTAAAATGGAGATTTAGATGAAATCATATAATGTAGCAACCCGAAGAATATATAGTTGAAGGACAAGAAAATAAAGTATATACATTGAGAAAATCCCTATATGGACTGAAACAGTCACCTCACTAATAGTATTTGACTTTTCAAAATGTCATTATTGAACTTGAGTTTGTAGCTAATGAGCTTGATTACTGTGTATATGTTTGGAACAGTAAGAGTCACTTTGTCATCCTATCGTTATATATAGATAACATATTATTGTCTGAGAATGACAATGAGAAGATTGTCAAAACCAAGTAATGATTAAACTCAAGGAAATGAAAAATATGGGGAAAACATTCTATATCCTGAGTATAAAGATTTTTCAAGATAAATAATCTAGACTCTTATGCCTAAGTTAGAATATATATATATATTAACTATATCCTCAAGAAGTTTAAAATGGGTGAATATAAGTTTGCTATTATACCCGTTGCAAAAGGGTCAAACTCGGTAAGGTTGATTGTCTCTCTGAAGGAGATGATAAGTCTGTGGGTAGCTTGATGTATGTTATGTTAGACTTAATAACAGTTTCGTTGTTGGTCTTATGAGTAAATATTAAAGTAATCTTAGATGACAATATTGTATAGCTGTAAAAAGGTTTTTAAGATATCTGAAAGGAACAAAAGACTTGAAACTGTGTTTTCAAGCAGATGAACTCAAAGTGGTAGAATACTCAGATGCTAACTTTGTTGGGAGCAAAGATGACAACAAATTAACCTTGGAATAAATATTCTTATTTAGAGGTGGTGTTGTTTCTTGAGCATGTAAGAAAGAGGAATGTGTAGCATTGCATACACATGAAGTTGAGTATATAGCTTGTTGTATGGTTGCAATGAGTGTCATCTAGATAAGCTGTTTCATACGAGATTTGAAGTTGTAGATAGCTGACGAGTCAATTGTCATTTACTGTGACAACAATGCATCAATTTCTCTTATCAAGAGTGGAGCTGACACCTCAAAGAGCAAACATATAATGGTTAAATACAACTATGTTCATGATATAGTTATAAGAAAAGAAATATTCATCTCATATATGCCAACTCATGATATGTTGGTAGACCCCTTAACTAAAGGTATAACATAGGATCTTTATCAAAACATGTTACGAACATGGGTTTGAGGTTTGTTTGATTGTTGTGTAGGTAAAAAACCACACAACATTACTAGGAAAACCCCACAAAAGTGAGAGGAAAATCAGTATGTCAGATCACTTGGCTCGAATGCCAAAGTGGAAGATGTAAGAAAATAGTGGTCCTCGGCAATTCAAACATATAAACGACTAAACTGACCATCTAGTCGTTATCTGTGGATAGATTGCAGAAAGAAGGCTGAAACGGCCATGACTGGCCGAAACCATCAGGTGGTTACGGTGCTTATTCGTAATCAAGCAGATAAGGGCTCTAGAAAAGGAAAGCCCAGTAAAAAATCCGAGAGGTAATTGAGTAGGCACTGCTGTATAAATACATATCGACGCAAAAATCATATACATCATCGAATACAAGCTTAAATACCTCTCTGACAAATCCTATTGTGAGGAAACCTTGGAACTATATTACACATACCTTATTCATTCGCTGCTACATACCTAATCGAGGCTTGAAAGAACTGGTGCAGAGGACACCGGAGAGTCGACGATATTCACCAACAATTCAAACATGCTCTCATAAATCAAGAGCTAACTTAAGAACTAAACCTCGAGGAGGACCTAGAGTTGAGGCTCCTATCAATTCCTTGCAAAGTAAGTTTGTTAATGAAGATCAAACAGAGTTGATGCTGGCTACCATAGATAGATCTTCCCATGAAGGTTGTTTCATGGGAGTATGCACTGAATCTGTGGACAGACGCATCTGAGATTGCATATGCATGAAATGATCAATAGTATGCACTGAAGCTGCAAAGCATCCGTTCTTCTTAAATCCAGCCTTGCCAAAGCATAATGATAGAGTTGATTGGAGCTTTCTACTAGACTCGCTCCAATTCTTTACATTTCCACCACGAACTTTGCTAGCTTATCAATGGCAAGAGGGGGACTAATTTGAGAGCTTTACGGGCATCAAGCAGACCCCTTGTCGCCGTATTTATTACTCATCATCATGGAATGACGCTCAAGAAGTCTCCAACTAGAGCTAAGCCATGGTGCAATCATTACGGTCGGTACAGGAGCCTTCAAACGGATCCAGAACTTCTAGGACATAGATGCTTTATCTCCCTTTATGATATGAAAATATCTATTAATCATTTTCACGAGTTCGTCCAAGAATTTGAAGAGGCGTCAAGCCTCAAGGTAAGTAAAGAGAAATCGCATATCAATCCTTTTGAATTATTTATGCAACACATTAATCACGTTAAACTACTCTTGGGTTGGAAAATCGGTCTACTGCCAATAAAAAACTTGGGAGGGCCTACCTTCATCGGCAAACAAAATGGTCTCCTCTATCAACCTCTCATTCAGTGAATGGAACAAAAGCTGAAGATGTAACAGACGAGCTTTGGTTCCATGGCCGAAAGGCAAGTATATTAACCAAAGTCACCTTGAACAGTATTTTAATTTTCTGGGTTGGATTTCAATTTATATAAGCCTGTAGCAGGAGTATTCAGCCTATGTCACATTAAAGATGTTAATCTCAGTTTATAGCGTGGAATGCTTGGCAATTGACCAAACACAGCAGCAATCTATTGTGCCCACTCATTAAGAACAAATATTTATATATGAATTCTTGTGGTTTCCCTAGAATGACGAGGGAATCATGGAGTTGGCAGTCGCTTCGAAATGAACAAGATCAGATGTAACCATGAACAGTGATAAAGAATTCTCGTTTGAGTCTTGGATGGAAAAAAATGGAATGATAAGCAAAAGGAGGCATGGGCAGTGACATCCAAGGTATATGGGAGTAATTCAATATGACGATCTTCCAGGGTGCTGCAACCTGAGGGAGCCAGGATTTTCCAAAATCCTCAATTATAGAAGAGATTGGATACTGCCTATCATCCCAGAATCTGCACATTGGGATAAATTGAGGTAGATCCATGCGTGGATTCTCCTGCCATTAGCGTGAAAGAAATTGTCTTTTACAGTAAGTGAGACTTACATTAGAGGGTGGGTTTTATTGTTAGGGATCGGAAGAGTGAGCATCTTGGAACCGGTTGGGAATCTTTCCCTTGTCGTGGAAAAGGATATGAACAACAATTTTGGAATTCAATCCTCTTAAGATGGAGTGGAGGAAGGTTATTGTTGAATCTTGGACGATTGACATTCTGTCCAAGGTGCTTAAAGTGCAATGAGGTGTTGCAGATGCAACAAATGAAGACACGTACTCAACCTTAAACCCGGTTTGTTCAATGTTTGATGGGAAATTTGTGGTTTTCCATAACAAATCACTACTTTTCTCATGAAAATTGTGGTTTGTTCTATGTTTAATGGGTGCGAATTCATTCTTCCTTTAGCTCTGGTTTTACCTAGAGCAAGATTTGACGCCCGAGACGAAACCCATTGGTCCACAGAATACGTTCCAAGACGTTCAATCTCTTCTGCTTTTCTCGGTGAGCCCCATGAGTGTGCATCCATATCGACTATCATGGCGGAAATTACTTTTTCTAGTTGCGACCATTCTTGGTAATTGTTAATAGTCAACCTTTTATGTTATCATTCATGACTCTCTCTCTCTCTCTCTCTCTCTCTCTATATATATATATATATATATATATATATATATATATATATATATATATATATATATATATATATATATATATATATATATATATATATATATATATATATATATATATATATATATATAAGAGAGAACTCGATCCAATCCACTTATTACGTATTCATCCATTGTTTTTATGTGGCATTAGTGAAATTTCAAAATTTTTAAAGAGTTTAAAAAGTATAAAAAATATTTATTACACTCATACCAACCAAAAGGGTTGGGTGGCATGAATAAATGGTAGCAATGGTGGTAGGATTCAATATCTCTCTCTATATATATAAAGAGAGAGAAAGATTGATACGTGGTAGCAAATCCTATTACCCATCTTTTCTTAGATTGAATACTTGAAATTTGTACGAATATATAAAGAAATAGATATATACTTATATTTATTATTTATTATGCTTGAATTGATTTAAAGATCTCCACAATTTTTAAGTATGATCAACGATGATAATTTGAATGTAAAATAGTGTAACCAGCCATAGTGATTTGAATTTGAAGTGAATTTACGTACATGGTGCAGTAAATGCTTTCAAATTCAAATCATTATTATTAATTATGCCAATCATAAAAGTAAAAATCCTTAAATAAGATTTAAGTATGGATTAGCCGACACTGTCTAGTATCGGAAAAGGCTTAGTTGTTGTTGTAAGATTTAAGTATGGATAGATATGTGCATAGACTGTGCTCTCTCCCTTTCTCTCTCTATATATAATATAATATAAGTAAAAATCCTTAAACACTTTGATTTGGTTCGGTTTTAACCAGAAAAAAATTGACGATTCTAATATTGAAACCAAACCAAACCGTTATGTACAGGCACGAGCGTACACACACACATATATACTTATATACACTTATAAACTTATGATGATTTATGTGTACATAAGCCTACAACCATTATATATAAAGTTTATAGATATGAGTTTTATAACCTCATGTACAAAACTGGGACTATAGATGACATAATACTCGGCATTTAGCAAAACTCTAAAATAAGTTGAACTGTGGTTTAAAATCGATCCAAACTGGAACCATCTGTTTCATTTTTATTATGTCATGGTTTAGTTCAGTTTTCTAAAAACTTGAAATAGTGGGTTGGTTCGAGGTTGAGACTGGAACCAAACCAAACACTGAACACCCCTATTGCAGCATCTCTCTCTCATTTTCTCCATATTTAACACTTGCAAAATCTTGGGGATCGAGAGGCATGTGCCACGAGCAGGCTTTTTTATAAAGGTTTTCTCTTAGAGATTTCACACACACAAGAGCTCCTGTTACATCTAGGACAAACGGCTCATTAATGTAATTAGTGAGGAAGTCCTTAATGACAGACGTTTTCTTTGTTATAATTTCTTTTATTGCTTCTGTGTTTCTTCACATTTTTTTACTTCTCTCTTCCACGCCACACAATCTTTTTGGAACGAGTTTCTACCCAATTGACAGATCTACATTGAGGCGAGGTGGGGGAGGCTACTTGACCTAAAATTCGGGAAAATCAATGAAAAAGTTACACAAGAGATTGAATCCATGGTGATTATACATAATTCGCACCACCTCAAATGGTCGAATAGACAGTTCTAGATCGGCCACTGATTCCGTGTTAAGTACAAAATCACATATCCGGCATCAGCATCTTCTTCTACATGTTTTGATTTGTGCCTTGATTCTTAATTCTCACTCAAGCTGAGTAAGGGAGAGCATTGCCATCTTCTCTGTTCTGTTACTCAAGCTGAGTAAGGGAGAGTATTGCCATATTCTCTGTTCTGTTGCTTGAACTTACTCCAAGATTTTACAGCAAATCACTCTCATTTTGATCACGATAAGAAGATTCACTCTATTCATACTACCGTGAGTCAATTTTGCAGAAGATTGATTGCATTCTGCAGAAGCTACAGCAGTAAATTTGCAAAAATTATTATATATGCACTGGAAACTGTTTTGGATTCAATTACTTAACAAAGATAATAGTTGGTGAAATTATAGTATCGGTTACACCTTTACAGAAAACGGCTGAAACTTTGATTCAAGGACTATTACTTCTGAAAGTAATAATTCTAGAAATAACATTATTGTGATTGTTAACTTCAGGCTACCTATGGTTTTACCTGGAAAAAGATTTGACACCTGACCTACAACACATTGGTCCACAGAATAAGTTCCGGCCGAATCTATTCGTTCGTGCCCTTCGATTTGCTCTCGGTACACCCCACAATGCCTGCATCCCCAGCGACTATGGTGGTGGTGGTGATTATTTTCAGCCATTCTTGTCAACTGTTAATTGTCCTCCTCTCATAACCAGCCACCACAGCCATATATATTAGGAATGATAGGGTTTTCCTCAAATATATTCAATGATGCTTGATGGACGATCCTTTTATAACCAGTCATGACAATCATCTCTCTCTCACTATATATATATATATATATATATTATAGGTCCTGGTGGAATACACTGTCGGATCGTTTATCAAAAGTGATTGGATGACTACTGTAACCTTCTCTCTCATTCTCTTTCTATATATATATATATATATATATTTGTGTATGTTTATTTGTTTTCTTTCTGTTTTCTCTTTGGTATCTGTGGTTTCAGGAGAATTGAATTTGTGTTCATAGTTTTAAGTTTCATTGTGCATCAAATCAAATGTGAAATTTATGACTGATATGAATATATGGTTTTATAAATAAAATTTGAGTAAAAAATGTTTGCACCACGGAAAGATGAGTCACAAAAATTGGACCCATAGGCTCTGCGTGAAAACTCAAGCACATCCTTCTCTTCTATTGCCATACTACTTTATATCAAAACCTAAGTATCAGTTCTACTAGTTCATCAAACACAAAACCACTATTCTAAGTAACATACGTGAGATGTGAGTCTAAGCTTCCAGTTTTGGTGCCAGGAGCATGACACAAGGAAGTGTTTGATTACAAGGCCGAGACTAGGGAATTGGGAATACAGTTCTAGTGGGCCGCTGGCGGTTCCCATGATAGGGTAAAAAGCCGGGTCGTATGGTGGGCCACTGATGGTTCTCGTAATAGGGTCAAATGATGGGCCCAATCCTCTAATCAAATGCCAAGAGAAAAGGACTGCAGTTCCACCAAATACAACATTCTACATGCCGTAAAAGCACACAGTTCCATGGCGGTTCTCGGTCCATGTTTGCGTCACACACCAAGTGGAACCCTTCCCTAAGAAAGCTGAGGGTGCATACTCACCTGGCTATTGAGGTCACTTCGTAACCTCAACTTCAATGGAATGAATACGGGTTTATACCCTTACCTCGACTTTGGGCCACCTGGGTTGGTTATTTCGAACCGTATAACCAACCCAGTCAAACAACCAAAGCCCGTAGGCTTTAAAGTTTGTTGCACGAACATATACATGATTATTTGACCTAACAAATCTTACACACACACAAACATATATATGTGTGTGTGTGTGTGTGTGAAAATGGATCTTACCCATTTCTCACATGTTTGGTACGAGTAAAATTTAAATTTTTTAAGGCTTTTCAAAAAAGATAAATGATACAAGTACTATATTCATGTCTTGAAAGAAAACATGAGTAGTAGGTAGAATCCAATCTCTCTCTCTCTCTCTCACATGTTTGAATGAAATATATCTTTGTATTTTACATTTAATGTAAAGTAAAATCTCCACCATCGAATGATAAAAAGTATTTATACAACATTATACACTAAAGAGCATTATACATCTAAGACACCCAATCTCTCTCTCTCTCTCTATTTATATATATATATGCATTTATTTATTTGTCAACCCCTAATAAAAGATCAAAACCAAGACCATGCGCTCTTAGTATTGGCCTGATGGGGCAGTCATGTGCCATCCATCTTTAATCAAGTGATGGCAAAAGTGATCAACTGTTAATTGAACTCGTAGCGCTGGTTCTTGACTGGTGTGAAAGCTGATCACGAGTTCGACTCTCAGGACATGCATACCCGGTTTCAACCTCCCATTGTGATTCACAGAAAAACAATATCAACTAAACATTGCACCTACACCGAAAGTGTTAGCTCAACGGCAGGACACTATAACACCATTGCTGTTAGTGGGGAGTTCAACTTCAAGAGGGTGTATGTATGTTTAAGATTCGGCCTTCGTAACCCAAGAAAAAACTAAGTAGAGTTTGAGCTCTACTGGTAGGGTTCTCTTACTCCTTCATTGTAGGTGCGGTGTTCGATTCCCCAGCTTCGTCTTCTCTTCGTAGAAAAAAAAACTATCAACTAACATGAGATGAAAGATTTTTCTCCAGTATAACAGATTAATGTGGAAATTTCAAACAGAGACCTCCCTTTATTCTGTATTGCAGATATAATGTCTGAACCAATTGTGCAAAAAACTAGTCCAATCCCTATCTCCCTTTTTCAAAAAAGAAGAAAAATAACTAATTTTTGAATTTTAAGGATTATGCAAAACTTTGTTACGATAAAAAAGTGGTGACCGTTGTGATAGGAAGTGATGGATCTACAATGAGTAGAGATGGGGTGTTTTCACCCAAAATTTCAAAAATCAACTTAAAGTCTATAGATGATAGTGAGATCAATGCATGGTTCGTCGGACCCGATACCATTCAAGGGCTATTCACCCCACCACAAAAGAGTTTCTAGATCCACCACTAGTGATAGAAATTGCGATTTATAAATAAAACTAACTATACTCGGATCGTTAGCTCAATGGTAGGATACTCTACCACCATTGCTAGTGGTGGAGAGTTCAACTCCCAAAAGGTGCATGTGAAGCTTTAGCCTCTTATTGTAACAAAATGAAAAAAAACAAACTATGGTAGTGAACAACTAACCATGTTCTAAGACCAAGATCTCATTGCTCTTTATTGTAGGATTATGACTTTAGGAGATGATCTATCATTGCGCCCGGGGAGCAACAAATCCTAACAATGAGATCTCACTCAATGACATATATTCTCTCTCAATAAGATATGGTGGACTTTGTCTTGTGAAAGAGAATAGCTCCCAATAGACGTGAGGAACTGAACCGAACCAGGTGGTCTTCGGCTCTAAGTCGGTTTCACCGGTTTCCGGTTTCAATATCGCCGGAACTACAGGACTGTCTAGCTCTAGAAAGAGTGGGGGCCTTGATTGACCAAGTTGTTGGATGCATTTAAACTTATCTTTACCACAACCAAAGCAAAATCTATAAACAATCCTATCTTTCCACCTTTACAACAAAAATTCTTTGGTTTTACCGATTGTTTGACATTGGTTCTACCTTTTAATACTCGGTGACAATGGTTACCTTGTCACATGACACGACACATTGACACAAGATATGTCTTTTTTGGGCGTTTTTGTATGTGAAGTAAGAGACACGCCAAGAGGGAAGTGCAAGTGAGAAAGCAAGTCATGTAAGTGGAAGCCATTCAGTGACAACTGTGGCATTAACTTTGTATTTTGATCAAAGTAGGAAGCAAAGTTTGTGTGTATGGGTGAGTGTGTGTGCCTCTGTACATGTGCATGCATGTGTGTATGTGGTTTCTATACTTTTCAATGTCACTCTTAAGCAATCATAGCTTTAATAAGCAAATCTATGGCCACATCATCATTAAAGTCCAACTCAGGTGGTGATCTAAAAGTTGGTTTTACGTATATGCTTATATACATAATATATATATATATACATATATAATCTAGTATATGTTACAACATTTTGATGCTAGTATTAACCATCAATCTTGAGTGATCAATGGTTGATATTTAAATTAAAAAATATGTATATGTTACAACAATTTGGTGCTGGTATTAACCATCAATCTTGAGTGATCAATGATTGGCATTTAAATTAAAAAAGTAAAAGTATATATATTTGTTGTACATTTGTTTTATTCAAATACGAACTTAAATTTTAATTATCCATCGATTCAAGATAAATGATTGAGATTTGTTTAAATTTATTAATCTTTTTATAGAGAATAATCATGATTTTGTATAAGTGGTTGAGATTTTTTTTTATTTGCTAACACTTAAGTGTGCTAGCTCTCTTTATATGTATATAATATTTAGGTATTGGTAAATCTAAACAAATCTCAAAATTTTGAATTAAAAAGTAAAGAGTTGATCGATGATTTAGATTTGTTTGTATTTATTTGCTAATGTGCTTGCATATAGTATTTTTTGCACAACCCTAATATGAACAGTAGTATATGCTAGTCTGGAATTCTAAAGAGTGAAATAGCGGAAAGAGAGATTCATTGGCATCAGAACAAAAGTATCACCAGTGGAGCCGGTAAGAGGGAAGAAGACAAACGCGTCTCTCTCTCTCTTCGTCTTCTTTCCTTTTTACCACGTTTTCCTTTTTACCACGTTATGGGTGTCATAGTCAACACATGCCGTCGAAATCTACACTAAGATAACACAACTACAATTTCAGCTGCATAAAGGGTCGAGCAAATGCAATAAAGTAAAAAACCAAAAGAGCGTGAACTATCCTCTCTTCGTTTTCTCCACCGATTCATCGTGCAACGTCTTCTCTTTTGAGGATCGAGCTCATCAATTTCGATCCGGAGTTCTCCCCTTTAGGTCATCGATTCCGCCATAGAAAGAAGAAGTTGAAAGGATAATCGAAGATCCAATCTGTTCAAAATCAATATGTAAGTGAAATAGATAAGTAAAATAGATACGTTTTGGATGCTTGGTTCCTAAGAAAAGCCGTTTTCCTTCCATTTCTTCTTGTTTTAATTCTTTCTCGCGAGCACCCGTCAAGGAAAGAGTGAATAATCAACCACCCTTTGTGTTATTTAGGTGGAGATGTGAGATTTGAGAAGTGAAAGAGAGAGAAAGAGAGAAGAGAGAAGAAAGAAGGGCGAAAACGGGAAAAGGGGGAAGATGGAGAAGTACGAAGCGGTAAAGGAGATTGGTGCGGGGAATTTTGGTGTGGCGAGATTGTTCAGAAACAGGCAAACAAAAGAACTCGTCGCTATAAAGTTTATCGAAAGAGGTCACAAGGTCGATCCATAACATCTCTGTTCATTCATTTCGTTCTCTTTTGTGGCTGACTTTATCTTTCTGTTGCCAATTTCGTGAAAGATTTCCCTTTCGTTTCCTTTTGCCGTTTCAGATCGATGAGAATGTGGCGAGGGAGATCATGAATCACCGTTCGCTTCGTCACCCAAACATTATCAGATTCAAGGAGGTGAGTTTTAATCAAGAATTTCCCGATTATGAACTTATTCAGAAAATGAAAGAAGCTGCCCTTCTGATCTTTTCGTCTTGGCTGTGTATGGTCCTATCCCGTTTTTCATTCTTTTTGTAGATTTATTGATCTTTGCTTCTATCGGATGCTAAATTTGAGATTTTGGGTATTTGAGTAGGTGGTGCTAACTCCTACTCATCTTGGTATCGTGATGGAATACGCAGCAGGTGGAGAGCTATTCGAACGGATCTGCAACGCTGGGAGATTCAGCGAAGATGAGGTTTTCTCGCCTTGAATTCACTCGTTATCAATTGATTTATATTTGATCTGCGGTTGTTTCAAGGGTTTTACTGCTTTGGCTTATCGGCTGATTTATGTTTGGTGCTGCAATGTTTGTTAGAGGTTTCCCTGTATTGGCTTTAACTTTCTTTTGTTTCGGTTTAGGCGAGGTACTTCTTCCAGCAGCTCATTTCGGGTGTTTGCTATTGCCATTACATGGTAAGAATCATCCCTCTCTCTCTCTCTCTCTCTCTCTCTCTCTCTCTCTCTCTCTCTCTCTCTCTCTCTCTCTCTCTCTCTCTCTCGCTCTTCTTTTGGTGGTGAATTTTTATTTATTTTCCGTGGTTTTTGATCGACTGCAGCAAATCTGCCATCGTGATCTAAAGCTGGAGAATACTCTGCTGGACGGAAGCCCCGCCCCTCGCCTCAAGATTTGTGATTTTGGATACTCCAAGGTCTCTCTCTCTCTCTCTCTCTCTCTCTCTCTCTCTCTCTCTCTCTCTCTCTCTCTCTCTCTCTCTCTCTCACTTTTGGTTTGAAACGAACTTGGACAGTCTTCTGTTCTCCACTCGAGACCGAAATCAACGGTTGGAACTCCTGCCTACATAGCACCGGAGGTTCTATCGCGCCGGGAATACGATGGAAAGGTACTAAATACAAAACTAGATTTCTGGGTATTCTTGTTTACTGTTTTAATGGGCTTTTGAATCCATTGAATTGTGAAGTTTCGGTATGTTCTGGCCTGAAAATGCCATACTTAAATCTGTCAGTTTTCGGGATTACTGGGTATTCTTGCAAACAGCTTTCTTAGGTGTTCGTGATTTGTATTTCTTGTACAAAAGTGTTGGAATTGAAAAAGATATCACCAGTTGAACAATCCCAACTCTAATATAGATGGAGAGATACGAAACGCATAACAACTTTGTCGATTTCTGGATTTAGTTCCTGTTTGTAATGAGGAGAAATTTCTCTGTTGATGGAAATTGTTTGTATTTCTTCTTTTTTGCTGGTGATCATGTACGCGCAGATGGCTGATGTCTGGTCCTGCGGGGTGACGCTTTATGTGATGCTCGTTGGAGCGTATCCTTTTGAAGATCCACGAGACCCCAAGAATTTCAGAAAGACCATTGGAGTAAGTTCCTCCTTTCATTTGTCTCCTATCCCTCCCTAATTCCCTGTTATTTCTCCTGTCAAAAGAAATGCTCTTACTTTGTGTTGCCTGCATTTAATTGTCCACAGCGCATCATGAGTGTACAATACAAAATCCCGGATTATGTCCACATATCTCAGGATTGCAGACATATTCTCTCGAGGATTTTTGTTGCCACCACGGCTAAGGTATTGTTTTGTTATGTTCAATAAAGCGTCTCTTTCTTGTCTTCCCTGTTATTCTTGTCTTCCCCTGTTAGAAGCTTGACATGTGCAAATAGCTAGACATATTGACAGAGGGCGCTCTTTATCTCATCGTTACAGAGGATCACCATCAAGGAGATTAAAGCACACCCATGGTTTCTCAAGAACCTGCCTAGGGAGCTAACTGAGGCGGCACAGGCGTTGTACTATCAACGAGGTAACCCCAACTTGTACCCTCAGAGTGTAGAAGATATCATGAAGATTGTGAGTGAGGCCAGAGTGCCTCCTTCAAAACCTACTAGTGGCTTCGGGTGGGGAGGCGAGGAAGAAGGTGAAGAAGGTGAAGCTGAGGAGGACAAGAAAGAAGATCAGGGAGAGGAACTGGTTGAGGAGGAAGATGAGGATGAATATGAGAAAAATGTCAAAGAGGCAAAGAAGACCTGTGATGTCGGAGCTACATGAGAAAGTTCACTCATATATCTCAAATGAGTAACTATATGTTCATTTTCTTTTGAATGCATCATGTTGCACAATTCTAGTGTCATCATGGGAGAACAAAACTAAAGGTGTGTAAATTATATTGCTCGGACATAATTAAGGTGGCTTGGGATGTCTTTCTCATGTTGAACCTGAAGATTCTAAGTCTTGTTTTGTAATGCAAAGCTGGTTTTGCGTATTTGATTCTCTCTTTACATTTACATTTCCTGCTAATATAGATTTCTTTCTGATTCAAATTTGCATCTGCTGTTAATTAATCTGAGCTTCTTGTGGCTGTTTCTGTTTCTATTTATTGCATTGTGTTTTCATTTTCATATATGATAGAATGCTAGAACATGGTGATGGGTATGAATGAAACTTGAAAATTATGTGATGTGGACAGCTTTGTGGTCCATCTCCCTCTATGTATCTGCTTGATTTATGCTTAAAACTTGACATAGATTCCGACCTTAATGAAGCCGTGAAGCTCATGATGGATGGTGGACGAGGTCTGTTGAGCAAGCATAGCAGATTCATATAAGTCAACCTCTAAAGAGATATTACTGGAAGATATTTGCGAAAGTTCTATTTCAGAGCTGTTTAAGTTGGGAAGATCACCACTGTATTTGACCAACGGCTATTGCTGCACCTAACTATCTCATTGATGTATGAAAGGAACAGAATTCTCTTCAAAAATTGAACAAGTTGCCATCAGAGGATGCTGAAAGGCATTTTGCTGATAGATCTGATGGACCGCGATCGATTGACCTGCGGCTAGAGTTGTGCACGACTTGTCCACCGTTTAGAAGACGCACTATATGTGGAGTAAATGGAATTCAGTGGGCAAAAGGAACTCTCTTTCTCTCTCTCTCTCTCTCATGTGCGTGTATAGATTGGTGACTAGTACTCGGCCAGCTTGTGATAGGCTGGAGACCAGATTATCATTTTATTGCTCACCTTTTAGCTTTAAAATAGGCCCGGGTGTGCTTCGCTTGGGTCTGTCACTGAATTGCATCTGTAGGGTGTTCAAGGAACCACTGGAATCCCAACAAACCGCTAGAACCAAACTAAACCAATGGTTTGTTTCAGTTTCAGATGTGGAGCAGTTTGGTTTGATTCGGTTTTAAGAGGAAAATAATTGGTGGTTCTGTTTACGGTTCCAATACTAGAACCAAATCATAAGAATCAAACCGAATCATTATATATATATATATATATATATATATATATATATATATATATATATATATATATATATATATATATATATATATATATATAACCTGATAAGTTTATATATTTGAGTTGTATAACCCTATATACATATTAAATTTGGATCATAAAGTAAAGATGACATGATACTCAGTGTTTAGCCATATCCCAAATAAGTAGAACCGTAGCTCAGAATTGAATGAACTGGATAATTTGGTTTTGATCGTGCTATGGTTTGGTTCCATTCTCCAAATACTAAGAACGGCGAGTAATATTTTGATGTGGAAAGCACCAATTTGAGCCCAAAAACCGAGCATTCTTGGGTTTTTCTTTCTTTTTTTAAAAAAAAAACTCTGGCAATTCAAGCATGGTCTCCATCAGAAAATGCATAACCAGGTAATATTGATGATGATACGCGTCAGATATTGATTTGGATCATTGAGAGTGAGATCTTACAACAAATTGGTAACAAATTTCACGAAGTATAAACTATTAGTACCGAAAGGAGCGAAGAGAGATCCTTGCGAAGGGCAGTAGCTTTCTTAAGAGGGTGTTCACGGTTTGGTTTGGCTCAGTTTTAGCCTTAACCTCGAACTAAACCTTTATTTGCAGTTTCTAGTTTTCAGAGAACCGAATCAAATCATAGCATGGTCAGAACTGAGTCAAACTGAACTGAGGTTCTGTTTGGTTTGGTTATAAATCAGGGTTCTACTTATTTTAGGATTTAGTTAAATATTGAGTATTATGTCATCGTATTATTTCTATCAAACGTCCAAATTTAATGTATATGTGGTTATAAAGTTCATATATATATATATATATATAAACTTCTAAACTGATGAGGGTTTATGCCTATATAAGTATATAAGCTTATAAAACTCATATTTATAAACTTATCAAGATTTATTATGTATATAAGCATATAAACTTTATGTATATATGTGTGTGTATGTATGTATGTAATGGTTTAGTTCCAACACTAGAACCATGAACCAAACCATCAATTTTTTTCCTATTAGAACCAAACCGCTTAGCATCTAGAACGGAACTAAACTACCGGTTTGGTCCGGTTTTGACGGTATGACGCGGGGACTCTGAGTCTTTTTTTTAACACAATGGCAGGAAATCTCTGGTCGATCTCCACCAGAAAGCTTCTACAGGTATCTTAAGACTGGTCTTTTGGGTTATTATAAAAACAAACACATTGCTGACACATGTTTGAGTTAAAATAAGTTCCCCAAATGAATAAAGAAATTCGTGAACGGTGAATGATACAAAGTTATCAATCCGACTTGCTTGTTAGCATTTGCGTGGCTGCATACGGTATTTTGGGTATGAGTGTTCAGTGACTCACCGACCTGTCACTCTCCAATTTTAAAAATGATTTAAGATTGAAAGCCAACAAGCCAACAATCCAAAAAAATGATTATTGTCATTGATCAACATCATCACTCAACTGTGAGGGAATTTTCAAAATAATTTAAATGATCATTATGTTAAAGGAGCCAAAAAAGAAAATTATGATACCTCTTATCTACACTATAATGATCATTGTGACCAAGATATGGTAGTTATAAGCATAAATTGATACGATATAGTGCATGATATGATCATTTAAGGCTATTTCTCTTGTTGCTTAATTGAGTTGTAGTTTTATAATCACTATTTAATTGGTTGAGATTATGGAATGTGAGTTGCAAAATAAGTATAAAAAAATGATAATTTAATGTCACCCTTAATAACAATTTGTGAAGTGATAAGGATTTCTCACCATCATATCATTAGTTGAAATCTTATCAACATGGATACGATTTGTTGAGTATTAAATATTATTTAAAGATAGCTATAATTTATGAGGATAATATTACAATCGATTGATTGAAGCCCTATAAATAAGAGTGTTTAATCCCATCCAAGGCATCATCCAATCTCATCCTTGTCACCCTATTGCATCCAAGTGCTCCTTCTTTCTCTTTCTCATTCTCCTCCTATTAAGTTATATTTATATAAAACTTATCCTTTTGAGAAACCTTTACAGTCTTATGTGTGCAAATAAGATTAATAAAAAACATCATATTGAGAGTATCGATTGTGTGATGGCTTGACTATATTTGTGCTAGGTAAGTCAAGTGTTCTTCATTATATACTGAAGGTTATTCTCGGGGTTTATAGCTTCTGGTATTTTGATTGAGATAATGGAAAATAAATTTAAAGCATCAAAGATTTGTGTAACATAACCTAATTATCGGATTATTTAAATTCACCTTTTAGGGTCTCCACAAGAAGCCTAGTCATCATCATCCACGAAAGGACTCCACAAGAGCAATAAGAAAGTTATGTCAATAATCTTTAGGTTTATTTCTTTAGAAAAGATGTCTGGTTAGATTTATTTCGTTTTGAAAGTCTACTTTCCTTTGAGAAATGATATTCAAAATTTATTATGTTAGATAGGTTCCTTGCTGGTGATTTCTTTTGGCGGCAAAAGAAGATGCACTTCTTTCTCATTACATTGAAGGTTGTGTATGTTCTTTCCACTACATGACCGAATGAGAAAGAGAATAAGATTCTTGAAATAATGACGATAACATTTGTATGAGCCATATCCATAATAGTATGGATGCCTTATTAGATACATATCAAACTTTGGTGACATGAATTGTGAATAGTCGACATGACATATGATCAAACCTTATAGAAACAAAGAATCTATGTAGCTCACCTAATCTAATATGAAAAAAGGCTTAATAGTTGTTGTTGTTGTTTGGTGTTCATTTTACCTTCAGAGCTCATACTAAGGTTTTGGAATTTTATTTCCAAACCTACGATCAATCAATTACCATACTACTAGAAACTTCCTCTGCTCTTATTGTAAGGTCTCCAACTTGGTAGTTTTCATTGCATGTCCAAAAAGGTAAAGAAGTTCTTTGTAATTCTTTCTAAAATAATTACATCCCATTATTTAATTAGAAACATTTTGCTTTCATATTAAATAATAGTTGATACAGAACTTCTTATCATTTAGGACTCTTCATTATTGCCAAATTGAAAGCTACATGGTATTTGCCAAGTTGCCTCAAAATTTACATTGTATAGATACTGACTTTGAACTTGATCAAGGAGAATCCATATTGAATATGTGTTGCTCATGTAAAGATCAGAGAAGAGTGTCAACAGGACTTGACATCAGACCTAGGTTCAACGCCGGCCCTCATAGACCAAAGGTTTTTGCCCAGTACAGCACCTGTATTTGATACGTAAGATGTGAATCACAATCACATGGAACAAACATGCAGAATACAGTCAGTTTAGTTTGGTTTTCTTTGGTTTGAGCTCTATCATTGAATTCTATGTCATATATATATATATATACATACATATATATATATATATATATATATGTATATATATGTATATATATATGTATGTATATATGTATGTATATATATGTATACATACATATATACATACATATATATGTATACATATATATACATACATATATACATACATATATATATATACATATATATATACATACATACATATATATATGTATACATATATATACATACATATATACATATATATATATATATATACATATATATATATATATATATATATATATATATGTATATATATATATGTATATATATATATATGTATATATATATATGTATGTATATATGTATGTATATATATGTATATATATATATATATGTATATATATATATATTACATGTTAACTATCTCCGATATTGCATCTTCACATTCGGTCTTTATTTTTGAGGAATACAAATATCATTTAAAAAGTTATAAGAGTATTTGAGAAAATATGAAAGACACTCTTATTATACTCATGCTCATCAAAGGTCAAAGCTGAAAATGTATTTAGTGTCAAAGGTAAGTGGCATCCATCATTATGTATATATACATATAAATTTGGTCGGTTTAATTTCCCTTTGGTTCTGAGTTCCAAAAACTGAACTGAATTAACCCTTTTTTTCTGGAACTTCAAAACTGAAACTGAATAAACTAAAAAATACCAAACTGAAATGAAAACTTCGTTTGGTTCGGTTCAGTTAATAGTTTTGATGGAATTGTGCTTACCCCTATCTGCTATCGCAATGGCTGAGCCAGAAGCAAAGTACCTGAGCTCCAATTGTGCTCACACCAAGACGTGGTGTCTGCTACAATATTTCATGCAAACAGCAATTTGTTACCTTCTGGTGGTGGCTCTAAGGCATGAATAGCTGCCTGATTCCAATAACACCAAAGGGTAGCACACACACACACAGATATATATATACATATACATATATTCATCATCGTTTGGCATTAAATGAATATAGAAAGTTCATATTCTTTACATGGCACCAGTGCGACCTTGCATCTCTGTTACGCTTGTCTTTGTTTCTTTTTCATGATCATGGTAAATGGGCAAATTGAACTGTACATGCTTCTACTACATCTGCTGATGGTGAAAGCTAAGAAAGCATCAATTGTCCTTTTTGCTTGTATCGATCGGATAATCCAGGATATGTTCTCATGATAAGCCTTCTAAATGATGAGTAACGAGACAACGGCATCTTGAGCAAAAGCAAATCTGTGTGAATCCTTACTTTAATTTGCCAGTGCTTTGATGAATTTGAATGCTTTCTTTAAGCACAGAAAAGAAGATTAAAGTTGATGATGAATCTCTTTTGCAGCGTAATTCATCCTCTCGAATCATCTCCACAAAGAATTTTACCTCTTACAATTAAAGGTGCCTTTATGTCTCTCGATTCCATTTTCACTTAAGCCCACCTAGTCTTCAGAAGGTGAGATAAGTTTCTACCAGCCCTCATGCATTGTCCAAGACCTTTACATAAGGACGATGATCCAAGTGGGTAGACTGTGTTACTATTTTTATTGCTTAGTGATGAATCAAAGTCATGAGGGGGATCATGTATTTTATGTGATAAAAAGATATCATAAAGTTGAAAGGTAAATATTATAGAGCAGAAATTATACCTATGTTTTATGATTCTGGATGTTGGGCAGTCAATCATCAACATATACCAAAGATGTTCGTAGCATAAATGAAGATGTTGAGATGGATGAGTGATCATTGCAGGAAAGACCATATACATAATGAGGTTATTAAAAACAAATTGAGAGTATTACCAACAGAGGATAAAACAAGAGAAAATCATTTAAGATTGTTTAGACATGTAAAAAGACAACCAAAGGATGCTCCCATAAAAAGATATGAAAAACTAGATTATGAAAATATTAAAAGAGGAAGAGGGCAACTGTTGAAAAAATAATAAAGAATGATCTAGTTTATATTGAGTTAACTGCTAGCATGACACATGATAGGGCTTTGTTAAAACAAAGAATCCATGTAGCTGACCCCATCTAGTATAAAAAAGGACTTAGTTGTTGTTGTTGTTGTTGTTTGATGGATTAGCGTCAAGTTACAACCATCTAAACATCAACAACAACAATAACTAAGCCTTGTTTTCATACTATATGGTACATCGATGTAGACGGTGTATCATACTAACAATGAACTCTACATAAGCTACATCATTTTATTATTTCCTTCCAACACTTTTGTGCTCTTCCTCTTCTTTTAATATTTTTACCATTTAGTTTCTCATAGCTTCTTATCAAAGCTTCTTTTGATTGTTTTTTTGTGTTCAAACCATCTTAAACGATTTTTCCTCATTTTATCATTTATTAATGTCACTCCCAATTTATTTCTAATAATCTCATTACATATATAACCTTTACTTATGTAGCTACTCATCCATCTCAGCATCTTCATTTCTGTCGCAAACATCTTTTATACATGTTGATGATTAACTGCCTAACACTATGAATCATATAATATAACAAGTTTAATTGATGCTTTTTAATATTTACCTTTCAACTTTAATGATATCTTCTTGTCACATAGAATATATGATACATCTCTCCATTTTAACCAATCAACATTAGTTCTATTTGTAAGATCTCCATTAATTTTTCATCACTCTCCAAAATTGATCATAAGTATTTAAAACTTTCCTTATGAAAATATAATATGTATTAATTTTAATTTTTATGTCACCTAAAGCAATCAATTGATAAAACTTGCATTCCATATATTTTGTCGTTGTTCTATTAAGTTTAAAGTTTTTAATTTCTAATATTTCTCTCTATAATTATAATTTTTTATTTTAGACTCATCCTCTAACACAATATCATCCGTAAATAACATACACCATAATACTTCCTCTTAAATATATTTTGTTAACTCATCAAAGGCCAATATAAATAAATATAGACTTAAAGATGGTCCTCAATGTAATTCAATATTAACTTGAAAAAAAATTGGCGTTCTTTCGTGAGTTATGATACATGCCTACTGTAAGATTAATGTATGTCAAAACAATATCTCTTTTTCCCAAGGTTCTCTAAAGAATATCTCTTTGAACTCTATCATAGGTTTTTTCTAGATCAATAAACTTCATGTTAAGGTTCTTTTTTGCTTTAAAATATTTCATAAGATGCCTCAATAGTAGATCTTTCTAATATAAAACCAAATTGGTTATCTATTGTACTCGTACTTGTCTCAATCTAAGTTAAATAATTCTTTCTCATAATTTCATAGTTTAACCCATCAACTTTATACCCTACACAATTGTCTTCCTTATTCTTATACATGGGTATAACTATTATCATCTTCTATTCTTCAAGCATCTTTTAGTTTCTCCATATTTTATTAACTAAACTAGCAAAATTTTTTGATTGAGAGCATTGACATCTTTACAATCAAGTTAGACCTATTGTTGTTGCTGATCATGTAGCTACGAAATCAATTCAATGACTATGTTTGTCAATTGGCCTTTTAAGGGGTTTGATGCAGTTGAATCTCCAATTGATAATACATAGTGTTAGAGTTGTAGTAGGAGTGCAGGTCTAGACATGGCCGGATCCTAATTGGCTGGGTGATTCCATCCGAAACCGAATTGGGTCAGGAACCGGTGAAATCGGGTATGGAATCAAGGATCACTTACTTCGGTTCCGATTTCACCTTTTATAAAAATGAAACAGGAACCGTCGGTTGTGATAATTTTAATTTTTTAATAAAAGTATCCATTTCGGACGGTTCCAAACTCAAATCAGAACTATGTCCCAAAGCAGCAGTTCTAAAACCATAACCGAACCAAACATGTATAAGCGCAGGCACCTCCACTCCACCAATCCCACCACAAGGTTGGGCAGAAGAGGTAGAAGCAGTTTTCTTTTTTGTTTTTGGTTACGATGATCAAGGCTCAGCCGAAGCCAGAGACGCATACAATCGGTCTCGAACTCATGACCATCAACTCGTTAGTTGACCCAGGCAAGGTATTGCTGCTGTGCGAAGAGGTAGAAGCAGGTCTTTTTGCCTTGTTCATGTTGGTATTTGGAGCCCTCATGTACCCCTTTACAAGCTCATTGGTGTCCATTACTTTCTAAGCAAAGTTAATGATATCAATGGAACTGGTGACCTCGTTGAATGAAGGAAGTTTACCACACTATCTCTGGTCATTCATTTCTGATCCAAGAGGAGTGAACTACAGTATGGATCAAGTATCATTTTCACAGGAAATTAGATGCTCTAAGTCGATCTCACTAATTGTTATGGAGGCCAATAATTGTGATATTATTGCTGTAAGTAAGAAAAGAATGGCAGCTATGAATCTTCATTGTAGCTTATATTTAATTTGATCCCTGCTGTGCAACAAAAACAACTTGGGGAGGCAGGGCTGAAGATGAGCCCCATGGACTCGAACGAGCTCAACGACTCAAGCTTCTCTTGTATCTTTGATCTGTTCAAGCTCGAGCTTCTCCACAAAACTCTTACCTTAGAAAAATTAAGAGAAAACCCATGCTTTCAAAGCGAAGCATTAATTTACTCAACTGGAAACCCACCAAGAATAAGGAAATGCCATTCCCCAATTCCTCCTTCACCGGAGCTTAAAACAACCTACTAAATACACTACCTCTTTTCTCCCACTTTCTGAAACAACTATTCTGACTGATAAGCCAGTTTTACGACTCGAACCTCCACCATCTACGAGAAGAAACCCACCCGAAATCTGAAAAGTTTCTAGGTTCGCCATTATATACAGGAAAATACAAGTACTTCATTAACATGAAATACAAATACGTCTCTCCCAAAATATAAGAATGCCTTGCTCCAAAGAAAACTTGGGTCTGCCACTGACGAAAAGATAAGGTCTCTTGGCTCTTTTATGTATGAGTCGTGCGAGTCAAAGTCGAGTTTGAGTAGCTAGCTTGGCTAATTGAGTTGACGTGAACATGCAGTGCCACATGAATGACCTATTTTAGGTGGTGATCTAATTCTATTCACTTGCAATTTCAAGTCTTCACTGACTAGTTGGTCACCATGGAAGCATGCATTGACCTCGACCTTACTCAAATGCAGTTGGAAGGTCTGCCAGGTCTGGGATGGGTTCAAATTTTCAATGATAGCCTTCAAACCCGAACAAGATAGTATTAATGTATTAGTCCGATATGAAAGGGTGTCTATATACTTTGTTATGTACGTTAAATCAAATGGAGTAATAATCCTTATGTTGATCTTTGCAGATTGAAGAAAAAATTCTTCGCATTCAAGGTCAATGTAGCCAAGCATATGATCCAAGTTCATCTGGCCGTTCTATTTCTCTTGGCCTTCAACTATGTCCTTTCAAAATGAGACGTCCAACCATCACACGCAGCTTGTTGGCCAAATCTGAACCTGGATTAATCGTAGGGATGGCAATGGGGCGGGGTGGAGAAGGGTTTCACTCCATCGGCACCCACCCTGCACTAGAAGCCCCCTTTACACTTTGCCCCTTCCCGCGGGTCTTGGGGATCAAACCCTCGACCCGTCTTACACCCTCTTTATTACAATCCGACCCAGTCCTGTTCTGCTCCCACCCACTCCATTTTAACCTATAAAACTATTTTTTAAGAAAAAAATAGTGAATATAATATATTCTATATAAAATTCAAAACATTCCCGAAGTGAAGCGGCATTCAATATGCTGAACGAAGGTACTTTAGGCCTGAACGATTATAATATTTTATATTATTAAACTAAAAGTTATTATATGTTAATTCATACATTTATATTTATAAAAACAATATACATGTATATGCATATAAATACCTATAAACATATATATATGATATGCATATATTTTATATAAACAAACACATTATATATACATATGTATATATCGAGGTGAGTAAGCTGGGTTTACCTTAAACCCTATCCAGCCCCGCTCCACTTACAGGTCTTTTTTGCCTTAGCACCGCCGCGTAGCAGGAGAGGTTTTCCTCCATGAGAACACCCAGTAGGAAACGTGGTGTGCAGAACCCATGCATGGCCTATACATTTAATAAGATATCTATCTATCTATCTATCTATATATATATATATATATATATATATATATATATATATATATATATATATATATATATATATATATATATATCAGGATTCGGTCACTTACTGAAACAACTATTCTGATTGATCTGCCAGTTTATGAAACTCAGCCCCCACCATCTACGAGAAAGTGAGGTCGTTCGGCTTCTTTACGTACATGAGTCCTGCATGTTTGAGTCAGGCATACACGAGTTTTGAAGTCTCTATTGACTTGGAGGACGGTAGACTTGTTCGTTTCTACTTCATTCCTCCTGTTTTAGGGTTATTGCACTCACTGTGGAAACTTGAAATCCGCGTATTCCTCATTGATGATAAACTCTCCTTTAAACTAATCTCTCTCTATATATAAAGAGGCAGAAAGAGTGGAAACTGCTAGAGAGCATCCGGTATTAAACAACACTTATATATATATATATATATATATATATATATATAGAAAGAGAGATTCACACTTAAAGACAATAAAATAAATAAGGAGATTCATTAATATGTATGAAGGTAAGATGAAAGTTTCCTGTTCCTAGAATCTCCACGTATCACTCGTTAGATTCCTGATTGATCTTGCATTTCCTCGTCCATTTGTCCTGATCGGTGACCAATTTAAAGTCGCATGATAGAATCTCTCTCTCTCTCTCTCTCTCTCTCTCTCTCTATATATATATATATATCAAGGGAGACAACGCATGGCAAATGGTAGCAGCAACCCTGGTAGGGATTCAAAGCATGCCAGGCTTGGTGATCCTCTACGGCAGCATCGTCAAGAAGATTCGTCGACTGATTTTCTCGTTCGGCTTTGCTCGCCTCGTTCCGACCTGTTGAAGCTTATGATTTGATGAAGTTCTCTAAGGTACGTCTGCAACGGAATAAGGTAAATTTGTTTGGGTTATTGAGGTTTGCTCGCAGTGGAGTATTCCGAGAAAAGATTTTTCTTAAAGTATTTTTCTTGTATGCGCTGCTCTGTATTTATAAAGTAGCGTGTACTTCCTTTTTCTCGGTTTTTCCTATTGGGTTTCTCTTATCTGGACCTGTGATCTTATCTGGATTGTTATTGAGATTCCCGGTAACGGTCTGGCTATTATGGCCCCGTATCTTCAACCTGAGATATAGGTAATGGACTGGATGGCCAGTCCAACCGTTACCTGTGCTGAGTTACCGAGAATGGCCACAACCTAAGATCTCCCGCTTGGTCATTCGAGCCATGTGTACTGACATACTAGTTTTCCTCCCACTTTTGTATGGTTTACCTAGTAACGTCCTTTCATGATTGCTGCTACAATCAATACCCGTTGTGTGGTTATTTTCCTACACAACAATCTGCTTGTTGTGTGGTTATTTTCCTACACAACATTTTATCCGTTGTGTGGTTATTTACTTACACAACAATCAAACATACCTCACACCCATGTTTGTAACATGTTTTGAGAAAAGTTCTTCTCTTATGTCTTTAGTCAAGGGGTCTACCAACATATCATTTGTTGGCATGTATGAGATGAATATTTCTTTTCTCATAACCATATCATGAACATAGTGATATTTCACCATTATATGCTTACTTTTTGAGTAATCAACTCTACTCTTAAAAAGAGTAATTGTTGTATTGTTATCACAGAAAATGATAACTGGCTCGTTGTTATTTCCAACTTCAAATCACGTATGAAGTGGCTTATCAAGACAGCACTTGTTGCAGCCATACATCAAGCTACATACTCAACTTCCTATGTATGCAAAGCTACACAGCCTTGTTTCTTACACGCCAAAGAAACACCACCACCTCTAAATAAGAATATTTGACCCGAGGTTGATTTGTTGTCATCTTTGATCCCAGCAAAGTCAGTATCTGAGTATCCTACCACTTTCAGTTCATCTGCTTTAAAACACAATTTCAAGTCTCTTGTTCCTTTCAGATATCTTAAAATCCTTTTTACAGCTATTCAATGCTCCTACCCAGGATTACTTTGATATCTACTAAAAAGACCAACAACAAAACTGATATCAGGTCTTTTACATAACATAGCATACATCAAGCTATCCACTGCTTGTGCATAAGGAACATTAGGCTTATTGTCTCCTTTACCGAAACAATCAACCTTACTAATTTTAACCCATTTTGCAACAAGTGTATCAGTAGACTTGCATTCACCCATTTTGATCTTCTTGAAGATATAATCAATATATCTTTCCTAACTTAGGCATAAGAGTCTAGATTCTCTATCTCGAGAGATCTTTATACCCAAAATATAGGATGCTTCCCCCATATACTTCATTTCGAAATTCGAGTTTAACCATGACTTGGTTTTGATAATCATCTCATTGTCGTTTTCAGTCAACACTATGTCATTTACATATAATGATAGGATGTCAAAGTGGCTCCCACTGTTTCAGACATATACACAGTGATCAAGTTTATTAGCCACAAACCCAAGTTCTATAATGGAATTTTGAAAAGTTAAATACCATTGGCGAGGTGACTGTTTCAGGTCATGTAAGGATTTTCTCAACCTATATACTTTATCTACTTTGCCTTCAACCACAAATCCTTCGGGCTGCTATATGTATATGATTTCTTCTAAATCTTCGTTTAGAAATGATGTCTTTACATCTAACTGATGTAAATTCAAATCATAATATATAGATATTCCTAGGATTATTCGTATGGATGCAAATTTCGCAACTGAAGAATATGTCTCAACATAATCTATCTCTTTTTTTTGTGAAAAACCCTTTGCAACCAACCTCACTTTAAACTTATCGATTGTATCATCGACCTTTTATTTCTTTTTCAGAACTCATTTACAGACTATAGCTTTCCTTCCTTTTGGCAAATCAGTCAATTCTCAGACTTAGTTTTTCTTAATAAATTCAATTTCCTCATCCATGACTTTTTCCTATTTTGATGCTTTCAATGAGTTCATAGCTTGCTTATAAGTCAAGTTATCACTCAACTTATCTAAATCCATCGAATTACACACTTCTTCTATAAGATAAGTGTGATAATCCTTTAAGTAGGATGGAGTGACCCTCGGCCTTTTATGTCCACTTAAGGTTTTGGTTGTTTTAGGAAGATATTGTATGGGCTCAAAAGATAATTTATCTAGATCTGCTAGATCATCAACATATTATCGTTGTTTTCTAGGATGTCATTCTTAGTATCCTCTAAGAATTCAACATCTCTACTTTCAATTAGTATGTGGTCCTTATGATAAAACTGATATCCTTTTGACCCTTTTCGATATCCAATGAATATACATCTTAAAGACCTACTGTCTAACTTATCTCTATACTGATCAAGGATTTTTACATGTGCAACAGATCACCACCTCCTGAGATGACCTAGGTTGGGTTTTCTTTCAAACCACATCTAATATGGTGTAGTGAATACAGCTTTACACGGTACTCTATTGAGTATGTAAACTATTTTACTCATTGCTTCTTCTCAAAATACCCTTGGTAGAGAGGCATCGATCAACATTGACCTTGTCATATTCAACAAGGTTCTATTGTATCTCTCAGCTACACCATTTTGTTGAGGTGTTTTGGGCATTGTATTTTGCTTTGTAATAATACCAAAGTCTTTATAGAATTCAATAAATTTTGTCGAGTTATATTCACCACCTCTATATGATCTTAAGACTTTGATTTAATGCTCTAATTGATTTTCTACTTATTATTTATATTCTTTAAAAGCATTCAGTGCCTCAGATTTATGTGCCAAAAGATATAAATACATATATCTAGAGTAATAATCGATAAAGGTTATAAAATAAGTTTTTCCATGATATGACCTTACTCTAAATGGTCCATATAAATCCGTGTGAATAACCTCCAATAGGATTGTTGAACTTGTTGATTCCTTGAAAAAAACTTTCTTTGTCATTTTTCCTTGTATACAAGCTTCGCACTTGTTGAAAGTATTTTCCTCAAATCTAGGCAGTACATCAAAGTTGAATAGTTTCCTCAACTTTTGCAGACTTATATGCTAAAGGCGTTTATGCCACATATTCACATCAACATTAAATGCATATTTAATATAAGCAGAAGAAATACTAATTTCATTATCACAAAATTTAAACAATCCATGCTCTACATCAAATTTCCAAGAGAATAATATTCTCCTATGCTTTCCCACAGTCACCTTTGCAAGAATAAACCTGACGTCAAAACCTTTCTTTACTAAGGTAGAGACTGATGCCAAATTATGCATTATAGATGCCACAATACATCAGTCAATACAATTGGTTTGCCTTCTACAAAAATTCTAAAGGACCCAATACCCAAAACATCTAAGAAGGTATTATTTCCCATGTAGACTCGATGTTCATCGCGTTTGTATTCCTTCAGGTCCATTGCCCCTTCCTTGGACTTTGAGATGTGTCGTATAACTCCTGAGTTTATCAACCAACCTGTCATCGGGCGGTCCATGTACAAAAACTCTGAAATCACGAAGATTATGTCCTACTTCTCCAATTGTCCGCACTATAGGTTGTTTCTTCCACATTTCTTGTTGCAGCAGTACCTTTTGTAGTGTCCAATCTTTCCGCAGTGAAGCTGAAACACTTAACCCGAGAAGCGGTTTCGTACGATTTCTTAAAATTTTGACCCCTTTTTTTATTGTTGCCAAACTTCTTGTTTGGTTTATTTTTCTTCTGGTTGGGTTTGGAGCTAGACCCTATCTCATCTTCTACCACTAGCAATTTTTCTCTCTTTTTTTTATCATATGTTCTTTCTCTATTGCTAGTTTCAGGAGCAATTCAAAAAGGTTAATTTCAGACCCTAATATGAGAGCAGTGGTTATCATGTTTCATGACTAGGGTAGACTATTTAATATTGTTGATATCTGCATCAGTTGTGGGATGATTGATTTTGTCATGGCTAAGTCCCTAGCCATTACTAACATGTGGTTTACATGTTCTACTACATTATCCCTATCTTTAATTTTAAAGGAATTGTACTTTTGTAGTAGCAATTGCACATGTAATTTGTCAATTCTTTCATACTTAGTTGTTATTGAATCGAACAGCTCTTTAACAGTTTCGTATTCTTCGAAGACCCTAATCAAGTCATCCTCCATGTAGGTCAACATGACTGTCCTTGCTATCGTGTCATCTTTTAGAAATGTCTTATACATTTCTATTTGTTGTTGAGTTGTGTTTGGTGGTGGTGGACGCATGGTTTTCTTTAATACGTACTCAACACCCTAAAGTGTTAGAGCAAATGGGATTCTTCTCTTTCATGTTTAGAAGTTCAAACCATTCAATTTCTTAGTTTTTGCCCATTCAAACACACAAATTCTTGAACTCATTTTTATGTGTTTAGCAATTATAACAATTAGGCAGTCTAAAAAGAAAATAAACAATAAGCGACAAACACACATAGCAAGGATAATGTTAGAATAATGCATAATATCATAAAAACAAACTAAAAATATTTTATAAGCAACTTGAACAAACTTGTAATTTTCCCAAAAATTTCTGCCTTTAGCATTTTTCAAATAATATCAGGGGTAAAACTGTAATTTTAACTATCCGTCCACTTTTGAAATTTTTTGAAAAACCTAAGGACAGACTCATAAAATTACCCTTTGGTATTTCTGTAAAATTTATAACTAATCGAGATTAAAACTATAATTTTAACCCTCAACCCGAATCTATAAATTTTCAAAAAGTACAGGGGTAAACCTATCTTTTGACATAGTGGGAGAAAGAAAATTAACTCAAACCAGGAAGGGCAGTAATGTACAACTAAAGCCTAGTATTTCATAATTTTCACAAACCGCCAAAGGGTAAAACCGACTTTTTGCATAATAAGGGAAAAACAGTCTTTTTACGTGAAAATATCTAGATATATTCGTAATTTTATCTAGGGGTAGATCTGAAAATCGGCTAGAGTAGAACAAACTTTTCAGTCCGCTGCCCGAGGCTGTTTTTGAGTAAGTTAAACAGGAGAGAGAGAGAGAGGGGATCAGCGAGAGGAGAGAGGATGAGGCGGTCAGAGCTCCGTTGCTTGCCCTACGGTCGCTAGATGCCGTCTTCTAGCCTAGGGCTGCTTGATGCCGCCTTCTAGCCTACGGCCCTCCGGTTCTTTTCTCGGCCTTTTGTCGATTTTCGTCTTTTCACGACTGGACTACGGCCCTCTAGTTCTTTTCTTGGCTTTTTGCCGATTTCTAGCTTGCCGACCGATTTCTGGCCTACCGGCTTTCCGGATCTGTTCTCTCTTTTTATTTTCTTTTTCCCCTTCCCCTTTTTTTTCAGAATAGTAAGAGTACCTTTTTTTTTGCAGGGTCAATAACCTGGCCCTAATACCAAATGTCGACTTTTCGTCGACTAATTTTCTCGTTCAACTTCTGCTCGCCTGGTTTCCGAAGCTTGTGGTTTCCTGAAGTTCTCCAAGGTACGCTTGCAGCAGAATAAGGTAAATTTGTTTGGGTTTTTGAGGTTTCCTCGCAGTGGAGTATTCCGGAGAAAGAATTTTCTTAGAGTATTTTTCCTGTATGCATTGCTCTGTATTTATAGAGCAGCGTGTGCTCCCTCTTTCCCGACTTTTCCTACTGGGCTTCCCTTATCTGGAACCGCGATCTTATCTGGACTGTTACGGAGATTTTCGGTAACGGTCTGGCTATTATGGCCCCGTATCTTCAACCCGAGATACAGGTAACGGGCTGGATGGCCAGTCCAACCGTTACCTGTGCTGGGTTGCCGAGAATGGCCACATCCTAACATAGACGGCCATGTTGACACTCTACAATCTCATGGCAACCATGGTGTACTTTCAGTGCGTCTTTGCAGCCATCATCTTGAGGCTTGGATGGTGTTTGTGCCTCTCTGGCTCACCTTCTCATACACAGTGGGTGCGTTCAGTCTCAGGGGTGGTGGCTTCCTTTTCCAATGGAGTCATCGACTATTCCGGCGGTTATGTGATTCATTTTTCTTCGGGGTTACATTTTTTCACGCATGAACATATATGCAATGCTTACATTTTTTCCATCTGCCCTGAATCTATGTTAGCAATCACTTCAATTGGCGGTCAGCAATTTCGTCTTTCGGGTTATGTTCATATACTGGCTTTTCGTGTTTGTATCAGAAGCAGGCCGTGTAACGATTACAACCCCATTTAGTTTCGTGTTGCTTTGCGTGGCCATGTACAAGCCTGTGCGTCAGGTTTGGTTTTCGTGTCGGGTGAAATTTCATGCCTATGAGTCTTTTCACAACCCCATTCAGTTTGTATGGAGAAGCAGGTCACCCTGAGTTTTTTCATGTTCACATTGTAGTCTTTGTGTCGGGTTTCCATGCCCTTGTACCTTCGACTATTTTTAATGGTGTGAATTTGTTCAACTACAACAGTGTGACAATTGTAAGTGATGAGATAAAGCTATATAGGATCCAAATCCAATCCATTTACATCCTGAACTAGTTTACATTGCACCCATTTGGTGGTAGCCAACGGCGGATCTATATGGAGGAGTAGAGGGCGGTCGTCTCCCTAAAATTTTGAAATTCATTTTTCATCCTTCTTAACACGATCAAATATATACGTTGCCCCTCTAACATTATTTTCTAGATCTGCCGCTGGTTGTAACTTAAGAATAAGAGTGCATGTCCTTTTTTTAAAGATGACTTAGAGTTTTTGGGTTTGGATCTTTTTTCGTATATATAACCCGTTTCATGTGATGTAGACATTTTTCGAGGAGAGAATGCTAAACAAAGAAGGGAACTTATAACAAAAAAGGTGCTGGATTTGGATATTTTTCGTATATATAACCCGGTACCGTGTTGGGTTCGGGAAAGATGTTCGTCAACTGCTAAAGAGAAACTTATAACAAAAGAAGGGAACTTTTGGGTCAGGTGAATCAGGGTACGAAAAGTAATAAAGAATCATAGAGTTAGGTCATCAATGCTATATATATATATATATAATAGGATGTTGAAACTTAGAGCATATGTGTTGTTCATGCAATAGTAAGAACGGTACAAATCGACATTAAATAGGATGTTTAGCACCTCCCACTCTCTCTAAGTATATATATACTTATGTGCATAGAGAGAGTGTGTCACCACCATATTGTGTCACTCATTCTACACCATTGCTTTTTTAAAGTATTATTATATTATCAAGAGAAAGTTAGCTCGTCATTATGGGAAAAGATCATTACTTCGACTTGCAGCAATGATCTAGTTCATGAGTATAACTTTACATCTTTTTAGCTTAGTTTTAATTTGCTTCCACCGGTTCTTTGAAGAAAGAATTGGTTCATAACTGCACAGTAAATAGGAAGACACAGTGACCGGAGCTTGAACGAGCTTGGCGTGGTAACATGAATCTCACTAGATATGCTCAAGCTTAATAATCAGAGCCAAGTTAAGTCATTAACTCCATCTCGAGCTCTGGCTTTAGTTAATTTAATTGCTTCTTAACTTAACTAAATCTGAGTTTGCTCTCATGTTTAGGTCCCAAACCCTGCCTAATATTCACAAGAAAGAGATGGGCTTATTTTAAATCAGATTTAACTAGATGAAATCGTGCTGCTATTAATATTCAGTTTACATAGGAGATCATGTCGAGTTTGTAGTGAAGCCACTTTCAATATTTAAAAGTTTTATTAACTTGGCAGCCATTAAATTTTTTGAAGGTAAAATGTAATGATCTGAATCTCAATGAGAGTTCTGAGCAAACCTGTAAAAGAATAAGGTATCGGGGATAGTGCATTTATATCAACATGGTATCTAGTTAGCTTCTAAATAGTTTTATTGTGCTAATTGTGTTGTTGACTAATTTGATCACGTAGTATGAATGGACTCCAAAATCCAAGAGATTTTTGTGGAAAAGAAAATCAAGGAAAATGAATCCAACTTCGTTAAATGGTCTGGTTGGTGTCACTTGTAGGTGGGTACTCAATCGAAAAAGGACAGGGAAAGGTTTCCACCAAACAATATCCTCCTGATGCTGACTGGAGGGAGTCTGCTGTGGATGGGTTGGGCAGGACTCAATGGTGGGTACCCATCGATTCGTCGATGGCCGTTCTCAACACCAACATCTGTGCTGCGACCAGCCTTCTCGTGTGGACCTGTTTGGATGTCATCGTCTTCAACGAGCCCTCTGTCATCGGTGCACTTCAGGGAATGATCACTCGACTCGTTTGCATCACCCCTGGAGCAGGTTCGACTTCGTTCTTTATTTTCTTTTTGTATATTTTCCCTGACCAGTCAGTGCCCCTCGACTAAATTAATAAATAGTAAAAGTGTGATAGAGAGAAAATAAGGCGATTAATTAGGTGGCTTGAATTTATGGGTATTGTTAGAGCGTAAAAATATGAGAAATCTAAAGATATGCACCACAAAAGAGGTTGAGGAACGAGAACAACTAAGCTTTTTCTCGTACTAGATGAGGTTTAGATAAGGTCAATTACATGAATTCTTTATTTTCATAGAGTTCGATCCATATGGTAACAATTAACTCAATATAAGTTATTGTCGTTTTCTTTCAATATTTTTGTGGGTTTTTTTCATTTTTACCATGTAGTTTATCCTATCTTCTTATAGGAACTTCTTTGGGTAGCCTTTACACATGTTCAAATAATCTTAAATGATTTTTTCTTATTTTATATCATTTACTAGTGTCACTATAATATTTTTTTATATGACCACGCATCAATCTAGCATTTTTTATATCACATGCATCTTTTGTTGATGATTAATTATCCAACACTAAGAACCATATAACATAGTTGTTGCTATATAATATTTATCTTCTAGTTTTAATAGTATCTTTTGTCCCAATGTACCTCTCTACTTTAACTCACCTTTAGTTATCATCAATTTTTCACTATTCTAGAAAAATTATCTTTAGTTATTTAAAAAAAATACTAGGAAATTACCCAAAAATGTATTGAAAGAAAAACATAAGCACTATCGTATCTTTTCGATAAATTAAATCTAAATCCACCTAGGTATACTAGATGGTGTGAAAGAAACCATGCATACGGATAGCGTCTTTACTTAGTAAGCAAAACTTGGTTATTGGCTCTAGTTTGGTTGACTTTCTTAGTTTATTTTTATGTCATAATTATTCTTATTTTGTTTTATCTTTTATCTTATCCTCTATCTTACTTCTAGCTCAACCTTTAAATAAAGTATTAGTACTAACTGCACTCTATAATGCAAGTTACGCACTCTGTGGTTGTGGGTTTTGATATTATCTGTTGCTTCTGATGTACTTCTGTGCTCTGTTCAATTGGCATTTTCAGTCATGTGTGAATAACAAAGACATGAACACGGTGTCTTATTGAAACCTGGTGTTGTCATCCATGTGAAACATGAAGAATGCACGATGCAAAAGGAAAGAACACGAACTTTTTGTTCATTAATATATATCTAGAAAAATAAAAGATATTTACAACAACAACAACTAAGCTTTTTCTCATACTAGACGGGGTCTGCTACATGGATTCTTTGTTTCCACATATCCCTATCATGTGCCATGTTAGAAGTTTCTCACAATAAGCTAGATCATTCTTTATTGTTTCTTTTCAACACTTTTGTGGTCGTCCTCTACCTCTTTTAATACTTTCAAATTCTAGTTTTTCATACCTTGTTATAGGTTCTTCTTTTGATCTTCTTTCTATATGTCAAAACCGCCTTAAACGATATTCTCTCATTTTATCCTCTATTGGAGTCACTTCTAATTTGTTTCTAATAACCTCATTATGTACATGGTCTTTTCTTCTATGACCACTCATCCATCTCAACATCTTCATTTCTGTCACAAACATCTTTTGTACATGTTGATGATTAAGTGCCCAACACTTAGAACCATAAAACATGGCAGGCCTAATTGCTGTTCTATAATATTTACCTTTTAACTTTAATGGTATCTTCTTATCACAAAGAATACTTGCTACTCCTCTCCATTTTAACCAACCAACATTAATTCTATGCGTAACATCTCTATCAATTCTTCAATCACTCTGAAAAATTGACCCTAGGTATTTAAAACTTTCCTTTTGGGGGATGCAATGTGTGCCAATTTTAGTTTTTATGTCCTCTAAAGTAACTAAATGATCAAACTTACCTTCTATATATTCAATCTTTGTTCTACTAAGTCAGAGGCCTTTGCTTTCTAATGTTTCTCTCCACAGTTCCAATTTTCTATTAACTTTCTCCTTAGACTCCTCCACTAAGACAATGCCATCTTCAAATAACATATACCAAGGTACTTCATCTTGAATATGTTTTGTTAACTCATCAATCACCATTATAAATAAGTATGGACTTAAAGTTGATCCTTGATGTAACCCAATATTAACTACAGAGAAGTCCGTCATTCTTTCATGAGTCCTCATACATGTTTTTGTACCATCGTACATGTCTCTTATAAGGTTAATGTATGTCAATGGAATACCTCTTTTTTTCAAAGTTCTCCAAAGAACCTCCCTCGGTACCCTATCATAAGTTTTTTCTAGATCAATAAATATCATGTCAAGGTCATTCTTTTTTGCTTTAAAATATTACATAAGACGTCTCAAAAAGTGAATCGCTTCAATAGTAGATTTGTCTAGCATGAATCCAAATTGGTTCTTTGTTGTACTTGATACTTGTCTTAACCTACATTCGATAATTCTTTCCCACAATTTCATAGTATCAATCATTAACTTGATAAACTCCGCCCATGTAAGGGATCACCCTTGCATTGTCGGTCGAAAGCCCGGATAAAGGAGGAGGGTTGTTTTAGGCTTCCGACAGCCAGCGTAAAACTTTGTTCGATTTTTATAACATGGATTACAAAAATTATGAGCATTGCTTTGGGGCATTCCCACCTAGCAACGTGCTATAGAGTCCTAATGCAATAATAAGTAAGCAAGGGCCACTACATTTTCGCTCGAATGTAGTGAATCAATTGTAGAGAGGATTTCCATATTATGGACTGGTGTGGGTAAAGAAGTTAGTCCCGCTACATTGCCGCCCGAATGTAGTGAATAATTTTCAAAGAGGGTCTCCGCATTTTCAATATAGATGGATGCGGTGGGTAAGGAAGCTAGTCATAGATAATAAGATTCGTATTGGTTTTTAGAATATCGAAACATTATCTGGTAAGCTAATGGAGATGGTAGATACAATGATTCGGAGAAAGATTCATATTCTATGTTTACAAGAGACAAAATAGGTTGGAGAAAAAACAAAGGAGATAGAGGATACTGGTTTTAAATTATGGTACTCACGTAAAGAAAATACTCGAAACGGACTTGGTATTATCATAAATAAAGATTTAAAGGATAGTGTAGTAGACATACAACGATATAAACAAAGAATCCATGTAGCCGACCCCGTCTAGTATGGGAAAAGGCTTAGTTGTTGTTGTTGTTGCTCATTAACTTGATACCTTGATAGTTCGCACAATTTTGAATGTCTCCCTTGTTCTTATATACGGGTATAAGTGTACTCACTCTCCATTCCTCGGGTATCTTTTGGTTTCTTCATATTTCATTAAATAGTTTATTTCTCCTAGTATTTTTCAAACTTTTTTTAAAATATTGTCTCTTGTTACCGATTTACCACCCTTCATATGTTTAAGAGCCTCTTTGACTTCATTCTTTTGAATACGTCGGTAGAAATTATGGTTTATATACTTTTTTGATTTGTCTAACTCTCCTAAACTAATACTAACATCTTTATTTTCATTAAAAAACTTATAAAAATAGTTTTTCCATCTATTTCTTATATCATCATTTGCTACTAGAATTTTTTCGTCCTCATATTTGATGCATCTAATATAATTAAGATCTTTAGTTTTCTTCTCTCTACCCCTAACTATGCTAAAAATATCTCCTTCACCCTCTTTTAAGTTGAGTTTTTTTATATAAATCCTCCCAAATTTTAGCTTTTGCTTCACTGACAGCCTTTTCCGCTTCCTTCTTTGCTTTCTTATAGGCCTCTAAAGTTTCACTAGTTTTCTTAGCATAATTTAATTTATAGCATGCCCTCTTTGCCTTAATTTTATTTTACACTACTTCATTCCACCACCAAGCTTCTTTTTGTGTTGGTACACCTCCCTTAGATACACTAACACATCTTTCGCCACTTTCCTAATATGTATAGTCATATTGTTCCACATATCAAAAGGTGTAACAACATAATTCCAAACATCTCCTCGAAGGACTTTCTATTTAAATATATATCTTTCTCGCTTTTGAGGTTCCACCATTTAGTCACAATAGCTCGATGCACTCTTTTCTTCTTTGTCCATTTTTTATTTGTAAATCCATAACTAAAAGTCGATGTTGGGTGGTTAAACTTTCTCCTAGAATTACCTTGCAATCTTTACAACACTCTCAATCTTTTTTTATACAAATAAAGTAATCAATTTGTGTTTGTGATAAGCCACTCTTATAAGTAATTAAATGTTCATCTTGTTTTTTGAATATTGTATTGACTATAAAGAGATCAAATGCCATAGCAAAATTTAAAATCTCTCTACCTTCCTCCTTTATATCCCCAAAACCAAAGTTTTCAAGAATCCCTTGATATCCTAATGCCTCTTTACCAACATGTCCATTTAAGTCTCCTCTTAAACAAATCATCTCCTTTTGTGGAATCTTTTGAATCACCTTATCTAACTCTTCCCAAAAAGTTATCTTTGTACTATCTTCTAGTCCTACTTAGGGTGCATAAGCACAAACTATATTCAGAACCTTTGCTCTTAACACTAATTTCAACGTCATGATTCGGTTACCGTATCATTGTATGTCTACTATACTATCCTTTAAATCTTTATTTATGATAATACCAAGTCCGTTTCAAGCCTTTTCTTTACCTAAGTATCATAATTTAAAACATGTATCCTCTATCTCCTTTGCTTTTTCTCCAACCCATTTTGTCTCTTGTAAACATAGAATATGAATCTTTCTCTGAATTATAGAATCTACCACCTCCATTAGCTTACCGGATAATGTTCCAATATTCCAAGAACCAATACGAATCTTTTTATCTAGAACTAGTTTCTTATCTCCCGCATCCGTCCATATTGAAAATGTGGAGATCCTCTATGTAATTTATTCACTACATTCGGGCTATAATGTAGTGGGACTAACTTCTTTACCCACACCTGTCTATGATGTGGGGACCCTGTCTTCAATTGATTCACTACATTCGGGCAAAAATATAGTTTTTCTTGCTTACTTTTAACTGCATTTAAGCTCTACAACAAGTCGCTAAGTGGGGACACCCTAAAGCAATGCTTATAATTAGTATAATCCATGATATAAAAATCCGACAAGGTTTTACACTGGTTATCGAAAGCCTAACACAACCCTCCTCCTTTATCCGGGTTTGAGACCGGCAATGCAAGGGTGATCCCTTACATAGGGAGAGTTAGAAAAATAAAATATATTTAATTAAATTAAATTCTTCCAAGTTTTTCATGTATCCATAAAGTAAAGCATCCATTTTTCTGAAAAAACATAGACTAATTATGTGATGGGGCTTAATTTTTGTTCTGAACTACTGTTTTGATCTGCTTAATGTTAATGTGTAGCACTGGTACAAGGTTGGGTAGCCATAGTTATGGGAGTTGTGTCAAGCAGCGTCCCCTAGTTCACCATGATGATAGTTCACAAGCGCTCCAAGCTCCTCCAAACGGTGGATGACACCCTTGGCGTCTTCCACACACACGGTAGCAGGCTTCCTCGGTGGGGTGACAACGGGACTCTTTGTCGAACCCGAGCTCTATGCGCTCTTCCTACCTGTCACCAATTCCCGTGGTGCCTTCTATGGCGGGTCTACGGGCAGAATGTAGTTAGTCAAGCGATCAGGTTAATCATTGGTCAGAACGTCGTCGTCACCACCATCATCTGCTTGCTCATTAGGCTGGTCATCCCGCTGCGGATGTCGGATGACCAACTGCTGATCGGAAATGATGCAGTTCATGAAGAAGAAGCTTATGCATTGTGGGGTGATAGGGAGACTTACGACTCTTCGAAGCATGGTTGGTATAGCAATGGCATCGAGCACCCCCTAAGTTTGGTGTCGAAGTGACTCAGAACATTTAAGAACTTTTAACAGATATTAGAAGTGTGTGTGGTGTGTGTGAGAGAGAGACAGACAGACAGAGACGACAATTCCATTTAGTATGGATTGGGAGATTACTCTGTTAAGCAGAAATAGGTTTGGTTATATCTATGTTATTAATAGCGCGCTATGGTCCCGATATAGCGCGTTATAGCATTTTAACAGGGTTTAAAAAGCTATAGGGGGTAACCCTTAGTGGGTGACCCACCAAGACCGATATAGCGTCGCTGACAGCGCTATAACGGCCCCCTATAACACTATAAGCGGATATTATACTTCATATTGGATCGGGTTGGGTCGATCCTGATCGACCCGATCCAAATGATATAAACACGATGAAACCCTCGTCCCTATCCCGCCTTCTCTCCCTCTCGAGTAACTCTCTCTCCCCCACCTCTCCATCTGTCGCCTCTCCCTCTGCCGCCTCTCACTCCCGTTGCCTCTCCCTTTCAGGTAACTCTCCCTCTCGAATAACTCTCTCTCTCCCGCCTTTCACTCCCTCTCGTGTCCCGCCGCCTCTCACTCCCGCTCGTGTCCCGCCGCCTCTCCCTCTCAGGTAACTCTCTCTCTCTCTCTTGGTGATTGTCGAACTGCTATTTTCCCACTGGAACCACCAGTACGGCGTGGTTGCTTTAGAAGCCTCCAACAAGTAGCCGCTTTGGAATCAAAGGTGAGAGAAATCTGTGATCCACAAACCAAACACGATATCAATGAAAAACCACAGTAGGGATCTTTCCCTACCATTATCAGATTCCTTCTCACCTTCCCTTCTTTCTTGTTCGTTTTCTTTTCTAGGACGTGAAAACAAGGCCTATTTGGGAAACACGCAAAGAAACCGATTACGATTTACTTAGAATTCATCGTAGTTCACCGCAATCAGTTTCCTCATATTCTCTTGCTCCTTAATTAAACCAAGAAATAGAATACTTTGATTCGTAGAAAACTCAAATGCACTACCAACCAAGAGACGGTCCTGCCTTATGACATATGATGGTTGGCATCGTATATCCGATCTTGCTCATCAAACTGATGAATATGAAACGTTAGGATATTTTCTGATCTCAGTCGTTCAATTCAATGTATTTAGAAGGCTAAGATCAGGTTTAAGTGCAAGTCATCATATGAAAGATGTAAAACACTCTCTCCAACGTGAATTCGACAAAGAAAAGACTGCTATTGTTGACAAAATATTACACTAAATCGATATGCATCAAAAGAAATAGCTAAACTCGATCTCAAAAATAAATAAACAAATAATTGAAATTGAACCGAATCCATGCAAGACTATATGGAAAGACGTCTTAGACAACTAACAGCTAAGCATAAAATCTCATACCCTTGCATCAGTGGGAATCAACCTTAGTCGAATCCTGCCAAGTTATGAACTTAGATTTGCCCTTCACATTTCGCACACGTCTTGGATACTTTAATTTTTTTTTTGCTTTGAATCCACAAATCTTGTGGGAGACCTACATGAACTTAATGATTGGCTTGCTTGACTTTGTACCCTAGTCTCAAACTCCCACTTCAGTTCTTTTTTTGTGTTAAAATAGGTAGACTGCATTTAATTACCACTATGGAGTTACTTATTTAGTGATACCAATGAATGTTACTTATTTAATGTTTTATTTCTTGTATAAGGTTGGAAAACTCAAGCTGAGTAGTTATTCTTATTTTTGTAGTGAGTATGAAATCATCAAAAGGTGCAGTTGCTTGTTATCCAAGTAGCAGTAGCAGTAGCAGTTGTGGCACCGGCACTAGTAATACAATTGGTATTCGGTTTTCTAATCCAGCATACAACTACATACTCCCAGCTTCTAAGGATCAAGGATGGAATTGGGGTTTGACAAAATCTAGGACGGACAATATGTCAGTATTTTATATATTATGTGGTCATGTTTCTACCAACGGAATTACAAGATACATTCTGTCATGTGCATGCATTTCAATGTTACATTCTTTTGTGGTTATAAGACGCCTGTTTGTGTGTTTGTGCAGGATCTTGGAATATGTATAAGTATCGACTCTTTCTACGGCTATCTGTTGAGATTCTTTATAGGCATCTAGTTTGTTACTACCTTCTAGATGAGATATATTGATGGAATATATTGAACTTCTTGGTACCCTTTCTTTTACACCTTTCTCTTTTCATAAAGTACTTAATTCTGACTTCGGTTGTATCTTTCTTATGTTTTTATATTTCTTTAGAAGTTAGAAGTAGAATTTGTTTATTTAGTTTGATTCATATTTATGAAAGAAGTGGTTGTGTTTCTTGATATTTCTTAGAAATTAGAGAACCCATTATATATAATTATATATATAATTTTTAATAAAAAATAAAAGTATACCACTAAATCCGCTATATCCCCACTATCGCTATATCAGGGTCGACCGCTAACAACCTGCTAACCGCTATTAATAACATAGGGTTATATATTAAGAATCATTTACCAATATGTATTTTCCAAATTGGTCGATCTCTTTCTAGCTATTTTAAAATTTCTTCTGTTTCCTTTGACTAATCTGAAAAAGAATTTATGGAATTTTAAAGAGTTTATTCATCAAAAGTTAGAAATGTGTTTGAAATTTAGCTATTCCAAAGCGAGGAATGAATTTAGGAATGCCTAAGAAGGGCTGGATTTGGAGAAAAACTAGGTATTCACCTCTCATGAAGTTGAGTATGAGTGCATGGTTGGATTAATGTTAATTATGGTTTGATTAATTAGACTCATCTTCATTAATAACATTTAATTCATGTTAGTATTTTTAAATATTCAATTAATTCACCATTGATATACGTGAAAGTTTTAAAGTATAAAAGGAAACATACGAGAAAATTACATGTGATTGATCGAGAGGAGACAAAGTTTAGTCCATATGTAAGAATGAGACAAACTCACATGTCTTTTTGTATAGTTGGTAGCTCATAAACTTTAGTTCAAAGAGCTTATGGAGGACATGCTAGACCACGCATATGTACACGTGCATGTCGAGCTTGGGCTTGAGAATTGTCATGCACGTGCACGCACACACGGTTTGGCTTTGGCTTTGGAAATTATCTTTGGTAGATATTTTTGTACGAAAAACATTTTGATTAACGGTGAAGATTGTTTACTCGAGAACAATTATGGAACTAGGAGGTTTATCATTTAGATTGGATCCATGATCCAATATGTCTTTTATAAATAAGTGATTAAGGCTCCCTAGTCAGTTACCTTTTGTACGAACACTCTCCTCCAGTTATACGTGACTAAGGCGTGGTCAAAGTCGACTCAAAGTAAGGTACGTGTCTTTGAGTTATACGTGCATTTTATTATGGGAGGAAGGCGAAGGTACCTGTATGTACTACATAGTGGCGCTCATTTCTTTGTGGCAAGATAAGTTCTTTTTCTTAGTATTGTTTCTCCTTTTGTGTACGATTTCTTTATGGCTTACTTTTTAATTGATTAAGGCATCCATATTAGTTTATTATTCATGTATTTTACATGCATTGACCTCGAGACTGCCATTTCTAAGTTGTATGAAGTAAAAAAATCTTCCTCAATCATTGTTGCAATTTTGGTAGGTTTGAGAATATACTATCACGGAGATCTCTGTTATTATTAAAGGGCTCTTTTATTATTATTGTGCTTCCAAAGTCTAGGTGTGCATACCTGGAAAAGGACTATGGAGTGGAAAGCCCTGCCAATTTAAAATTGTGGAGTCGAGATTCAGCAGCACAGAGAGCATACATGAATGATTTAAAATTCAATTCAATCATTCGATTGATTCAACTACCAGACCTTAGGATCTGAAGTAGAATGACTGTCTTCATGTATTCTCTCTGTGCTGCTGAGGGAACAGGTGTTAGCCGTTCTTAACTACAATGTTGCACATATATTCTTACCGAAGCTGGGACAACGCAAGCCTCTTATATTGTGAGCAAAGATTGAGAGATGATTCTAAGCACATATATGCATGCTGCCGCATAGACGAGAACTCCAGGATTATCTTAATATCTTACTCCTGATCTGTTTCTTCCTTCTCATCGATCCATGGAGTTGTTTGATTGTAGCGATTCATACATCTCATTCGCTTGCTCCTGATTTCTTATCTTCTTTCTCATCAATTGATGAACCTGTCTGATGGTAGGTATCAGTTCGAGATAAAATTTATTATTACTAAAAATATCCTGAATTATAACGAAATGTTTGAATTGGAGAAACCCAGCTTTCTGGCACCTCCATTGTGTTTCACTTTTATTCATTAGAATGTGAGGGGCCACTGATCGTGTTGATGACACGAAAGGACCACGGAGGTCGCCGTGCATAGAATACGGTCATAAATAAATGCATGATGCAATGCACAGATACATCTAACACTAAGATGTAGGGTATCATTTCCTGTCCTGATGACCCTTAATTAAAGTATTAATTTAAGGCTTATGACATGACCTACATTCTCAAACCGACCGAGTGATAAAGATGAAACCAATCAGATCTAAACACAATAAGCTTTCAGTAATGCAGAAAAGGAAAGAAGCAGATAGGTTATCTGTCTGTCACAGATCTTTGCCACCCGTAGCTGCTGCCCCTGGCAGCAGAAGGTCAACACCTCAAGCATCCTTCATTCAAATAAGTCCGTTTTTTACTGAATATGTCTTGAATCGATTGAATGTGATCCAAAAAGATTGTCAAAACCAAGGAAAAAAAAAGAAAGTATACTTTAAATAAGAAGACTGGTCGATACTGGATCTTTTTCCCATTGATTCAATCTGAATATCCCTGGATATCACATCAGCACGAATTTGGGTCTTAGAAAAAGTCATATATGACAACTTCTTCTCTTCATCACGTTCATGTAGACTTCGCCGGCCCGACAGCTCCAACCAGAATCGAATGGGGCTGGGAATTGGCTGAATCCAGAACTGATGAAATTGGGATTGAAGACCAAACTGAAACAGGCTGTTCCAAACCATCGGTTTTGGCCTTTTTCTCTATATTTTTTTATTTTTAGATAAAATTACAGTTTCGAACTATTCTAAAGACAAACCAAAACCTTCCTTTAACCAGCAGTTCTTGAACTATAACCAAAAGGTTATGGTTCCAAGTTCTAGACTAACTGGAACCGCACATGCCTATCATCATGGATAGATGGGATTGATTTCCTACAATATTTCTTAATGGGTCAGTTGAGATCTTGAGTCTTTAGGCATTGGAAAACCATGGGTTACTTCGCTTAGATAAAATCTCATATTATGAGAATATCAAAACAATGAAGCACCAACTGCTGGAGCTACATCCAGGTAACAAATCCTACTTTGGGATGCCAGTGCTGAACCTGAACCAAGTCTTCTCATTTCTACCACAAGGAAAATAAGCATCACATAAACCAGTGACAAAAGTAGTTATATGAAAAAAATAATGCACTTTGCACGGAGAGCATTAGCTTAACGGCAGGGCGCTCTTGTGCCATTGCTGCTGGTGGGGAGTTCAACTCCCAGAGGGTGCATGGGTGTGCATGCTAGGCTTGGGGCTCCTCTTGGAACCAAAAAAAAAGAAGATAATGCACTTTTAGTATCTTGAATTTGAAATTTTAAGAACCTTAATTAGACCTGGCCTTTTTTAGACGGCTGGATTGTTTTCTTTGTGCCTGGCACCGCGGATGATGTGGGTAAGTCCAAAGTAGGCGTGGTACAAATCTTCTTAAACCATATATTGCTCCATTTGTATTAATCATATGAGACACATATCATATGTAAGATGTAAGATCTATACAGAAGTCATATTTGCTGTTAAGGATTAGACAGAAGGGATCCATGCTAGAGTATATTAACACTATCAGGGACATGCCAAATATAAAAGAGATATCTATAATTAGTGGATCTATTCTTTGTTTCTAAAGCCTAATCGAGACGTAACCAGAGTGATGGACCAATGGCAACTGCACATTGGAAGTTATTGCCGGGGCAAGAGTTCATCTCCTTGTGGGTACACGGCTTCGGCCTCCCGTTAAAACAAAAGAAAAGCCTGATCCAGACAGGTTTTGTAGTTGGTTTTGTTCAAATACGAGGTAAATACTTCATGTTGCATGTAAACTAATAATACAAAACAAAGGTCCTGCTTCAAGATGGGATGGCAATTGTGACGGGGGTGCTTGCTCAAGATATGTCACAGGGCAGTTCTCGATGACCGGCGTTAACAGCCGGTGCTAACTAGCCCTTCAAATAAAACCACACATGCCTACAAGATGTGATTTTTGGCTATGATGCTGAAGCATGCAATCCACGATTTGTACAAGGAATCAACAATAAGTACAAGATATAACAGTTTTAAAAGAGGTTTCTTTATTGATCTGTGGTGGGTTGAATGCAAGACTCTTACGGAAGAGTTCATGCGATACCACAATGATGCGACCCAATGGCCTAACCCACTTGGTATCCGGCTTTACCCTCCAAAGCATAGACAAGAAAGACAACCAATAAGGGAGTCCTAAACTCCCACCTTACTCTCTCTCTTCTCTATGAACCTCTCTTCGTTTCACAAGCACTCTCAATACATAATGGTCGAACCCCTCTTTAGTGCTACTTCCTTTTATAACATGGGGGGCCAATTATGTGGATCTTAGGTGAGGCAGAATCTAACTCAATCCCATATTAAGACCCAAACATCTAATGGATCCAACATGATCCGAGTCACCAATAACTCAAACAAGCATACTCACACAAGACTCCCATGTCATCCTCAACCCATACAAAAAACCCAAAATACATAAGTGAGATCCGTCTAAATCCATGCTTAAAACTTTTTAGTGCTCCCTCATGTGCACCGGTGAACCACTGCTCTCAACCCGATAACAACTATCCCCACCGGTGTCCCCACTCGTTCTCAAGACGGAGTGATAGTATTGCCCAAGATCATCACACTCCCACAAATCTATAATAGGAACTCAAGTGTCATCCTCATGACTTTTGCCAACCCAATAAAATAAGTACCGAGTCAATCTTCTAGGGTACTACTTCATGTGCCACTATATCTGCCACTCGATTAAATCCTCATGTACCAAAGGTGGAGGTCATTGTGTCCTCCTCTTTGGATCATCATAAATCAACTTTAGTTGACTCACATGAAAAACATGGTGAATTTTGAGTCTCTTAAGTAATAACAACCGGTAAGCAACACATCCAATCCATTCAACCACCTCAAATGGTTCATCAAAGCGCAGTTTTAAAGGTTGGTGAATGCCCTTATATATTTGTATGGGTTGGAGGCTATAACTCGCTGCTGCCCTCCACCACGGTCACCAATCTTGAACTCACCTTCTTTCTTTTCATTTTTTGAGACTAAGCAAGTCAACTAATCCTTCAGCAATGGTCATAAGTGAATAAGCATTTGTGGGGTCATTTTCTTTCATCTCACAGTTTGGTTATACACCACAACAAAATGATATGTCCAAAAGTAAAAATTAATACTCCAATGTCCATTCATGTTTTTTTTTAATACGTAATCTAGAGTTAGGCATACACCCACCAGATGCGCACTTTGGTATTGAACTCTTGGCCTACTAGAGACCCAATCCTCTAGCCCATGAACTGTGCCTCTTTGGGCCTCCATGTTTGGCCTTGGCCTTTTAAGATAACTCATGAGCAAGACAAAGTCTACTTGAGCCATCTAGCCCGACAAGTAAGTTGACACAGTAGATTGAGAGCGACTTGGTTCACATGCAGTGGGACACAGGTTTTTTTTTTAGGGGGGGGGGAGGGCGCTGGTGAGACCCATTCAATGGGCTTGACAATATACTTATTTATTGAATTTTTTATTTTAAATAGTTTTAACATATTTGGTTTTACAATGTAATGATGTGTATCAAAATAATATAGTTAATTTTGAAATTATCATGATAGAAAATAGATTCTTAGATGTATAGAAATGTGATGCAGAACCGAAACAGTAGCGAGCAACCTTTTCTAGCGCCATGAGTGCAAGCTCGAGGTCTTTATTTTGAATTTTGGGGCCTTTCATTTGAATCAATAAGAGTTACTTATGTTGTTTTGCATGTATTAATTTTGGGAGATTCAAAGAGAAGGGATTGACAAACCTTCTTTAGGTTGAAGTTGTTTATGTGATACTTTATTTAATCAATAGATGTCCCACAAAAGCCTTACAACATTAGACTCCATCTGAATCTTAGAATAGAAAGAATCTATCAGTAAAGCATCTACGAATCTTTAGAACCATTTGCTATTGTATGATAGAACCGGAAACTTTTGAAAAAGCTATTAAAGAATACGTGTAAAAGAAAGCTATGAAAAAATCTACCATATGACAGAAAATAAGACATGAAAGCTTGTTGACAAGAATTGTTGGCATAAAGTGAATCTTTAAGATTAAGCATAAGCAAGATGGCTCTTGGGTATTGGTTATCATGAAATGTTTGCACTGGTATCTTACAAAAAGAAATATTTCAAACTCTTATCGCATTAGCTGCTCAAGAAGATTTGCTATTGTATCAACCAGATGCAAATTAGCATTCTTGAATGGAGAGTTAGAGGGGGAGATTTGTGTGCAACAAAATGAAGAAGAAAACAATATGTTTTGTTTATCTCTTCAATCCAAGTCTCTAAATCGTGATAAAAGTAGGAAAGACTTACCTTGTATCATATGGTCTGCAGAATTGACACTTAACGGCATCGGATTTTATTTTGACATTTACTAACTTTTGGCTTATGTCATTGTGTAATTGTACATATCAATGCCACATCAAATGTGTATTGTCATGTCAACATGAAAAAGGTAAAATATGTTAATATGGTACTCATTTGATAAAAAAATACGAGAAATTAGACGTTATTATGGTTTTGCAACTAAGTGTCAAAATCATTAAAGTGTCGAAAAAAACAAGAACTTCTAAGTATCAATTTTGCAAACCACAAAGTAAAAAGGCAAAAGATTTCACGAAAATTATAAGGATGAAAGAGGCAAGTGAAAACCATTCTTGGAAAAAACTTTCTCACATGTTTGTTTGTCGATCAAAGGATGTTTCCATATATAGTTTATATGCAGCTAATCATAACGAGTTAATAGTGGTAAGATTGAAGTCAACTTATAAATATTCGATTTTGGTTATGCAACACATCAAAGGTTGGTGAACGTCTTGAAGAGGACAAATGTTTTCCCACCTAACAACGTTCTCATGACACTAGCGGAGGCCGGGCTGTTGTGGCTGGGATGGGCGGGGTTCCTTATGCACCCAACAGGATCTCCTCCATCGTTGTTGTCAACACTCACATCTGCACTGCTACCAGCCGTCCCGTCTGGACGTGTTTAGATCTTTTCTTCCATGGAAAAGCCTCGGTCATCGTCGGTGCAGTACAAGGGTTGATGGCCGGCTTTGTCTTTATAGCTCCAGGGGCAGGTATGATCTCTTTTTTTCTTTCCCTCCTCTTTCATGTTTTATTACTCTGGCACACGGTGTTGCCATGATTGGCCAGACAAACCATTGGGACAGAAAGGAAGAGAAGTTGCAAAACCTTTATAAGTTCATACTAGTGTTTTGTGAATTTTTATTTGTTACAATTATATAATTGTATATGTGTGAGAGAGATACTAGCAAATACACATATAACATGTATATATGTATGTATGAATATGTTATATATATATATATATATATATATATATATATATATATATATATATATATATATATATATATATATATATATATATATATATATACACACGTACATATATAGACATGTCTGGTTCCGGGTTACCTGGAACCTAAAATCGGAACCAAAACGTTTTACGAATGGTTATGGTTACGGTTATATATTATTTATTAATGTGTAGTTTCAAACCATGGTTTTGGTTCTGGTTCTAGGCCGGTTTCCAAAAAATAGAAACCGTAACCGAACCGGAGGGTCCCTTGTGGTTATGGTTCCGGGGCTGGTTCAGCCGGTCCTAGTTACCGGCAGTTCTATGTCCAGTTCGGGTTTGAACCGCCGGACCGGTTTTGAACTGGCCATATCTACATATATCTATATATTATGTGTATTTGTGTTACCCACACAAATACACACACACACACACACACACACACACACACACACACATATATATATATATATATATATATATATATATATATATATATATATATATATACTCCCTTTGGCCATGCTGGCTAGATGATCTTGGCCATGTGGCCCTCGTCCAAGTTGGAATTTTTTTTAAGTTCATACTAGTGTTTTGTAATTTTTTATTTGTTACAGTTATATATGTGTGTGAGAGAGTGTGTAACAAATACACATATAACATATATATATATATATATATATATATGTGTGTGTGTGTGTGTGTGTGTGTGTGTATGTACATACTATGTGTATATGTATATATATATATATATATATATATATATATATATATATATATATATATATACACACATATACATACACATACACATATACATATATCTATATATTATGTGTATTTGTTACACACACAGTCCAAGTCGCATCAGTTCCTTATCCATCCAACCGAGCTTTTCCTCTTGCCAGTTGAGCTCACTGAACCTTTGGCGTACAAGTTCGGGATGCTATCTCTCCTTCTTTGTCTCTGGTTCCCTCTTTGGTAGCCATGATCCCTCAAAAATGCTTACTTTGACCAGTTTGGTTAGGAAGCTCTGTCCTTTTTAGCACAGTCCGCAATTGGTTAGTTCCACCTCCTGAATGTAGAACTGAGATTGACTAACCTTCTCTAGGCCTAAGACAAACCTACGTCAAGGTAATCCTTTGAAACACTTTGGTATTGCTCCTGGATCAGCATAGAAATAAAGAATCAGGGCACATGGAACCATCTCGTTATCTTCCTATAAGGAGAAAATATGGTGGACTAACTGATTGATCCATCAGTTGATGAAAGAGCCCAATGCACAAAAATGCATGTTGGGTCTTCTAAACTGTTTGAAATCTTAAAGATTAGTTTGATTTGTTTTAGCGAGGTCTAAAGAAGACATTCCCCACTTGTCCCATTGATCTATAAGGACAGAGAAAAATAAATGTATTTCTATCCAATGAGTGCTTTTTCAATATCGAATAAACAAAGTCATTCGTGTTCATCATCCATCTTCCCGTATAAATGACATACGACCCTTTTCCCCTCATACCATCCATGATGAAAGAGTTATTTTATTGATTTCATGCCCTTTTGGTTCAATCAATGAAGTCCTCATAATTACACGAGGCTCAAACCCTCAAGTAGGTTCAACCAAATCTATGTAAAACACAGGGATTTAGGACCTGTTCTTTTTAGAATTTGGCAAAGCCACAATTTTCAATCAAAAAGAAACTTTTCGATGAGTTTTCATGTCAAATAAAAATCTCAAACTCCTCTCATATTAAGGATCACTCTTGTGTCAAATAGAAATCTCAAACCAAGCTCACATTAAGGCTTCTGTTAGATTTATGACAACTAACTTAAAATTTGTTAGATTTATCTATCATGTATAATAGACATTATAAATATTTTGTTCGAGTGTCCCCTCTTAGTGACACATTATAGAGTCTGAATGCGATAAAAAGCAAGCAACAATATCTATGTTTTTGCCCAAATATAAAGAATCAATTGTAAAAAGACTGGATAAAGAAGTTAGTCTCACTATATTGTTGTCAGAATATAGCAAACAAATTGTAGAAAAGGTCCTCGTATTTTCAGCATAGGGAGATGCGGAAGATAAGGAAACTAGTCCTACATAATAAGACAAGCTAATACAGGTGGTAGATACTATGATTAGGAAAATATTAGTATTCTATATTTATAAGAGACAAAGTAGATTGCAAAAAAGATTGATAACATAAGTTTTAAATTATGGTATTCAATAAATGAAAAAACTTGAAATGGAGTCGCTATTATAGTAAATAAAAATTTAAACGATAGTACAGTAGACATACAACAGTGGTGATCAAATTATGATGGTGAAATTAGTATTACAAGTAGAGGTTTTAAATATAATTTGTCTTTATGCACCTTGAGTAGGACTAGAAGATGACAAAATAAAGGTATTGTGGGAGGAGTTTGATAAGGTAATTCAAAGAATTTTACAAAGAAAGATGATTTGTTTGTGAATAGATTTAAATGGACATGTTAGCAAAAACATTAGGATATCAAGGTATCCATAAAAACTATGGTTTTGGTGATTTAAATGATAAAGGTAAAGAAATTTTAAATGTTACTATGTTATATGATCTCTTTATAACCAATACAATTTTCAGAAAATAAGATTAACATTTAATTACTTATAAGACTGGTTTGTCACAAACACAAATTGATTATTTTACCTATAAAAATTGTTAGAAAATTTGAAGAATAAGATTAACTACCTAACGTTGACTTTTAGTTACAGATTTCAAAGTAAAAAGTGGACAAAGAAGCCAAGAGAATATAGAGTTACTCGCACTAAATGGTAGGACTTGAAAAACAAGAAAGAGTAAATATTTAAACAAAAAATTCTTCAATAAGAAACTTGCAATTATATATATACACATTCTGATATATAGAACAATATGACTAAGTATATTAAGAAAGTAGTAAAAGATGTATTAGTGAATCTAAGGAAGCGTACTAACACAAAAGTAAACTTGGTATAGAGTAAAGTAGTATAAGATAAGATTAAGACGAATGTTACAAATTGTGTTGTACCAACATGATTGATTAAACAAGAGAGGCTTATAGGAAACCAAAGAAAAAAGGCGTCAATTATAAAAAGTTCAACTCAAAAGAAAGTGAAAGACATATTTTAGGATAGACAAGGTTAGAGATAAGAAAACAAAGATCATACTTTTGTTAGATACATCAAAGTTGAGGATAAAAAGATTTTAGTAACAAGTGAATATCTAAAATAGATACAAAAGTTGTATAATGAATATATAAGTACTAGTATTAGCTTAGGAGAGCTAATCAAATTAGAAGAATATATAAAACATAATTTCTACTGATGTATTTAAAAGAATGAAGTAAAAAAAGCTCTTAAACTTATGAAGGTTAGTAAATCTATATACATAATATTCCTATAAAAATATAAAAATCCTTGGATAGATAGGTATCACTTGACTTGGAAGATTATTTAATAAAATATAAAAAAATCAAAAAGATACAGAGATTGAGAAAGAGTATAGTTATACTCATATAAAAGAACAAAAGAGACATTTAAAATTATGCAAATTATCGAGGTATCAAGTGAATGAGTTATACTATGAAAGTATGGAAAAGAATTAGTAAATGTAGGTTAAGACAAGTATCGAGTACAACAGAGAACAAATTTAGATTCATGCTAGAGAGATCTAATATTCAAATGATTCACATATTGAGATGTGTTATGAAATATTTTTGAGTAAAAAGGAAGAACTTTTACATAGTTTTTATTGATCTCGAAAAACTTTTGATTGGGTGAGAAAAGATATTCTTTAGATAACCTTAAAAAAAAGTATTTCATTACAATATTTTATAGTTCTGAGTGTTTAGCACTTAATATCCATGGTAGAAATGAGGACACTAAAATAGATGTGTGGTCATATAAAGAAAGACAGTATACATAATGATGTTATTAGAAACAAATTAGGAGTGACACCATGATGATAAAATGAGAAAAATCATTTGAGATAGTTTTGACATATAGAAAGATAATCAAAATAAGCTCTGATAAAAGTATAAGAAACTAAATGATAAAAATATTAAAAAGAAAGACCATAAAAATATTGTAAATAAATAATAATAAATGACCTTAACTTTTGTTGAGTTAATTGTTACTATAAAATATGATCTAACTCTATGAAAACAAAGAATCCAACCAGGGACGCCATCTAGCACTGGAAGAAAGCTTAGTTGTTATTGTTGATTGTTGTTTAGAAGGAAAAAAAAGTGCCCGTGTTCCTTTTGTTCTAGGAAAAATCCATCTCTCTCATATTCATCAGTTTGAGATAAAATAATGCGGATCAAGGGTGGGCAGCAATGATAATGGGCGGTAGGAAGCATCCCCAGGTACACCTTTTTCCGACACAATAGGTGGAGGTACCTGAAGGAAGTGGATGACACACTCAAGGCCTTCCACACCCACGGTGGGGTTCATGGGCGCAGTGGCAACCGGCCTCTTTAAGGAGCCGCAGCTCTGTGCGTTCTTCCTTCCTCTAAAACACTTGCGCGGCACCTTCTATGGTGATGGTATGCAACTGGTAAAGCAGATTGTCGAGGCTCTGTTCATCGTCGCCTGGAACGTCATCGTCACAACCCTCATCTGCGTAGTCATCGATAGCTTGGGGAAGATCCCATACATCGATCAACTGCATATCAGCCCGCTGCGGATGTCGGAGGAGAATTGGACAGACCAGTGCATCCGGAGGAGTCCTTCACCATCATGCAGTCTACGGCTAGTGTGCTGTGTGTATGTGTGACCGCATCAATCCTATAGCAAACAGCTGACATGGATTTTGGTGACCCAAAGTTTGATTTGTTGTCAGCAACACAAGGATTATATTGTCTCAAACTTCTCTGAACTACAGCTTGCGCATGATAAGAAACTAATCATAAGGTATCCTAATGCGTTAACTCAAACAGAATGGTTCTTTGCAATGCATTAGTTAAAGATCTTGAGACTTCAGTTTCAATATTTTACGGTAGAATAGATCCAATTGGACAGCAGGGAAGGCGGCATCAAGAAAGATTCACTTTGAAATTGTTAGAACTCAGCGCCTTTAGGATTCTAATTATTTTATATGTTCTAAAGAGATTTGAACTTTAAAGACAATTGAGGGCCATGTCAATGTACATTTCATGGAAACTGACCTGATAATATTTTATTAATAAATAATAGCTTTGAAAACTGAAATTTCCTTCTAGTTTTGTGAGGTCTGCCATTATATATCTTCTAACAACCCTTCCCGTCTATGTATGTTTACCAATTGACCAGGTCTAATGAACCACAGATAAAACAAGCTTGCATCGTGGGATCTTTAGTAGGTCCGAACTCTCATATTCACATTCAGGCAGAGTACAGCCTAGCCCCAGCCATCTTACCACGGGAATAATAGATGAACCCCAAAGTCAACCTCATCAGCAAGTTAGTAGCACCTTTTGAAGATGAGAGAGAGAGAGAGAAACGTTTCTATCAATGTTAAGTTTGTTAACAGATTTTACGCAGGAAAAGAATTTCACAAAGTCATGGAATTACCATAACCAATACATTGACAAGATAAAAGATTCACCAAAATAATTTTGTATGAACACCCACCCAGTTTACCACTAGATCAGAAGGTAATTCTTATTATACTAAACTTCAACTCCAATAGCCTTTGTAGACATAACGCAGAGGATATACAAACCATACGATTGTCCCCTTAGTAGTCATACTTTCAGTGCCTTATGCCAGTCCTTGCATGTAGCTCATGTGTCAGACTGGGAACCACTTTAAGAACCCCCGGTTCCTCTGTCAAAACGTGAAGGTTATCACAACCACGAATCAACTTTATAACAGCACCAATCCATGCTATTGATACAAAATATAATGCATCAGATCAACCATGCTGAGGATTTCTATGCATCAATAATTTCAGAAAATTTATTGTGCGTGGCACAATTGTATACACTTCCACCACAGAATGAGAGAATGTTGCGAAAGAAGTAGCCATTCCCAAACAACGAGAGGATGATCATAAGGACCAACAAAGAAAGCAAAGAACGTGCATCATGTATAACCCCATAAAACATGCAAAGGAAGACTATCGAGCACAAGTCTCTTTCTTGTCATACAAATTGAACCTGGAATGCTGGAGAAGGAAGTATATGGTTATTGCAACTCAGTATTTAGAGGTTACAGGCGTGCCAGTCATGCTCTTACAACGTTGAACCAAGTAGGCAAAAGCCATCCGAAACTGAAGGAATAGAAATTTTTCGGTCAAAATGCAGCAACTTTCAAGAGTCTTGCAATCACAAGTAGGAATGGAAGAGTCAGGAATCCACAACATATATGAAAACTGAACTCACCAAGGCCTTGTATGGAAAAGCATTGTCATTCAGATGGGATTAGTGTTAACATTAAAAGATTTATTTTTCCTTCCAAAGGATCTCCACAGTGATCTTCTTGGAATTTCCTAAAGCTGTTCGTACCCATTAAGAGTTTGAGCCTAGATTCTATTAGCAGGATAACCTTTTACACAGTTTAGATCAATATGCAAAGTCCATTTTATGATAGTACAAAATGTGCGTGTAAATATATAGTACAAACAAATCTATCTTTGCTAAACAAGAAGTTGACAACATGAACTGCCAGAAAGCATATGCTGAAAGAGGCGTACACGCTCATGGAAATAAGAGATGTCACATGAAGGCTTAAAAGGTACAAGCAGGCCTAGACAATCGACTAGTAAGGAGAGTATCCCCTAGATACTACCCAATGTGGAAATTCTTTTGAATCAAACTAATTCCAACAACTATTTATGTAAAAAACATAAGCAGAAAGTATCTTTCATTTTCCTGAGGCAAAATATACTGTAGCATACCCATGAGCAGAAAGATTGAAATATCCAATCAAGTGTCTTTATTACAACAACAACTAAGCCTTTTCCCATACTAGATGGGGTCGGCTAAATCAAGTGTATTTATTAGACGTGACAAATTCATGTGACCTGATAGGGGCAGAAATATTATCCTCGTACATACTGAGTGAAGGACCAAGAGAAACGAATAAAATAACCATTAACAAACAACTTGAATACCGAAAGTATGGTGAAATTCAGGAGGGCATCTCTTACCATGTATGTAATGAATCAACATATAGGACTACTAAATCTATATATGGCCTCATCTATCCATCTTGTAAAGAGGAGAAATCATTCATTCAAAGGTTGTCTTATATATTACACCATGTTGAGAATCATTGTTGTGACAATGTTCATTACATTGGCAAACACTGGTTTATTTATATAGGCTAGTATATAAGACGGCACAGCACTTCAGCACCAGCACCACTCAGATGCTACTCCTTATCGTTCTCTCAGCTCAGACTGGTAGTTACTGAATGCAGCTCATATTTCATATCTGGAACTATCTGAAGAACCCCTGGTTCCTCTACAAAGAGAAAAATGGCAAAACATTCATCACTCATCAAATACAAAGTTCCAGTTACAACAAAGTTAGCTCAAACAGGAGGAAAGTCATTAAAAGAAGAAACTACCGGTGCAGCAAGAACTTACTAGGTTATCACATTAACCTGTAACTGTCATCGCCCATACGCATGGGCCAACTTGAATGTTGGACAACAAAGCAAGAAATGAGGGTTCTAGGAACACTAAAATCGAAGTGACATTGCATACACACTCAAATATCATCTGCAGGATTGCATTCATAGCTTTATTTAAAAGACAGCCACAATTCTCTTGGTTACAAACCAAAGACCAAACCGCACAGATGAAGTTTCTAGTAGGGCAGCAAGATCTTGAAGCTAATATGAATCCTGATGAGGATTTTAAGAATGATATAAAAAGGAATCGGATTCCCACAAAAATCAAGCTTAATATTTGACCTCATTTTCAACCTGCTAGAGAACAAGTGAAACCTGAACAAACACTTTGTGACAAGCCTATGGACAGGAAATGGCAGCTACAATGTACAATTGTATCACAAAATTGGGCGAAGGGAACACTTCACAATCTGAACAGTGAAGGAAGCGCTGATAAGGACTTAAAACCATCATGTGGTAACATCATTTTCTTCTCAAGGTTTCAGTTCAAAAGGGGCAAATAATACACACTCAAATTCAGGAAAAGAACACTGATGCAAATATATATATATATATATATATATATATATATATATATACAAACATACATATATATACATACATATATATATAAGCAAGGGCATTCTTTGACGATCTAGAGGCCGTCACTCAAAGTAGTCTTCATCTTCTTCATTCGTAATTGCTTCCCTAACTATTTCATTTCATCGCCTATGCTCATATTGATCTATAATCAATTTGTATTACTACTGCCAGCCTAAAATTATCAAATCTTTTAGGTCCATTTCTCATTTACTCCTTCCTGCTCTTCTACAAGCATCTTGGTCTAAGCACTAAGTGGCATTCAACATCAAGTACGGGAAATTTACTGATCAAGAAGAAGAAGAAGAAGTTCAACAAGAGCAGAAGTGATAATAAAGCCTATTATTGAAAGGTTATTGATTTCTTGACAAGCCCATACGAAGCGAAGGTTTTAGGCACACATGTAACAAGACAGAATAGAAACGAATCAAGCTGCAAGTGTTCGTGGCTTAGTTTGGTACATAAGACTTTCCCGGTAAAGTAGGACTGTAGGATACATCAGAAACTACGTTTCATTAAAAGCATATAAATCACAACTTATCCAAGGTTTTCCTGATCAAAGAGGGTGCATGACCAAAGCTATAAAAACAAAACAGGCGAGAAGATGCCCAATTATATATCTCTACCAAATAAAACCACAAGCTTTCCTTATCACTTAATATACGAGAGAGAGAGGACCCACTTGAGAGCTTGGCGGCCTGTTCAGGAGTGAGCTTGGCAGAGAAACCGAAAGCGGCGGCCTTGTAACTGTACAGAAGCGCGTGCTTCGCGGCCTCCTCACTGTGAATTTCAGGGAAGAAACCCAAAAACAAGCAAACCCCAATTGTCAAATTCAATCGTCGAAAGAAGATGGTACTAGGAAATTCAACCAAAAACCAAAAAAAAATCACGAACCCATCAAAGAAAAGAACGATCAGAAAAAAAATCTACTATAAATTTAAAAAACGGATTCATCACAAGAGCAATGACCAACAAAAAGATGGTAAATCAGAAACTCGACCAAGGCATTAGAAAATGAATACCAACAAGAGAGCAACGACCAACAAAAGATGGTATACCAAAAAATTCAACCAACCAAAAAGAAACACGAATACCATCAAAAGAACGTCTACCAACAATCAACAATCAAAGAAATCTAAACCTTCCAAGAACGGAAGCAAGAGTCTTAAGATGGTAAGCCTCGGGCTCGGCCTCTCCTTCTGGTGGCTCCATGTAGACAATGTGTACCGCCGGCTTTTCCTCCGCTGGAGTGGACGTCGTTTGGTTTTCCGCCATGACGACGATGATAGCGAGAAAGAAGACGCTCAAAAATGCGGAGAAGGAAGGAGAGACGGACTTATTTCTACTTGTCATCATCATTAAATCGCATCCCGGATTATTACGACTTTTTTTCCCGACGGATTGATCTTCCTTTCTTTCTTTGCTTCAAGGCGAAGGATCTGTGTTTTGGGGAAATGGGGTGCGATTTCCTACCCACTAAGTTTCGGGTTTTTCCCGCTTTAGCCGATCCATCGGTTGGGTTCGGTCAAGCGCGGAAACATTTCGCTTCTCTTCCTTACACGCAAGCACTTTTTTTTATGAGAAACGCCAAGTGTCTAATTTTTATTTTGTATAACGAAAATTCTGTATTTTATTTATTTGAGAGGGAAAAAATACGTACTTTACCTAAACATCAACTGTAACAGAGTCGAACAAATTTTCAACTCCGATAACTATTTTGGGACCGGTTCAACCAGTTTTGATGGCCGTCGTTCGTTTTACAAACTATGCAGTTTTGAGATGAATCAATTATAAATTGATCTTGTCTACATAACCAATTCAAAATAAATTTATTCAACAACTAAATCTTTTCTCATACTATATATATTATATATGAGGTTAATTTTTTTATAAAACTCGATTACGTGTCATGTTAACATTTAACTCAACATATTTAAATTATTCTTTATTATTTTCTTCCAATTATCATCTTCTTCTTCTTCTTCCTCTTTAACATTCTCATAACTTAGTTTCTCATATTTTCTTATGAGAGCATTTTTTTATCATCTTTTTATATTTCTAAACCATCTTAAATGATTTTTCTTATTAAACCATCTTAAACTTTTTTTCTTTTTTCATTTATTGATGTCACTCCAAATTTATTTTTAATAACCTCATTACATATATGATCTTTTCTTATATGACCACTCATCCATCTCAAGTGTTCTACTATGTAGTTATATTTTTTTAAAATCTTTTATTAGTAGAACTAGAATCCAATTAGCTGCTTCAAACGGTAAGATTCTTTTCATTTATGTGATTTTTTTGAAAAACAATCTACTTTTTCTAATCTTGAAACTGTAACTGAACCAACAAAGATCCGTTAAAGTTTGGTTCCTATTGTAGGCGAACTGGGTCTAATGTTTTCCAAACTTTGTTAAGGTTAATTCAGGACCGGCTAATGTCTATTTTGTGATTATGGAAAGATTTGTTTATGAAATTTCTGTTGAACAGCCATTCATTTTTCTTTTAAAAGTTAAGGAGGAGTGCCACCGGCTGGTGGTGAGTTCAATTCTCAGGGGAGTGGTGCTCAAGGTATTATATGAATCCTTCTAATCACTTTGCGTTGTATTTGCACTAACATGAATCAGTCCATATATATTTCATGCTTAATTCACGGTGCATTACTTGTTTTGCGTTTCTTCAACCACTGTCACCATTCTGCACAATCTTTTCACAGTCAAAACTCTCATAGTTATTATGAAAATTACTAAAAAACTTTAATATTTTTACATAAAAAAGATTTTATAGTTTTTAAATGGTTTTGATAATAACTTTGAATTCGTTATGTTATATGGTTTTGAGTGTTAAGCACTTATTGATCTATAGGTACAAAAATATATATGAAATAAATGAAAATACTAAAATAAATGAATGATTATACATGAAAAATTGTATAATAATAAAGTTATTGAAAACGAATTGAGAATGAGATTAATAGATGATTACCCTAGAAAAAAGATCGTTTAAAATTATTTGAAGACGTACTAATTTTAAAGATCCGGAAAAAAAAATTTAACATGTGAGAGAATGACCAAAGGCAATGGAGAAAAGTAGTTCACGGTTGAAGCGGAGAAAAGTAGTTCATGGTTGAAGTGATCGAAGACAGTGTTTGTGCATGGTACATTTATCTTTCTTTTTCTTTTTTATTTTTTTATTTGTCTTTATATATATATATATATACTCAAATCGTTAAAATCTCTCTTTATATATATATATATATATATTAGCGCTATTTCTTTTCTGTGATCTTTTCTCTTTCGCATGAGGGCGAGGGCAAAGGAGATGGCGCCTCCAGGTACTGAATTCATGAGTTTGACATGAGTCAACCCCTAGCCAGGTGACACATTGTTCTTTGTGCTATTGGCTCTCTGAAGTACGAGGATTACGCTGGTGGAGAGAGAGAGAGAGAGAGATGGCGGGAAGAGAGAGGGGCGGGGTGGAGAAGGGTTCGGGCGCCTTCTTCCTGGCGACCCTCATTCTTTGGGCCGTCTCAGTGGTGTTCGAGATCACCTTCAATGGAAGGAGGGAGCTCTTGGTTGTGGTGTGGGGATCTGTCTTCTTCCAATCCGCCAATTGGATCGTCCGCAGAACGCTCTCTAGGGACCCACTCTTCGTCAACACCTGCGTCTCCTTGCTTCATTCCTCGCTCACCTCCCTCTTTGGTAACCACACCAATCTCTGCCCTCTTCCTCTCTTTCCTGTTTTCGTCGAGTCGTTTTCAGTACCTTTTCAGTTTTCCTTCCACATTTTTTGGTTTTTCTTGTGATATCCATGATGGATTGTAGTGAAGAATCTTGTATTTCGGTTGGTTGTGAGTCAATTGATATTGTCGGTGTTAGTAGAGGATGATTCGTAAGGCGAATGTTTACATATGGAACTCAATTGCTGGTCTTTTGTGTTATCTTCCCTTTTGGGAAGTTGATGGATCGTAATTGGAACTTTTCCGGGAAGTGGGGAGCGTGTATTTTGCGGGAATTGCGGAGCGGTAAGAAATATGGGGATTCTTTCAAGAAGCGATATGGGTTTTTTTAACAATGTAAGGTTTATGAGGATTTCTGAGGGATGAATGAATTAAGTGGGGAACTATTCAAATATGGCGAAATCATCTTGAAGCGAAAATACAATATCTCTAGTTTTCATGGTGAACTTGTGGTAAGACACGAAATGAGCAGGATTGGTAAGATGTGAGAGAGATTGGATGTAACTAAATACGTAAACTTGTACTGTGATTTTGTAGTAAAACTGGATTTTGTGGTAAAACTTCCGCAGTTTGCTTCTAGAGTGGGGATTGGATTTCATAAAGTCTCTAACTTCTGAGGTGATTTTATGAGAAAACCTAGGTTATAGCTTACTGGGTTAGCTAGGAAACCTTACGTCAATGGTTCATTACCGAGCATGTGCTTTTGGTCCCCAGCTTTGGCAATAAAATAAAGCAGTACAAGATTTTCACAAGATATTTAATTTACAATAAAACTGCCTATTCATATTACCAAAACTAATAAGAATTCAAAACGTGAACTGTTCCAAGATTCCTATTGTGACTAGAGGGTTTAAGTCCCACCTCAATTGATATGAACTGTTCTTAGGCTCTATGATCTGGAACGAATGCGTTCAATACTGTTGAATTTTGGGCTTGAATCAATCATTGAATTGAACAAGAAAACGCATTACACAATGGAGCCCTACAATGGTGTGGATCGACCAGCACCTGCCGCCTCCACCCTTTTCACGTTAACACCTAATAACAAACCCTAATGACTACTTATATGCTGATTTAACTTGAAAGACTAAAATGACCCTAATAAGTTACTCATGGATTACGGTTCATTAGGACCTGTATTACAAACTACCATAATTTACATGACTCAAACTTACTTATGACTCTACGTATACACCTATAACTAACTAATAACTCTAATTAATCAAGATTTAACTTGATTTCCAACACGCCTCCTCAAGTTGAATGTTGAAGTTTTGTAATCTTCAACTGATGGAGAGCTTTCTGAAATCCTCTTACGGAAGACGATTTTGTGAAGATATCCGCCAATCGGTCTTATGAACATACATGAATCAAATTAAAGATGCCTCGAGTAATCTTTTCTCTGATGAAGTGACAATCTATCTCAATATGCTTCCTTCGTTCATGAAAAACAAGATTTAAGGCAATCTGGAGAGCTGTTTTGCTATCAGTATAATAGGTAACCGGAGTATTCACTTTGAAGCCAAGTTCTGTTAAGAGGGATAAAACCCATATTCCTTCATACATGCCTGAAGTAATTGCACGGTATTCTGCTTCTGCACTCGATCTGGACACAACTGATTGTTTCTTGCTATTACATGATACAATGTTTCCTCCCAAACATACCACATACCCAGTGGTTGATTTTCTGTCAGTTTTCGAACCTGCCAAATCAACATCTGAATATATCTTTAGATCTAGGGATGAATTTACAATGTATAATAAGCCATAGGTTAGTGTAGACTTCAAGTATCTGATAATATGAAAGATTGTATTCATATGATGTGTGGAAGGATTATGCATCCATCTACTCACATAGCCAAGAGCAAAACTGATATTAGGACGTGTAATAGTGACGTATATTAGCTTCCCAACCAATTTTTGGTACCTTCCAATATCCTCATATGGTTCTGCATTATTATTATCATCCTCCTTGGGAGTCTCCATAGGAACCGAGCATACACGACAGGCTTCCATTTTGGTTTCTTTCAACAAGTCCATAATATATTTTCTTTGACTTAAGAATAATGTATTGTTGCTATGAATCACCTCTATACCGAGAAAGTAATTTAATCTTCTCAAATCCTTCAAATCAAATAAAATATTGAGTTGTTTCTTGAGCTCACAAATGCATGTAGTATCATCTCTTGTAATAATGATATCATCAACATATACCAGTAACATAATATTTCTCTAATCCTGTTTAATGAATAGTGTATGATCACTGATGCATTGTTTAAACCCCAGAGTCCGAATTCCATCACTAAATTTCTCAAACCATGCCCGTGGAGATTATTTCAATCCATAAATTGATTTCTTTAGTTTGTACACTTTCACTTGTTCATTTCCATTGAAGTATCCTGGTAGTAAGTCCATATAAATGTCTTCCCTGAGATCACCTTGAAGGAATGCATTCTTCACGTCAAGCTATTGTAATTCCCATTTTTTATTGATTGCCAAACTCAACAAGATCCTAATGGTGTTCATCTTAGCCACCGGAGCAAATGTCTCTGTGTAATCTATGTCGTAGGACTGATTGTATCATTTTGCAATTAATCTTGCCTTATATCTTTCTATATTCCCATCGGCCTTATATTTTACTGAGAATACCCACTTACATCCTACAGTTTTCCTCTCTGATGGTAAATCTGTCAATTCCCACGTATGATTGCGTACTAAAACTAAAATTTCCTCTTTCATGGCTGCTTTCCATTCTGGGTGTACTTTAGCCTCTTCATAAGTCCTTGGTATAAAAGTATTTTCTATATTCATCACAAACAACTGACGTTCTTTTGGATAATCAGAGAGTGACACCATTTTGTCCAATGCATATTTTGCAGTTGTGCGCTTCCCTTTTCTAATTGCAATGGGTAAATCATCTATTTCCATATCTGAGGTGTAAGAGCTTATCTGAAGAGGAAGTGGATCTGATTCACCTTGGGAATTTTGATATAGGGTGACAGTCTGATATGGAAAAACAATCCTTCAGTTTCCTCGATTATATATTTGCCAATCCCCTACATTTTCCTGAGTGGATGTAATGTCTATTGAAGGAAGTGGGATCACTGGAGTAGACTGTCCTGTAGATGTAAGTTCTTCCTGCACTCCATAAAATGGAATGTCTTCATGAAAGCTGACATCCATTGTAACATAAAACTTTCGTTTGGACGGATCATAACACTTATACCCCTTTTGTGTGGTCGAATATCCCAAGAAGATGCACTTAATCGACCTTGCATCAAGTTTATCTCGGGCACCTTGATGGATATGGACAAAGCACGTACAGTCAAAGATTCTTGGTAACAAATGGAATTGTTTTCTTGAAGGACATAGGGAGTGAAATGGAGTATCTCCACTGAGAATTCTGCTCGGCATACGATTTATAAGAAACACAGCTATTAAGACTGCCTCACCCCAGTAATATTTAGGTACACTGCATCCAATTAAGAGAATTCTTGCAACTTCTAAAATGTGTCGGTTCTTCCTTTCAACCACACCGTTCTGTTAAGGAGAGTAGGAACAAGACGTCTGGTGTAAGATTCTCTGTTGTAGAAAGTATGAGTGAAGGGATTGAGACATAAATTCTCCATCATTATCACTGCGAATTATTTTAATAGCACTCTGAAACTGAGTCTGTATAAACTTATAGTATACAGGAATAATTTCTTTCACTTCATCTTTAGTTTTCATAAGATAAATCAAAGTAAATCTAGTGCAATCATCAATAAATGACACAAAGAACTTATATCCTTGCATATAAGTTGTAGAACAAGAACCCCAAATATCAGAATGCACAATCTCAAAAGGAATGGAAGATCTTTCTTCATTTAAAGGAAAGGAAATGCGATGGTGTTTAGCCTTCTGGCAAGTTTCACAATTCAAATTCAAATCATTACAATCTCTAAACTCTGGTAATAACATCTTTATTTTGGAAAACGGTAAATGGCTTAGCCGCTGATGCCAACAAGGTATGTCCTTCTGTCTCTCAGTAATAATCGTTGATTGTAGAGCAACTCCTTTATTGTCCTCGCATACATAGAGACCTCTCCTCACATTACTTGGACCAAAGATCTTCCCCGTCTTTAGTTCCTCAAAGGCACATCCAGTGGAATCAAAAATTATACGACATTTTAAATTCTGAGTCATAGCAAAAACAGATAATAGGTTCACTTATATGTTGGGAACATGTAAAACATCTTTTAATGTACCAAATGATGTAACAATACTTCATTTCCCACTATTGGAGTAAGAGACCCATTTGCCAGTCTAATATTGATTTTTCCTTGTGTCAATTCATATTCATTAAAGAAATCTCTTTGGCTGACCATGTGATCTGTAGCACTAGAATCAATAACCCATATCCTTGAATAAGAAGAATTTATATTACCCTTTGTCAGGAATGAGAATAGATAGGCAATAGATGTTTGTGAATCACTGTAAGAGGATGAAGAAGGATGTTGCGGATCAGTTAAACGTACCTTTAACAATTCAATTTCTTTCTTCATATCAGCTAGAGAAGTAGTATTGTCTTCAGTTTTTTGTTTTTCGTTCTGATCACCGCTGAAGTTTGCCCTATTATTCCGATTCTGAAAATCAGTAGGTTTTCCAACTAACTCCCAGCATGTTTCTTTCGAATGTCAAGGTTTTCCAAAGTGTGAACAAATATCTTTTCTTTTTCTTCAGATGTCAATCTAGATCTACCTCTGCCTCTACCATAACCTCCTCTTCCTCGAGCAAAGGGAGGAACATAGGTATTTTATAAATTTTGAAGTCTTTGAATTGAGTTTGGTTTCTTTTTCTAGGGGTTTTCTGTCTTCTTCTCTCAGGAGAAGTGAGTATACGTGATCAACGATGGAAGTTCTTCTCTGGTGAGGATTTTATTCATTACTGCTTCATACTCTGAGGAAATCCCCCTTAGAAGGTCGAACACTTTGCGCTCTTCAAACTCCTCATTCCTTTCGAGAGTACAGCGTGACACTTAGTCTTAGAATACAATTGCAGTTCTTCCCACAGACCTCTAAGCTCTGCATAATACTCACTGACTGACCGTTCTCCTTGTCTGCATTTTCGAATCTTCTCTATTAGATCATATTTCTTAGCTATATTTTTTCTTTGAGCATAGGGTTCTTGAACTGCCAGCCAGATATCCCTAACAGTCTCTAAAAACATAAAAGTATTGTCAATGGAAGGAGTCATAGATTGAATTAACCAAGCACTTACTAGTGCATTTTCTCTGCACTATCGAGAATAAGAAGGATCTGAAATTGAGGGTCTAGGTATATCACCTGTCAGATAATCTCAATCGCCCCCTAGCCATGATAGCCAGTTCTATTGACCTAGCCCATTGAAGGTAATTCTTACTATCTAATTTTAAATTTGTGATTTGAAAGACTTCACTTTTGTCTAATGGAGATTCATTACTCTCTAACTTCTTCGCTTTTTCCATTCTTATACTAGACTTGAAGTATCCAACTTTCTGTCACACACTCATAACAACAAACACTTGGTGTGTTAATACAAAAAACTGTTAAACAAATCCCCAATTTGCCTCCAACTGCACACTGTCGATTCCTACAAGCAATTCCAAGTTTGGCGCCAACTGCAATCTGCCATTTCCTATTTAAACAAGGTCTTCAAATAACAAACAAACCTTAAGATAATGAATCAAATGACCTGCCCAATATGAACACTTTGCTTCATCAATTGATAAGATAGCAACAATGAGTTGAAACACTCAAAGATTATGAATACAACCCCTCTTTTTTTAATGTAGATATTCCACCAACATACATGCTTTCGAATATTTAATCTGGTGCTGAAATATATGTAAGATAACACTCCAAATAAGTGCTTCCTTTCTTCACAATGCAGTCTGCAAACCACGCAATGTTCAGTCTCAAAAAAATACAAAACGAACACAACTTAAAACGTCTGAAGAGTTTCTTCACTATGCAAAAAACTGATTTCACGTTTCCTCCTCGATTTCAGTTTATTCTTGAGGATTTAGGCTCTGATACCATGTTGAATTTTGGGCTTGAATTAATCATTGAATTGAACAAGAAAACGTATTACACAATGGAGCCCTACAATGGTGTGGATCGGCCAACACCTGCCGCCTCCACCCTTTTCGCGTTAACACCTAATAACAAACCCTAACGACTATTTATATGCTGATTTAACTTGAAAGACTAAAATGACCCTAATAAGTAACTCATGGATTACGGTTCCTAATGGATCTGATCCATTAGGACCCGTATTACAAACTACCATAATTTACATTACTCAAACTTACTTGTGACTCTACGTATACACCTATAACTAACTAATAATTCTAATTAATCAAGATTTAACTTGATTTCCAACAAATACTTCCTCTTTCTCTAGATCAGCTTCCAGGATTTCTTGCATGTGAATATGCTCCTGTCTACCATTGTGTTCACTGCAGTATTGGATGGCTACATCAACCTTTTCCTTGAAAACTAGTGGCCATCCAGCCGTTTGTATAAGGCCTACCATCCTTGCATTGCTAATAACTCCTGCTTTTTATATGGTGTAAATGTTTGTTTTGGATAAACTGCACTAAATCTGATAAATATTGTGATTTGCATACAGTTGTTCTGATTTTGGCTAATGAATGGATGAAGATGGGCATTAAGCAGATGTTTGATCACAAGCAATTGGTTGATGGTTTATGGTCTGGTGCGTACTCTTCGTTGTGCTTCTCCTGTGGTTACTTTGCGTATGATCAGTGGGACATGCTGCATTACCGCTTATACAGTGGTTGGATCCCGTCTATCCTGGTTCACCACCTTGTCCTGCTCATCTGCTTCACCCTTGCTTTATACCGGAATATCACCATTAACTATCTTATATTGTCACTTATATGTGAGGTATGTAAAACTCCTCCCACACCCTCTTTCAATATGAAAACTGAGAATCAATGACTGATTTGATCAATGACAACCTTAACTCCTCAATTGTGATTCTTTTGATTATTCATAAAGATTTATACTGCTGCTCTCTCTCATATATGGCACTTGATATACAGCTGCATTCAATCTTCTTGCATGTGAGAAAAGTTCGAAGAATGGCCGGAGTACGTGATGGGAAGATGAGAATTGTCCAATTGGAGTGGATAATGAACTGGACGACGTTCTTCACAGCCAGGATGGTATGTCATGCACTCATTACCTACAAACTCATTAGAGATGCTCACAAGTTTGAGAAAGATATGGCTCTCCCGCTAGCTCTTTCTGGTATGGTTGGGATGAATCTGCTCAATGTTTTTCTTGGGCAAGACCTCGTGAAAGCTTATAGGCGTGACCGCACTCATACTCATCAAAACTGAAAAAATGAAGAGTCCTTTTTTCCTTATCTTGTGTGGCTGGCAAGTATCTGCTGAAGTTAGCTCCTTCTAATATTCCATGAAGGCTTGTATGCAACAGACAGCCCAAATATGAAGAGTTTTAGGTGAAGTTCTTGAACACAACACTCCGAAAAGGATTGAATCAATCCGCACAGCTATTTTTGAGGTCTGTGATTTCACCTCAGAATGTCTTGTTAGTGAGAACAAACAGGAAAGCTATCCATACTGGCATATTCTGTTTTCTTATGTAAGTATGATTGCGCTGTAAAATTTCTTGAACAAATTAATCATGTGAGATTTAAGATGTTAGCAATAGAACGACCAATTAATGTGTCCAATTCAAACTATGGTTGTTGTGTATGTCATATCGAGCAGTTTCTGCTTTGTGAGTGCAGAAGAAACACCTGCAACTTGTGGGGGTTCACAAATGTATTTAGTCTACCTGTTTCTTTTGTTCACTGGCACATGAAAATACTTCATTCATTTTGCTGTTACACCTCCGGTATCTACAGACTCAAATGCTCAAGTCAATTGTGCGTTCTATGGCCAACTTCCCTTTGCACATTCTTTTGAGAACGAAGAACAAAGGAAAGTCTAACATGAAACAATCACGCAAACCAGAAAGTAAGATCATTCTGGTTCAGAAAGAGGATTTCTTTGTTCTCCTGCATATGCAGCCATTGCAGAGGAATTTCAATGTGTTCTATCAAGTCGAACCCAGGTCGCTGGATTCAAAGTCCAGAGTGCTAACCACTACACCATAGAACCATTTCCATCCTTATGTAGCCAAAATTCTGAGTTAAAAAGAGCATCAATCACGGTTAATTTTGCTTGATGACTTAACATATTTAACAACCACAAAAGCTTGATAACTATACATCTTAAAATAAAATGCTTGACAAAAGAATTCTCAAAATAATTGCTCTTGATTAGATTTTTTTTCACCATTTACTTAGTATACATAGATGCCAATAACAGAAAAACTCATTTTGCCTAAGAGCCTAGAGGCAATCAGCAATTGGTAAGAGCCTTCTCTTACTCTTACTAATTATTAAGGAACCTAATATATTGTGGATTTATCATCACATTTTAATCCAAAAATTTAATACATTAAGTTTATAAAATCTTTTCATTTATATGACATTTCTTAGTCAATTTATTTTCAAGGTAAGATTTATTCATTTGTACTTTTCAATTCTTATAATTAGTGTTTGGAATCAAATAAAATTAGAAATGATTTGATTTTATTTAAAAAATCAATGCATTTTTGATTAAAACTCATTATTAAAAATAAGATTTAAATTAATTTAAAAAATTATTTTTTCATATTTAAAACTCGATAAAAATAAAAATTAATTTGATTTAATTTTATTATTTTACTGCTTTTAATATTTAACACCAATGAGTGGTAATTAATGAGAATAAAATAAAATAGCCTTTTAATTTAAAATCAAATTAAATCTTATTAAAATTGATAAGATTTTTTTAGAAATAAATTTATAAAATTTTAAAAATTAAATTATTTATTATTTTATAACATTCCAAACATAAAATTTAATTCACAAACTAAATCAATTTTTATTTTTTCACATTTCAAAATTCAATCAATCAAGACTGTCCCAAGTTAGTCAATTCCCAGATAGGAGTCCCTTTGACTCGAGGATGTTCTGTCCAACATGCGCCTCATTTATAGATGCTGCTAGTTTCTGTAATCACTTTGCTATGCTATCAGGGCAGCTCATCACAGAGTCATCAGTCACGTGGGTGGGGATAGTGAGAACTACTAGTATCATGGTTTGCCTTGCGTTTGTGATTTAATACTCTTCATTTCCCTTTCGTTTTCTGTTTCTGATGTTAGACAGCACGTAATCTATTTTATTTTTCTTTCCACAATTCACTAACAATTGACTACAAATAATCCCCTTGTGATAATAGTAAAAATAACAATTCACCATTTGGTTATTTCTAAAGTTTTTTAAGAAAAAAATTAACAAAAGAATCATTAATAATATAAAATTAAAACTAAAGGATCAATAACTATTCTCCATGTTAGAAATGACCATTCGAAAATGGTTAATTGGTTATTTCCGTTAATTTTATACTGTTAGCGGTATTTCTTCTTTAAATCTTCTTCTATCTTTTGGGGTATTCAAGCTAGTTTCTAAGTTCTAAATAAGAAAATAATATTATTTTTATAAAGCAATATCACGGGTGGTGGCGCTGGTTGGCTGGGGCGCGTAGGTCATCATGGGCCTTATAATCCCGAAGGTCGAGAAGCCTTGCTACTCTCATACCAATTGGGCGCTGCTGCTACTTCAGTTGGCTCATTACTGCTATAATACGTTCTCTGCCTTAAAACGATCGAATGTTATGGACTTGTCTTAGTAGTCTTCAGCGCTACATAGTAAACAAGGTACAAATAATTTCCTTTTGAATATGGGATAGCAATGATTGTCTTATTGTTAAATTGAATGAAGCATGTAAAGGTCAAGTACACGTTAGCTATAAAGAACATTATCAAAAATTAAACTTTGCGTATTACTATTTTGCTTTGAACAATTTTACTTCTTCAAGCAGTGCTATTTTGTAAATACGTAAATTTGGATTCATACACGTTGAATCCAGGAGATAAGAATGAGATAAACCAAATCTACAACTCAACCTTAACTTTTCTCCACCCTCCTTTCACATAATTCTCAGTGACTTTCTGTCCTGCTTACACTCTTGCTTCTAGGGGATCAATTTACCAGGCCATTATTACGGCTTTTCTCGTGAGTAATAGATGAGTTCAGCGAAATTGGTGAATCAGAATCTCTTTGGGCAAACTCAAATCACTATGATGTAATTTCAGCTGTTCACCACCATTTTGGGGACCTTCACAAGTTAACTCCATAGGTTGTCTGAATCACTAGTAGGAAGTCTTCCAGTTTACCAAGGGACTTTAACCACTTTGTCAACTGTTCACCACCATTTTGGGAGACCTTCACAAGTTAACTCCATAGGTTTGTCTGAATCAAGTAGGAAGTCTTCCAAGGTTGCAAGGACTCAACTAGCCGTCCAAGAGATGCAATGGTTTTCTTGGCAATCAGCAAATCTACTAGCAGCAAATGCAGAGTCTTTCTCCTGCAATAGAAGATGCGAAGCTCTTTATATGACAAAAGACAAGTATAAAATGGTTACCGCAAGACATTTAATTAACAACTGTCGCTGTTGTTACTCATTAGGTATCAAATGCAATTTCAACATAACAAAGACATTTAAAGGGTCGTGTTATATGCATTACGTAATTGACAATTTTCATCATAAAAAGCAGTGGGAGATTGTTAGCTAGTATGTTTCTGCCAATACAGAATAAATTGAAAATAGTCTTTAAAATATAGACTTCATAATAAGTGTTAGTAAACTGACCTGCTTTAACTTCAACCCTTATTAACACCTTCCCTACGTAATATCTTCGGCATCTTTGCCGAACTTGAGCTTCATGCTTCATTCTCAAAGCTTCATCCTCCAACTACTTGATCAAATTCTCAACAGACAAAGCTCGCTCCTTCTGAATCTCTTCCTCCAATGAACTGATTTTTGATTCTTCTACCTCAGTTTGAGCAAGTCAGCAGTTTTGACTCAGCTATCTCCTTCTTTGTTCTTCGATTTGCTTTTAGTTCCTTCCCAACAACCCATTTGATTTACCTCAGTTTGAGCAAGTCTGAGTTTTGACTCAGCTACTCTCTTTGTTTTGGTTGCTTTAGCGTTCTTCATATGCTTCTTGATTTGATTTGTTTGCAAGAGCTAACTGAGTTTGAGCTCTGCCACCTTCAACTCCGCTTCCCTTATCCGACTTCTATGTGATGCCTCAAGCTGCAATTGACACTCGGATTTAAACTCATCTCTACCTCAAGTTTATCTGCCTCCATTTTCTCCAGCTTCTTTTTCCAATTCAGCATTCATTGTACCCTGGCCAACATTAGGTTGATCTGATGCTACTCCTGCCCCAACAAAAATTGCTTCCACTTCCTGGTATCTGGCAATGTAGCGAGCCTTTCCATCTCAAGGAAATCATCCATTAAGGAAAGATTTGCAGGTCCTGAAACACTAAAACGCTTCTTGCCATTGACCTCATTCTTGAACTGATCCAGTTCAGCAATTAAAGCAGATGCCCATGAATCAGAACAGCCGATTTCCTTCTCATTCAACTCCAAGCTACCAGCCTTACTAGAAGAGCCATGAATTTCCTGCAAGTCATTTTCAATGGCAAACAAACGGTCTCCATTCTCTGATTGACTATCACCTAAGGATTCAACAAAGACTGATGAAGACACAGATCTGTGGTCAGCCTCCTGAACTGCTGCTGATGGCGTATGCCAACCAGGTGATGTTTTCCTTGCTAAAGCTCGTAACTTTCGGCATTCACCCTCAAGCCGTGCTACTTTCTTGATGCTCTCAAGATGTTGCTTACTTGCAGACTCTGCAGATTGCGTACTCAGGTCCCTCTCAATGCTTCTAACCTCCAACTCCTCTGTACACATAATGAGTTCACGCTTTAGAGCAGCATTTTCCTGCTCGGCAAACTCAAGCCTTGCTTTTATATTAGCGGAAGGAGAATCAGTTTTTGCAGCCTTGAGCTGGGCCTCAAGTTTAATCACCCGGTTCTCAAGCTCAGACTTGGAGGCATCCCATTCCCTGGTTTTTTCAACAAGTGTTTCATGAATCTTTTGCTCTTCCTCTTCCTTAGCCTGGTGTAACTGATGAACACATTCCTTAAGTGCAGCATCAAGATGACCAACACGTCCTTGAAGTAATGAGTTCTCCTGTGTCAGAGCTTCAAGTTTCTTCTTCAAAGTGATGGCTTCAGTTTCAGCCTTCTCCCAACCTTCAAGTGAAGTGAGCCACACATGATGAAACTCATTAATTTATACTAGCCACTGAAGGTAAATTCAACCAGAAAGCTCAGACGTTATAAGGAGTAATTTATTACAACTTACCTGCAACAGCTTCCTCAGCAACCTTCGCATTTTGCTTCACCAGATCTTCCTTTGCACTGACGTTCAGCAAAGCAGCTGACAATTTCTCACTTAGATTCTTCAGGATCTCATCAGAAGTCCCAGCCACCATGTTTTCTGATGACTCTGTTTGTGATTGACCACTACTTGGAGATGTCTTTGGAGACTCCGTTTGTGATTGAGCATGGTTTGGAGATGCCTTTGAAACTTCCTGACAAATTCCTAGATAATCACTCAAAAGAATCTAAAGCTTGCATAGCACAACATAAAATCACATTCCTTGAGCAAGCAAACAATGTCATGCAGCATATTGGAAAGGAAAAAAACATCAAACCAATTATGCCAAATGACAATCTCCAGTATTGCTGAAAACCCAGCTGCTTTTAAGTTGTTAGATGTACTACGTGAAGTTTTATCACCGGTGGCAATACCCCTTCAGCATTCCCTCGCATAGAAGACCCTCTTTAACCTGAAACTCAAAAATTAAAGTAGTTGGGCCTCCCAACAGCATCAGGAACTGAAGTCGCCTTTGTTGGGATAGTGGACCTTCTGCTCATCTATGTATATTTTTGGCTACTTCAAGAGCTTCAAATTTGTTTATTGACATAATGCAAATACTACAAAATGCTTGATAGAAATATAGTTAAAACCAGCAAGTGGAAAGTGGTCTACAATATATTAAGAAAACTTCAAGGAACTAATGCTAGTACAACAAGGCAGAGTTCAGCCAGTCCACCATCTGCCAGATCTTACAAGCCTACTTCACTAGTAGCTGAAGGCAGCTAAAATAGGATGGTAAGAACCCCATGCTCCAACATTTGAATGTGGCATCTGTTGCATATACAACAGTCTCGAGATACCTCAAAAAATACCCTCTAGTGGCTCCTCTGTGAGTAAAAAAGAGTGTCTTCTAGGAATGATATTCATTCATTTGTTGCTCAATGTTTTGTTTGTTGCTCAATGTTTTGTACTAAGCATCAGAAACTCTTTACAAATTTCTGGTGGACTTTCAAGTAATTAAAAGACTATGTTACTAGTCACTCTAGCAACTACATCACTGCCCTTTTAGATCCCACCGAACGTCGCCAACAATCTAAAAAGAATTGCTGAAGGTTTAAATTTTGTCACTGCGGATCACCTATCCGGTTGTTCAGCAACAACGAGTCAGATGACCATCTCAATAGGCTCATGGAGGTTAGGGACTCGGGGGTCAGACAATCTCAAATAACCAAGGAAAATATGTAAATCCTATGATGCATGGGTAAGGCAGAGTACCGATACTGAGTACTTACCTGGTACCAGTACACGTAGCAGTAATTGCATACAGGTTTTTAAAAATTTCGGATTTTAAATCCATTTAGTTACATGTACCGTGTACCATGATCTTTTCAATTTTTTGTTATGAATAGGTCAAGTCAAACTAACACGATGTGGGTCAACTTGGTTTCAAGACCCAAACAGGTTATATTTTGATATTTAAACTATATGTTACGAAATTGAGACTTCCATATGATGCAATTTTCTTGTTTGAGATATTACGTTTTTTGTTGAAGTCATGTTATGTTAAGATTTATATGTTCCAATTTTATAAGTTCTACATTATATTGTATAGTCAGCTTTGTACAATTTTAATTACATATATATGTATGTATGTTTATTTTTATATAAGTGACACATATGGACATTATATTTTTTAAAATTATAGTCCCGGTACCGATGCCGTACCCATATCCGTGAACCATAGTGTAAATGGCATCCTCCAACCTCTCTAGGGAAATAAATGAGAACAAGCAGATAACCATTAGCATGGAAAGGCGCATGACACACAAAAATCCGGAGGTTCATGGACACATGATTTTTCACTACTAGATACTAATAAAGAGTTGATAGCATGACCAATAACTGCTTTGGAGAGAGAGATTTTCCATTTCTCATAAAAAAGACCTTAATATCCAAGACTTCCAAGTGAACATCAGCATCTTTTTTCTTAATGACTTGTGGATTATTATTGCATAAAGAACCATTCTTAAATGCTTCATGCTCCTTTAGGATGTGTGAGCCTTTGTATTCCTGATAAGAAAATTTTTCCTAGTATCCAAGCCAATATCTTTTATGGTTCCTATGGGTAACTCGTGATCATGTTAACATTTTCCCAAATGAAATAAACTGCTTGCACTTGAGTCAACAAAATAACGTAGAAGGAGACAAATGACAACTCCAAAGGAGTTGAGGAGAAGCAACACGGCATTGATGAAGGAGAGTTCATGAGGAAGACTACTATGATGAACAAAACCATGCATTCATGTTGCATCCCATATGCGATTGGATTCAACGCCAGTGAAAAGATCCAGTATATATGAAGTAGGTACTAGTTGAATGAGTTTTCCTCTTAACTACAGTTCACATCTTAGAGAGGACCCGACCCATGGGGATTCATTCAAAGATATAATAGGTACGGCACTAAAAGAGAAATGAATAAAAGCTTCGGAACAATCAGCAACGTTTAAAGGAAGTTAAGAGACAGCAAAACATATTTACCAAACCTGAAATGAATATAAAACATAATGGATATTGCCTACTGGAGCATTGACATAGGCATCAATCCTGGGCATGCATTTAGAACAATGATGCATAACTATGTGATGAAGTTTTCTTTACACATTTGAAAATTTTATACTTGGAGAAATTTGACCAGCAAAATACTTGGTGTTAGAGCAAAGATTACCTGATCATCGGTGCATCGTTCCGAGTGAGAAGACACCGAACCTGAGCTCTCAGTATCCCCAGAGGTTCTATCAGATCTTTTTCTCCACAGCCAACTCTTTCGTTCCATGTGCGCGCTCAACTCGCTATTCTAAAATACAAGAAAAATCCTCAAGCAGCTGCAACGATCTCTACAAAGAAAAGATAGAAAGATAGCGAATGTCAGCAATCTTGCATGACCAGTACCAAATACTGTCGCATGCAAAACCAAATTGTAGAACAGGATTCAGACAAGTTACCGAAATTTGAGAGAGAGAGACAGAGTCGCACCAATGGACGGATACACCCACTGCAAGTCCCTTTTTCTGTTCATTTAAAACGTCAATGGTCCCAACCCAAATCGATGATGTCGGCTTCATTTTGTGTCAGAGGTTTAAGAAGGATTAAAACAAACTCAAACAAACGTAAGAAAGGAAGAAATGGTCGCACTTAATATTCTTCCAAAAAAAACTAGGAAACGGCATTCAAGAAACTCGAATCCATTAAAGAAATAACGATGTGGGTAGTATTCAAAAATCTGAAAACAACAAATTAGGCAACAAGAATCCAAAAAGTCGAAGAAAATAATGCAAACATGATATGGGTGTGTGTGTCTTAGGATTCGGCCTCCTCTTGTAAAATCAATCTTACATTAACCAAGAAACGAAAAGCAATGACGCCACCAACAAAAAAATTCCTCTTTTTCTAACCCCACATTGCGTGAAGAGAGAGAGAGAGAGAGAGAGAGAGAGAGAGAGAGAGAGAGAGAGAGAGAGAGAGAGAGAGAGAGAGAGAGAGAGAGAGAGCAAAACTATGCTTTAGATCAGGAATTACCATAGGAGGAAGAAGACCAAGGAGTTTCAGTCATGGATTCGGAAAGAAAAGAGAAACTTCAAACAGAACAACAAAAGAAAAAGAGATCAACCCACAACGTGTCAGAGAAAAGAGAAGCTGAGAGATCGATGGGCAGAACAACAAGGGAAAGAGTGTACAAGGTTAGGAGGCAGAGATTATCAGACTATAGAAAAAAGCGTACCTGAGCCCCGAGTGGCCAACCATGTGATGACGGAAGAAACGGGATCGTGTGCAACGCAAAACTGGCGGAAACATGCCATGTTTTGACTGTTTTGAGCAATCGCTCTCTCTCTCTCTCTCTCTCTCTACCCCCTTTTCCTTTTTTCCCCTCAACCTGCCCTTTTCAAACTGGGTCTCCCTTATTCCCGCCCTCCACTTTGGGCTCCCCACATTAAATTTTTCTTACCTTTCAACATGATGCCTCTCTCTCTCTATCTATATATATATAGTACTTCCTGATGACACTCTCTAAACTTACAATTTCTTAGGTTTTCCAACTTCTCTCTCTATATATATAGTACTTCCTGATGACACTCTCTAAAGTTACAATTTCTTAGGTTCTCCAACTTCTCTCTCTCTCTCTCTGAGAGACAAAGTATAAAGATAGTGTCTTTTGTACCTCTCATCCCAAGGCATGCCACTTCTTAAATAAAGATTTTGGTTTGGAGTTCAATTCATATTAGGTCCAGGAAAGAACAATAATCAAGAGATTGTTCTCATAGAAATCTTTCTCTTAGTTATTAGAAACCATGTTTTGGCAGTTGAAACCCCAACATAAGACTGCAAGGTTTTGATCTCCTTTCTTAGGTCTCTATAAGTTTAAACTGGAATCGAACTGGGTCCGAAACTGGCCAAATCCAGACCCACAATTGAAACTGAGGTCATATATAATGCTCCTTTTATACTAGCACTGTTATAGAATAATGCTTTATATTGTATGTCTTGAAAGTATATAAATTTGCATACTTTTATATGAATTAAAATTCTACTAATACTGATTCCCTTTAGTTAAAGATTTGATGCAACATGCTGTTCTCAATGACTCTACTTAGAAAGACTGGCCATCTCACAAGTAACCTGGAAGCCAAAGGGGAGTGAGAGGCTTTTGTTTTATGAGGTGCTGCATGAGGAGAATCAAATCATAAATGTTGGGATCAATGAAGGATTTAAAGCTTCATGCAGGCTTTAAAAGATTGAAGTAAAATTTAGCCAACTTTTGTTTGAACTCACCCAATCTGTCTTTTTTCAGTTAATTTAAGTTATCATAAAGACTATATGCTTGTCAAGAGCAAATATTTGGAAATCTAAGATTCTTAAAGGAAAACTTTATTGCACTATAGAGGATTTATAAGCAGGACTACTGTGACTAATTGAGAATCCATGTTCAAAGATCTGTTTGAGTTTTATGTCGGTCCATCCGCTAACACAACCTAATATCAAATATTTGAATATTTCTTAAATAGAACTTTTTGCATATAAATGGTTTCTAATCGAAACTACCATTTATGTATTTTGTAGTTAGATTGATTAATGAAAAAGTTCTATAATCCATGGTAAAGAATCCAACTAAGTTTAAGCGAAAAGCTAGACCGCATGCACACACATGTACATGTACACACCCTCCTCTTTCTCGTCTGGGCTCAGGTGACGCTGTTGGACCATGTACACTGCCCATTTGGTATGGGAGAAGCTTGGTTTTGGTATTAACCCTAGTAAACAAAAGGAGATGAATTAGAGCTGTCTTTTGTTAATGTGTTCTCTCTATGTCATGTATTTGCAAGTTGGACATGGATTGAAAGTCCAAGGTAGTTATAGCATCTATATTTAAAAGCTAAAGTATATGGTGGTAGGCAGAATTTTTTATTTATATAAGATTAATGTTCATGGAAAGTCTTTTTTTCAGAATTATTGAAACTTGTTTGATAATATAAACAAATCGATTCTTGGTCCTTCATAGGAGAAAGGTCCGCCCAAGTCTTGTCAAGCTTGTTGTTGGCAATGGGCCCGAGAGGAAGGAATATGACAACCTTATCATGCATGACATATGGGGAAGAAACTTTGTTATTTGAGTAAAAGCTTATTATGTACTTCCTCTTTCTATGAAAGTTAATACCAATAAAGTATATTTTTAGAAATATATTCATGCTTTGAGATTGTTCAATGTATGTACCAAATTTGTTGACAATTATGTTATATTTTGCAATATTTATGAAAGATGTTAATTTCCAGTAAAAAGGGCAACATGTAGCACAAAGCTTAATAGCTCAACTACCGAAGGGATCGGCTCACAAGTTAAAGGTCATGAGTTCAATACCCAAGGGCAACATGTAGCACAAAGCTTAATAGCTCAACTACCGAAGGGATCGGCTCACAAGTTAAAGGTCATGAGTTCAATACCCAGCGTGTGCATAGGCTTAACCTTCTCCATTGTACCAATAAAAATGTAACTTTTAGATCTATGAAGATGAACACATGATACCAATGTTTGTGTTTTAATAATTTATTCATAATTATTATACAGTCTTCAAGTGGATTTAATTAGCATGATATACAATTGGGTAGCTATCAACATCAAGGCTATGGTCATATTCATGCCCTCATAGTGGGGGCAGTCCTAGGGTTTCATATGTGCTTGAGAGACCAAGATGATATGCTTTCCCGTTAAAATAACAGCAAAACTAAAGAGCCACATGAGACCATTCAAGCTTTGCCAGAGGAATAAATTTTTATTTTGGTCAGTTTGTGAAAAAAAGAAGCAGGAAATGTAAATATGTCTTTGACATGGAAAATGCAGCTTAACTGATTTTTTTTTTTAACTTCACCTATGCAGTCAGTGTGAGGATCATTGTTTGTTTTAAATTAGGCAAGTAGCCCACAATTATACTGGCTAGACATGGCCAGTTTGGATCTGACCCAGTGATTCCAACTGGAACCGAACTGGGCTGAGAATCAATGAAACCAAGGGCCACTCAGTTTGGTTCTGGTTTCACCTTCCATAGAACCAGACCTAGCCCGAAACCAAGACCAGTGGTTTCAATATTTTTTTTATTTTTTATTTAATTTTTAATGTTTGGTAAGTTCTTTGTGGTTTAAGGCTCAAACTGAAGCCACCCCAGAATTGGCAGTCCTAGAACCATAACAGGAACAAAACGGGAGCCGATTCGATTTCAGTTTCAGGTTCAAGGGTAACCGGAGCTGGCCATGACCTTCAACTTGTAAGTCGACCTTTCCTATCCAGGTGAGCTATTTCTCTTTGTGAAACTCATTCTCTCTCTCTCTCTCTCTCTCTCTCTCTCTCTCTCTCTCTCTCTCTCTCTCTCTCTCTCTCTCTCTCTCTCTCTCTCTCTCTCTCTCTTTGCTATTAGTTTGAGCAAACTGCCCCAAATTATCACCACACATTTAACCATGGTTTATACTTTCTTTAAGTCATCAAATTTTGATGAGAGAACCCCATACTTCGCATCAATGTAGATCAAATGTTGTATCTATATATATATATATATAGAGAGAGAGAGAGAGGGGGGGGGGGGTCCAGGGTCAGTTTTAGCAGATTGGTGAGAGGGGCAATGCGTGATCAACAAGAGGGTGACCTTCTGGAGTTGATTGCTTCCAAGCAAAGAGTTAGAACAGTCACATGCACCTGCTAACTTTTGTAATGACCATGACATATTCGGCCTACCAAACTTCTTTTGCCCTATTTTACATTAGTCTTTCCTTACGCATTTTATGGATTCATGTCTCCTTTATTCTAAGCAAGCTTGTTGAAGCACATCAACATCTAGGGCTCACAACCAATCCAATTGCTCGCTGTTCGGCTTGTGTTGAGCTTGTACCGTGTGGTCAAAAAAGCCCAATGAAACTAGCTTAGCTAGGGCTTATATATATGTGTGTGTGTGTGTGTGTGTGTGTAAAAGAGAAATAGAGAGAGATTGGATCCTGCAAGGCTGCAATATCTTATGCATGATTACTTATATTATTTTTATTTTTGAAAGTCATGTGCAATACAATGATGTCTTTTATATTTTCAACTATTCTTATAATTTTTTAAATGAGACTCATGTCCTGGAAGTAAAGAACGGATATGATATGTATCAGACGATACCAACCTGATGTCTCTAGCTCCCACACATGATTCACATTTGGATTTGATTTGGTTTAGAATCATTTAAACCGTAGACAAGTAATGGATTTGGATTTACTTTATTTGGATTTACTTTCAAATTGTCTTTGAATTCACGTTAATGTTACGGTGTCACATTTGATGTATCATGTCATTCACTGATATCGTGTCATCCAGTCATGTAAGTAGGTCTTTTCAATATTTTGGCTCCTCGGTGCTCTTCATTATAGAGGTCTATTCTCGAGTACATTTGAAATTTCCTGTGTTTTTCCTTAGTTGAGAGAGATCAATCGTGAGAGAGACGAGACTGGCTGATGTGCGTATGTTTTTGGGTTGATCTCATTCGATATATGGTAGAGCAACACCATCACATATCACCAATGTGGATTGTATCATCCACTTTTCGTACACACATATATATATATATATATATATATATATATATATATATATGTATATATATATATATATATATATATATATATATATATATATATATATATATATAGACATATATATGTATATACATGTATATGTATATACATGTATATGTATATATATATATACATGTATATGTATATATGTATGTATATGTATATATATGTATATGTGTGTGTGCATGCATGCAAGTGCATGTGTGAGACCTCACTAAAGAAATTGCTTATCGAAAACCCACCAACGAGCCAAGCCATTAACAAGCCACAATATGTCGAGATGAGCCACGAGCAAAGCTAGCTCGGCTAGTCCAGCTCCCTGCCTACATCTACTGCTATTATCATAATAATTGTTATTTCAGTATTTATTCTCATTTTATAATTGAAGTAGAATTTGTCAGTAGAACTGTATTTGTGAAGGGACGAGGAGAGTGGGCGAGCAGTATGTAATGATATGGTGTGGGATCCATGGCGGGTTGGATCGCATTAATGTTTGTGGGCCCATATCCATGATTTGGATTGCAGTACAAATCATCTTCGTGAGTCTAAGCTAGACGATGGCTACCGTTCATTTTTGTGTCCAACCAAAAAGGCTGGCTATTTTTATTTTCTTTTGTTACAAGAGGACACTGAAGTCTAACACACATACCCACACACATGCACCTTCTACAAGTCGAACTCCCCACCAGCAGCAACGGTGCTAAACTGTCCTGCCATTGAGCTAACACTCTAAGTAGGTTATTTGACATTAAAACTGAAACAAACACAACTCAAGAAGTCCGTGCTTTGCAAAGTGTGAAGGGTAGTATTTGGATCGACCTGTTTGGACATGAAGATCTGTTATGATACTGACAACAACAACAACTAAGCCTTTTCCCATACTAGATGGGGTCGGCTACATGGATTCTTTGTTTTCATAGATCCTTATCTTGTGCCATGTTAGCAGTTAACTCCCAATAAGCTAGATCGTTCTTTATTGTTTCTTTCCAACACTTTTGTGGTCGTCCTCTACCTCTTTTAATACTTTCCAAATTTAGTTTTTCTAACCTTCTTACAGGTTCTTCTTTTGATCTTCTTTCTATATGTCCAAACCATCTTAAACGATGTTATCTCATTTTATCCTCTATTTGTGTCACTCCTACTTTGTTTTTAATAACCTCATTATGTATACGGTCTTTTCTTGTATGACCACTCATCCATCTCAACATCTTCATTCCTGTCACATACATCTTTTGTACATGTTGATGATTATCTGCCCAACACTTAGAACCATAAAACATGGCAGGCCTAATTGTTGCTCTATAATATTTAGCTTTTAATTTTAATGGTATCTTCTTATCACAAAGAATACCGGATGCTCCTCTCCATTTTAACCCACAGCATTAATTCTATGTTTAACATCTCCATCAATTCTTCCATCACTCTGAAAAATTGACCCTAGGTATTTAAAACTTTCCTTCTGAGGAATGCAATATGTGCCAATTTTAATTTCTATGTCCTCTAAAGTAACCAAATACTTAAATTCCATATATTTTGTCTTTGTTCTACTAAGTCGGAGGGCTTTGCTTTCTAATGTTTCTCTCCATAGTTCCAATTTTCTATTAACTTTTTCCTTAGATTCCTCCACTAATACAATGTCATCTGCAAATAACATACACCAAGGTACTTCATCCTGAATATGTTTTGTTAACTCATCCATCACCATTATAAATAAGTATGGGCTTAAAGTTGATCCTTGATGTCCTTCATAAGTCCTCACACATGTTTTTGCACCATCATACATGTCTCTTATAAGGTTAATGTATGTCAATGAGATACCCTCTTTTTCTAAAGTTCTCCAAAAAACCTCCCTTGATACCCTATCATAAGTTTTTTCTAGATCAATAAATATCATGTGAAGGTCTTTCTTTTTTGCTCTAAAATGTTCCATAAGACGTCTCAAAAGGTGAATCGCTTCAATAGTAGATCTGCCCGGCATGAATCCAAATTGGTTGTATGTTGTACTTGATACTTGTCTTATCCTATGTTTGATAATTCTTTCTCATAATTTCATAGTATGACTCACTAACTTGATACCTCGATAATTCGCACAATTTTGAATGTCTCTCTTATTCTTATATATAGGTATAAGTGTACTTGCTCTCCATTCCTCGACCATTTTTGGTTTTTCCATATTTCATTAAATAGTCTTGTGAGCCAAGTGATTCCTATTTCTCCTAGTATTTTCCAAACTTCTATAGGAATATTATCTGGTCCTACCGATTTACCACTCTTCATATGTTTAAGAGCCTCTTTGACTTCATTCTTTTGAATACGTCGGTAGAAATTGTGGTTTATATACTTTTCTGACTTGGCTAAATCTCCTAAACTAATACTAACATCTTTATTTTCATTAAAAAGATTATAAAAATAGTTTTTCCATCTATTTCTTATATCATCATTTGCCACTAGAATTTTTTCATCCTCGTCTTTGATGCATCTAACATAATTAAGATCTTTAGTTTTCTTATCTCTAGCCCTAGCTATCCTAAAAATATCTCTTTCACCCTCTTTTGAGTTGAGTTTTTTATATAAATCCTCGCAAATTTTAGCTTTTGCTTCCCTCATGGCCTTTTTCGCTTCATTATTTGCTTTCTTATAAGCCTCTAAAGTTTCACTAGTTTTCTTAGCATAATGTAATTTGTAACATGCCCTCTTTACCTTGATTTTATTTTGTACTACTTCACTCCACCACCAAGCTTCTTTTTGTGCGGGTACACCTCCTTTAGATACACCTAACACATCTTTCGCCACTTTCCTAATATGTATAGCCATATTGTTCCACATATCACATGGTGTACCAACATAATTCCAAACATCTCCTTGAAGGACTTTTTGTTTAAATATATCTTCTTTCTCGCTTTTGAGGTTTCACCATTTAGTTTGAATAGCTCGATGCACTCTTTTTTTCTTTGTCTATTTTTTTATTTGTAAATCCATAACTAAAAGTCGATGTTGGGTGGTTAAGCTTTCTCCTGGAATTACCTTGCAATCTTTACAACATGCTCTATCTTTTTTTCTACAAATAAAATAATCAAATTGTGTTTGTGATAAGCCACTCTTATAAGTAATTAAATGTTCATCTCGTTTTTTGAAGATTGTATTGACTATAAAGAGATCAATTTGTGTGTGTTATGACGCAGACACATCCCAAAATTAACACCATTAGTCTTTGCAAAATATTTAGAAGAAAATGAAAAATTCAAAAAGTTGTTATATTAGTTACTATGATATGTTCAAATTTTGTGATCAGCCACATGTGTTATTCTAAGTGCATTGAGAAAGTTTGCATGATCAACTCGATATTAACGGTTTTGGGTAATTGCTCCAAACGCCAGTTCCAATTTGTCTAGAATCATGAACCATAACCCAACCCACTTCCACCTGATTCGGCTTACAGTTCTTGATAGCCAGTGTGAATTACAATTCTTGCTTTAACCAAAAACTCAACAAGAAAATTTCAACTCCATTTTGAATCGGCAATTATTGATGCGGTTCCTTAACTTCCTATTACGGTTCACGGCCCGGTTCTGTGCCCGTTCAAACTGCTCATGCCGGTTTCAAGCGGGACATATTTATGACCAACCCATCTTTTCCTAAAATCATTTGAAAAAGGTGGTTAAAGGCTTAAAGGGAATTGTTAATTCTTTTTACCATTATGTAGCTTTATGATAAAAAAGAGTAGAATTGATATATGCACACCTATTTTACTATCCATGCATTTTTTTACCATGATTTTGATTTTATCTTTACTAAAATCCGAAAATTACCTTGATACTTATGACTGTTGAAATTTTTTCTCTCTATGTGTTCTCATCTTACAGTCGATCATCCCACACCATTTCTCCAACGACCTACAACTCGAAACTCGATCCAATGCATGATATTGAACCATCTATCGTCTCATAGTGCTTCGAATCCTATCAAAAAAGAAAAGGAAGAAGGAGAAAAAGAAAGAAAGAGAAAAGGTGGTCGATTCGAAAAAGGTTTAAGTGATTTGGTAATGTATTTTATTGATTTGATGTATTGTTTCATTGAGATGCGTCACATGCACGTCTCACATGCATCTCTCTGTTGGTAGGAGAGGTGAATGAGGCATGTCTCTCTTATCAAAGTGATACGTCTATGCTGCGTCTTTAGTCAAAAGCTTGACATCATTTTTTATTTTCTTGTGTTTTTTTCGTATATTTCTTGATTTTATTTTTCTGTTTGATTCTTATTCTTATTATTAATTTTTTATTCTTCTTTCTTTTCTTTGATGAGATTCATAAGAGTGTACGTTATCTAGATATGAACAAGCAATAACTTTAAGACAAATAAAATGTAAAATGTCAATTGGTACGGTAAAGAGATCCGACAAAAGAGACTCTTACTAGAATTGGGTGTGAGGGGAGAGGAAATAGTGGAATGTGGTGTGAGAAGAGAGAGAAAGTAATAAGAGGTAGTTTCAAAAAAATATGTGGACAAAAGAGATTCTTATGTTGTTAATTTTTATTCTTAGTCTTATTATAAAGAGTGATTTCTTCATAGCATACCAACAAAACCTCATAAATCCAGACAGAATATTTTGCAAAAGAAAACTATGTGCAGCAAAATTAATAATAGGAAAATTGTGAGGTTCTAATTGAATAACCTGATTACTTGGCATGCATTTGTAAAATTTTCATTCACTAAATGCTGGCTCAGACGGTCTCTATAGCTGAGGCTTGACCCTTGAATGACTACCGTCACACAGCCTGAGGGGACTCGTGTCGTCCTTCACATAACTGCATGCATTTCAGACTCGGCAGAACTAGGAAGTTTTGCTGTACAAAACCGTCTGAGGCGTACAACAATAGGTCAAATTAAGACACAATAGCATCACTTAGGGGCTTGAATGCAACACGACACGATAACTCGACACAAATATATTGCTGATACCATGGTTAGACATGGCTGGTTGCAGTGGCGGATCTAGAATTTTTTGTGGGGTGGGGCGAATTAGGTATAGTAGCCATTGATTCAATTGTCCCATGTAACTTCTTTGTTGGTTTTACGAGTTTTGAGTGAAGCGGCCGCTTCACCTCGTCTCAATGTAGATCCACCACTAGCCTAGTTGTGGGTAAATGGTGGCCACCAGTTAAAAACCACCGGTTATGCCTCGATAACCTTGAACCATAATCGTCACCAGCCAGTTCTGATTACAGTTCAATAGCCGGAGTCCTCAACTCAGTTATTGAACAGTCCTGGTTCTCTAACGAGTTGAAACACAAGGTTGGCTCGATAATTGACCATGCTTACCATAATTCTACTGGTTGATTCGATCAGGCTTAGAGGCCTACACATTGTCTATTAATCCGAACTTGGTCGACCCTATGTAGGTCCCCACTCGAAGTAGCACGAGAAAAATACATGTTCGAGTCCACCTGCTTTTGACATGAAAGTATGATACAACCCGAAACATGAAGTGGCATGCAACACCCAACACGACGAGAAAACAATCAATTGATTTAAATTTGATTTTTTAGGACGCAATCTGTCTGTTCATGAAATTCCAGTCTCTCTCTCTCAATTTGATTAGTTGCAACTAGTTGACAATGTGCTAGTGAAGAGCTTACCAACTAAGCTTGGTTCGATGACTTTTCGAGTTAACATCCCAAACCCGACCCACTTAGCATTCTCGATGGGTTTGGATTATGTTTATGCATAGAAATTTGGGTTGAGTCGAGTCCACGAATAGGGATAACAACGGGATGTGTTAAGGACAAGTATACCTATACACAACCTTACCCGAACCTTAATGAGGTTGGTACATATTAAAGTTCTCTTTTCTCCCGTACTAGTTTTTTGAGAGCACGAGCGAAATAACATTATTTTTTGTTTTTAAAAAAACTTTAAATAATTTTAGATAATTCATGCTATCGAAAAACAATAGATGAACATAAATAAGTCAAGTTGGGTAGGGGTTGTACACAAACACCAACACATTATTAGGTTGGATAAGGGTTGTACACAAACACTAGCACAGTTCATAGACGTACCAATAAATGCCTGAAATGTTGAAACCATAATAAACATAGGCTTATCTCCCGTCCTTATGCCAACGTTCGGATGGTGATGCCAGACCCAATTAATTTCGGATTCCTTAAGTGAGGACAAGGTCCAGAATCCAATACCAGCTGGAGTACGGATCCAGTTTGGCTCCTTTAATAAAACAGACCAAGGGTACTGGGCCAAAAAACGCATGTGAGCTGGCCCTTGGCCGGGTCTGGGTTCATCCTGTACCGTTTCTGAACAATCCGAGGCCGAGACTCTTACGCAGCAAACACAACCAAAACATGAAATGGCTGGCGATTTGAACTATAGTGCATATAAGATATATTCATTTATATTACATATAAAGAGAGAGAGAGGGGGGGGAGAAAAGAGAAAAAGATTCAATCTTGCTCACTGCTCCCAACTGTCACTTTTCAAGAACATAAGTTTAATTATATTATTTTATTGTATACAACCGAAAAGCAACCACTCTACTCACTCACTCAAGCCCAATTGTCACTTTTCGAGAACATAAGTTTAATAATATTGTTCTATGTATACAACCGAAAAACAATCACTCTACTAACTCACTCATGCCCAACTGTCACTTTTCGGGAACATAAATTTAATAATATTATTCTATATATAAAACCAAAAAGCAACGAGTGAGTATGACACCGATCGATAAGAACAAATTTTCATATATATATAGGCTAGCTTGGTTCGACCCACCTTAGCCACCAGGGCTAGACGGTTTTGGCCATTTTGCCCGACTCCTAACATCAGCCAAAGATCCGGTCTATCATTTTTCCAAGGCCAAGCTAGCCCAGTTTGACATCCCTACCCAAATTTTATTTACAAGGCTTTTCTTACGGGAAAGATAAACCCTAGTATGATTTCCTTAGGTGACACGAATCCTCCACATATTCAATTATGGCAAGTGCATGCTTAGTGTTCATGTGCTAAAGAGGTCGACCCAATCACAACCAAATTCTTTTCGTCTCGCTTCGGGTGGTTTTCCGTGTCAAGTCTACTATTATTAGCAAGTTTGTTTTTTCATGTCATGTGATTTCGTGTTCATGGCCAACCTGAACATGACTGGGTTCTTTTCATCACTTTGTCTGGACATAAACCTTAACACATAAATATACGTGGTTGATGGCGAGACACACTCTATATGCTTTTTTTTTCGGCCATGAGCCAACTGAACCCGACACAATCAAATCAGACACAGAACCAGAGATCACCCAGTTCGATTCCGATTCTACCTTTTGTGGAACTGGAACCATACCGCCACTTCTTTTTTTCAACTTTCAAATTTGTTTATGATAGCTTCTGGTTCCGGGTTATTTATGTCTCAAACCGGTACAGGCTGTTTCCAACCGGAACCAGACATGTCTAGACATGGTCACATTCATTTTCAGAATGTTTCTCGTTAGCAATCCATGACTCGCATCCGGATCCGATCCTCTTGTGCCCAAACAGATTTAGTGGCTATACGATAGGTGTGCATGCAAACAATTAGCTTCACAGACACTGTTGCTTAGACGTATATATATATATATATGTATGTATATGTATAAATAGGTGCTTAGCAATCCATGACTCGCATCCGGATCCGATCCTCTTGTGCCCAAACAGATTTAGCGGCTATACGATAGGTGTGCATGCAAACAATTAGCTTCACAGACACTGTTGCTTAGACGTATATATATATATATATATATATATATATATATATATGTATGTATATATATATATATGTATATATATATATATATATATATATATGTATGTATATATATATATATATATATGTATGTATATATATATATATATATGTATGTATATATATATATGTATATATGTATATGTATAAATGTGTGTATATATATATATATATATATATATATATATATATATATATATATATATATATATATATATATATATATTTGTGTGTGTGCGCATGTAGATGCATCGCCTCAATGTGCTTGCTTTCACTCACTTTCCAATTATTGGCAAGTTGTTCTGAGACAGACATAAGACAAGTTATCTTCTGGGTTTGATTGGGTTGTCGCTATCATGGCTCTTCAAACATGTAGAACCATCCATCTTTTAAGATGGACGAGAGGAAGCTTTATGATTATTAGTTGTAGATGGGGTTAGGTTCGTGTCCACCCAGATCCAACCCGACACAGAGTGATTGGGATTCTGAATGTCAGGGACGAGTTCGGGCTGGGTCCAGAATCGCCACCCCTTTTGTATAATAATTCGGGTTTGCCATACCCTAACCAAATGCATAGATCAGGGATTCGGGTATTTAAGAAAAAAAGGGTATATGCTCTATTTGAACTTTAAATAATAATGGGACGGTGAGGAGACGGGCTTTTTGTTAATGGGTTGGATAAATGGATATTCTGGTTATGTCCGATTACTGCGATTCAGTATTAAAAACCGTATCCAAATACTAATCAATTTGGATCTGGATTAAACTTGTTAAGATATATCAAACTGATATAGGAAGCTGATTAAACCGTACCTTCTGGATATGGTTTTGGCCTTCCACGTCCAGCTTTGAATCCAATTCTAATCCGATCCGTTTAAAGTCCCTAACTCTGTTAGATATGGCACATTACTGCTTGCATCTGTTTAGGACATGGTGGTGTCAACAACACGTGAACGTTTTAATGGTTGCAACATCTCCCATTAGACCTGGCCGGTTCTGAGTTCCATCAAAACCTGGAAACTAGTTCCGCACTGGCCTCTTTCCAGTTCTGCTTCCGATTATGGACCTGGTTAGGCATGTTCAAGGAACCAATTAAACCAAACCAAATCGGCAGTTTGGTCCAGTTCAAAACATAAAATAGTTTTCTTTGGCTCAATTCTAACAAGAAAAAAATTGTGATTCGGTTTGTGATTGTAAGATTCAAACCAAATCCGACCATCCTTTATATGTCTGTGTAGATATATATATATATATAAAAGAATGACTTAGAACTGATAAACCAAACCATTTGGTTTGATTCTAGTGGTTTGGTTGGGGCTACGGAAACATTTAAGAGTCAATTTTCTACCTCAACTAGCTGAGATCAACATCAAGAAAAATAGAAACATGGAACATTATGGTTCTGTAGAATGAGCATGCAGTTTCATAATTAGGGCTAGGGGTGAGCATTGTTCGGTTAAAATTGAATAACCCAACCCAACCCAAACAAAATTTTTGATTTGGTTCGGTTTGATTAGATATCTGTTTGGTTTCAGTTTGCAATTTATTCAAAATTCAGTTTGTCGGTTCAATTTCCTAGGGCCCAAATCCGAAAAAATCGAATTCAAAACATGAACATATGTCATGTTACAAGGCCTCTTCCCCATAGCATCTTACCTATGTAGTTGCAATTCAAGGTTGTTGCCTCATATGATCTACTTGCATTGAGGAATTAAGAGATGATGGCTAACAATTGGTTATCGAGCAGGGTCGATCTACTTATATTTAGGGGATCAATCACACAATTGGTTATCAAACGAGTCTGTTTTAACTATGTGAATCCTTATTAATGGATGTGCTTCAATAACTTTGTTCTTATTAAATTATAGCGACTATTCTGACGCTCAATATGGTGATGCGTACTCCAACTATCTTATATAATTACATGAGGTGGAAGTTGGTTCTTTTGGTTAGCGGGAAATTTTTATGATTATATATATATATATATATATATATATATATATATATATATATATATATATATAGAGAGAGAGAGAGAGAGAGAGAGAGAGAGAGAGAGAGAGAGAGAGATTTATGAACCTAGGTAAAAAAAAACCCATAAAGAACTCATCATAATTGTTCAATCTTTGAGATGAACGGTTGAAGTAATACATCAAATATCATTTAATGCACCTAGTGGTGATGCCCTATCTAATATGGGAAAAGGCTTAGTTGTTGTTCTAGTAGTGATGCACTAAATGAAAAGTATAAAAATACAGCAATACTTTCAATTCAAATCTTCACTGTTGATCATACCATGATGTCTTTTGATTTTTTATTTTTATATGTCCTCTATATATATAGCGTGTGTGATGCATGCGCATTACTACTACGTATGAAAGTAGTAGTAAGATAGCTATATCATAGAGACAAGCTGCAAGCAGGTTGGAGTCATCTTCGGTCTGCTCACTTTAGCAGTTGAGAATATATATAGCGTGTGTGATGCATGCGCATGTGTGTATAACTCTCTGTCTGTCTCTATGTATGTATATGTGTGTGTGTGAAGATAGTGTGTACAGGAAATTTTATACGTATGAAAAAATATACTTATCATATAATAAGAGATGAGTAGTAGGTCCTAAATACATTTAGTTCAAGCCTGCTTTAGGTCCCATTGAAAACTCTCTTGAGGCGTTGGCTTGAGGAGGAGGGTATCCTCAGCGGTCAAGTAGCTGAAGGCCTTTCACTATCTTCCGAGCATTGATCAGACATTTTTACCTTTGAACTAGTAGCAAATATTTTGTCTCAATCTGTTCCTCAGACGTTTAGTCCCTCCTGAAACATTTCAACGATCAACTCCCTGTTGGAAAAACGAACCAAGCTCATCTTTCAGATCATGTATCTTCTTGAAGTCAAACAGGAAAGCCATGCACCCTTACTTCAACTTGTTAAGTCTGTACAACCAAGCATCATTCAATCTCTCGAGAACGTTGGATGAGTTTATATCCTCCAGTAGGCTCTCCCCACAGGCTTTCTTCAGGTCTCCGATGTCGTACTTGTCAGCCGCAGCCACCAACTGCAACCGGTGTTTCAAAAACTCACTCTGTTTGACCTCTCCATAGATGTAACCGAGGAAGGCAGAGCATGACTCCATGGACATGTCACCAATGTTGATAGTAGAAGATTCTCTCTCTTTGAGGTTATGCAGAAACACGCTCTCAAAAACTGGAGAACTTGCTGAGAGAACAGATTTATGTGCTTTAAGAATGTCGTTGGACGTGTTGATGGTTATGTCGGCATGAATTCCCTCGTGAAGCATCCGCGACAGACAGTGAAGAGTGCCTTTGTTCATAACAGTTTACATTGGTCCTTCTGTATACCATGCAGGAGTAGCTTCACCACCCTGAAATGAAACAGAAACATGTTCAGTTTCTTATTGAGATCTAAAATATGGATGAATGTACTTGTAAATGCATTTTATGGGAACCAACTGAGTTATGATACTCACACTTGAAGAAATCTTCAGGTCCAGAAATTCTACATCGATGATGTATCTACCATAAGTTGTCGCATCAATAGGCCATAAAAAGTCATCACCAGCTTGGAACAATCTGTCGTTGATTACTGCAAGAATGCCAACAAAGGAATCATACACGTCTACAAAGCACCAGATCATAATGATGCACAGGAGTAAACTTCAATACTTAAACATTCATCATCAGCAAAGTTTAAGAAAAGGTAAATAAAAATTTGGGACCTTTCGTTCCAGATACATGGCTACCCATCTAAGTGAGGCAACATACCACAACACGGAAATACTGGTGTAGACACAATTTCTTTCTCTTCCTTTGTGAGACTTGTTTTCTTCCACTACCATCTGTTCATGGTAACAACAACAACAATAACTAAACCTTTTCTCATACTGGATAGGTCGGCTACATGGATTATTTATTTTCATAGCTTCGATCATGTGCCATGGTAACAGTTAACATTATTGTTTCCTTCCAAATTTTTTGTGCTCTTCCTCTTTTTAGTTTCTTCTACCTTTTAACCGGAGCTTCCTTTCATCATCTTTCTATATGTCCAACCCATCTTATATGATTTTCCCTTATTTTCTCTTCATGATTACACTATAATGAAATATTTCTGGAACAAGATGCCTCAATGAAGAACCATAGTGCTCAAGTACCCCAGATCAGTCAAGCCAAAGGACACAACACATCACCACATGGTATATTTGGGTATCCAATATAAGCATTTTGTTTACATTGAACTAGCTGGTCAATAATGCAAATTCATTCATAATGCTTTTATTTCTCTCAAAACTCCCATAACAGAGAGGGGCCTTTCTTTTCATGATTAATTTACAATGCAATAGTCAAGACTTGAAAACCTATCGTGCGTGTGATGAAGTTCTTCCTGGAGCTCCTTCCAATTTATGCTCATAACTCCACCACATGCCGACAAGGGTGCGTTTGCATCATGTCCTGATGTATCTAATTATGATAAGCAGGATTATGAGTGAGGATACACTAATTACTACCTCCCTCACCCATACTCTTCAAAGAATTCCACCAGTACACGGCCATCCAGATATTCTCTTAGATCTAGATGTCAAGAGCAACCTGACACCCCATAGTTGAAAGTCTTAACTGTTTTTTGCAGTTGCAGTAAGAAAATTGGCCTTGAAGATCTTAAACTCAATGTTCCCGGAGACCAAATTCAGCATGAATGACCTCTCCAAATCTATGGACTAGAACATATTCTCACGTGATTCTAAAGATGCCTCATACATATATGAAGCATAATTTACAAGTTGTTGTTTCTAGAGCCTTTTGGGATAAAAGTCCAGAAACTTATTTTCGTTGACTCATCTTTCCGAGGAAAAGGAAAAGCAGATTTTGTTCCCTGTACGCCCAGATTATTAAAAAAATTCAGGTCATTCCTCATTATTATGGCTTTTAGCATCCTATTTTGCCAGCCAAACTCCCAATATTGTTTTTCTGAGTTTTCATTTTTCAAGTGTACCACTTTAGAAGCCAGGTCCTTAACTTCCAATCTCATGGGATTCACATCCATGCTTATACTGACGCCCAGTACAGGCTCTGGGATGGAGGATCCTTGCCTTAGAGTTTACGCTTGGTGGTTCAGCGTTGCTTCATAGCCAATTTTTCTAACTCACAAAACCAAAACAGGAATAAAGGTAAGGGAAAATTCAAGCCTTAGCCAATCAACACCAATTAGATTCCATGTTCAACCTCTAAAAGCGTAATCCATGTATGAATATCATGAGTTATATAATTATACACAACCATTTCTTTAGATTCTACAACAAAATTATCCATCTTTTAGCAGATTTTGGGATGCCAGCCGATTCCGGCAATTGTTGGAGCTGTGTAAGTATGGTATTGAATATTATAGTAGCTTTCAACAAATCAAAACGAGCAATTACTGATAGTTAAGAAATGGTTTATGCTTGACAGTAATCACTGAAACAATTCCACAAACAATCTGATGTTAATATATGTGGTGAATTCATTAGGAAAAAGCAAAATCAGCTTTTCTTCATCCTATGGGTAATCGTTATTTAAAGAAAAGTAGTACAGGAAAGGAAGTGTGAGTTAACAGCACAGATGCCACTATTTTATAAGCACAGAGCGCATAGATTCATCAAATGCGGTTCTATCAAAGAGCCGATGATGGAAACTGAAAAGCCAATCCTTGGATTTGAGAAAACGGGTTATTGGTAAACCAGTAAGTTGCAAAATACGTAGGTTTTTTTGGAACCAAATCCTCACATGCATGTTATTCCTACTATTCACTAGTATACACAAAGCATCAATGAATAATAACAGTTAGTTGGCAAAGAGAATCTCAGATATTCGAATATATTCGGCAACAAGATACCCTCCACATTGGAGATGAAAGAATGGATTTGTGGTCTCAAATCTACATGCAACTTTATGGATTCTCAACATTGGGAATCCCAATCGTGCGTCAGCGTCAACAGTGACGTATTTGAGGCCTAATTACTTCCCATATCCTGCTTCCAGACACAGAAAGAACAGTGAAACCAACAATTGATGGTAAAAAGAAAGAATACCTGGTGAGATGAAGGGGCGCCTATTGACACCAGAAATCGACACTCGAAGAACAAACTTTGCGATGGGAGGTTGCTCCTTTTTACCTGGTTCCGGGACGAGACGGATGCAGACATGTCGATTCCTCTCCACTGCTAATTGCCTAAAAGCAGAACAAATTATATAATAAAACAGCACTAATCTCAGTTTCAGCTGCCAAAGCACAAATTTGCTTGTTTTTTCACCATCACCACCATCGAAAAACCAACTATCCCTCAACTCAAACACAAAGAGAAGCGAATATATGGAGAAAAGATCGAAGAAGGTGTTTTGTCCAGTGGAGCAGCTGTAACATCAAATTCACCGTCTAAGAACACAAAATTTGTTTGTTTATTCAACACTACCAAAAAACAAACAAACAACCATCACCTGAGACACAAACACAGGGGAGAAAGAATGAATACCAATTCCAAAGGCCGATCCTGAACGCGTTGGAACACCAGTAAAAGAAAGGAGAGTAGCAATCGACCTTCCACTGGGCGAGCCTAGAGATGGTCTGTACCTTCGAGTCTGAGGTGCCCATGGTTCACAATAACTGTATAATCCGACTCCTCGTGGTGATGTGGACGATGATTCGCGTTGAATTACAGGAACCACCCTGAAGATGGCGCTTTAATTCATTCTCCTGCTTGCCTTTCAGGCCTTCTTCGGCATGAAGGAAAGTTGACGGCCTTTTGTGGAAAGGTGGCACCTTTCTATTTCCCAACTTTCCTTGTCGAGCATGCACTCTCGCTGCAGTGATCAGCAGATGTGGCGCAACATACGAGAGAGAGAGAGAAAGAGACGTTTATAGTAATTGTGGAAAAGTGTTTACAAAAATTAGTAAAAGAGGCTAGTATGACGTAAAATCCACGAATAAAAATCTAGGGGACTGACTGACACTCAATTACAGAGAACGCTTAGTCATAGTTTGATTGGTTGTAGTATAAGAACACCGCACTTAATCCTCATCGCTTGATGGTTTATAGTATAAGTACGTCATTTAAAGACGAACATACTCAAGTAAGAGAAGGCCATTATTTTGGAGATTTACAGTTCAGCTTTATTGAATAGGTCACTAAGTTAGGCCTAGAAGTATGGATAAGTCCTAACTTCCAATAAAGAAATCACTGATCATTTGCATTCGAAGGTCATCATCAAATACTGTTTGGCAATTCACGACCGGATTCTTTTAGTTTTGGTATTATCGGTGGTTGCACCGATTGGCAGCACAGAGGATAAGTCTGTCATATTGTAAACAGATGATTTTAGCCCTACTACAATAATTACCTACTCATGATTCATGGATAACGAACTATACGGAACAGCTATTGTTTGAATCATGATTAACCCTTGCTGTTGAAACTTATCATAAGCCCCAAATTAGTTTTCATTGACAATAACAACAAAGTCTTTTCCAATACTAGACGGTATGGATTTTTTTGTTTGCATAGAGTTTGATCACATGTTATACTAATAGTTACCTCAACATAAGCTAAATTTCTTCCAACACACTAATAGTTACCTCAACATAAGCTAAATTTCTTCCAACACTTTTGTGGTCTTCTTTTTTCTCTTTTAACATTTTAGTTTCTCGTATTTTTTTACTACAATTTCTTTTAGTCATTTTCTACTAATACATAATTATTATTCACACACTTTTTTTTTACTAAAATGATGTTTTCTAAACCATATTAAAGGGTGAAAGGAGAGGAGAAAATGACGAGACATGAGACAGTGAAATGCAGGAGCGAGAAAGAGAAAACAAGCTACAAGCTATAAGATGAGAAAGAAAGAGAGACGCATGAACTCTCAGGAGCAGGTTTGGAAAAAAAAGTCACTCATGCATCTAATAAAAAGAGATGTATGAATAATAATCTCTAATGTTATCATGGGCAAAGGTTAGCGTGGAGGTGGGAGGGGGGGCCTTTCTAGTTCTACCCATGCTGAACATCGGGAGCTGATATTTTCTTTGTTGATGATAATACTCAGTGGCAGATCTAGAAACTCTTTTCTTTTAAGGGCAAATAGCCCCTCAAATGGTTTTGGGTGGGGCTCCCCGGCTCCATTGATAATACCCAACTCGAGTTCAAACATATGATAAGCCAGATTCTGTTCATTTGCGTCGTCACTCCTACAGAAAATGAGAAAGTTCAGCTCTTACCTCATTTCTATAAGATTGGCTTGTCCTAAGTCGATCAAGAAAACACAGGCTTAGCTCACCTTGTTTTGTTGCTCACCCGTAATAAAGCTACCTGCAAAATACATGCCAAGCATCTGCAATGGAAGTTTACGATCAGTTTGATCCACTAGGACCTGGATTGTTTGTTCAAAACTGCTAGACTTCTTGGCACCCAGACCGTTATCACTGGTAGGGCTCTCTGACGCGCCTACTCGAAGGTGGCGATTTCGATTATTCGGGGATTGTATGCGTGTTTGTGCATTGTACGCTCGTGCGAGGCTTCGTCCTCCCATTGTTAAAAAAATTGCTGAGTTTTCTCAATAAATATCGTTCCATGATGTATTACTGCATATAAATGCATTCTTGTGAAACAGAGAACTATCACACTAATCAGAGCAAGTAATACAAAGTATTTAAGAAGGTTAGTCATACTCTTGATTGGTAATTATCAAATTTCATTATCACAAAGAAAGCATACCCATTAGCTAGTCCAAGTACAAAGGGAAACAAACAGTTTGATCTTCCAACAAAAATAGAGGGAGAAGAAAAAAGAAGAGGAAAATCAGGCTGCGCACTGTACATCAAAATTACTCGAGACACTAAAGAGGTAAACCATTTGCAGATCTCATCATATACAGATTCTTTGAGTAGAATATGCTTGTGCACCCCAACAAAGGGTGTTGAGAACTCCTCTATGAATCACTCCAATTCGGAGGTAGGCAAATCCAGTGGTTGTGCAGTTTGCCGGAGCTAATGGAGAAAGTATCGAACCCCTCTCATGCATTGTATTTACTCCGTCGACTTGTCGAAAGGAAGCTTCTTGCTACCTCTTTCAAGTGCATCTCTCCATATTCTGTACCTTATACCAAGCTTATCATATCCCACCGGCCAGTTCCAAATATTTTCCCCGTTAAGCATCCTCTCTTGCTGACCTTCCACAAGCCTTAGATCCTCATTCAAGACCTGCATATGTTGTCCAATTAGATACCACACTAGATTAGATTTTTCAATGGGTAAGTGCATAAGATGGTTAAGAATTACATTTCTGATAAAATTTGGTGCAATCAAATTTGCATGGTTCTATATTAAGATTCTTCTTGTTTCTTCTCTAACATTGGAAGGCTCCTTTTCCTACTAAATGTGTGTGTGTAATGAACATACATACTACCCTTGGTTTTCTTCTGAAAAATGGAAAAGAACTCACCTTCTCTGCGAAATGCTTCCACAAGATGTTCATGAAGGGGACGTGCTTGAGCAGCGGGGCGAAGTCCAATGACATCCTGTACAACAGACGCGTTTTGTTCCGGGATGAAGGCAGACATACATGGAGTTGATGCAGATGAGTGGAGCACTGCCTTATATTCTCTCCCTCCAACTTCCCTGGCTTGGAAATGCCGATGGTTGATATTACCATACAAGGTGGCCGAAACTCCATGTTGATGGGATAGGGATCCCAGTAGCCTTGCAGCCCATTTGCTGGTGTTAGAAACTTGACCAGGCTGCACAGCAACATCAGTATATGCAATCAATCTCATAAAACACGTCGCTCAAGTTTCTTAGCTTCCAATTAAATTTAAATAAGGTTTGCATGTGGAAGTTGAGACAAGTCGGCTTACTCTTTCCATGGATATATATGAGCAGAGGCCACAGCATGCCAATTTTCATTTCAAAGAGAAAAGACAAAACATGACCAGAGAGCATACCTTGGTACTCTCCATCCTTTCGCAAAGGTTGTTGTGTGAGTGAAGGGTGCATGCGCGAGATCGAGCAGATTATCCACAAGCAACCCATGTTCAATCGGCAGCTCCATAGTTATCTGAAAGTATTAGTGTCAACATACACACATGAAGAATAGAATAGAATCACACATTTATAAGTTCTTTACAAGCAACCCATGTTCAATCGGCAGCTCCATAGTTATCTGAAAGTATTAGTGTCAACATACACACATGAAGAATAGAATAGAATCACACATTTATAAGTTCTTTCCAACTGAATTTCAAGGAATATCTTGTACTACCAGAGTACGCAAGACAGCCAAACACACATGGAATACGATAAAAGCATTCCTACACACTAAAATTTAACGTAGTTGATTTAGTAAATCAAAAGATTTCGATTCACCACCCTACCTGAGCATGGACGATGAATCCAGGTGGAGGCTTCAGAGAAGGAAGAGTGGATGAAGGAGGGGAATCACCAGGCCAGATCCAAACAAACCCATCCTCTTCAAAGCATGGCAAAGATCTTAATCGAATATCCAGCAATCTTGTCGATGGCATTTTCCGGCATTTCCCATCAGTTGAGTACTCCCAACCTGAAATGCCACAAAGGAGCTTGTGGGTCATCGACCATAAAGAATTTTGGTGTTAATAAGAATCTTAGGAGCTGCTTGTTAACATTAACTTTGCCCTTTTCCAGTATGCACAAGAATTTTGAAATAGTTCCAGTCATGGTTTTCATGCAAGACTTATTCCTATAGCAGTCGGCAGCCACGACACAAAGCTTCATGTAATAACAGCTCTAACTTTACCGGAATGATGTTTTTCTACTTTACTCACCATGGTAAGGGCACTGGATTTGTCCATCAATTACAGAGCCGAGATGAAGTGGGCAAGCTCGATGAGCACATGTATTTTGGACACAACCTACTTCCCCACCCTTCCCGCGGAACAACACCCATGGCTCCTCAAAGCACTCCACTGGAATCTGAACTCAGTAAGCAGGATATAATATCACTATCATCACCAGTATTAGAGGTAAATATCAAGAATCTATATATCAGAAAATCTCACTATAGCAAGCGTGATCACAATGCACCTAGCCTTCAACAGCTACTTAATGCACAAAGCTGACACTGATATCAAAACATTTATACAGAAAGCACCTTCGTGACATTGCTAGAATATATGTAGATTTAAAGATATAAACAACCATCAGCAAATGTTAGTGTTTCTAGAGTTTCTCCCTGTTAAGTTTTCTTTAGCTTTAAGAGTCCTAGAAACCAAATGAGAGACTCCCTACTCATTAAGGAAACCTAATATATATAAGGTTACAAAGTCTATGATCTGAGGTGACTCTTTGGTTTGGTTTTGGTTGAGAAGGTGAGAGAATTTTTCATTCGTTTATGTTGCTACCCATTAGAATAACAAGATCTTTCCTTTCCTGTGGACATAGGAGCAGATCGATTCCCACTCTGGAACACATTATTGATGCATTCATTTTTTACCTCTCGTTATTCATCTTCTTTGTCAATTTGTGTTTTGCTTCGTTTTGTATTGGATTATTGCCCTTTTGGTTCTCTCTGAAAAGGAAAAAAGGAAATGGAATAATCCAAGCTGATTTCCAGTCTCTCAGAAGTCTCAAGCAGCATATTTGATTATAATGTTTTTCTCGAGCTGATTGAAAGAATTAGATAGAATGCTCTAATGAATAGAAGGCTACATGTTCAAGGAAAATCAATTATTGATGGTGAAATAAGCTTAATTTGGTAATAAAAAAAGTAAATACCATGTTATCATCTTTAAGATCTTCTGAGAAAGCCACCGGATACCAGTAATTCTTTAATCTGGGATGATATGACTGAACGGGTCCAGAGACATTCAAACCTTTCTTTCTGTTCCCTTGTTTGACTGCTTGTGATGCTGATGAAGTGCTTGGCAAGAGTGCCAAGCGATCAGATTCCTGAGGTGGTTCTCGCACTAATTGATCACCCATCAACTCCTCTATGTAGGCTACCTTTTCCAAAGCAACCGAAACCCTTGCTTCTGATATGTGAACCTGTTCTCCATTAAAAGTTAACATTAAGCGCACTTCAATAAATGAAAAAAATAGTACCTGAGCATTGCTGAATCAAGCTAAACCTGCTTGTGGGCTTCTGCAAGATCGTCCTGCAGGTGTGCGAGCTCTTTCTTCATTGTGTCGATCATCTTCAAGTCACGGGCTAATGGGTTTAGGACATCTACCACCTTTAATTCAGAAACTCAGGTTAGATGGCTTTCATATATACAGGTAGAAGCTGCATATATGCGTCGAATTGAAAAAATTGCTGTGCTGTTTACATATGATCAGGACATGTGCCTCTGTATTTGTGACTAAGTTCTAAGATAGAGATTTAATATTCCTGCTTTGACTATTGAAAACTCACATTTATCCAAACTTAAACAATTTAAAGCACGTCATTTGGCAGAGAATGAATACACCGTTCGACAATCAAACCAGGATTAGTGAAACCCCGCAGGCCTAGTCTTTAGAGACAAAATTCCGGCTTGATTTGCAGAACCACATAATTCTTTGTGCTTTCGACAACCATATTTGACAGAGTACTGAGGTGAATTATTTGAAATTAATCTACCCCTTAATAAAACCATTACAGGAAGTCATGAACTAAAGAATTTTGCACGCGATACTCCATACAGAACACTTAGTGAATCACACTTGAGTAACTTAGAAGTATAATTCATTACAAGAGACTACGAACTACAAAATTATGCAGGGCTCATATTCTATTGTGGTACTTATTACAAAGCACTCACAGAATCAAATTTGAATAATTTTAGAAGTACTTTGTTTGTTCAAGGAAAGGTTTTTCATTAGAATTTTCAAAAAACTGCATCCTTGATCCGATTAAACAGCCGAAGTGTAAGAAACTGTACCGGGAAAAGATCTCTTCTCCATAAGAACTTTCCAGAGACTGCATCATTTGTTTGGAAAATAACTAGTGTGGCTGTAAGAAAATATACCCGGAAAAGGTTCTCTGAGGAAAGACTGTCACAACCATTTTCCAACAATAGCATCATTTGTTTGAAATGAACTCATTTGATCACATCCTCAATAAATTTAAAACTGCATCACTTGTTTGCAATCAATTAGTGGGACTGTGCCAAACTATACAAAGAACATATTGATCGCTATTAATTTACCAACAAAAGCAACATGAACTCCACACACTTCACATCAAACGCTCACCTTGTCATGAAGCAACATGATGGTGAGAACATCCTGGCGTGCACGCCAATCGCAATATTGAAGGTCGTAGAGAGCGATTTCGAGAGCCTGGTTCACGTCTAAGAACTTGCCCTTCGACGGTGGCGCTCTGGGCCTAGGGTCCTCCACATCAAACAGAGGCCGCCACACGTTCTTCTTCTCTAAACTGCCACCATCAACCTCACCTAACATAGCAACCACACCGAACCCACCCTCTCTTCCTCCCTGCATTCACAAAATCCCAATCTCTTTATCAAAACAAAGACCAGAAATCAAAGAAAAAAAAAACTCATTAAAACAATCACTCAAAAACTTGAGATGGGTTTACTGTGATCACCTTCCTCAGACAGAAACGAGTAGATCTGCAGGGAGTTATCGGCAGAGATAGAGCTGTCAGTAAGGTGGTCATTGCGTGACAGAGAGAGAAGAAGAGTAGAGGTGAGATGCAAAGGACGGGGGAGGGAGCGTTTTGATTGTTCGGTTGCTTGGAGATAAGAGGTGAAGAGGTGACCCGCGATCTGGGTAGTCCTTCCAGAGTGTGACACGTGTGTCCACGTGGAGAGGGGAAAGCCACAAGCTGCGCCATACAAGGCTTCTCTCTGCCACATCGGGTTGGTTTTTCTCTCGATATGGTGATGACAACGTTTTTTGTTGGATTTGATGGCAATCTATGTGCCGAGCTACATGGAGAGCGAATTTAACAGTGTGCCCCGCACGCGGGTACAAGCTTTTACATATGGTCAGCACACAGTTTCTGATCGAACCTACACGGGTTTTTGGGCATTTGATAACCGATTTGACCCGATCACTCCGCTAGTATCATAGATCGGGGTTGAAGGTAACAGGGATAGGGCTGTGTATAAGGTAGGAATGGGGTGCGTGCACACACACATATATATACACATATAAATATATATATATATATATATATATATATATAAAGAGAGTGTGTGTGTGAGAGCTGTAACACAACCTCTCTTTCTAGACATTGTTTGATCATCACCATCGTTCGTCTGATCAATCGGACGGTACTGATCAAGGCACTTACTCTGCATCACATTGATCCTTGTGTCAATATTTAGAGGGGCTTGATTTGTATCGTCTTACTGATCACACGAACAGTACAAACAATCTAGTAGAGTCTCACATTGAAGGGTGTCTAGCAACTCTCAATTTTTCTATATATATATATATATATATATATATATATATATATATATATATATATATATATATATATATATAAATTGAAAGTTACTAGGCACATTTTTATACCAAACTTTACTAAATGATTTGTGTTGTTCATGAAATTGCACTCATCATCACCACCGTTCGTCTCATCAATTGATTGATGTCATTTAATATACTTGAGTATATTAAATGTGACACAGAATTGAAGTCTTGATCATCACCATTCGATTGATTACATATACGATGATGATGAACAAGCAATGTCTAGCATTAGAGGCCGTCTAACAGCTCTCTCTCTCTCTCTCTCTCTCTCTCTCTCTATATATATATATATATATATATATATATATATATAGATATAGTGATGGATATAAAAACTCCTTTAGGGTGAGATGAATAACCCTTCAAATGGTTGAGAGTGGGGTGAACCATGTATTATAGCTCATTGATGATTAATGAGTTATAGACTTTAAGTTGATTTTCGAAATTTGGAGCGGGAACACCCTGCCTCAGCTCAATATAGATGTGTCACTCTCTCTCTTATATATATATATATATATATATATAAATCGGTGGATACTGTTAATATTTATTTATTATTTTTTGACAGCACGAGTATAGTTTAAAAAATTTAAGGATTTTCATGGAAGAACAAAAGATAATGTTATGATCCAATTACTAGCTCTCTCTCTCTCTCTCTCTCTCTCTCTCTCTCTCTATATATATATATATATATATATATATATATATATATATATATATATATATATATATATATATATATTCAGATCAAGTTATGAATCCGGTACAGGTCGAGATACTTATGCCATAACCAAATTCAAACCTGACCCTATTCCCCGCCCCCATTCAGGTTTGATTGGGTCGAGATATCGCACGGATCGAGTCAAATATTGCCATCTCCTAGTAGTGCCAGAAATGACCAAGACGAACCGAACAAAGGTATATAATTTGCACCGAGCCAAGGAGATACCGAGTCCAGTTAGACAAGCTGAACACAAGATGCTGATTAATTTAGTATCTATGTTTCAATTGAAGAGTAAGTTTCATGAAAAACTCAACTCAAATTTAGTTTGTCATAAAATTAAAATAATTTGGTTTAACTGTATATATCTGCTACATTACCAAATTAACTACTAGACGCAAAGAAATTTAGTATTCCTACGAAGGAATCTTTTTGGGTTGAGATCCTATTTCATCATCATGCCATAAACAAGCCAATACGACAATGAATAGGGATGTTCATTGGAAAGAGATCCTCCGTTGATTTAGAGAGTGAAAACGAGAACGGGAACAAGGAGAACAAAAAAATCCCCAACAAAGATCAGAACGAGACCGGAGATAGTAGATCCCCGTCTTACAAACCCACCTCCAACCCCTTCTCCCATTAGTTCTATAAGGTTAAATCCACTTGAAAATAAGACAAACTAATGCATGATAATAAATAAAGAGTACCATCTCGTTTTGGAATTCATTTTCGTTGTTTCACCCATTCATTCGTATAAATAAATTAAGGTTTCATGTGACAAACTAATGCATGATAATAAATAAAGAGTATCATCTCTTTCTCGAATTCATTTTCGTTTCACCCATTCATTCGTATAAATAAATTAAGGTTTAATGTCAGATATACATGATTGAGTATTCCTTATCCTCGAGTCTCCACGGAACCCATAAGCAGGAACGATTGCATGAACAAAGTCCCCATCCCACCCCGCCCATCAACATCCCTAAGCTAACCAGAATCTTTTCGTGTCATGTTTGGTGCCACGAAGTACACATCATTTCGTCGTGTCACAGTTCCCACAAACACATAATTTTCATGTCAGATATTCAACGCGTCACCATATTTCATGTCATGTTCTAAACACAGTTAACAATTTGTACTCTGGGTCATGTTCTCAACGCCTCATCACATTTAATGTCTCAAAAAGGTCAAAAGAACTAACGGGGAAAGCTTCTTTAGACTAAACAAATACTGCCATAATCTAGTGGCCACAACAAGTGTATTTGTCGCCAAAACAACCTAACTCCCATTATAGCCACTTTACAGGCTAAATTACTGAAAATTTTCATTGTTTTAATACCAAAACAGACGGTGGCGCATTGTAGAAGAAGGCAAATCAACGTGAGAAGCGAAGGCCTCCTCTTGGTCATCACATCCTGAAGTTGCCATATCCGGACGATCCATATCCACCACCAATTGAGTGAGAAGACAAGGATGAAGGAGGGTAACCCGAAGTGTTATACTGAGAATAAGACCTCAAGCCAGAATCAAGATTACTGAAGCTGCCGACCCCTGGCTCCCTGCGTCCGACCATGAACTCCTGCATTTGAACGAAACACAAAATGAGCGTTGATGAAGAGGAAGGAATGAACATGCCATCTTGAGGTTTCAAAGTTGAGACAAGAAAAAGTACCGTTTTCAAATTCTGCTGGTCCTTAATGGCATTATTTTAAGGCTTCAATCTCTAAATGCATCACAAATATGTATTTCGTGACGACACTTTTGGGAGGAATGGTTCGTTAACCCTTCAAGTTGGAATCACGTGACCTGATGTGATTCGGGTTCGTGACCGGAAGAGCAAACCAAAAGATTCATTTCACGCAGCAAAGCTGATATGAAACTACTTTTGAATGTTTAGCAACTCCAGTATTCGCCCTATTCGAGATTCCAATTACGAAGACCACTGCAGTTTGAATAGCTAAAGCCCCCAGTTTCCAAGATTTGAAACCAAACGTGCTCTACGTGTGCATACGAACTTCACATCGTTTGCCTACATTTCTAGTCTTTCGGTAATTGTTTTGATTCAAAACGTTGGTTTCCTCTTAAAATTGCATTCTCACAACTAACAAGAGAAAGATTCCCTTGAGAGAATCCATTACACATGCTTCAACAAATAGGTTCTCTCATCACATCAAAATCCATGAACAAGAGACAATGTAAGGATGTCTTCTAATAGGTAGAGCCAAAACGAAAAATTATAGATGATGAAGTGTGAGAATCTGAATTCCACAACTTCTGCCCGTTGGAGAGGGATTTTCGCCCAAAAAGTTCGACGTTGAAGCAAGCATGCGCAAAATCTCATTGCATTGTTTGCCATTAGGCATGGAAGGCCTAACAATGTGGATTCCTTGGAAAGGATAACAGAAGAGAAAGTTTCTTTTTGTTTTACCTGAATAAGGTTCTGCGCTGTTTGAACCTGAGAAGCACTACCTTTGATCTCCACAGTTATCTCATCCGGCATGCCTCTGCTTTCCTGGACGGTAAGGATAGCACCACTTGTTCGTCGTATATATGCAATAGTTACTCCTCCCACCCCGATGATATCCTCAGCATAAGACAAAGGAATTTGCATTGTTTGTGTCACCTGTCGAATGATATATCAGTAATGGCAGCAGATAATAAAATAAAAAAAACTGATTATTATTATTTTAGCATAATATTTCTAGGGATCAAATTTCGCCTATGTAAGGGATCACTCGTGTATGGCTGGCTCGGATAAAAGAAAAGATTGCATTAAGCTTCCCACAAACAGCGTAAAACTTTGTATGACTTATCTATCATGAATTCTACAAATTATAAGCATTGACATTCCTTGTTAGTGACACACTTCACAACTCGAACACAATGAAAAATAAGCAAGAGCCTTTACATTTTTATCTAAACGTAGTGAATCAATTATAGAGAGGGTTCCCACATTATAAATGAGAATATGGGTAAAAAAGTTAGTTACACTACATTATTACCCGAATGTAGTGAACAAGTTACAGTGAGAATCTTCACATTTTTAGCATGTGCGAAAGCTAGTCCTTGATAATAAGATTAATATTGGTACTTATATTGGAACATTGACCATCAATAAAGATGGTAGATACTATGGTTCGAAGAAAGATTCACATTCTATGTTTACAAGAGATAAAGTGGGTTAGAGAAAAAGCAAAGAAGATTGAGAATATAGGTTTTAGATTATGGTACTTAGAAAAGGAAAATGTTTGAAATAAAATTGATATTATTATAATTTTATAAATAAAGATTTAAAGGATAGTGTAGTAGATAAAATGATATGATGACCGAATTATGATAGTGAAATTAGTGTTAGGAGTAGAGGCTTTAAATATAGTTTGTACTTATGCACCCAAAGTAAGATTAGAGACAGTATAAAGAAGGCCTTTCGGAAGGAGTTAGACAAAGTAATTCAAAGAATTTCACAAAAGGAGATCATTTGTTTAGGAAACTTAAATGGACGAAAGAAGTATTAGGATATCAAGGTATTCACGAAAACTATAGTTTTGGTATATAAATAAAAAGGATAGGGAGATTTTAAATTTTGCTGTGGCTTTGGATCTCTTTATAGCCAATACAATTTTCAAAAAATGAAATGAATATTTAATTATTTATAAGAGCAACTTGTCACAAAAATAAATTGATTATTTTATTTATAAGAAAAAAAGAATTATCATGTTATAAGATTGCAAGGTAATTATAAGAGAAAACTTACATACTCAACATCGACTTTTAGTAATGGATTTGGATTTGAAAGTACAAAGGTAGACAAAGAAGAATAGAGTCAATAGAACTATTCACACTAGAAGGTGAAACCTCAAACGTGAGAAAGAAGAAATATTTAAACATGAGGTTTTTCAAGGAGATCTTTAAATTATGTAGGTATAGCTTCTCATATGTGAAACAATATGGCTATACATATTAGAGATGTGACAAAAGATATGTTAGGCGAATCTAAGAGAGGCGTACCAGCACAAAAAGAAGTTTGGTGGCGGAATGAAGTGGTACAAGATAAAATCAAGGCAAATAAGGCATGTTACAAATTGAATTATGTCAAGAAGACTAGTGAAACTTGCGAGACTTATAAGAAAACAAAGAAGAGAAAAATGTCATTAGTGAAGCAAAAGCCAAAATTTGATAAAATTTATATAAAAAACTTAATTCAAAAGAATGTGAAAGAAATATTTTTAGAATAGCAAGGCTAAGAAAACTAAGGATCTTCCCTTCGTTAGATGCATCAAAGATGAGGATGACAAGATTTAAGTAGCGAACGATGATATAAAATAAATGAAAAATTATTTCTATAAATTTTTTAATGAAAATACAGATGTTAGTATTAGCTTAAGAGAGGTAGCCAAATCAAAAAAGTATATAAACTGTAATTTTTATCATCGTATTCAAAATAATGAAGTCAAAGAGGTTCTTAAATATGTGTTGTAGGATCAAACAATATTCCTATAAAAATATGAAAAATCTTAAGAGAGATAGAGCTTACTTGTCTCACAAGTCACAAGACTACAACAAAAACAACTAAGCCTTTTCCCATACTAGATGGGGGTCTGCTACATGGATTCTTTGTTTCCACATAGCCCTATCATGTACTATATTAGCAATTAACTCAATAGAAGCCAGATCATTCTTTATTGTTTCATTCCAACACTTTTGTAGTCGTTGTCTACCTCTTTTAATTCTTTCAAAATCTAGATTTTCATACTTCTTATAGGCCCTTCTTTTAATCTTCTTTCTATATGTCCAAACCATCTTAAACAATATTCTCTCATTTTGTCATCTTGTACATGATGATTAACTGTCCAACAATCATAACCGTAAAACATGACAGGTCTAATTATTGATCTATAATATTTACCTTCTAACTTTAATGGTATCTTCTTGTCACAAAAAATGCTCCTCTTAATTTCTATGTCCTCTGAAGTAACCAAATGATCAAACCTACATTCTATATATTCTGTCTTTGTTCTACTAAGTCGGAAGTTTTTACTTTCTAATGTTTCTCTCAATAGTTTCAATTTTCTGTTAACTTTTTCCTTAGATTCCTCCACTAACACAATGTCATCTACAAATAACACACACCAAGGTACTTACCAAGGTACTTCATCTTGAATATGTTTTAACTCATCAATCACCATTATAAATAAGTATGGACTTAAAGTTAATCCTTGATGTAACCCAATATTAACTTCAAAGAAGTATGTCATTCTATCATGAGTTCTTACACATGTTTTTGTGTCATCGTACATGTCTCTTATAAGGTTTATGTATGTCAATGGGATTTATGTATGTGAAGGTCTTTCTTCTGTGATCTACAACGTTTCATAAGACGTTTGAAAAGGTGAATCGCTTCAATAATAGATTTGTCTAGAATAAATCTTAATTGGTTCTCGGTTGTAATTGATACTTATCTTAACCTACATTTGATAATTCTTTCCCATAATTTCATGGTATGGCTCATTAACTTGATACTTCGATAATTCGCACAATTCTGAATGTCTCCCTTGTTCTTGTATATGGGTATAAGTGTAGTGTACTCGCTCTCCATTCCTCGAGCATCTTTTGGTTGCTCCATATTTCATTAAATAGTCCTATGAGCCAAGTGATTCCTGTCTCTTCTAGGATTTTCGAAACTTCTATAAGAATATTTTCTAGTCCAGATTTATCACTTATTCATATGTTTAACAGTCTCTTTGACTTCATTCTTTTGAATACGTCAGTAGAAATTGTGATTTATATACTTTTTTTATTTGACTAACTCTTCTTAAGCTAATACTAACATCTTTATTTTTATTAAAAAACTTATAAAAATAAAATTCACTTATTTTTTATATCATTTATAACTAGAACTTTCTCATTCTCGTCTTTGATGCATCTAACAAAAAAAAGATCCTTAGTCTTCTTATCTCTAGCCCTATCTATCCTAAAATTATCTCTTCCACCCTCTTTTGAGTTGAGTTTTTTATATAAATCCTCTCAAATTTTAGTTTTTGCTTTATTAACTCTCATTTTTGCTTTTCTTTGCTTTCTTATAACCCTCTAGAGTTTCACTAGTCTTCTTACCACAATGTAATTTGTAACATGCCTTCTTTGCCTTGATTTTATCTTCCACCACTTCACTCCACCCTAAGTAGTTAATAGCGCGCTATAACGTATTAGCGGCCAGAGAACCGCTATATCGCTGGAAGATTTGCAAGCGACCTTCTTTAGCAGTCTGCTATATCAAGAATAGCGTAAAAGATGGTTTATCAATGCTTATTTTGTTATATTTTGACTTGATTTACTTGCACAGGTTGATAAATGCTTGTTTTGTTGTTTGTTTATTTGTATAATGATTTATCATAATAGCTAAAAGATGTATTTTCAGAATAATAATGTATATCTCATCAAGTATTGTAGCTATCAAAGCTATGTTAGTGTCCTATAAAGGGATACATATGGTGACTCTTGGAGATGTAAAAAGTCATTTGTGTAAACATGTTAGCTTATTTTGTTATATTTTGACTTGATTTACTTCCACAGGTTGATAAATATTTATTTTGTTGTCTGCTTATTTGTATAATGATTTATCATAATAATTAAAAGATGTATTTTCAAAATAATAACGTATATCTCATCAAGCGATGTCGAAGCTATGTTAGTGTCCTACAAAGGGATACATATGATGACTTTTGGAGATGTGAAGTCATTTGAGTAACCTTGTTAAATGAATAAAATGGTCATAAGAAAACCTCTACATGGGGAGGTAATATGCCAAATTGAAGTATGAGATCTTAGCCTTAATTTATAAAGCTTTGTTTATAAAAGCCTTGCATGCAAAAAAAAAACATACAAGTTTATCACAGTGTTTGTTATGATTATGTCGAAGAGTTAGACCTCTTTTTTTGTAAGACGAGTAAGAGTTTTTTTTGCAGGCAATTGTTAGTGTCCTTTGTATCCATACTTGAGCCGATAAGTATAATATATATCAGTTTCTTTTACTTATTCTGGCTAATGTATGCCTAATGTATAGAATAATTTGGTTACATTTATGTTTTTGTTTTTAAATATAAGTTTAACAATTCAATATGCATATGCCATGTGAAATTTATTGTTTGTCTTCTTAAAATTTGTTTATTTAGTTTGATAAAGTAGTAGTTATGTGTTTCTTGATATTTCTTAGAAATTAGAGAATTCATTATATATATATATATATATAATTTTTTAATAATAAATAAAAGTGTACCGCTAAATCCGCTATATCCCCACTACCGCTATATTAGGGTCAATCGCTCACAGCCCGCTAACCGCTATTGGTAACATAGACTCCACTAGAAAGCATTTTTTGTGATGGTACACCTCCCTTAGATTCACGTAATACATCTTCTTTTACTTTCCTAATATGTATAACCATATAAATATATCTTCTTTCTCGCTTTTGAAGTTTCACCATTTAGTCCGAACAATTCGATATATTCTTTTCTTTTTTGTCAACTTTTTTACCTCTATCCATAAAATAGGTAAGCTTTCTCTTGATATTACCTTTCAATCTTTACAACACCATCTATCTTTTTCTCCTACAAACAAAATAATCAATTTGTGTTTGTGATAAGCCACTCTTATAAGTAATTAAATATTCATCTCATTTTTTTAAGATTGTATTGACCATAAAAAGATCAAATGCCATAACAAAATTTAAAATCTCCCTCCCTTATTTATATCCTCAAAACCAAAGTTTCCATGAATACCTTCGTATCCTAATGCCTCTTTACCGACATGTCCATTTAAGCCTCCTAAACAAAACATCTCCCTTTGTAGAATTCTTTAAATTACCTTATGCAACTCCATCCACGACATTTTCGCCCGAATGTAGTGAATCAACTGCAGAGAGAGTTCCCACATCATGACGAGTGTGGGTAAAGAAGTTAGTCCCGCTACATTGTCGCCCGAATGTAGTGAATAATTTTCACAGAGGGCCTTCGCATTTTTAATATGAACGGATGCGGGAGGTAAGGAAGCTAGTCCTAGATAACAAGATTCGTATTGGTTTTTGAAATATCGAAACATTATCCGGTAAGCTAACGGAGGTGGTAGATACTATGATTCGGAGAAAGATTCATATTCTATGTTTACAAGAGACAAAATGGGTTGGAGAAAAAGCAAAGGATATAAAGGATACAAGTTTTAAATCATGGTACTCAAGTAAAGAAAAGGCTCGCAACGGAGTTGGTATTATCATAAATAAAGATTTAAAGGATAGTATTATAGACATACAACGATATGGTGACCAAATTATGACGTTGAAATTAGTGTTAGGAGGAGAGGTTTTGAATATAGTTTAGGACTATAAGATAATATCAAGACAACTTTTTTAGAAGAGTTAGATAAGGTGATTCAAAAGATTCTACAAAGGGAGATGATTTGTTTAGGAGGAGACTTAAATGGACATGTCGGTAAAGAGGCATTAGGATATCAAGGTATTCATGAAAACTTTAGTTTTGGGGATATAAATGAGGAAGGTAAGGAGATTTTACATTTTGCTATGGCATTTAATTAGGAGTGAACATTTAATTACTTATAGGAGTAGCTTATCACAAACACAAATTGATTACTTTATTTGTAGAAAAAAAGATAACTCATGTTGTAAAGATTGCAAGGTAATTCTAGGAGAAATCTTAACCACCCAACGTCGACTTTTAGTTAGTTATGGATTTACAACAAAAAAATGGACAAAGAAGAAAAGAGTGCATCAAGCCATTCAGACTAAATGATGGAACCTCAAAAGCGAGAAAGAAGATATATTTAAACATAAAGTACTGCAAGGAGATGTTTGGAATTATGTTGGCACACCCTTTGATATGTGGAACAATATGGCTATACATATTAGGAAAGTTGCGAAAGATGTGTTAGGTGTATCTAAGGGAGGTGTACCGGCACAAAAAGAAGCTTGGTGGTGGAGTGAAGTAGTACAAAATAAAATCAAGGCAAAGAGGGCATGTTACAAATTACATTATGCTAAGAAAACTAGTGAAACTTTAGAAGCTTATAAGGAAGCAAAGAATTGAGCCATACTATGAAATTGTGAGAAAGAATTATCAAACGTAGGTTAAGACAAGTATCAAGTATAGCAGAGAACCAATTTGGATTCATGTCAGGAAGATCTACTGTTGAAACGATTCACCTTTTGAGATGTCTTATGGAACATTTTAGAGCAAAAAAGAAAGACCTTCACATGATATTTATTGATCTAGAAAAAGATTATGATAAGGTATCGAGAGAGGTTCTTTGGAGAACTTTGAAAAAAAAGGTATCTCATTGACATACATTAACTTTATAAGAGACATGTACGATGGTACAAAAACATGTGTGAGGACTCACGAAGGAATGATAGACTTCTTTGAAGTTAATATTTGGTTATATCAAGGATCAACTTTAAGTCCATACTTATTTATAATGGTGATTGATCAGTTAACAAAACATATTCAAGATGAAGTACCTTGGTGTATGTTATTTGCAGATGACATTGTGTTCGTGGAGGAGTCTATGGAAAAAGTTAATTGAAAATTGGAACTAAGGAGAGAAACATTAGAAAGCAAAGGCCTCCGACTTAGTAGAAGAAAGACAGAATATATGGAATGTAAGTTTGATCATTTGTTTACCTGAGAGGACATAGAAATAAAAATTGGCACACATTGCATCCCCCAAAAGGAAAGTTTTAAATACCTAGGATCAATTTTTCATAGTGATGGAAGAATTGATGGAGATGTTACACATATAATTAATGATGGTTGGTTAAAATGGAAAGGAGCATCAGATATTCTTTGTGATAAGAAGATACCATTAAAGTTAAAAGGTATATATTATAGAGCAGCAATTAGGCATGTCATGTTTTATGGTTGAGTATTGGGCAATTAATCATGAACATGTACAAAATATGTCTATGACAAAAATGAAGATGTTGAGATAGATGAGTGGTCATAAAAGAAAAGACCGTATACATAATGAGGTTATTAGAAACAAATTAGGAGTGACACCAATAGAGGATAAAATGAGAGAATTTCGTTTAAGATGGTTTGAACATATAGAAAGAAGATCAAAGGAAGAGCATGTAAGAAGGTATGAAAAACTAAATTTGGAAAGTATTAAAAGAGGTAGAGGACGACCACAAAAGTGTTAGAAAGAAACAATAAAAAATGATCTAGCTTATTGTGAGTTAACTGCTAACATGACACACAATAGGGATATGTGGAAACAAAGAATCCATGTAGTCGACCCCGTCTAGTATGGGAAAAAGCTTAGTTGTTGTTGTATGTAACTCCTTCCAAAAAGCCTTCTTTATACATCTTCTAATCTTACTTCGGGTGAATAAATACAAACTATATTCAAAACTTCTACTCCTAATTTCACTGTCATGTGGTCACCATATCTCCGTATCTACTATTCTATCCTTTAAACCTTTATTTATAATAATATCAACTTTATTTTGAGTCATTTCCTTTCTTGAATATCATAATTTAAAACTTATATTTTAAATCTCCTTTCCTTTTTCTCCAACCCACTTTGTCTCTTGTAAATATAGGATACAAATCTTTTTCCGAATCATAGTATCTACCACCTCCATTACCTTACCGAACAATATTATGATATTCCAAGAACCAATACGAATCTTATTATTTAGGACTAACTTCTTTATCACATGCATTCATCCAAGCTGAAAATGCAAAGACCATCTCTACAATTTGTTCACTATATTCGAGTAACAATATAGCAAGACTAACTTCTTTACCACACCCGTTCATGATGTGCGAACCCTCTCTACAATTGATTTACTATATCCGAGTAAAATGTGGAGGCTTTTGCTTACTTTTCACAACATTTAGGCTTTGTAGTGTGTCACTAAGAGGAGACATCCCAACGCAATGCTCATAATTTGTATAATCCATGATATAAAAATTTGACAAAATTTTACGCTCGTTGTGGAAAGCCTAACACAACCCTCCTCCTTTATCAAGGCTTGGAACAGGCCATGTAAGGGTGATCCCTTAGATGGGTGAAGTTTTTAAAAGAGTGCAACATGAGGAATTCCCAAGAGGTCACCCATCCCAATACTACTATCGCCCAACGCAATGTAGTGTGTAGAGCAGACGCTCCAACATAATTTGTATAATCCATGGTATAAAAATTCGACAAAATTTTACAATGGTTGTAGGAAGCCTAAGGCAACCCTCTTTCTTTATCCAGACTTGGGACAAGTCGTGCAAGGGTGATCCCTTAGATGACCAAAGTTTTTTAAAAGAGTGCAACATGAGGACTTCCCAGGAGGTCACCCATCTTAGTGATACTCTTGCCCAAGCACGCTTAACTTCAGAGTTCTGATTGGATCCGGTGCTTTAGTTCTAGTATGATTGCCCAAACACGAGGACTTATCTCAAAGGACTATTTAATGAAATATAAAAAACCCAAAAGATGTCTCAGGAATTGAGAGCGAGTAGATTTATACCCATATATAAGAACAAGGAAGACATTCAGAATTGTATAAATTATCGAGGAATCGAGTTAATGAGCAATACTATGAAATTATGGGAAAGAATTATCGAATGAAGGTTAAGACAAATATCGAGTACAACAGAGAATCAATTCGGATTCATGCCCAACAAATCTACTACTGAAATGATTCACCTATTAAGACGTCTTACGAAATATTTTAGAGCAAAAAAAAAAACTTCACATGATATTTACTCATTTAAAAAATTGGAACTATGAAGGGAAATGTTAATAGAAAATTGGAACTATGAAGGAAAACGTTAGAAAATAAAGACTTCTGACTTAGTAAAACAAATACAAAATATATGGAATGCAATTGTGACCGTTTAGATACTTCAGAGGACATAGAAATTAAGATTGACATACATTGCATCCCTCACAAAAGATGTTTGTTGTAGAAATGAAGATGTTGAGATGGATGAGTGGTCACGGAAGAAAAGACCAAATTACACAATGAGGTTATTAGAAACAAATTGAAAGTAGCACCAATAGAGAATAAAATGAGAAAAACTTATTTAAGATGTACAAAATATGCATGTACAAAAGATGTAACAAAAATGAAGATGTTGAGATAGATAAATGGTCACACAATAAAAGACCATATAAATAATTTCTAAATAAAGAAATTAGAAACAAATTAGAAGTAACACCAATAGAGGATAAAATGAGAGAAAATTGTTTAAGATGGTTTGGACACGTAGAAAAGCGACCAAAAGATGCTCCCATAAGAAGATATGAAAAACTAGATTGTAAAAATTTTAAAAAAGAAAGAGAACGACCGAAAAAAACAACAAAGAATGATCTAATTTATATTGAATTAACTGGAAACAAAGAATCCATGTAGCAGACATTTGCACGGTATTCCTAAGAGACTTCTGGAGGCTGGTGTTAACCAGAAAGAAGAAAAACTAAAATATATCTGGAAGATTATTACACGCTTCAAAAGACATTTGCACGGTATTCCTAAGAGACTTCTACTAAATAAGCTGAGCACCAAGAACAATCACGAAACTAGAGATGCATATGTTCAATTGATGCTATACAACTGGAGTTTCATCCCCTATAAATGTTCAAAGCACGATTTTATTTTCTATTGATGCTATACAAACTTTCCTCTAATAGCATCCTTATCTATCCTGTTTGGCAACACTTATCCATCTCGAGATAATCATTTGTACTACCAACATATTCAGCACATGCTTTGATACTTGGCTGCACAAAACTTGTCATTTTACGAACATTGTGGGCCTTACAGCTGTTTTAAATGTTTACGCCTATTCAAGGGATATATTTTTTGCCACAAAAAATGCATGTTCCACCTCTCTATCTTAACCAATCGGCATTAATTTCAAGTGTCAGCATTCCATTGATTCTTCTATTTTCTTGGAATAATGACTCTGTACAGGGAAGTCTCTAGGGAATGCAATTTGTATCATCACCGTCAATGAAAATATCAAACATGCATCCCATATATTTTTCACTGTCGCTCAAAATATTAAACATGTATCCCATATATTTTGCCTCTATTCTACTCTGTTGAAAATCTTTTATTTCTAAGGCTCTTTTTTCTGGCAGTTCCAGTTTTATATCAAGTTATCCCATCCACCAAACATTATCAGCAAATAATACCCACTACGAACGTGATTATTAGAACATCCGTAACCAAAGAGACACCACTTAGCGTGGACCCATTATTTATTAGTATGAAAATAATAAGTTTTGAAATTAAAGGTAGAAGTTAATTATAAGAGAAAACATTTAGTAGTGCTTGCAAAAGGAGAAAACGGATGATATGGTTAAGATACAACAATAACTAAGCCTTTTCCCATACTAGATGGGGTTGGCTACATGAATTCTTTGTTTCCATAAAGCTCGATCTTGTGCCATGATAATGACTACTGATAATGATCATGTTGTACCACTGGAAAGAAAGAAACGGACAGGAAAAATTTTCAACTGGAAATAGCATGGAGACAATGACAATCAGTTACGAAGAAGCACATTTTCAAAAAATTCACCCAAAGCCTTAAAAGAAACAGATTTTCTACAGACAATTGGCCACAAGTGGCATTAGATTTTGGATCTTCGGAGAACAATCAATTTCAAAAGTGAACTAAGACACTCACGAACAATATATACACCTTCTAGTTTATAAAGATTGAGCCCAAAAGCTAAACCTACGGCATTAAGCTATGAATAAGAGGAGCTAGTATTCAAGCAGCAACTCCAAGGTTTCCGCCTAAAAGAAGGGAAACAACAAATTACACTTTTGAGATTCCCTGTTTCTGCCCAATATATACATAATATACTGCCATTTTCCCGTTTCTTAGATTTTTGAGATTCGCTGTTTCCCGTGTCCCGTTTTCATATTCATTTCCATTTCCATGCAACATAGACTACGGAACTTCCAGCACATCAAAGGAGCCAACTCCTCACAGCCATCTAATGCAGCAACAAGAAGGTATATACCATTACCATGAATAATTACAAAAGCACGAAGAAGAAAGACCAGATGAAAGACCAATACTTTAAGAAAAAGTAAGCCAAAGAAACATCAAGTGACTATGCAACACAACAAGATTACCTGCGTAACCAAAGCAGCAGCTGCACGCCCTAATGTTGTAGATCGTAATCCACCAAGTGAAGACTCTTGGCCATAGGCTGACAATCCATGATGTTGTGAATCTATCTGTGCTCCACGGTCAAGATACAAAGAATCTCTCTTCAGATAATCTCCTCCTATTCCAACTTGTGAGGTAGTATGCGGAATACCATGAGTGCTTTCAACCCAGGTGTCTGCCATACGATCTTCAGCAGCAGGTGTGTTATACTACCAAATGCACCACACAAAAGTGTCAGCAAGTCTCCAAACTAATGGACTGCCAAAAATAATGACCAAAAAGGCTTACACTTCTCTCAAACAAAGGAATAACACTTTGATCAACCAAAAACTTGCGTAGATGTCCAACAGATGCTTCCAGGGCTTTATACACTTGCAAGGTTTCTCCTTGTATGTCAAGGACTCTCTCATCTGATGTAGCATAAGGTGGAGTCTCCTCTGTGACAAGATGTACCAAACATCACAGGTTAGGAATCCACATATTTTAACCAGGAGTCCAATTCATAACTATACTTTTAAATTTTGTATTACGAAGGCTTAGCAAACTTCCAAGAAGTCATTGGGAATTTGGGATGGTAACACCCACAGACATACAGCCAGCACAACAAGGAGAGCTTAAAGTTGCTCAACATAACATGAATACCTAGACATCACTTCTTACAACCAAGACACTGGTGACTTTGTGCCATGGTAGCTTCATTCCCTCAGACGTAGTCCTGCACATGCAGAATACTGACTCTATGCTGTCATTTGTCCAATACACGGTTACTGAAGAGCCAAATGGAAAAGGCTGGAAGGTTGACTTCATCTCCTTATACTCCAAAATGTCACTGATTTTGACGCTAGAGCAGCCAGGATAGTGGAAATAAGATGGCTCTGTCTGCAACAAGGCCAGAGCTCCCCACTAAAAGCTATCATAGAAGGCCTGGTCTTGGACCGCCAAAAGTTCAAAGTTTTCAGTGAGAGGATGATCTAGGCGTTTGGCTGCTGTATTGGCCTGCCATTGTGGATCGGTATAAGAAGAGGGGAATCATTTGTATGTTGGTGTCACGTGGAATGGACTAAATCAGGAAACATGGATAGTTCGGTCTTCACTCTTCAGTAACAACCAAAGGCCCCTGAGTCCTCAAAGGCAAAATGTACAACCCTGGCCTTTTACCAGATAATTTAAAACATCTAAGAAAATATATAATAGTCTACCTGCAGGCAATACACGCATATGGGCACCACTGCTCTCCTGTATGGACTTTATCAAGGAGCCCTGCTTCCCAATCAAACTAATTGCTTGCGATGAAGCAACCAACATACGAAGTGAACAAGGGAAAGATGCGACTGAAATCCCACCACCACCTTCCCCCTCAGTAAGTCCAGTGATACGTTTGAAGATTCGTAAAGCTGCATCCATAGCAGGTGAGACCTTTGCATCTGGTTCTTCCTTTCCATATACCAAAACCTGATTACAGATGCAAATTGTCAGTTTCTCAGGATATTAAGTGCTGTAATTCCAACCAAACATACATAGATACTATAAAAAGTTCTCATTATTATTATATATATGTATAAGTGCCAGAGAATCACAAGCTAGATTGCCTTCTGAACACTATAGTGTACAGGCAGCTAGTCCCAAACAAGGTAATGGATGTTCTTCGGATGATCTTCAACCATGTTGTGTCAAGTCAGATGCAATATTCTGTCCATTGAACAAGAAAAAACCTTCCTAGGATCTTCATTCTTCTCATCTGAAAGTACTATTTACTCCACTCAAAGAATGCTCAAATTCATGCAGCTAATTGATATGGTTCTTATGATCATTAAGGTCATAAATATTTCTAAAAGATATTTGTTACCTGTACCTGGTGCATTATTTCCTCTCTTTGTGATGGTTCGTTGTCATTGTCTTCTAAGCGTGCTGTACGGTAACTATGGTTACATGCACAAAATCTCATATTTGCATTATTATAGAAATTTGTGGGTATCAGGGGTTCTTTTGAACCTCCCCAACCATGACCTTGGCTCTTGCCTGTCATGTAGCTTTTTATCTGGTTCAGGCCGACATATATATGATCTTTCTATTTTGATCAGTGGCAATAATACTTTTTATCAACAGACTGCATAGCATGTCGCCTTCTCTTTCTGCCACTGCAATAATACCACATGAAATACTTTTCTTTTCGAAGAATCTCGGTAGTTCTTGCAGTTATATCTGTCATTATGGGTTCCTGTTTTCCTCTACCTCTTTTGTCACCCAGACACTAAACGTCTAAGTCCTTGCTGTGGGAGAACAAACATAGTTGGTGCAGCAGCTACAGCATGAAGTTGATATTTACTCTACAAGAGGCCATGATCTTTTAAACAAGAACACGGGTGGATATAAAAGGTGCAGTGATAGATGTGAATGGTAAAATTGCTTTCCTTACACTAAAAATAGTCCTACAACTTTGTAGCTAAAGAAAAAGCCTGAAAGTACTGAAAAACAGAGACCTTGCTGCTAAAGCTAATTCAACGAAAACAAAACTATACTAAGTGTAACCATATTATACCAATCACTCTACACATTATAACATGAACAGAAAAAGCAATACCAGTGAACAACCACAACCACAACAAGAACAAAGCCTTTTCCCATAATAGATGGGGTTGGATACATGGATTCTTTGTTTCCATACAACTCGATCTTGTGTCATGCTGACAGTTAGCTCAACAAAAGCTAGATCATTCTTTATTATTTCCTTCCAACACTATTGCGGTCTTTCTGTTTCCTTTTTTAGCATTTTCATTATCCAATTTCTCACATCTTACTGAAACTTCCTTTGATCGTCTTTTCTTGTGTCCAAACTATCTTAAATGATTTTTCTCATTTTATTATCTATTGTTGCCGCTTCCATTTTTTTGTAACTTTATTATGAATACACTCTTTCCTTATGTGACCATATATCCATCTCAATATCTTCATTTTTGTCATGGACATCTTTTTGTGGTGTTGATGATTAACTGCCCAACACACAAAATCATATAATATAACGGGTTTAATTGATGTTCTATAGTTCTTACCTTCTACTTTTAATGGCATTTTCTTGTCACGTAGAATACCGGATGCACCTCTTCATTTTAACCAACTTGCACTAATTTTATGCATAACATCTCCATCAATTTTTCATCGCTCTCAAAAATTGACGTTGGGTATTTAAAAGCTTTCCTTATCCACATTACTCAAAGGATCAAACCAACATTTTATATATTGTGTCTTTGTTCTACATAATTGAAAGCCTTTATTTTCTAATGTTCCTCTTCATAATCCATCTTTCATGTTAATTTTCTCCATAGACTCATCCACTAATACCATGTCAGATGCAAATAACTTACATAAAAAAAATCATCTTTAATATGCTTTATTAACTTGTCAACAACCACAGCAAATAAATGCATGCTTAAAACTAATCCTTGATATAATCCAATATTAATTTCAAAGAAATCTGGCATTCTTTATGAGTCATCACACATGGTTGTGCATCATCATACATGTCTCTTATGAGATTAATGTATATCAATTGAATATCTCTTTTTCAAGGTTCTCCAAAGATCATCTCTTAACACTCTATCGTAAGCTTTTTATATATCAAGAAATACCACACGAAGGTCCTTTTTTTTAGTCTAAATGTTGCATACAACGTCTCAATAGGTGAATAACCTCAATAGTGGATCTCCTTGATATGGACCTAAATTGGTAAGCTGTTGTACTCGATACTTGTTTTAACCTATGTTCAATAGTTCTTTCCATAATTTCATAGTATGCTCATCAAATTGATCCACAGATAGTTCGCATAATTTTGAATGTCTCCCTTATTCTTATACATGAGTATGGTTGTACTCTTCCTCCAATTCTTAGACATCTTTGGTTCTTTCATATTTCATTAAATAATCTTGTAAGCCAAGTTTATGGTTACATATTCTTCTTAGTTGATTAGCTCTTCCAAGATAATACAAGTACCTATATTTTTGTTCAAAAGCTTGTGAAAATAAATTTTTTATCTATTTTTGGTATCATCACTTGCTTCTAGGATCTTCTCATTGTTATCTTTGATACATCCAACAAAAACAAGCCTTAGTTTTCATATCCCTAGTCTTAGTTATCTCAGAAATCTTTTTTCCCTTCTTTTGAGTCGAGCTTTTTATATAAATCCTCTCAAATTTTGGTTTTTGCGTCAGTAACAGCCTTTTTCCTTCTTTCTTTACCATCTTTTAAGCCACCTGTGAGCACCCACATAAAAGAAATTCACATAGCTCTGGACACTGATATTTAAACCACTAAACAAAATTCACATAGTGTAAGGGACAGATATTAAGTTTGCAGACCTCTGCATGCGAATCTAGAATACCCTTCACTACCAACATGATAACATCGTTATTCAAAAGCATGCACTTGAGTCTTGAATATCATTAGCTTGGAATCAAACAACAAATTACCAAGCAAACCACGTCATCCAATCAAAAAACAATTTAGAACATAAAACCAAGGAAGACAAATGGCAATTCTTGGAACACAAAGACCAACTATCAATATGACAATACACACCATGTGACCCAATCAAGAACAGAATACCAAGAAGCAAATATGACAGTTCTCGAGAACAGAAGAGCCGGGCTATCAATATGACAATACACACCAAGTCACTCAATAAGGAACAGAACACCATGAAACAAAATATGACAATTATTGGAACAGACACAAAGACCAACTTTCAATATGATAATACACACAATGTCACCCGAGCAAGAACCGAACACCAAGAAGCAAAATATGGCAATTTTTGGAACAAACACAAGGGTCAACTATCAGTATGACAATACACCCCCATGTCACTCAACCAAGAACAGAGCACCAAGGAGAAAAATATGACAATACCGAGAAAATAAAACATTCCTTTGAAAAAAAACACAGTAAAAGAAACCCAAGAGAAGAGGAATAAATGCAGTGAAGAAATTCATGGCAATGTGCTGAAGGAAAGAGAGATGTAGCACGGACAATGCGCTCGGTGGAGCCCATGGGTCCTTCGAGGATGCGAATCCGAGCCCTAGTTTCTTCACACATCTTCCTGATGAGCTCTCCTTTGCGACCGATTATGCTCCCCACCTTCGTCACGGGCACGATGAGTCGGAACACGCTATGCCCGGGCCAAGAAGGCCACCGTTTCTCCCCTCCGGCCGCCGCCAGAGACGCCGTCGTCGCCGGAGCTTCGGCCTCGTCAGCTGGCTTCTCTTCCTCCTCCTCTTCCTCAGCTTCGCCGTCGTTTCCAGAATCCGACACGGCCGAAGGAGAGTCCTCGGCCTGAATCTGTTCCTCCTCCTTCCCCGTGGCTCCCGCCACCACCGCTGCCGCCACTTCCTCGCTGCTGGAATTCGCCATGAGAGAGGGAGTAGCGAGAAAAGCCCTAGGTGCGAAGAGAGAGAAATGAAAGAGAGAGTAGCGGGAAAAGCCCCAGGTGCAAAGGGAGAGAAACGAGAGATGCCAAGATGGGCGCGGGTCAAGACCTTCACTGGTGTTCCCTAGATGCCGTTCATTGATGGTGATAGACGGCTGAAGGTAAAAATATTTCCTCGGGTATATTTAGTCCATCAGGCTGCCGTTCATCTGAGAAATTTTAACGGTTTGGATGAGTTCTTTTGTGCCCACATAGAACAATAGGAGATACCTTCATGTCGAATGAGGATTGAACTTTTATATTTTATTAAAAAATCTACTTTAATACTTTGTATACAATTATCAACAAAAATAGCTCGTCACATTTCTTACAAACTCCGAATAACAAAACCAAAATAGACTTCATTTAAAATACAACAACTATATTTTTTTAACAAAGATAAAACTTTGATCAAAGAAAAAGTAGGCTTTACAGATAGACATTAAAACAAAAAATGATAAGTGATCTAAGACGAAGGCCAATTGAAATTAGCATATTAGCTTATGCAAGAACACCGTCAACCTATTTGCCAAGGCTTTCACAACTTCTTATACAAGAAGAACTTGGTTAGAGAGATTGGCCGGAGGCCCTTTAAGGTGTTTGAATCGTGGTGCTAGGCTCCTAATACTGCAAGCTTAAACACACATGGGCTTGTAATTATAGTTACGAGAAACGTGTTGGATAATTTAGAAATTAAAGATGTTGAAGTTGGTTGTATGAGAGAGAGATTGTGGATGTCTTTGGAGCCGAATCGTTTCATCATTGTTGATATAATTAAAAAATTGTACATTCAAAACAAACACTAAACAAACAAAACATATCACACAATGCCTTTAAGGCATGGATAAAATAAACTTTCTTTAAACACATTTGATCGTCATAGGATTCATTTTTTGAGAGAGTGGCTCTTGGCAAATTTCTTGAAAGATACATTGAAGATCACTTGACTAGTTTTGCACGAACACAACCAAGCTCTAAACATTAATAATGTTAGCATAATAATAATTTCTATTCTTTTTATACACATGAAAAATTAGTAAATATAAACTTAAAACTTATCTATGTGACTTGATTCTTATGTTTCATTGAATGATCTTATGTATGCACTATAACACATAATCACTTTACCAAGAAGTTGGCTACACCCATCTATTTAAACATGGTTAAGAGACTTGGTGAAGAGTCATCACATTTCATTTACTAGCACAAATATAAAATACTTATACAATCATATATATATATATATATGAAATCTCACTCGGTTTACTATAAATAAATAAAGTAAAATAACAAACATATATGTATATATTTGCATAACTCCACCTATGTAAGGGATCGCCCTTGCATTGCCTGTCCCAAGTCCGGATAAAGGAAGAGGGTTGTGTTAGGCTTCCGACAGACAGCATAAAACTTTGTCGAATTTTTATAACATGGATTACAAAAATTATGAGTATTGCTTTGGGGTATCCCCGCCTAGCAACACGTTGTTGAGCCCGAATGCAGTGATAAGTAAGTAAGGGCCACTACATTTTCACCCGAATGTAGTGAATCAACTACAGAGAGTGTTCCCACATCATGACGAGTGTGGGTAAAGAACTTAGACCCGCTACATTGTCCTCCGAATGTAGTGAATAATTTTCAGACAGGGTCTCCGCATTTTGAATATGGACAGATGCGGGGGGTAAGGAAGCTAGTCCTATATAATAAGATTCGTATTGGTTTTTGGAATATCGGAACATTATTCAATAAGCTAATGGAGGTGGTAGATACTATGATTCGAAGAAATATTCATATTCTATATTTACAAGAGATAAAATGGGTCAGAAAAAAAACAAAGGAGACAGAGGATAGAGGTTTGAAATTATGGTACTCAGGTAAAGAAAAGGCTTGAAATGGAATTAGTATTATCATAAATAAAGATTTAAAGGATAGTGTTGTAGACATACAACAATATGGTGACCGAATCATGATGTTGAAATTAGTGTTAGGAGCAGAGGTTTTGAATATAGTTTGTGCTTACGCAGCCCAAGTAGGACTAGAAGATAGTATAAAGACAACTTTTTGAGAAAAGTTAGATAAGGTAATTTAAAAGATTCCACAAAGGGAGATGATTTATTTAGGAGGAAACTTAAATGAACATGTCGGTAAAGAGGCATTATGATATCAAGGTATTCATAGAAACTTTGGTTTTGGGGATATAAATGAAGAAGGTAGGGAGATTTTAAATTTTGTTATGGCATTTGATCTCTTTATAGTCAATACAATCTTCAAAAAACGAGATGAACATTTAATTACTTATAAGAGTGGCTTATCACAAACACAAATTGATTATTTTATTTTGTAGAAAAAAAGATAGAGGGTGTTGTAAAGATTGCAAGGTAATTCCAGGAGAAAGCTTAACCACCCAACATCGACTTTTAGTTATGGATTTACAAATAAAAAAATGGACAAAGAAGAAAAGAGTGCATCAAGCTATTCGGACTAAATGGTTGAACCTCAAAAGCGAGAAAGAAGATATAAACAATAACAACAACTAAGCCTTTTCCCATACTAGACGGGGTCAGCTACATAGATTCTTTGTTTCCATAGATCCCTATCGTGTGCCATGTTAGCAGTTAACTCACAATAAGCTAGATCATTCTTTATTGTTTCTTTCCAACACTTTTGTGGTCATCCTCTAGCTCTTTTAATACTTTCCAAATTTAGTTTTTCTAACATTCTAACAGGTTATTCTTTTGATCTTCTTTCTATAATGTCCAAACCATCTTAAACAATATTATCTTATTTTATCCTCTATTGGTGCCACTCATAATTTGTTTATAATAACCTCATTATGTATACGGTCTTTTCTTGTATAACCACTCATCCATCTCAACATCTTCATTTCTGTCACAAACATCTTTTGTAGATATTGATGATTAAGTGTCCAACACTCAGAACCATAAAACATGGCATGCCTAATTGCTGCTCTATAATATTTACCTTTTAATTTCAATGGTATCTTCTTATCACAAAGAATACATGATGCTCCTCTCCATTTTAACCAACCATTATTAATTATATGCATAATATCTCCATCAATTCTTTCATCACTCTGAAAAATTGACCCTAGGTATTTAAAACTTTTCTTTTGGGGGATGCAATGTGTGCTAATTTTAATTTCTATGTCCTCTAAGGTAACCAAATGATCAAACTTACATTCTATATATTCTGTCTTTGTTCTACTAAGTCGGAGGCCTTTGCTTTCTAATGTTTCTCTCCATAGTTCCAATTTTCTATTAACTTTTTCCTTAGACTCTTCTACTAATACAATATCATCTGCAAATAACATACATCAAGGTACTTCATCTTGAACATGTTTTGTTAACTCATCTATCACCATTATAAATAAGTATGGACTTAAAGTTGATCCTTGATGTAACCCAATATTAACTTCAAAGAAGTCTGTCATTCCTTCATGAGTCCTCACACATGTTTTTGCACCATCATACATGTCTCTTATAAGGTTAATGTATGTCAATGGGATACCCCCTTTTTCTAAAGTTCTCCAAAAAACCTCCCTTGATACCTTATCATAAGTTTTTTCTAGATCAATAAATATCATGTGAAGGTCTTTCTTTTTTGCTCTAAAATGTTCCATAAGACGTCTCAAAAGGTGAATCGCTTCAATAGTAGATCTGCCCGGCATGAATCCAAATTGGTTGTATGTTGTACTTGATACTTGTCTTATCCTATGTTTGATAATTCTTTCTCATAATTTCATAGTATGACTCATTAACTTGATACCTCGATAATTCGCACAATTTTGAATGTCTCTCTTGTTCTTATATATGGGTATAAGTTTACTTGCTCTCCATTCCTCGGCCATTTTTGGTTTTTCCATATTTCATTAAATAGTCTTGTGAGCCAAGTGATTCCTATTTCTCCTAGTATTTTCCAAACTTCTATAGGAATATTATCTAGTCCTACCGATTTACCACCCTTCATATGTTTAAGGGCCTCTTTGACTTCATTCTTTTGAATACGTCGGTAGAAATTGTGGTCTATATACTTTTTTGATGTGGCTAACTCTCCTAAGCTACGATTAACATCTTTATTTTCATTAAAAAGCTTATAAAAATAGTTTTTCTATCTATTTCTTATATCATCATTTGCCACTAAAATTTTTTCATCCTCGTCTTTGATGCATCTAACATAATTAAGATATTTAGTTTTCTTATCTCTAGCCCTAGCCATCCTAAAAATATCTCTTTCACCCTCTTTTGAGTTGAGTTTTTTATATAAATCCTCGCAAATTTTAGCTTTTGCTTCCCTCATGGCCTTTTTTGCTTCATTATTTGCTTTCTTATAAGCCTCTGAAGTTTCACTAGTTTTCTTAGCATAATGTAATTTGGAACATGCCCTCTTTACCTTGATTTTATTTTGTACTACTTCACTCCACCACCAAGCTTCTTTTTGTGCCGGTACACCTCCTTTAGATACACCTAACACATCTTTCGCCACTTTCCTAATATGTATAGCCATATTGGTCCACATATCACAGGGTGTACCAACATAATTCCAAACATCTCCTTGAAGGACTTTCTGTTTAAATATATCTTCTTTCTCGCTTTTGACGTTTCACCATTTAGTTTGAATAGCTCGATGCACTCTTTTCTTCTTTGTCTATTTTTTTATTTGTAAATCCATAACTAAAAGTCGATGTTGGGTGGTTAAGCTTTCTCCTGGAATTACCTTGCAATCTTTACAACATGCTCTATCTTTTTTTCTACAAATAAAATAATCAATTTGTGTTTGTGATAAGCCACTCTTATAAGTAATTAAATGTTCATCTCGTTTTTTGAAGATTGTATTGACTATAAAGAGATCAAATGCCATAGCAAAATTTAAAATCTCCCTACCTTCGTCATTTATATCCCCAAAACCAAAGTTTCCATGAATCCCTTGATATCCTAATGCCTCTTTACCGACATGTTCATTTAAGTCTCCTCCTAAACAAATCATCTCCCTTTGTGAAATCTTATGAATCACCTTATCTAACTCTTCCCAAAAAGTTGTCTTTATACTATCTTCTAGTCCTACTTGGGCTGCGTAAGCACAAACTATATTCAAAACCTCTGCTCCTTACACTAATTTCAACGTCATGATTCGATCACCATATCGTTGTATGTCTACAACACTATTCTTTAAATCTTTATTTATGATAATACTAACTCCGTTTCAAGCCTTTTCTTTACCTAAGTACCGTAATTTAAAACCTGTATCCTCTATCTCTTTTATTTTTTCTCCAACTCATTTTGTCTTTTGTAAACATAGAATATGAATATTTCTCCGAATCATAGTATCTACCACCTCCATTAGCTTACCGGATAATGTTCTGATTATAAGAACCAATACGAATCTTATTATCTAGGACTAGTTTCCTTACCCCCTGCATCCGTCCATGAGAAAGAAGATATATTTAAATAAAAAGTCCTTCAAGGAGATGTTTAGAATTATGCTGGTACACCATGTGATATGTGAAACAATATGGCTATACATATTAGGAAAGTGGCGAAAGATGTGTTAGGTGTATTTAAGGGAGGTGTACTGGCACAAAAAGAAGCTTGGTGGTGGAGTGAAGTAGTGAAAAATAAAATCAAGGCAAAGAGGTAATGTTCCAAATTACATTATGCTAAGAAAACTAGTGAAACTTTAGAGGCTTATAAGAAAGCAAATAATGAAGCGAAAAATACCGTCAGTGAAGTAAAAGCTAAAATTTGGAAGGATTTATATAAAAAACTCAATTCAAAAGAGGGTTAAAGAGATATTTTTAGGATAGGGATAGAGATAAGAAAACTAAAGATCTTAATTATGTTAGATGTGTCAAGGACGAGGATGAAAAAATTCTAGTGGCAAATGATGATATAAGAAATAGATGAAAAAACTATTTTTCTAAGCTTTTTAATAAAAACAAAGATGTTAGTATTAGCTTAGGAGAGTTAGCCAAATCAGAAAAGTATATAAACCACAATTTCTATCGATGTATTCAAAAGAATGAAGTCAAAGAGGTTCTTAAACTTATGAAGGGTGGTAAATCGGTAGGACCAAACAATATTCCTATAGAAGTTTGGAAAATACTAGGAGAAATAGGAATCACTTGGCTCACAAGACTATTTAATGAAATATGGAAAAACCAAAAGATGCTCGAGGAATGGAGAGTGAGTACACTTATACCCATATTTAAGAACAAGGGAGACATTCATAATTGTGCAAATTATCGAGGTATCAAGTTAATGAACCATACTATGAAATTGTAGGAAAGAATTATCGAACGTAGGTTAAGACAAGTATCAAGTAAAACAGAGAACCAATTTGGATTCATGCCAAGCAGATCTACTATTGAAGCGGTTCACCTTTTGAGACGTCTTATGAAACATTTTAGAGTAAAAAAGAAAGACCTTCACATGATATTTATTGATCTAAAAAAAGATTATGATAAGGTATCGAGAGAGGTCTTGTGGAAGAGCTTTGGAGAATAAAAGGAGTTTGTATCGCTTATATTCGAGCAATCCAAGATATATATGATGAAATTCTAGAAGCTAGTGTGTGGAAACTTAACGCGGTGGAAGTCAGCTACGAAAGATTTTTTCTATAACTATAGAAGCTATATCAAGGAGTCGACTTTGAGTCCATATCTTTTTATCTTTGTCTTGGATGTGCTTACTATACCATATCCAATAGATCGAGTGCCACAATACATACTTTTTGTAGATGATATAGTCTTAGTTAGAGAGTCGATAGAGGGAAATAAATGGGAAAGCTCGAACTATGGAGACGAGTTTTGAATGAACGTGGCTTAATGGCTTCCATCTAAGTAGGGAGTAAGACAAAATATATGGAATATAAGTTCGGTAAGAAAGCGTGCTAATGCTAGTTTAAGCGGTGAAAAATTGGAGACTATACCATACCACAAAGTACACCGTTTATGTATCTTAGGATCTATCCTTGCAAAATGACGGAGAGATAGAGGAGATGTAAACTATAGGATTCAAGGCTGAATAGATGAAATGTGAGGAGGTGCTTCGAGGGGTTATTTGTAATAGAAAATTGTTTCTCAAGCTTAAGGGTAGAATTTTTATCAACGAACATTTATAAGGCCAGCGATATTGTATAGTGCTTTGAATGTTGGGTAGTAAAAATCAACAAGAATATAAGATTAGTGTCACGAAGATGAGGATGTTGCGATGGATGTGTTGGTCCTCTGAGACGAGAGATAGGATTAAGAATAGAGTGCATTAGAGAAAAGGTAAATGTAGCACCTATTGTGGAAAAGATGAAAGAATCTCGTCTTAGGTGGTTTAGACATATAAAAAGAAGATCAAAAGAAGAACGTGTAAGAAGGTATGAAAAACTAAATTTAGAAAGTATTAAAAGAGGTAGAGGACGACCACAAAAGTGTTGGAAAGAAACAATAAAAAATGATCTAGCTTATCGTGAGTTAACTGCTAACATGACACACGATGGGGATCTATTGGAACAAAGAATCCATGAAGCCGACCCCGTCTAGTATGAGAAAAGGCTTAGTTGTTGTTGTATATGTATATATTTGTGTGGAAGTGTATATATATACAAATTCTTTTGTCTAATTATTGTTTCTTAAAGGACCAATGGACAAATCTATCGAGGTTCACATGTAAGAGAGAAAGAGAGAGTTAGAAATGACCGCTTTGAGCGAGCTTGCGAGTAACTTGAGCTGAATACCGGCACTGCAGGATCCCGCTGTTACATATTATGTGACAAAAAATTACACAAACAGAAAAGAAATCGTAACGTAATAAAGTCAAATATAAAGGGTGAACTGGTAAAATGAAGTAAAAGCTCGAGGCTCAAACCCGATCGGAACAAACGGACGACAATGAGCGAACCAACTCAAAGAAGCGCGACAGAACAAAGAGAGGCAGGTCAATTGCACCACCAGGCAACGGCGCGACGGTGCTTGGCGTGCTTTGGCGTTGATCTCCCGTAAGCAGCTTCCGGCGGTTCCATGGCTGACGCCATGTACGGTCACCTCCTGCCTCGCACCCATTTCTCTCCTCCCTTAGTCACCATCTTGGATTCCTCCCACTCCCGCTCGTCCCTCTTGTGGCCTCTCTCTTGCCGTCGTCGGCATTCCTCTTGGGAGAGCGTTACCAACAAAATTCGGCCCCCGTCGCTGCTCCCCCGCCTACGTCGCCGAGTTTTTTTCGCGGCGGGAGTAGCGCAAACGCGGCCCTCTCCGCCACAGGTACCGGGACCTGTCTTTATGCGTCTCTTCTTGGGCGTTTGGTCCATTCTCCTGTTTTCTTGTTCATCCGTTACTTGTTCGGTGCTAGGATTTTGTACTGAATTAAGCTTGTGAGCCTCTGAAGATTACTCTATTCTACTGTTATTTGTTTTAAAGGGATGAACATGTGATTAGGAAAGTGTTTCTTGCTTTGCTTTGTTGAAAGGAGTATTATTAATTCGAGATAACGTGCTTTTGGAACGAATACGGATTTCCTGGTGATAGGTAGATGCACAGCTTAGACTCTTTAGTGTGGGCCTGGATTAATGATCAAGGAATCACATCAATCCCATGTAGAGTAAGGTTCATGTTTTCATGTCTGAAATCTTGGAAGTGATGTTATAGATCCCTGGTTGCTACGTTTGGTTCCTGCAGGGAATTGGAATTCCCACCTGAGGAATGGGGAAGTCCATACAGAGAATTTCAAGAATCGAAAATTCAAATTTCTCATTGTAAAGTGAAATAAAAGCACGAGAATTTAAGTTAGAAGATTTCTAGATTTTCCTTTTCCCGCAGATCACTCCTATCCACACGCACCCAAAGTCTTTCTCTGACAAATGATTGTGAGCATAGATAGAAGGACATAATCGCATAATATAGATAGTTCTGTGTGGTTTCCCATCAAATTCTTTTCTTTGGGGATCAAACGGTGTCTATAGATACTTGTGCTTTTTGTCAGGATTATTGCATATACCCTATCACTGTGTCATTAATAAGGCACTCTCTATTGCATGTAGTGCAGGCAATGCCAACGTGGCTTGGAAAAGCTTAGTAAGAGAACATTGGGATCCATGTATTTGGTTTATTTGTTTCCTCTTTTGCACTAGTGATTTTACACACTAGTCCTTATCCTGATGATTCTTCACTGCATATGTGAACACCCATTTTTTTAAATTGGGAATGTTGGAAGGCATTGTGGGAAATGCTGATTGAGTCTAAGTTTCATGAGCATTAAGGTACCAAGTTTGGGGTCAATGTATGGCATTCCTGCACCGTAAAGATCTCTATGTAGGCCAATTATATGCGATGTTAAACAAATTTGATGTTGTTGCAGTAGCTTGATGAATGATTGATTACTCAATCTGTGAAAATTGTAGATTGTATTGCTTCTGGTATGGTGATGCTATTCCTAAGGGCCAAACCTCTCACCATTTCAATTTGAATCCATTTTCATTTTTAGAGTTTGTTTCACAAGGAAAATGATCAGGTTTTTGTCTGATCATAATGAAAACCATATGGTGTAGTTGAGTCACTGAACCCTTTCTTTGAAATTGCGTGGTCTTATGGACTTCCAGTCAAGTTATGCTATTGACAAAGTGTAAAGGATTCTTGGTCCGAGAAACTCTATGAATTGAAATAACTAGAAATGAGAGGACCCTTCAGAATCAAGTCAAAATTACTTGGCCTCCAACCAGGTACTGTTTTTCTTTTGGATATGAACTTCTCCATCGACAAGAACCATAATTTCATCAGATCGGTGGGTTTCAAAGAGATGCATTATTCTGGTGTTGTGGGAATTGTTCTTGTTTCCGGACGATCAAATTGTAACACTGTCTCCTAGTCAAGTTTGTAGAACTTGATCTCCAGTCCTTTTCTGCTGTTCTGCTGCATTCTTTTCCTTCTGTCCATTGTATGGTTTTGTTGGTCTAAGGGGCTTTTCAATGTCTCTTCAGCAGTCCCAAAGTGGTTTCTCTGTAGATTGCAAGAGGTGAAATTGGAACTTGAGCGTCAACAAACAAATCAAGATGCTATGTGTGCAGGATAGCACCAGAAATGCTGTTAATATGTTATGCATTTATGTGCCCTATGTTGGTCATGGTTGTGGCTTTTTCTTGCTTGGAAACAACTTGAGTTGAATTTTGTACTTCATTTAACTTGAAAAAGTTGATATGTTTTTCCTTAGGGAACTCTGACGCATAAGATTGCCATTTTATTGTCAGATTTGTCATGCTGCCGTAAAAGTTATGTCCTGTGGGATTTGAATCCTTGCAAATGTCATAATAATAAAATCATGCAAACCCTTAACTGAAAAATATCTTACTCAATTCTAATTAAATTTTGTATACTAAATCAATCGGTCCTTGTCTTCTCTTGAATTGTTCTTGTGATGACAGATAACAGTCTTTGAAAGTTTGAATTTTGGTCGAGTTCAACTAGTTTCTTGTTGTCTTAATGGATAACTTTGCTGTTTTACCAAATGCGTGTGTTTGACTATCTTGATAGACTCTTGATCTCATGACCCCCGTGAATGTATTAACTGTATACAAGTTTACTTTTGATGAATACTCACGTTAACTTTGTACCCTGCAGTCAGCCTTTACAGTGCCTTTATATAACCAAAATCTCAGAGTTTCATTTGGCATTAGCTATGATTCTTTTGGTTGGTTTACCATCTCCTTCCTAGATAGAATTAAGCCCAAAACTCCTTGTTGCAGGACATAGATGAAGATGAAAGTGAGGAAGAGTCTGACAATGGTGCTATAAATCAAGAAGCTGGGCCTACTTTGAGGAGCATCCTTGAATCTTACAAGGAGGCAATCCTTGGTGGAGATCTAAAGGCTGCTTCTGAAATTGAAACTACTCTTTACGTCTTTGAGAGTGAGAACAAAGCTCTGTCAAAGAAGATTGAAGATTTGTCTGCGGAATCATCATCAATGAAAGATAAATACCTTCGCATGAAAGCTGATTTTGAGAACTTCAGAAGGAGATCTGAGAAGGATCGATTGACATTGATGTCAGACGCCCAGGGAGAAGTCATCGAGAGCCTGCTGCCTATGGTGGACAACTTTGAGAGGGCCAAACAGCAAATCATTTCCGAAACTGAAAAGGAAAAGAAGATTGATGCTAGCTATCAAGGTATATACAAGCAGTTTGTGGAGATTATGAAAAGCCTTCGGGTTTCAGTGGTTGAGACAATTGGCAAGCCATTTGATCCTTCTGTAAGTCAAATCCTATATTTCGAGTTCTATTGTGTGCCTCACTTCCTATTGATTAGTTTGTTACTGCACATATATCTCATTGGACCGCATGCATTAGCCATTAGCATATGTTGATTATCATTAGTTATTGACACCTTGGTAGTTGGGCAGAAGAACACATGGGTTCTTGCTCTTTTTTCTTGTGTACTTGCGTCAATCTGCATCTATCTCATTTGTTCATTGGACTCTTTTTCCTTGTTTTTAATTTGCTTGCATATTTTGTTACTCTCTGAAGCTTCATGAGGCCATTGCACGTGAGGAATCATCCATTTACAAAGAAGGTATCATAGTTGAGGAGTTCAGACGTGGTTTCCTTCTTAAAGATCGGTTGTTGAGACCAGCCATGGTGAAGGTATCTGCTGGTCCAGGACCTAAGGAACCCCCCATCAGTAGTGAAAAATCTACGGAGAGGCCTGTATCAAATGTTGGGTTGGATGCAAATATATCACCTCAGGAAGAGCTGACTGGCAATAACTAAATTTTGCTTCTTAAGATTACTTTTTCTGGATAAAAAGTATGTGTACCAATTCAACGACTCTCTTTTGATCATTTGAAGATTACAGCAATAAGTACTCATTTATATCTTACAAACATGAGTAAGGGTTTCCTGATGGTAAGAAAGTCTTCAGAAATGATCTCGAGCCCACTCTGCATTACAAGAAAAAGTGTCGTTAGATTTGAATATGAGCCCAACTTCAAATCTAAGCTGCATCCAATTTTCAGCACATGCACCAGTTAGATTCATGATCTTTTTTTGAATAAATTCAGATTCGTTATTACATTTTAAACTGTTGCATAGGTTCGATATTTGACTAAACTAGAAGTGATCAGTTTTTTGGTTTACATTCATTCGTCTGTGAAGCATTCAATGAGAAGATCAAATGGCTCTTCATGTACCTTTTATCTTTAGAAGCATATGTTTTTCGTATGAATCTGGTCTCCAACCATTGGGGGATTCCATTTCCATACCAACCCAAGATATGCTTATGGGGCTCTACTAATCAACGATGACGAGTTGCAGGAGTATTTTTTTAAATAGGTATAATCCATGTAACTCCAGAAACTACCAAATCCGAAGAACTAATTAAGGATGATATTTTAGCCATAACCAAATGTCTAACTTGGCCCCTTTGCATTTCCTATGCATGAAAAGATAATACAAAAATCAGTTCTTTCTTCGAGAGATTAAAGGGTTTAATCCAAATAAATGACACTGTTGAATCCATAATTTCAGGGAAACCCTAGTCCTCATAACAGTTGCATACAAAGAAAACCAGTATCAGTGATTGGTTAAACCATGAGCTGAAGTATCAATTGTTCAATTGCTAAGAATTCCATACCATCAACAATGAACGAGCCAGAGCCGAAATAGAGCTGAATGTTCATGTTTAGCTCATGTGGTTTAACAAACCGAACATGAACGAGCCAGAGATTAGGTGATCTACGAGCATCTTGGTTCATTTACCAGCCCTGTTTTGGATGATATTCAAGTTTCCTTTCATTGTTCGACTATAGTACAAACTCTAGGCAAATTCAAGCAAACATCACCAATCGTATCCTTGATTTGCAGCCTGGTTCAAGATTATCATCAATGTATTAGTCTTTCTGTATCCTCTGCTATGCAATCCATTCTTTGTTGATTTAAACCACCGACATCCGAAACCCCAAGGACCTCGACTATCCTCAAACTTGACTCGGCTATCGTCGTTCATTGGCTAAAGAGAGAAATTAAACAATCCAACTTCGAAAGAGCCTTGGTGAGCAGAGCAGAATGAGGGAATTGAAAGAGCACTAGTGGGAAGTTCATCCAGTTCATATTCTCAGGGAAGTGAATGGGTGCACGGATGGACTAGCCAATTTGAGCTCAAAACTGCAGCCCACTATGCATCACTGGCCCACTATGCCAAGTGAGTTCAGCCTGGATCTGGTGGCGAATCAAAATAGAATAATATTTTACAGGGGAACTTAATAGCTCCCCGTCTGTATAAAAAAAATCCTTTATAATTGTTTAAACATGTCTCTTTTCGCAGGGCATAACGAAAATGAAGCTTCCTTGCACAAAGAACAATAGTCCACCTCTACGGGGTTGATTCACAAGTTAAAGGTCATGAGTTCGATACCCATGGTGTGCATTGATTCCGCACACTCCCCGTTACAACAAAAAGAAAAAGAGAAAGGAAGAAGCCTTCTCTTGTACTAGGTAGGTCAGCTATATAGCCATTTTGCTCTCTCTGCATGTTAGCATTTAACCCTAACTAGTCATTTTCCTATAGACTTTTGGGGCAAGCTACTTTCTTTGCAACACATGCACCCTCTGGGACACGAACTCTCCACCGGCAGTGATGGTGCTGGAGCATCCTGCTCGGTAGCCTATTACAACAATAACTAAGTTTTTTCTCATAGTAGATGAGGTCGGTTACATGAATTCTTTGTTTCTACATATGCCATGTTGAGAGTTAATTCAACATGAGCTACAACATTCTTTATTGTTTGTCCTATTATTTCAGTTTTTTAGAAAGAGATTTGTGCACTTTGTGTGCACAAGATACATATTTGATTTTGATATCGAAAGCTTAAGAAAGCCAATGTGCATCTAAATGGCTCAAATAAGGAGATGTTGCACATAAGTGTATACGACAGTCAGTATTATCCTCGTCCTGTTGAAAGATCAGGGTTGATACTTGGCCTCTAGATCCGCATGTCAGGGACCCATGTGTGTGTGTGTGTGAGAGAGAGAGAGAGTTTTGTTAGTAGTTAGTCGGCGACAGGAGGTCAACAATGCAATCGACGTTCTAAAACTGTGATCGACCAGAACTAAAGGCTCATACCAAACACAGGCGGCTGGTCCCATACCATGTGAGGATTGATTCGCCTCTTCTATCGCTTTTTAATTTAATGTATTTATTCATAACCAACATTCATATTCTTTTTTCCTCAAAAACAGTCATATTCTTCCCTCACATGCACCTCTCTCTCTGTGAATTATTGATACTTGACAAAGTAGGAACAATAGTCGCAAGGAAAACACATGCTTCCTTCATTGTCGATCTTTTGTAAAGGAATCCAAGTATATTATAGTTACTTCATTTCCTCGGGGAACAACTCTCAAGGGGGGCTAGTTGCTTATTTTACCTCTCCTTGCTGCCATGCTTGCTTGATTTTGGTTGAAGCAGCACACCCACTTCTCATCTCCACAACATGATGCATGCATATGCGGAAGACGCGCTGAGATGTTCATTCCATCCCACAGAAGTTGTAATTGGCATCTGTGCTCTTTGCCTCACAGAAAGGCTTCTCATTCTAGCAGCCAAACAAGGTCACCACAAGTTGCGCATAGATGCATTTACGAAGATCTTTCCTAGGAAAGCTTCTTCTCTTCACAAGGTGTTCGCCTTCGGATCGTTCCTCCGTCACCGCAAATCTGATGTTACAGACTTTGATGCTTCTACCAGCCTGGAAGGTTCGCTTGCTTTTTGTAGTTGAATTTGAACTCAATATTGCTTTCCATGTTTTAGCTCCAGTATAGTGAACTCAAATCTTTGGGGCGACTCTTAGTAAACTACTGTTTCTCGGCACTTTCTTTTTGTCCTGGTGAAGAATTTCTTTGGGCTTTCCCCATGTAAAACAAAGTCTGCCACTAGATCAACGCTTGGTTAAGTCATTTAATCCTTTCTACTTCTTCTTTGTTTCATGGTTAGTAACATTATGAGTCATTTGTATATATTACGTCCTCTTGAACCCATTGTGAGCTCCCTGGGGATCTGGCAACTGGTAAGGTTACAATTTTGCTTTGTTACGAAGAACTCTCTCTCCCTCTCTACAGCAAGTCATCCAAGTTATGTTTATGTGTAATCCAATTCATCGACTACTAAGAGGTACTAACTTTATATCAGCAATCATATGACAGTATTAAGTGGTATCATCTTGATCTGTTGGTGACAGATAATTATGGTTGAATTTTGCAGATTCTTTTATATCTATAAAATTTGAGAAGAATGTTCAAACATCATGGGATGATCAAGAAACAAGCCCAAAGTTTTCCTGGGAGGTGAATTTCTCCTCCTCCAGACAAGGTTCCAACAAGAATAAGGCTGTGGTTGAGCACTGTCGACCGCGCAGCAGTCTGCTGTGGAGAAAGAAGATTGGCCACATTTTCCATCTTGTAAGGTGGAGGAGATCCAGTAAAGGGAGCAACACAAGCATGGTAGCAGGCAAATCAGAGGCAGTTAAGAGCAAGAGAAGCTGGCTAAGATCATTCTCATCAAAGAGATCTGTTTTGGATTAAGCAAAACGAACAAGATTCATTAGTTTGCTCAGAATTATGGTTAATTGATTAAGTAACAGTGAATTCTCAGTTAGGTGAGTATTACGAATTTCATCAGATGACAGCTTTTAGAGAATAAGAGAGCTACTGTCTGCACCAAACTCCATGAACTCAGAGTACCACTCATCTTTACAAATAGTATTTCGAAAAGCCCGCAATCTTGGTCTTGTTTTAGGGAAGTTCAGAGATATCTGCTCATAAGAACAACTAAACGACTGCAGAATACAGAGAGAAATATGATCATCTACATATCTAAAGTGATCATAAAAGACAGACAAGGAGAAATCATCTTCACATGAATGATTTCATGAGGTTCATGGAGATACACTATATGATGTCACTGAAGTTTTTGCATGTTGCATGTGCTTTTGTAAAGCCATTGGCTACATAATTGAGTTATAAGCTTTGAAAAGAAGGTTATTTTTTCCACGAGGTGTCCATTTTCTCCTTGGACTTCCATTTATACGTGTCCACAGAGAGAGCGTGTTTGTGTGTACGTGCGTGCGTGTTGCCTAAAGAATGTCCATATAAGGTCTTTCGGCAAATCAGGCAGGCAGGAAAAGAACAACATAGTGTTAAGAGGAGGCAAAGGGCTCCACTGCCTTTATTTGGCAGCCTAGATGTGAAGCAATGTTACTGTTGTTGACAAGATAGCGGTAGCCAACATGTACAACATATCAATGTTATTAATGACAATAGCCAAGAGAATTTCAATGGCGAAAATCTTGTATATTCCTAGTATTTTTACTCAAGGAGACTAGTCCTAATCGGTTCTCGAATCCAGTCTTTTCTCAAAACAATATTCAAAGAATCAGATCATATCAAATCGGGTTGAAAACCCATCAACCTGATTAGAAGGAACCAATTCGAATCGAGTAGCATAACAACCCTAAACGAGACTGTAATTATCTTATAAGATTGGTGAATTAAAGAGTCTCATATATATAAACTGGATCTTGCCCACCTTGCCCACTCATATTTACTCATTACTTTTTTATGACATAATTGTATATCAATGACGAAATGCTCATAATGTCTAGAATTTTTGGTAGATAAATCCTTTGTTTTACCCCGATTATCGGAAACCTAACACAATCCTCCCTTTTTTATTCGACCTTGAGACTAACTATGCAAGCAAAGTTTGGTAGCATGAATTTAATTATTTTTTTTAAAAGAACAAAAGATAATTTTGATTATACTCATGCTCATGAAAAACAATGGTCGAGAGTAAGTAGGCAACATCGGTGGTGAATGGTCAAGCGTAAGGAGGCAACGTCAATAGTGAGCATGATCATGACCCAATCACTAATATATATATATATATATATATATATGTGAGAGAGAAATACATGAAGATCAAGAAATCATATTTTTTCTTATTTTAAGAGGAAACAATAGTATTTTCTTGGGAATTGGATGGTTGCAATAACACCAATAGTTAACACCCATAGTTGGGAAGGACAAATAAAGGGGTGACTATTCTTCAAGGCTACGCTGGAAGGGAGCAAAACAATTTATTAATCCAATTGCTACCGCCTTGAGAAATGTCGAAAGAGGAAAGGAAGTCTCGATGCTTTCTTTATCGCTAAAGACTGAAAAAGTAATAATGGACCCCTCTCCGACACACACAAACAATATATATATATATATATATATATATATATATATATATATATATATATATATATATATATATATATATATATATATATATATATGCAGTGATTGGATCCTAGGCATTGCTTTTGGATGAAAAGAGTAGAATAACAATGTCATTAATACTTCTTTAAAATCTTTTAAAAATTATAAATTATACTTATGTAACCCAAGAACAATGAGTGAGATGTTAGAAGTGAGCAAGAAAGACTGAAAAGTAATAATGGGAACCCTCTCTCGACACACACACACACACATATATATATATATATATATATATATATATATATATATATATATATATATGTATATATATATATATATATATATATATATGTATATATATGCAGTGATTGGATCCTACCCACTTCTCGCATTGCTTTTGGATGAAAAGAGTAGAATAACAATGTCATTAAAACTTCTTTAAAATCTTTTAAAAATTATAAATTATACTTATGTAACCCAAGAACAATGAGTGAGCATGCCAGAAGTGAGCAAGATTAAGTTTTCTTACATATGTGCAATATATGTATATATAAAGAGATAGTGATAGAAAAATTGATAATGCTAATACACTTAGATGCAATAGTTGAAATTTAAATTTAAAAATTAAAAGTATATGTACACTTTTTTGTAGGTGTACTTTATTGACACGAGTATTTTTTCTTTTTAAATTCAAATTTCAACTATCAATCATAAAAAATAAATTATTGAAATATATTTAAATTTTCTAGTACCTAACATACACTGATTTCTCTCTCTCTATATATAAAGCTTGGTATATGTTAGCAACACTATATACTACCGTATCCAAACAAAAAAAATCTCAATCATTTAATTTGAAAGATGAATGATTGATATTCAAATTTAAAAAAAAATAAATTTGAGCTTTTTACAAGTATAAATGTACCTTTGACAATATTAACCATAAGATTAAAACAAACTTTAGGTGTCAATCCAAAAAAAAGACCTTTAACTGCTTAAGACAAGTACGGATTGCCTACCAATCATGTGTAAGGCGAGGCAACCACCTCACCCAAGACATGGAAAATTCATAAAACCTCCACAAAATGGTCTAAATTTTAACACCGCATCACTTGAATTTTATATTATTGTTATTCATATATCCCATTTTACTAAACATATACCGCTATTTTTATTAATTCTTAAAACACTCCTGCTGCATCTTCCAAAGAAATTCTTTGGCCCCCGAACTACCTTGTATGTTTTCTTAATTTCGGTCCTTGTTAATTCTATCTCATTCACCAGTCTTCATACGTTAAATTATTCTCAAATAATTTCTTTTATCAACACACATATCATGCATAGATTCTCATCTCAACTGCCCCCTCGAATATGCTTGTTTTTAGGCAATTTTCTCGATCTTGTATTTTAACCCACTTCGAAGAACTCATCTAGCCAACCCCACCAAGTGTGAGATAAGTCTTAATTGTGGTTTACATTTCCTTTGCCTCTTTTGAAGTGTTGATCATTTGATTTCATACACCTCGTTAGAAAACAATAAAACATGAACTTGATCTTTTGGGTCTAAATGGAGTACGTCTCACAAGAAATCAAACTCGAGAACAACAATATATTTAGCTAACCCCATCCAATGTGGGAATCAAACATGATCGGTATCACCTATTTGGAACCATTTTTACAAGGTTTACCTAGAACCGATCATGTCTATTTGAATCAATGTGGAAAGTTTGTCCGGTTTCAAACCCGGGCTTCTCATGTCTTTGGGAATTGAAGGACCTAGTGGACCACTACAACAACAACAACAACAACTAAGCCTTTTCTCATACTAGACGGGGTCGGCTACATGGATTCTTTGTTTCCACATAGCCCTATCATGTGTCATGTTAGCAGTTAACTCACAATAAGCTAGATAATTCTTTATTGTTTATTTCCAACACTTTTGTGGTTGTCCTCTACCTCTTTTAATACTTTCAAAATTTAGTTTTTCATACATTCTCACACGTTCTTCTAACAGGACCACTCATGCCAATAATTGTGATGATGCTTTCTCAAGTTTAAAAAGGACACCATGCACTTAGCTGTTCACCAAGAGAGATACTAAAAAGCTTGCACTTGAAAAACAAGAATTCTTTTTTTAGGAACTGAAAAATCGTTAGACCCTTTAAAAATATAAAAATATGAAAGCGGCGGTTTGGAATTGTTGGTTCTGGTTTCATGAAAGGCGGAACCTGGATTAAACTGGGTGGTACAGACGGTTTCAGCCGGTTTCTGGCCTAGTTAAGTTCTGGTGAGAACGGCCGTGCCGGTTTCAGACGGCCATGTCTAGATTCAGAGGCCTTGAATTCCAAAAACGTCTAAAGTAAGATGACAATTCATAGACTCAGTACTTTGTGTCCATAGTGTCTGCCACTAGCCAAGGGACCATTCCCTTGTGTCTCTTAATTGGACTATGGCAAAAAGTGGTAAAGATTTTCCAAACCCTAATTTTTTTCCCTTTTAATTATTTGTTGAAAGTCATAACCTTAAAAGTTGCTAAACCCACACCGAGAGTGTTAACTCCACTCTAGCGCTGTTGCTGCTGGTGGAGAGTTCGACTCTCAGAGGGTGCATGTGTGGGTGTGTCTGTTATGCTTCGGCCTCCTCTTGTAAAAAAAGAAGAGTTCCTAAACCCTAAAAGTTTTCAAATTGGGCAACCTGACCCATGCTCCATTTCCATCACTTCTCTGGTCACAACCATATTCATGTACTTGTCTTGAAGGTGAAACTGCAAGGATCTAAAAAAACATTTGAGTTGGTTAGAGGTAGGAGTGAAGACCGTTCACAAAAGAGTTTGATTCGCTCGACGAGCATATTTGATGCATGGATTCATATAATGAATTGTTTTGACTGAATAACTACATCTACTAGGACCAATTCCTGTAGTAGAAGTTGGGTTGTTCTTGGGAGAGAGAGGACCATTTCTAGCAGAAACAGTTTTTTGAGCCTTTGACAAATGATCTATTTTGTATTCAAAAGCCTTTCTTTGTTTAATCTTATCCAAAATAATTCAGAGAATCAGCTGAACCAAGTCCACTTGAATAAACAAGTTTTGCAGCAAAGAGTTACAAAGAGGCGACCAAATTAACTTAACTAATCGCGAAGAATTGTTTTAGAGAATGATCGAGTCGATTCGGACCGTTGCAGTCGAGTCGATTCGGTTCGATCCCAACAAAGTTTTGTGACGTATGGACAAGGATAAGAAGGTTGGCTAGATGGGATCCAGAAAAGAGGTTTGGTGACTTTACCTTCCAAGCAAGAACAACCAAAGAACCCATCTGCAAAGCAGTGGTTGCACGTGTATGGTAGTGACAAATACAACTCCTTTGCACTAAGAGTGACTTTCAATCAGGTTCTCAAACGGGCCCTTGCCTAATTATTTTCTAATAATGATGCATTTTTGCTAAAAAAGAAAGAAGCAATTTGCTTGTTTGAAAGAAACAAATAAATGGTCCTTGTAAAACCCCATTGATCCCTTCATCCTTCTTGTTCTTTATGCTGCTATTGTCAACAACACAACCGTAAGTCATAATCCAGATCATAATGCCTCTAGGGTTGTCAGTGGGTCTAGTTTGGCCCCGAAAACAGGCCCACCATGAACCCATCAGAGAAAAATTTGGCAATAAAAGAATATATTTATCAATTATATCATGGTACCTGGCTTATATTTGAAGTCGATCGAGTGTTTTCTTTATGTGTTTTAAGCCCAGTTTTAATTAATGTGGCCGAACTACTGATGCCTCTAACTGCCGGGGATTAGGTGATATGATATCAGCAATCATTGAATCAAATTGGCTTATGATATTTCTTATTTGATATATTGTATGCAAATTTTTGGTTCGAAAGAATTTCAACCCCTGTGCGATCTTCTTAAAAAAGAAAGAAGGAGAAATAGGAAATAAAACTCAAAAAGTAAATACCTCCGAAAAAGAATTTCAACCCCTGTGCGATCTTCTTAAAAAGAAAAAAGGAGAAATAGGAAATAAAACTCAAAAAGTAAATACCTCCGAAAACTCCTTATGTGATGTGGGGGGTTATAAGTTTTTTTTTATTAATGTCTTTTTATTCCACTGTGAGTAAGGGTCAACAAGTCCTAAATCAAGGTCAGCATTAACACTTTAAACCCGAACCGAGGTCTGAACTGCCCCAATATATCAAGGGCAGGTTCGAACCATTGATGCCCCTAAGTGCTGGGGATTAGGTGGTATGATATCTGCAATCATTGAATCAAATTGGCTTATAATATTTCTTATTTGACATATAAATCCACTTTTCTAAGAAGAAAACAAAATACTGGTTTAGCTTTGGCTCGGAACAATGTCTATGGTGACTTGGAATATCCATTATTCAACTCCCATATGGTTGTCAAATTACACAAGTTGCAGTAGTGAACACTGTATATTTTTGGGAGAACAAATAATACGGCAAATTCCTCATGCAGTACGGGGACTGTGGGCTCTCTAAAGTCTTATATATGTGTGTATATACATAATATAGGGAGTGGTTGAGCTTGGTGCTCAGTCAAGCGGTTTGTATGGTTTTACCAATCCAACCACCGGCCGCCACCCTCCATCATCTTTTACTACTTCTCCACTCCTCTAAACTGCTTTTCATTTGTCAAAATCACTACCACCACTACCAAAACCACATAAAAGAAATAGAAAACTATATATATATATATATATATAGGTTTTTTTTTATGTAATTTTAGTATTGATGATAACCGTTTTGAGTAGTGAAAGATGATAAAGGACAACAACCAATGGTTGGATTGGCAGAACCATGCAAACTCCTCAATTGAGTACTGTGCTCAATTGAACATGGATCAATCCCTATATATACATATATAATATAGAGAGAGAAAGTGAAAGATACAAATTTCTATTGAAATCAATCTCAATCATTTGGTTAAGGGATGTATATGGTTTATATTAGAAAACAAAAAAGTAAAAAGTATATATAAAAGCAATAAGTACCTATAAAAAGTACATATACTTTTTTTCTCTTTGATTTTCAATTTTAACCACTCATTACCCTTAATCTGGAGGTTGAAATATTAGTTTAGATGGAATTTGGCATATATGTTTGAGATTATAAAACAAAAAAAATGAAAAGTATATATGAAAGCAATAAAGTATAGTACTTTTTTGGTCTTTGATTTTCAATTTCAATCACTCGTTACCTTCGATTTGGTGGTTGAGATATTAGTTTAGATGAAATTTACATATGAGTGAGTTGCATCCTCCAAGTATATATGTGAGTGTGCAGGTACATGTATGCATATGTGTGTGTATACGCATGCATGTGTGAGAGAGGGTGGGGGGGAGGGGATGGAGGACCTTTTGTGAAATCCTCGAACCCATCTAGTGCAGGAAAAAGCAGTTGAGGTTCATCCACAAAAGGTCCTAAGCCAAAGCTATTCAAAAAGCAGGCTTTACAGCTATTGTGGATTGGAGCCATCTCTAAGTGAAAGCGTTCTTCTTGACTTTCGGGTGAGAGATGATCGATGATTGCACCCTTTGAAAGATTTGCACACATTATTATTGGAGACATGGACCACAAGAAATGATAATGGATCCCAACCTGATTTGAATCCAAGACCCTTTAATCTGAAATTGGCCATTTCAAGACCATTTGAACTGGCCAATTACATGAATCGTTTGAAATTGGATTGAATCGAAAACCAATTATTACAACACTGAATTGAAGTATCCATGTGAGGGACCGAGTCGATGAACCCATCGGTTAATCAGGCACATAAGAGCGGATCTTCTAAACTAAACTGACAAAATCTGGGTTAATTCGACATGGGCAAATCCAATCAAGATTGCTTAGAGTAGGCCCATGAACAAGTCGATCCAATATGAATCATGATATAATTCAGAAAAGGCTTGGTCCAACTATAATCCATATAGACCTGGATCACATACCATGTGTCTGGGTCTGACGTTTTCTGCAATGGGCCACAATGTACATTGGTCAAATCGAGCGTGCTAACTTTTAAACAGGACAGGTTTGGAGGGACTCCCAAACTCAGTGACTAAGGTTCGCACGAACATTAAGGGGGTGTTTGATTACGACGGACTGTTCTAGTCCCCGTTGTAACCAAATACTGGCCTCAGTGTGCACTAAAAGTTGGGTTCCTACAACCCCACTTTTTACTTGATTAAGAGGCCCATCAACAACACTATCTTAGGGTTGGGCCGCTGGAACTGGAACTGCAATTCCAGTTCTATAGTCTAGGCCTTGCAATCAAACACCCGTTAGAAACCCAAGAATGGTTGGCCATAACTTGACCTTCATGGTTTCCTCAAGGTGGTGTGGGTCTGCATCGAAGAACAATGACAAAAGCATACTTGTTCAACTGAAACATTATATGTAACACAAAATAACAGACAAATGTGTTCTTTTCACAATTGGAAATGTATTGGTAGAGTATTTGAATCTGTCCAGGTCAATGCAGCCCCATGGATATGGCACAATTCGTGTTGCTTACAATCTTATAATCTCTAATGTAGTAAGCTTTTTTATCCTTCTATAAACACGTTCCTCACCAAACCAAACCAAAGCCTTTTTCCATTACAGGCGGGGTCAGCTACGTGAATCCTTAGGATATTGTCGTGTCCTGCTGGTTCGACACAGACTAGACATCTTGTAGATAGTTCAATATCCATATTCCTGTATGTCTTTGGGAGCCTGGAATATGAGTTGAGATGGAGATCCTTCACACTCTTCCCCGTGGGAGTATACCAGTGAGATGGGAGTGGTGATGAGACTGGTTTTTGGAGCCAAGGAGACATCTAATTAGAGCCTTGAGAGGATGTTGCTTACCAACTCCACTCCGATCGGCATAAGCCGGTTTAAAGCAAGAGTACAACTATCAAAGATTTCTTTTATGGGCCTTTCTTTCAACAAAGAATCCATGTAACCGATCCATCTTGTATGGAAAAAGTCTTAGTTGTTCTTGTTGTTGGTGTTTCTTTCCTTTCCAAGGCATGCAGACCCGTACTGCACAACCGACAATGTGAGGGTCAATGCGCTACTACTGTGCTATGGCCTGTGTAGGAACATATAGAGACTAGTCCAACACACCAAGATGGAATTTCGTCAAGAGTCCCACTGATGTTTCTCAGCCATGCAATAGATGGCATTCCAAACACCACAGTTGGATTGTTTACATCCTAGATACAACCATTTTCAGACCCACTGATGGTCTCGATCACTAAATCTTAGAGCATGCAGGATGTAGTGTTGAAAACCAGAATTCCTATGAGTGTTTGGAAAGGTTAATCTGAAGGTTAACCTTCTCTTAACCACTTGGTTCACAATAGATGTCAATGGAATGTTAGCCGAGAAGGATCAGACGGAGGAGGCATACCAGACTGAACCCCTGAAGATCCTTAACAGGCAATGGAAGAAAAGGATGGGTTGCAATTTAGTCTAGCTTGGCTTAGTTGATCGTGATACCTTCCCCATCTATAATGGCCAAGAAGAGCAATGCAGTAAACCATTTTTAACTTTGGCAAATGCAGGTATTTATCACTGTTCATTTAGATGCTTCACCAAATTTACTGGCATGGATACAGTAGGACGAGAATTCATCAAAAGTGTCATCTGAGAAACAAAATGTCCTATTCTTTTCCGGGAAGAACTTATTTATTACAGAAAAAACAGTACTATGGACACATTGCCTACAGAATGAATGTTCACCCCAACAACATAAGACTGCTGCGAGCCACAATATCATAAGGGTTCTTAGAAAGGAAAATTCATGAAAACTAGCAAGTTAAAACTAAGCATCACCTCCCTTGCCCTTTTGGCTAGACACTGAATTCTTTGAAGACTTCGGGACCAATTTGAGAGTTGATAGAAGTAGTCAGTTAGAAATGATTGACTCAAGTAATCTGAGATTCCAGTCGTATTTATTTGCAGAGTTGCAGAAGAACAAGCAGAAATAGAGTATTCCAGAAGTTGACCATATCTGAACTTGGTTGTGTTCTCCCTAACAAAGTTCTCATTGCAATGCATATATGAAGCATGGCTATCAGAAGAATCTGAGAGAGGAAATATTTTTTTTGGCCTCAAAAAGCAGCTGCTTCACGATTAGATGTGATCATGTTGCAAGAACAGGCAATGCGTGCTAGAACACCACGTACAGCACACATTTCTGTGACATTCACCAGCAGGATGATTATCCTGTTCAGGTTCAAAGGGACTTTCTCAGCCTGATCTGCTAGCATCCTAGCTTAATAGCCAGAGCTCATGCAGATACAGGCACCCCTGGTGCATCTCTGGTGTTAATAAAATAGCTCAGAAGATAAAGATGGTACTAAACATGATACTAGAGCAATTTATTCATGAGAATTGGATAACACAACAAAAGTAGAATAAAGATGGAGTTCTAAAATATTGTCAACAAAATGAACTTTGTATTCTCCTCAAGCCAGCTTGAAAATGCCCCACCATCCTAAGATAAGCTTGAAAATGCTTCACCATCCTGATAGGCCAGTTGTGTAGCTAGCTCCAAGTTCTCTCAAATGATTCGCTTGATTTATATAGTCCTGCAAAATAATTTGTATAAGATAATTCCATCTCAGATGACAAAACCTACAAAAGTAAAATGGTTGGCAAACATTTTCATGCAAGAGTGAGGCATTAAGTGTGTGTAGTCGCATGAAAAAGGGAACGTGACACAGCAAACTCTTAAGAAACTCTTAAGAAGTCCCTCCACCCCCTTGATATGGATTAAAAAATAGTTAAGAAGCACCAATGAGCTTGTAGCTCAACATTGGCACCGGCCCAGGTCTTTAAGACTTGAGTGTGATGAAAATGTTGGAGGTTTGGTCCTCCATTAGGTCACCTATCCCCACTCAGGTGCTTGTAACCAAAATAATAACAATAATAATAGTTCAGAAGTTTCTTACGGTTAAGATGTACTGAAGCATATGATAATGAATGTGAAATAAAAGTTTAGAGTTATCAGTATCAAGTCAGGGTTGCAGAGAGTAATAGTTTAGACTCAAAGATTATAAAATAGAGGGTTATCAGTATGACAGGTTGTAGTCGTAGGAATAGCTTTCCTCTTGCAGAGGTAAGATTGTGTACAACCCTCCCCAAAACCACAATGGAGGGAACCTCGTGGATCAGTCCACCCTTGTATAGTCATTATGAGAATAAATAACAGGAATTATCACCTTCTAGCTTGAGGAAATTTCATTACATAAGATGGTGATTCATATTAAGTAGTCACTCCAGGGGACCATGAATTATCATCTTCTATATGAGATTTTCTACTCAGTGACGAAGTTTTCTTATTAGCATATTTGAAAGACTTGACTCAGCTTGTCTTTTTAATTTTAATCCATGCCAAGTGAAAAGGCGATTATTAAAAAGAAATACAATATATTTAGCTTCACCTCTCCTTGGAACTTATGTAAGTTGCTGGCAAGTAAATCTCTCCACCAGCTTCACCATGTTGTTCCCCACTGACAGTTTTGAGCTAGAAGTTTTCATTGGCAGCTCAACAGAGCATAGTTTCTCACATCCTCATTCAGCACTCTCATAGCATCCATCCCACGCTGCAAAGCTTCCTCAGCATTCCCATAGCCATGTTTCTCAGCATAGTTTCTCACATCCTCAGTTATCTTCATAGAGCAGAATTTAGGGCCACACATAGAGCAGAAATGCGCCACCTTTGCACCTTCTGATGGCAATGTTTCATCATGGAAGGACATGGCTGTCATTGGATCCAATGACAAAGCAAACTGATCCATCCATCGAAATTCAAATCTTGCCTTGCTTAATGCATCATCCCAGGCTTGAGCATGTGGATGACCCTTGGCTAAATCAGCAGCATGAGCAGCTATCTTGTAAGCTATAACTCCAGCCTTCACATCATCCCGATTTGGCAACCCAAGATGTTCTTTTGGAGTCACATAACAGAGAAGAGCCGTACCCAGTGCCCCAATATTTGCAGCACCAATTGCAGAGGTGATGTGATCATAACCAGGGGCAATATCAGTTGTTAGAGGACCAAGAGTGTAGAAAGGCGCTTCATTACACCATTCTAGTTGTTTCTGCATGTTTTCAGGAATCTTGTGCATTGGGATATGTCCAGGTCCTTCATTCAGGTCCTTCATTCATCACCTGTAAAGTAACTCAAAGTAAACAAAAAGCACATGGGATATTTTGATGATAGTAATATCGCATAATCGGATGATAGTTTAATATCGAGTTACCATATAGCAAATTCTATTTAAAAATACAGTGCACTATGTTTAGTTTGACAAGGTCAACTAGGAACTTCACTGGTTGCCATCATAGCAGTGGTAAATTCAACAGCACTTACAATATACCTCCCCAACTGGTTATAGTCTATTCCTATTTCATACCCAAGTGAGCAGTAATACTAATAAGATTGACTAGAACTGTCCCAAGAATGTCCTAATTGTTCATGCTACAAAATCAAGAATGAAAAGAAGTGCAGTAAATAGATATGTAGACATTGTGAGGTCAATAAAAAAATTGAAGCTAAAGACTAAGTTACGTCATCATGCCATAAATTTATCAGGACCTTGCTATCAAGAAAGTTTGATGATTTTATCACCTGTACATCCTTTTCCCATGCTCTACGGGTCAGTTCTCCTTGTGTCAAGAGCTCAGCAAACTGAGCTGTGTCATTTGCATCATAAATGGATCCAGGTCGTAGCCCATCACCAATGGATAGGGCCACATCATACTGGTTGCAGATGTCAAGTATGTCATCCCAGTGCTCATAAGCAAAATTCTCTTTGTGATAAGCTAAGCACCACTTTGCATGAATGGATCCTCCTCTGGAGACTATTCCTGTCATGCGCTTCGCTGTTAAAGGAATATATCTCAGAAGAACTCCTGCATGGATAGTGAAGTAATCAACACCCTGCTCAGCTTGTTCAATCAAGGTATCCCTAAAAACCTCCCAGCTAAGATTTTCAGCAACTCCATTAACTTTTTCAAGTGCTTGATAAATAGGTACAGTCCCAACTGGTGCAGAAGAGTTGCGTAAGATCCACTCTCGAGTTTCATGGATGTGGCGACCTGTTGAGAGATCCATGACTGTATCAACTCCCCACATAGTTGCCCACTGAACCTTGTAAACTTCCTCTTCTATAGAGCTTGCAACTGCAGATTGCCAATATTTGCATTAACTTTGACCAAGAAGTTCCTTCCAACCAGCATAGGTTCCAGCTCCAAGTGCTTCTTGTTGGAAGGGATGATAGCTAGATCCACGAGCAACTTCTGACCTCACAAACTCAGGGTTAAGCTTCTCACGAGCGGCACAAAAAAGCATCTCCTCAGTAATGATTCCCTGCTTAGCATAGTACATCTGAGTGAATCTTGGCGGACCTATTTTCTCTCTCCTATCAACCCACTCTTTGCGCAATTTTGAGAGTCCTAATTATCAAATCCATGAAAACAAACCAAGTAAACAAATTAATTTTCCAAAGGCTTGGTGTAAGAATACATAAACAACCAAAACTAGATTCTTCGATGATATTACTAAATATTATTCCATCACTTTTGGGACTTTCAAGTACTATAAGTCTGGACAAATTGAAGAAAATATACAAATGAAAATGCTAATCTTGCTCAATTTCACTTCTAACCATAGATAACCAAAGGGTAGATATATATTAATGCGGACAATTTCGATTCTCCAATGGTTGATAGGAATTAAGATCGATTCTCCAATGGTTGATAGGAATTAAGACCCTTGATTAATTGAGCACATATAAATAATGGTAGCAAATTGGAGAAACTCAAGATTTGCATAAACTGATACTAGACTAAAAAGTTTAAAAAAAAAAAAAAATTGGAACAAGATTACATATCATACATTGCCTGTTTATGAAATTCAATCAAAGGAAATTTCAAAATGGAAGAGAATCAGAATAAATTGAGGTAGCTTAGTGTTAAGCTAGTTGCAGGCAATCTCACAAGACAGTTTGAAGAAACCTTAGAAAGGCAGCAGACAAAACAAGTGAATGAAGAAAAGACAGGATAATTTATCCAAAATGTGCAGAAATTTTATAGACGATTTTTGTGAAAGCTGGTGTTAACATTAGTCACATAGAAAAATGTACTAGAGACTCAAGATATAAAGAAAATGCACAAAAAGCTTGATTTTCAAACCAATCATTGGGCTTATATTTTGGGGACCACTAGTATCATAGGTATCAAAGTGTGCTTCATCCCCAGCCAGGTGAACTCGTCGAAACGGAACTTTCAGCACATGACCAGTTTCTTCATGAATGACTTCCCTGGTTCTCCTTAAAAGACAGTCTGCAGTAGCTTATTTGTTGCATAGCCTCTCTGTTTTGCGAGTCTTTGACGGGTTAAGGTAAGAACGTTAGCAGGTTATTTAACCCGTGCGTAATTAAGGTACGCTTAAGAGTTGTGATGAGATCCAGTGAACTACTGCTGGTAAATCGTGAAGCTAAAAGATCTGATATAATTTTCCTGGCTGTTAACGTAAACCTCCTTTGTCCGGGTTTGAGACAGGCTACACAAGTGTGAACATATAGGCGGAGTTTCAAACAGAGCCTTAAAGTTGCTCTTTAAATAATTTTACTTCAGAAAATGGAAAAGGCATAGTGAGAAGGATATTTACCTGTATTCTTTGGTACTCCTCGGAAAGCACTCCTCAAAGGATGGGAGTGGGAGAAAATCAGGGGCAGCTGGATTTACAGTATGTTTGCTATTCTTTTTTGTTTCCGAACTGACAGATGGCCGGCCCAAGGTCAATGATGCTCTTGATCCCAAGTTCCCATTGTTCAGGCCTTGCTTCCTTAGCCCTGAACTATTCCGTATTTCCTCAGTTCCATATAAAAATGTTTTTGCCAACTTGTATGAAGCCAAATCAGAAGAATTTCGTTGATTGCAGATGGATGTAGTCAGTGATGGATTTATGGATGCCATTACTGCAAAGACACAACAAATAACAGAGGATGATCATGAAAAGTAGATGATGTTTTTCAGTACCACAGAGTACCATGTCATCATCTGCGTGTCTTGGTGAACTAATAATCAGTGACTTGCACTGTAGAAAGTAACAACGTGAAGCCAAAGTACAGATATTAAATGCTGCTCTGCTGCAAGAAACTTGAAGGACGAAAGAGGTTAGTAGCAACAATTGGATGGTGCCGTCTAGAGTCTCCGTAGTTCATCATTTCCCATCTTGCTGTACAAGATTCAGTATTTTGTGGGGTTGCTTTTTGACATAACACGCTTTAACCTTGGATATCATATAGTCAAAGTATATTGACATTTTCCTTTCATATATTTTAATATGTTGTTTTCATTTTCCCCGCAGCGAACTCACAATACATAAAGGTAAGACTATATATACGTTATTAAAGTACTAAACCATTATAAAATCTCCAAAAGGACTTTGTGCTCAAGCTCTTTTAGCAGGTTCTTTCCTGGAACAACCATAATCACCACCCCCTTTCAGCGAATGATGATTCAAACTCTCAGGCAGGGAGCAGGAGGAGAAAATAGATGAGGAAGAAGAGGATGAGACCGGAAAAAGAAGAACCAAGGAGAATAAGAATGAAGAAAGGAGTACCTTTACCTCAGCCTCGCCCTCCAACTAGAACAGCAACTGCAATTCCCCTTGGAGAGAGAGAGAGAGAGAGAGAGAGAGAGACTGTCAATGAAAAATGATGAGTACCACCATCATTAATATATGCCAGAAACAAGAGACCGACTTATTCACAGGTAAACATGGGAGTAAATACAGGCACCAAATTAAGCTTTTCAATAAATGTGGTCACTTTTTCAGTGCACAAACGGTTGAAGCACCTTTTGCACCCAGAGAAGTCTCACTATTTCTGGAAATGCTAGCATATCGCTGTCAGACTCTCTCTCTCTCTCTCTCTCCCCCCCTCTCTCTCTCAGAGTTAAACCTCTGTGTGATACATAAACATTGCTGAATTTTGTCATTGCCAATATGCAAGAGCTAATGAAAAAGCAGATGAAAACGTCAAAACTTGCAACCCAACAATGACATCTACATTACAATACTAAGGAGAAAAGACAACTGCTATATGCTGCAGATTCGATCGTTAACGATCCCTTATCTGAAATCACGTCATTTCTTTTGTTGGTTTCTTCGAAAATATCGGAAACTCGCCCACTGTGCATCGGCATGCCAAAATATCTGAAAGAATTCAACAGTTGTGACGTTAAACATGATTGACGAAATATCTCACCAATATCTAACAGGTTATCTTGGTGCCTCGAAATTTGCGGTACCGAAGCCCAAGAAAAACGATCAGGTCAAAAAGGACCGTTGATGGTGTATATGGTCTCTGTGATAAAGTCCGTCTGAGATAGAATATCTTTCAGCACCACCGATGGCGTCATGCCCTAATATATATATATATATATATTAATTGTGAGTTTGATCGTTGCACAGAATTTTACAGTGTGCCGAATCGAGGGTAAAGCCACAAAGTTTGGACGATGATCGGCATTGGTGGGTCATATTTTACCTTCAGTTAACACGTTTGCATTAGCAGCACTCGAGATTTTAGCCTACCCGGCAGGGCTCTCAACTCCACCAGACGTTGGGTGTGAGTTCGATTATCGGGGCGTGCATATCTGATTTCGGGTCCCCGTTGCAACAAAAAAATAACGATGTAGAAATGGCTGTTAAGATCGTAAATCCTACCGAAGAACAGATGAGGTCCTGAATATCATGGGGAGGAACTGAGATCTTAAAGATATTTGCCTCCATTTTCTTCAAAGAAAATATATACGATGAGTTACACAGGGAGAGAGAGAGGAAGCCAGCTGAGACATAGTTCCTGTTATATACGTCAAAATTGGCATTCTTAACAAATGTTATCAAAGCTAAAATCGACTCCAAAGCTTCACCAACTCATTGATGATGCCAACGCAATTCGCAAATAAAATCGCCTCATTATCCCATAGCTAAGCTTAGGTATATAGTTCAGCAAGCTCCTTTGCAAAGACCTTGCGAATGACTTCTCTTTTGAGTTTGAGAGCAGCAGTGACCAGGCCAGATTCAGGAGTCCATACATCTGGAAGTAACTTGATCTTTGCGGGGATCTCAAACTTCTCAAGGCGCATGTTTTTAGCAGCCTGATAAATAAGGAAACGTGCACGGTTAAGAAAGATTATACTATTGTCTGACATCGAACAATCACCTGCAACAATGACAAAACCATGAACGTTACAAAGCAGCAATCAAGCTCCCAAAAAATGTCAAATTAAGCCGCATGTCAAATTGCTACTTTATGATGGAACAAATTCCAGATGTAATTTGGCTCCATACAGTAAATTATGGATCTCAAATCAATTGAAAGTTGAAGCAGTTGAATGTGTCAATACGCTGATTGTGTGATACAAAAATGACCAAGGATAATGTTTTATTATTGGCATGCTGGGATTAGGCAGAGCCCTACCAGATGTGCCCGCCATGGGTAAATGACCTTTCATTTGAAGGCTCTACTGAGCCACCCCCCTAGCCAGGAGACCCGTGGCTCCTTGTGCAAAAGAAGATACTTTTTACAATGTATTAGCAACTAAGATGACAGTAGGGAAATGAACAAACTACACAAGTATTGCATATAAATATAACCTTATAAACTCCTGAAAAAAGAAATTAACAGTTTTCAAGATGTAAGCAGTGTTTATGTAACAAGCCTAATCATCCCATGTCATGACCTTGACCAATGACGAATATACTTCCTTTATGCTTTCTTCTTTATGGCACAAGTCCACAATCTCTGTATATAAGATTCCCTGTTTCTGAGCCCAATTCTCCAAAGCTTGTGTGGCAGGCACGACAAGAGCTACACAGTAGCTGTGCAAAGGGTCTGCGTGCAGCATGATGTTGTCGATGTAAGAGCTTGTAACAAGGGCTGCCTCAACCTGCTAAGTTCAAAGGTTAATGTACATCTGAAACTAAATTTAGAAATAGCAATAAGTAAAAGTACCTTCCCAAGAGAGCCATATTCTCCATGTTGAAGTTTCACGATATCCTTTTTATGGTCAACGATTTCAAGGTAGCCATCAGGATGAAACTGCCCTATATCACCGTTGTAAAACCACCTCATTCCCCTCTCATCAACCTTCCTTCATCAGAAAGATACAAACTCATAAGGCTAAACCAAGGAATGTGCCTAGAACATAATACATCTATGACATATACAAGCACTCAACCTTATAAACCTCATCCGTTTTCTCTTTGTTTTTGAAATATCCCAAGGTAACGTTTGGCCCTCCAATAACTCTCTCTCCCCGTGGCATTGGTGAATCACTAGTTTGGTAGTTTCCTTCAGGCCAATCAATCAACTACAGAAACAAAGTATAACCATTAGCCTTCCGTGACAGGAAATGGTTTAAACATAACACATGCAACATATTCAAGTTTCCAGTCGTGGACATTTCAAGAAAAGAGACGCAATGACAAAACAAAATGTAAATTGGGAAGAAACAGTATAACTATAACAGATCAAAAAGATAGTCCCTCAAAAATATCCATGAAATATTCATTTAAATAGTACTATGCCTGCACTGTTTCCAAGATGAGGTCCATATGTGAGAACCTCCTCATTTGATAAAAAGGGAGTCTACATAAACTTTTCAAATAAGACCATTTTATGTGGGACAAACTTCACTGTTATACAACAACAACAACTAAGCCTTTTCCCATACTAAATGGAGTCGGCTACATGGATTCTTTGTTTCTGCAGGGCCCTATCATGTGTCATACTAGCAGTTAGCTAAATATAAACTTCACTGTTATGGTTTTCAAGCTTGTCACTTCAGTACCTAACATGTTTCATTTTTCATTTTTTTGACATGACAAAGCATAAGTACCATGTCGGTATTTTTTAGCAGTTTTGAGTTGACATGGCATAAATGCCATGATGTATATGATAATGTGGCACTGATGTAAGCATGTCACCTTGGAGAAAACAAATGGCGTTACTTGTTGGCACCTAAGTATGGTAACAAGAGAAATAATAGGTCACCAAAGTGTGACAATTTCGTGAACCACATGGTACAAAAGTGAAGTTGTCCCTTTCTAAGTATATCAGAGTCAATTGGAAAACAGAGAAGAATCCTCTATGTTGATCTAATATCAATAAAATGAGACACAATTAAGGTGGTTTAGGCAGGCAGATGGAGTTCCAATGAGAAGTGTGGAATTCAAAAGAGGCAGAGGAAGCCCCCAAATGTGTTGAAAGAATAATAAATTATGGACTTGCTTGTTCGGAGTTAATGCTATGTGAGAAGGTCAAGCAGACGGCTGACTAACAAGCTATATGACCAAATCCACTTAGTGTGTAGGAAACTTGTTTTGGTTTTGGTAGTTAAAATGACCAATGTAGAAGAAACTACAATTAGGACACATATCTGTGTTCATCATCACTATCATTATCTAAAGACAAATAAATGAATAAACAACACTTGCAGGAAAGTGATAGCATGAGGCCCATACATATGCTTCTGTATTCCAAGCTTTCCCCTGAGCAAGTAATTGGAGGAACATCACCAAAACAAAAAACACAGAATCATTTAAGCTTGGCTGGTTTCTCCAATCAAAGACTCAAGTCAGACCTTTGCACTGCAATGAACAGAAAGTTGGCACTATAGGTTCAACAAATACTTTAACTAAGCCTACTTGAGGCAAAGATGGCTGGTTTCTCCAATTAAAGACTCAAGCCGAACCGCACTGCAGTGAACAGAAATTTAGCACCATAGGTTCAACAAATACTTTAACTCAGCCTACTTGAGGCAAAGAGAAGTATACTACATGATACTTTAAAATTGGAAAGCAGCATATTCCCTAAAGAAATTCCATGAACCCCTCTTCACACCATAACATATGAAAATCATGCTAGGTGACCACAAATGCTTTGTTGAAAGTTGCCTCATCCACTAGAGTCCTCATCCTCACAAATAGTGGATATTACAAAGCAAAATTGGTGTTCCAATTTTCACTTTTGTGACAGAATGCTTATCATTTTCTGTGGTCATGTTACCTTGATGAAAGAGCAAGGAAGTGATGTGCCAACACGACCAACAAAGGAATCATCATACTCAGAGAAACTCCCACTCACACAAGTTTCAGTAAGACCATAGCTGTCACAACCACTCGGGTCGCGACCACGACCCGGCCGGAGCCGATGCCACGTGGCCGCTTCTCGCACAACCTTGATGGAGAGCAATAGTCAAATATAATACTAATTTAATTTCATACAATAAAATATCTAACTGAAATAAATATTCATATAAAAGTTCTAAACAATACACTCAAAATGGTATGGGGCCCACCTGACAATAATCCCGAATAACAATATTTTCTAAATTGTTTAATACTTATCATACCATCTAAAATAAAAGACAAATCTATCCAACTCCTACTCTGCTCCGTGTGCCTTAGAAGTGATAGCTTCAGGACGAACCCTAAAATAATAAGGTGAGCTCTTACACATAGCTCAATAGGGAGGTTAAATTTCTTTAAACAAAATTAATACTAAAAGCATATATAATTTCACAATCATTTAATAACAAATCATAGTTTCATCTTTAAATCACGATCTCAAATTCATACTCACACATTCACACACACATATACACATCATTAGTTACGATAATTACACCTGCAACTACTGACATGGTCCTGTTTCTAACCCAAAACTCATTTCAAGACCTAACCCAAACCTGACTCATTTCCGACACAGAACATGTTTCTGACCTGTTTTGACACAAAACTGTTTCTTAATATGTGGCACGAGGGCACAACACGAATTCGTGTCGGTTCAAGGCATTTGAGACACGACACGTCCGACACAAAAACACGACACGCCAAAAGGGCAGTTTTTTTGGTTTTTTCGATGGCTATTTCTTCGTTTTCCGACAACGATCAATGCCGCTAAAGGTATCCCACTCTCCATCTTTCTGTCCTCTTTTGACTAAGCCTAAGAACTGTTGAAGATTACCTAGTTATAGTTAATTACCTAGTTATAGTTAACGTCTTTTGTAATTAAGACTTTATAGTTATATCGTTTTTAAAGGTACTTTTAAATAAGGCCTCATTAATGGTACTTTAGTAATTAGGCAGATTGTAATCATGTATTTAAAGGAGAAACCCTTAGCCGTGTACTTGGAGTTTCTGATCAATAAGAAGAAATAACATAAGGCGGTTGCAGGTGAGAGCCGATTCCCTCCCATCTTCTTGAATGTTTCGTGTATAATTTATTGAATCGTTGCGTGGAAATCTCGATCATGATATCAGAGCCTTCCTTGAGATCATAACAGTCAGCGACACCTGAAAAAAGTGGACAACAGTAAGTAAATATTAATTTTTTCCAAAGTGAAGGTCTAGGGTAGACTGCATTCTGTTTTAAATCTGATCCAACGTGCTAGTCTAGGGCAGATTACACTTTCCAAGTATAGTCAGAATCATATTCACAGATATCGACATTCAAAATTAGATCTAGGGCAGACATTCAAATATCGACATATATTGATTGCACATATCAGCATCTGCAAATATCAGAATTCAGCATCAGATCAGTTATATCGGCATCTGCAACAATCGGCATTTATAATCAGATCAGATTCATAAATATTGACATCGGTGACAGCCAATAGAAGGAATTGGTATTATTGGCACATAGTAGAATGAGATAAACTAATAGAAGGTATTGTCTCTTGTTAGAATATTGGTTCTTGTTAAAATATTGGCATATGATAACAACCAACACAAGCACATCAAGTTGCATGTTAAGATCGGCACTTGGTAACAGCCATTGGCAGTTGATAAAAGTCTGATCAAGCATGTCTGGCATCAAATAAGAACTTGCAATCAAATCAACAGATAAAGTGTAATTTACTACTTGCATATGATTATATATAGAAGATAGGAATATATCAATACAAGGATCGAGCAATAGTGAAATAATATGGAAGGCAAATTGAAAGAGGAACTATCTGCTAACTATGGAAATGATAAAAAAATAGAACCATTCCAAATCACAAATATCCGATTAGATGGGAGAAATTATAGAGAATGGGCTCGATCTATTAAACTTGTTCTACGATCTAGAGGAAAAGTGTCTATCATTAGACAAAATCCACCCCAGAGGAAAGCAGTGCAGACTTTGAAAGATAGTCTAAAGATGACGCTCTGGTCAGCTCATGGTTCATCCAATCCATCAACCCCTCAATTAGTAAAATATTTATGTATATGGAAACAATTGCTAAAATTTGGGCTGTAGTGGAAGAAATTTACTCCAAACAGAGGAATATTGCCAAAGAATATGAGATCATAGAAAGAATAAAAAAGTGTCGCCAATGGACCAGATCAGTAAGTGAATACTATGGAGAATTGGAGGAACTTTAGAATGAACAAAGACATAAATGTGGTCACTGTGTAAAAGAGAGAACTGCTGAAGGAGAAATTCAGAAAGTGTTTGATTTACTCTGGACAGTCTCATCAGAATATGAATCTATTAAACTAAATATCCTAAGCAAGGAAGAATTACCATCGCTTGGAACAGTATATTCACTTCTGTTAAGGAAAGAAGACCGAAAGAATTTAGAAAAAGGTGAACATATACAAGGTGAGAAATATGTATTTATTGGTAGAGGATAGAGTAATTATCAGAGAGGAAGAAACTCATTCAGAGGAAGAGAAAGAGGTAGGAATCAATATTATGAGGATAAGAGCAAACTAGAGTGCACACATTGTGGAAAAAGGGGACATACAAAAGAACAATATTGAGAAATTATTGGAAAGCCTCCAAAATATAGAGATTACAGCAGGAAACCCAAAGAGTATAAAGATTATGGCAGTCATGTAGCATCTGTATCTGACAAGAAAGCAGAAATGAATCCCACTAATGAAATGGCAGAATTAAAGAAATAGATAGCTGAAATTGAAACACGTCTACGAGATCAACCTTCCATTTCTACATCAAAGACAGACTTAAATCCTCCTACAGTATTAGTGGTAACTATTCTCTTCAAGATTCTACAACTTCTTCTGATTGGATAATAGATTCAGGGGCTACTGACCACATGGTAGGAAACAAATTTAACCTTATGCAGTATGAAATTATTCAAACTCCATAGTATGTGAAGGTAGCAAATGGTTCTTTGATTCCTATGGAAGGAAAAGGATAAATTCAGAGAGATAATCTAAGACTTAATTCAGTGATATATATTCCGAAATTTCCAGTAAATCTAATTTAAGTAAGTTCCTTAGTTAGAGATATGAATTGTACAGTTACATTCTCTCCACATGGTTGTGTTTTTCAAGATTTGAGGATGGAAAGAACCTTTGGACGTGGTGAACTACGCAATGGACTATACATACTATCTGAAGATCAGATTTTAAAGCAAAAGAGAGCGTTAACAACTATTACTATAGATGAAGAAATAAAAGTTTGACATAGTAGATTAGGACATTTGCCTGTGTTTAAAATAAGAGAGCTTGTCTCTTTTTCAATTCCTAATAATGTGGTCATTCAATGTGATGTATGTGAGGGCAAAACATCATAGAGCTACTTTTCCTACTAGTAATTCAAGATCAGTTATTCCTTTTGAGTTGATATATTCTGAGGGGACCATGTGTGATACCTTCATTGAGAAACTTTAAGTATTTTGTTACTTTTATTGATGATTTTTCCAAACTTATCTTTGTTTATCTCATGAAGTCTAAATCAGAAATATCTATAATTTTTCCTATCTTTCATAATCTTATTAAGACTCAGTTTGGTTATACCATTAAAACATTCAGATCTGATAATGGTGGTGAATTTTGTAATACTCAGTTGGAATCATACCTTCAGTCTCATGATATTATTCATAAGACATCTTGTGTTTACACACCACAATAGAATGGAATGGCAGAACGAAAGAATCGGCACATCCTAGAAATTGCTCGAACGTTACTTCTTGAACACAATGTTCCAAATTTTTTTTGACTAGAAGCAATTCTTACAGCAATATATATCATGAATCGAATTCCTACTGTGGTTCTTAGAGGAAAGTCTCCATTCAAGGTTATTAAACCTAAAGATAATCCATTTCACCTTATTCTCAGAATATTTGGATGTATCTGTTATGTGCATGTTGATCAATAATTCAGAGACAAGTTTGATCCAAGGGTGATAAAATGTATCTTTATTGGGTACTCTTGCGAGAAAAAAAGATATATTTGTTATGATTCTATCTCTCATAGAAAGTATGTTTTTATTGATATAACTTTCTTTGAAACTATTCCATACTACATAAATTCAAATGATGTGTCTAGTTCTATTATTGAAGAAACAGTACTACCAAGGATTAGTACCAATGAAGAATTGGAGGAAAAAAAATTGGATACGAGAACAGATCAATATACTGAAAAAGATAAACTGCAAGTATACAAAAAGGGGGAGAGAAATATCTTTAGAGACAAACAGATAGATATTATGAATTAAGGGGGAGAAATAGTATCTGATTCAAATGAAGTTCAAGAAACAAGTGACAAAAGTTTGGAAGACTCATAAGTCCCCATAGCACTCAGAAAAGGGAAGAGATCATGTTGTAAGCACCCGATTTCTAAATTCATTTCCTATGAGAGATTATCAGAAGGCTACTACAATTTTGCACTAAAAGCTGAGACACATCCGATTCCGAAGAACTACCTTGAAGCATCGAAGAATAAGCAGTGGATTGAAGCTATGAAATCCGAACTTCAAGCCCTTGAAAAGAATCAAACTTGAGAACTTTGTGATTTACCAAAAGACAGAAAAGCAGTGTCATGTAAGTGGGTGTATACAATAAAATACAGAGTAGATGACTCATTGGAAAGATATAAAACAAGACTAGTAGCTCGTGGATATAGTCAAGCATATGGGATAGACTATGAAGAAACATTTGCACCAGTAGCAAAACTCACATCTATAAGAGTCATTATTAGTATTGCAGCTCAAAGAAACTGGACAATATGGCAACTTGATGTAAAAAATGCATTTCTCCAAGGAGAACTCAAAGAAGAAGTCTACATGGAGTTGTGAATATTCGTCAATGAACGAAGGTTGATATTACACGAATAAAATTCACTAAGTCACCAAGAGTCAAATGGCATTCAAGTATGAATGCCGATCTTCAAGAATAACAAACACGAGAGCGAAAGCACGTACAAACAAGTCAAAAAGTAGTGCAAGAGTACATACTTTATTCATGTATTGAAGTGGTTTTTATAGACAACAATATGTATATGAATAATAGGAAAAACAACAAGCAAGAGGGAAGCAAGAGGTAGTGCCGGCCTTGGCCAGCACTAGCCGTTGGAGCTTCCAACGGCTCTGGCCAGGGCCATGGTGGCCCTGACCCTCCCTTACACCATGACTGCACGTGCTCCTATTACATATATTTATACCCTCCCTCAAACTTACGGGGTATACACGGAAAGTTTGTCTAATAAAAATTGAAATCGAGTAGCCGAAAGAGATTCAGTGAAGAAGTTGGCTAGCTACATCTCAAATGTGACATAGCACAATGAGATCTTCTTATTCAGACATTCTTCATGAACAAAGTGGCAATCCATCTCGATGCTTCGTCCTCTCATGGAAAGTGTTGTTGGAGGCAATATACATGGTGCTTTTATTGTCACAATACATGATGGCAGGGCGCTACAAAGTAACTCCCATATCTGCTAGAATGGTTGTGATCCATGAGATCTCCATCGCAGTTGTAGCCATAGCTCGATATTCGGCTTCCATGGATGAGAGGGACACCTTCTGTTGTTTTTTGTACTTCTAGGAAATAAGAGATTCACCTAAAAACACACAAAAATCAGTCGTAGAGTGTCTATGGTTAACATCTCCACCCGAATCAGTATTCGTATATACAGATAAATCAAAAGATGAAGAAGAAGTTAAGAGGACCCCTTTGTGGGCAGTATTTCTAATATATTGAATAATGCGCAAAACAATACTCATATGAACAGAAGTGGGTGCCTGTTAAAATTGACTTGCTGTGTGTACTGCATGAGAAATATCTGGTCTAGTAATGGTGAGGTAAGTAAGTGCACCTATGAGTTGTGGGTATAGGGTGGGGTCATCTAATTTCTCACTATGAGTGGATCTTAATTTGGTGCCTAGAACTTTCGGTGTGTCAACAATCTTAGTATCTGTAAGACTAGATCTTTCAATAATATCATTAACAAACTTTGTTTGAGACATAAAATATCTACAATTATTTTTAGTTATCTCAATACCTAAAAAATAATTCAGCAGACCCAAGTCTTTCATGTCAAATTCATGATAAAGATTAAGTTTAACTTCTGTAATTCCTACTTCATCACTTCCGGTGATGATCATGTTATCCACATATAAAAGCAAGATAACAATACCAGATTTTGTTTTTTTGCACAAACAATGCAGTATCAATATAGCAAGTCACAAAATTATGCAAATGCATGAATTTTTCAAATCGGTTGTACCAAGCTTTAGGGGCTTGTTTCAGACCATACAAGGCCTTTCGCAATTTTAGAGCATGACCAGGGGGAAGATTGATACCAGGAGGAGGACTCATGTAGACTTCTTCATTTAAATAGCCATTTAGAAAAGCATTCTTGACATCAAGTTGATAAATATTCCATTGCTTAATTGCACTTGGTTATGAGAATTCTAATTGTAGTCATCCTAGCTACTGGAGCAAAAGTTTCATCATAGTCAATTCCATATTCTTGGGCATAACCTTTAGCCACTAGTCTATCCTTGTATCTTTCAATGTTACCATTACTATGAGTTTTGATTTTATATACCCATCGATATCCAATGATTTTCTTGTCCTTTGGTATAGGCGTAATTATCCATGTCTGAGCCTTGTTTAGGGCGTTTAGCTCATCTTTCATAGCATCATTCTGGAATGCCTTTAGCTTGATGATAGAACCTAAGTTCCTTAACTTGACGAAGGGTGGCAATCAAATTCTTTCATTGTGGTTCAAAAGATTCATAGGACACAAATCGTTGGGGAGGTTGTGAGATCCTGGGTTCTAACCTTGTACTATCAGATTCTATATGGTTATCAATGGTTTCTCTAGAACATCTTGTATAATACGAGGAGAATGGTTCGACAATTGAGTGAGTATCAACGGTTATGGGTGAAGTGTCGTTGTCTTCAACAGGGTTCTCTTGAATATCTTAATGATCTACGGAGTCACAATCATCATCTTCTTCAAGTTCAAAAAAATCTTGAGGAAAGAAAGATTCAAAGTTCTTCAAGAATTCGGTCTCATAATAAATATCATTCTCAAAAAAATTTACATCCTTAGACACGTATAATTTGTCTTCTATAGGATCAAAACACCTATAACCCTTCTTGTGAATACCATAACCGAGAAATACACATTCAATGGCTCTTGGTGATAATTTATCATTCTTGTCTGTATACACAAAATACCTACATCCAAAAACTGTAAGTCTTTCATAGTATGAGAGAATATTATACAATTTTTCAAAAAGTAAGGTATTTTCAAGGTTAGACGAAGGCATTCTATTTATAAGGTATATTGTAGTAAAAGTGACTTCGGCCCATAAATTCTTAGGGACCTTACTAGCAATTAACATAGTTCTACAAGTTTAAATAATATGTCTATGCTTTCTTTCTACTAGACCATTTTGTTGGGGTGTCTTGGTGCACGATTTTTGATGAAAAATACAAATTGTTTTAATAAATTTTTGGAATTTATTAAACATGTATTCTCCTCCCGAATCGGATCTAAAGATTTTGATAGTGGCTCTAAATTGGTTTTTGATCATATTGCAAAAGACTACGAATTTTTCAAATACTTTCAATTTATGTTTTAATAGATATATCCATGTGAAACGAGTAAAGTCGTCCACAAAAATCACATAGTATTGAACTTCTCCTTTAGAGGCAATGGGTGCGGGGTCCCAAACATCCGAGTGTATTAGATCAAAAGCTTTGTTTGGTACATAATTCCTTTCTCCAAAAGGAAGATGATGCATTTTTCCAATAATACAATCTTTACATTCAAACTTTTTCTCTCTAATTGTTTTCATCAAGGGAATATTACATAATTTTTGAGAGTCCAAGTATCCAAGTCTTTTATGCCAAAGCGTAGCATCTTGGGCTATATTACAAAACTCAAAATTTGGCATAACAAGATAGTCCATTTTGTATAGTCAACTTTCTCTATGGCCTTGACCAATCACCTTCCTCGATAGGTGATCCTACACCACACAATATTTGGATGAGAAAGTGACTATACAATTATTATCACATATTTGAGCAACCGAAAGCAAATTCAAATTAAGTTTAGGTATAAGGCTCACATTTTGGATTTTAAAGTTTTCTTTTTCAAAATTTCCGATTTTTTTTATTTGGAGTTTTGTTTCATCGGTCGTAAACACATGTTTTCCAATAATCTCACAAGAATTAATTAAGGCATCTTCACTATCTGTCATATGAAAAGATTCACCGGAATTCAAAAACCAAGACATACCTTGAGAAGTAGATAGAGTATTCCTAGAGATGCTTGCTTCTCATTTTCTGAAGTAGAGGACAAGTGATTTTAATGTACCCACTTTCTTTGCAATAATAACAAATTGTATCCTTTTTGGGCCATGGTCCCATGGGCTTCTTTGACGTGCCTTCATTGTTCTTTGCATTTAGAGCCTTATAAGTCTTCAAGTTTGCTCCTGGTCTTGATGCGGCAAGCATGACCTCTTTGGCCAAATTCATATTCTTCAATCTTGTTTCCTCTATAACAAGATCGGCTAGAAAGGAATCACCCCTAGGTCTAGGTTTTCTATGTTTGAGATTTGATCTAATGTTTTCAAATTCGTCTCTTAATCCACGCATAAACAAGAAAAAGTATTGGTTGTCTAAAAATTCTTGAAATTCATCTAATTTGTGAAGATTTCTAAATTTATCAAAACTTCTTAACTGTGTCCATAACTCCGAAAAATCATTATGGTAATCCCTAATGCTTAGATTTCCTTGTTTGAGCATAACCATTCTTTCCATTAAATCAATTTGAAAAACAAAATCGTTTTGAGAATAAAGTTTTTTCAAATATTCTAAAGTTTCAAATGCATTTTCAAAAGTACTAATTCTATTTCTAAGCTTTTCATCCACATTTTGACAAATAATCCATGTAATTTTTGCATTCATCTTTTCCCATAATTTCAAATCTAACTTGTATTTTTCATGTTCTTTGATGATTTCATCGTCATCCAAGCCATCAATGTTCAAAATTGGTTTTTTATGGTTCCATCGATGTAATCCCAAAAATCTTTTGATAAAAAATACTTTTTAATCGTCCTAGCCCAACTTTGGTAACACTTTGGATCTAGAATACATCTAAACGACTCATTTTTACTTTCCATTTTGTGCAAAATTAAAGATTTTGAACTAACCTAAAGTTTGATGCGATTCTTCAAATTTTACACCCGTGGCATGCTTCCCAATGCACTCGATTTCTTCAATCTGAGGTTATGATACCTTGTGAATATTCGTCAATAAACGAAGGTTGATATTGCACGAATCAAATTCATCAAGTCACCAAGAGTCAAATGCCACTCAAGTATGAATGACGATCTTCAAGAATAACAAACACGAGAGCGGAAGTACGTACAAATAAGTCAAAAAGCAGTGCAAGACTGCATACTTTATTCATGTCTTGAAGTGGTTTTTATAGACAACAATATGTACATGAATAATAGAAAAACAACATAGCTTGCTGATAAGTCAAGTTATCAGGCAACTCATCTAAATCCACCAAATTACACACTTCTTTTGTAAAATAAGTGTGATAATCCTTTAAGTAGGACGGAGTGACCTTAAGCCTTTATGTCCACTTAAGGTTTTGGTTGTTTTAGGAAGTTCTTCTGTAGGTTCTAATGATGATTGACCTAGGTCTACTAGATCATCAGTATACTCATCATTATTTTTCAAGATGTTATTCTTAGTGTCTTTTAAGAATTCAACATCTCTGCTTTCAATTAATCTATAGTCCTTATGATAAAATTGATATCCATTTGAACCTTTAGGATATCCAATGAATATACATCTCAATGACCTACTATCTAGTTTATCTCTAAATTGATCAATGATCTTTACATATGCAATACATCCCCACCTCCTGAGATGACTTAGGTTGGGTTTTCTTCCAAACTACATCTCATATAGTGAAGTGAGTACAACTTTTCTTGTCATTTTTCCTTGTATACAAGCTTCACACTTATTGAAAGTATTTTCCTCAAATCTAGGCAGTAAGTCAAAGTTGGATAATTTCATCAACTTTTTCAAACTTATATGCCTAAGGTGTTTATGTCACACATTTACATTAATATTAAAGGCACAATCAATATAAGCAGAAGGATTTCCATTTTCATTTTCATTTAATTTAAACAATCCATGTTTTACATCAAACTTTAAAAAGAATAATATTCTCCCATGTTTTGCTACAATCACCTTGTTAGGAATAAACCTGACCTCAAAACCTTTCTTTACTAAGGCAGGGACCAAGACCAGATTGTGCTTTATTGATGGCACAATTAATACATCAGATAGTACAATCGGTTTGTCTTGTACAAAGATTCTAAAGGACCCAGTACCCAAAACATCTGAGAAAGTGTTATTTCTCATGTACACCCGATGTTGTCCTAGTTTGTATTCTTTTATATAAATTACCCCTTCCTTGGTCTTTGAGATATATTTGGTAGCTCCGGAGTCGATCCACCAATCTATCACTGGGCGGTTCATGTATAAACATTCTGATATCAAGCAGATTATGTCTGCGTTGTGGGTTATTTCCTCCATTTTTTTGGTTGCGGTAATCCCTCTTATAGTGTCCCATCTTTCCACAACTGAAACACTTGACCTAAGATGTGGTTTCTTGCGTTTTCTTAAAATGTTGACAACTCTTTTTGTTATTCTTACCAAACCTTTTGTTTGGTTTATTTTTCTTTTATTTGGTTTTGGAGCTAGACCCGATCTCATCTTATACCACTAGCATTTTTTCTTTTTTGTTCTTATTTATGTGTTCTTACTCTATTATAGTTTCAGAGGCAACTAAGAAAGATTAATTTCTAGCTCTAACTTGAGGCCAGTGGTGAACATGTTCCATGATAAGGGTAGACTGTTCAGGATTATTGATATTTGCATCGGTTTTGGGATGATTGACTTTGCCACAGCTAGGTCTCTAGCCATTACTCACATGTGATTTACATGTTCTACTACGTTGTTTCCTTCTTTCATTTTAAAGGAATTGTATTTCAGTAGTAGCAACTGTACATGCAGTTTGGTAGTTGTGTCATATTTTGCTATTATTGAGTCAAACAGCTCTTTTGCGGTCTCATATTCTTCGAAGACCCTAATCAAGTCATCTTTCATGTATGTCAACATGACAGTCCTTTCTATTGTGTCATCTTTTATAAATGTCTTATACATTTATATTTGTTGCTCAGTTGCATCTGGTGGTGGTGGACGCAAAGTTTCTTTTAGTGCATATTTAACACTTTTAAGTGTTGTAGCAAGTGGGATTCTTCTCTTCCATGTTTGGAAGTTAAGACCGTTTAATTTTTTAGTTTTTATCAATTATGACACACATATTCTTGAATTCATTTTTATATGTTTCGCAATTATAATAATTATATGGTCTAAAAAAGAAACAAAAAATGAGTAACAAAACACACATAATACGAATCTGATTAGAACGATGCATAATATCATAAAAATGAGCTGAAAATAACTCATTTCTTAATAAATAAATAACCTGGGATAAATTTATAATTTTCCTAAAAATTTCTACCTTTAGTAATTTCCAAAAAACACCAGTGGTTAAACTGTAATTTTAACTATCTATTAACTTTTGTAATTTTTGAAACAACCCAAGGACAGACTCATAAAATTATTTTTGGTATTTCTGTAAAATTCGTAATTGATCGGGGGTAAATCTGTAATTTTACCCCTCAATCCAAATCTAGAATTTTCTTAAAAGGACAGGGACAAATCTGTCTTTTAATATGTTGCAGAAAAGACAAAAAAGTAAAACAACAACCTAGTATTTCATAATTTTCACAAATTGCCCGAGGGTAAAACTAACTTTTCGCTCAATAAGGGCAAATTAGTCTTTTTACTTGAAAATATCTAGATATTTTCATAATTTTGTCTTGTGACAGTTTCGTAATATCTAAAAACCGATCGGGGCACAACGAACTTTTTAGTCCGCTGTCCCAACCTATGGTTTTCTAAAATCGCCTAGCGGTTTTGAGAGGGTATAAAACCCTGAGGAGAGAGAAAGAGAGAGAGAGAGAGAGAGAGAGAGAGAGAAACGGTCGGATCCTCGCCTGCATTTCTTTATGGCGGTTGACGACCTGTGGCGGTTTTCGGCCTTCTGGCCTACGACCTTTTTTTAGCGGTTTTTGGCCTTCTGGCCTGTGGTCTTTCGGTTGCAGTTCTCGGCTTTCTGACCTGCGGCCTTTCGGTTGCTGTTCTCGGCCTTCTGGCCTGCGATTCTTGGCCTTTCGGTTGCGGTTCTCGGCCTTTTGGCTGCAGTTCTCGGCCTTCTGACCTGAGACCTTTCGGCCTTTCTCTGATGGTTCTCAACGGGTGTCTTTGGCCACCTGCGGCCTTTTTCGCTCCTTCTTTTTATTGTTTTGGCCGATCTTTGTCCTTTCTTGACTCAGGCAGGGTTGACCCTCTGTCCTGTCACGACTCAGGCAGAGCTCCCAAAAAAGTAGGAAGCTCTCTCCTCTTCCGTGGTTTTTCTTTTTTTCTTTTTCTTTTTCACATACTAATCGCGTACCTAATTTTGCAGTGTCAAGAACGAGGCCCTGATACGAGTGGTGAAGGAGATTTCTTGCCTGATTTTGGCTTTTTCTGAGGTTAAGGTTTGTTGCCGTCGAGCTCTTCTAGGTACGACTGCAGCAGAATGTGAATATGATCTTAGTTTGTGTTTTAGGTTTCCTCACAACGGATTTCTTTCGGGAAAAAGTTTGTATGTGTATATTTAAGAATTTGTATATTTTCATACTCATATGTAACTATATGCACTGCTTTGTATTTATAGAGTAGTGCGAGCTCCTCCTTTTTCTCGATTTTTATGCTGGGTTTTCCTCTTCAGGAGCTTTTGTATATGGATCGTTACCATGATTTCCGATAATGGTCCGTCTGTTAAGATTTTTATGTTTATGGCGATCTCTCCTCAAACCGAAAACACGGGTAACGTCTGGATGGCCATTGCCTGTGTTGGGTTGCTGAGAATGGCTACATCCTAACAAATGGATTCTGAGGTGCACAATTAATCTCCGTGCTCCGTAACTCCGTTGAATGCGGTAGGTGGGTGTTTCTTTTTTATACGATGAACCTACTTGAGAACGGGTCTTCCTTGGCCTTGTTAGAGAAATAAATCTCATACTATCCTCGATTCAAATCAAGCAAGTTCGAATCCGGTTGCCATGGATTTTTGTATGAGAACGACAATTTTAAATACATTTCATTACAAAATCAAAATCTGTTTTGCTATAACTGAGAAAGCTGCAACAGTAATGGTATAACTCCTACACTGTGAGCTTCCATTAAGAGCTTTGCTGCATAAAGAGAACTTCCAAAAAGTGACTCCTTGCACTGGCTCATATCCAAAACGTGCATCCGGCCTCCCGTGCCCAAAAAGGAAAAAGGAAAAAGGAAAAGAAAAGAAATGATTCCCTTCAACAAGACTGTCATTCAACCATTTCTATGAGATTCGAATTCCTGCATTGAACCATTTCTATGAGATTCGAATTCCAATGAGCAGCAGGATTCCTAATCACTGATACATGCAATGTGCAATCTACATTATCCTTCCCATTTTGGCAAGAGTTTATTCTTGATTGTTATAGTTGTTGTTGTTGTTCTTTTTTTTATTCTTTTTATTTTTTTGTTTCGTTTTTCTTTTTCTTAATTTTTTTATAAAATTTGTAACAACATGTATTGTACACGTGACAAGAAGACAATAATGAATACAAATAAATGAAATGTTGTTCGAGTAAAGAGACTCGATGAGAGATCTTTACTGGTTACTGGAATTGTGTGAGAGAGGAGAAAAAAGTGATGAGGAATAATTTTGGTATTTCTAAAAAAAAGTGTATGAATAATAAAAAGGGTGTACAAATTGTAATCGTAAAAAAACCGTCACTTTGCATCGAAGTTCATACGTATTAACAAAACCTGTCCAAAGGTTGTGTTAACTAAGGGAAAAAGAGGGTTGTTCAATTATGTAAAAGTTAAGTGCATCTCTTGAAATTTTTGTATTGTCATTGTTAAGTTTTATAGGTGTTTTCTTACATTAATGTTATTCTGCTTCTTGTCAATTCCAGTTTACGTGCACCTTTAGATGACTGGACCCAGAAACTTTTTGGGGATTGGGCGAATTAGACATTGCCTGTTTCGGTTTTCCAGAAACTATGAACAAAACCAAACCAAACTGGTACTGGGCAGGTTCTGTTTCAGGTTCATAACCATTGGTTTCGGTTCAAGTCTTAAATTGTTAAGAACACCAACATATCATTAAAATATTTAAAATAAAAAGATGAAACCTAAGATTCCGGTTTCAATCCCATGAAAAGTAGAACCAGAACCAAACTAATCCCCTCTGGTTTTCTGTTTCATGTGACTAGTTCTGGTTCCATCTAGTTCTTGGTCCAATTCGGTTTCAATTGGAACCACCCGATAGTTCCTAGTCAGCCATGTCTAAGGCGAATAGTGCAACCCTTGATCTTTTTCTTTTCTTTTTTTTGTACAAAAAGAATATGAGAAAGTCTAACCCATAAACACCTACTTTATCCCCAAGGAGCTTCGGGTTTTCTTTTTTTAAGGGTAACGGCAAAAATTGGGGATATATATATAAGTCGGCCGGAGCATCTTATCCCAGTACCTGAACCAGAACCTGGTTGGGTCGGGTCGGGTCGTGTTAATATTGTCATCCCTAAATGTGATATGTGTAACTTATTTATTTGATAAAAATAAACATTCATGCAGCTCTCTATTGAAAAAAAAAGTTTTGCTCCTGCATTGATGAATTATGTTCTTCATAAAGGTTTCCATGGTGGAAATACTCGTTCTCTTGACAGATTGGTTACACGGCCACCAACTATAATGCTCAGTGTCTTTCAGCAAAGCTTTCATTTCCAAACCAATTTGATGGTTGATGCAAATTATAAGATATTAATGACTGAAATTAAGATGTCAAAGTCGAGGGTGGTTATGAAGATAGGACGAATAATGAGGTCATTAATATGGAGTGGTTTATACATTTAGAGAGGCGGCCATATGCAGCACTACTAAGATACAACATGATTTCTTCCCCCATATATATATAGAGAGAGAGAGGAAGGAGGGATAGAAGATGTTACGCTCTATTTAGTATTAGATTCTATTATATGATCATAGTGGTCCAATCAATCTCACATACGGTTGAAATGTGCAGAGAATAGGAGTTGTTAGACTTTTTTTGGGTGTCTAATTGTATTAGATAATCAATCCAATCGATTTCACGAATAATTGAGAAGTCCTGCACACACAAATGTATATATATATATATATATCGGTTCGTTCTATCAGCCGATTCTCCAACCGATTTTTGAAAACCATTCCGTTCGGAAATTTAATATTCCGGCAGACCGGAGAGGCAAGTTTGGCCTGAGATCCAACTGCATTTATAAGATTGAGAGAGGAATGACGGGTTGCTGTTCATATCCATGTGCGTCCTCTGCAATCCTATTTAAGAACCATCCTTTTCTTCAAAGGTAAAACAACTGTCTTTCAGAGCACCTGGTTTTCTCTGTACCTACTAAAATGGGGTTGTTGAGTGCTTTTATGGCCGTTTAAATGGATAGGTAGGGGACTCTCCTTCTCCTTTCAGCTCATTGCTTTCTCCGGACTAAGATCTGCATGGGTCCAATTTAACGATTTGCCGTCATTTTTGTGAGACGTTGGCTCCACTTAAAATAGTTTTTTAACGGTGGAACCAGAACGGCCCCTAAACTGGCGGTTCCAAAACCGAAACTGGAACCACCTTTGGGATGGTTCGGTTCTGGTTCTAGGTAATCTGACTGGGTTTGGTTTACCGAAACCGAACATGTCTACTTTAGAGAATATTTAGATATTGGAAGAGATGACAGTAATTAACTATTTAAAAAAAAAACACATCCATTTATTAGTTCTATTGTCTAAATCCAATAATAAAGCGGCCGAGTTAAATGCTAATATAGCAAAGAACATAAGAGTAACAAAAAAGCAATGTAGTTGACTCAGCAGGTGTGAAGATAATACTTGACACGAAAAGAAAAAGTGGGATAATACGTGATTTTGGTAGTTAAGAGAATAAAAAAACTTAGATATCCCCATTCATTACAGAACCTTCTTCACTATTTAGATAGTCTATCTCTTTTATTAAATGATTCATATTAGAAAAGGAAAAAATATAAAACTATAACATGCACTTTATACTTTTTCTTTAAAAAAGTTACTTTTGTTTTTATTTTAAATATAAATTGTACAATAAAAAAGATTAATAGTTTCAATGATAAAAACTCTCTCTCTCTATATATATATAAATACATATTCCGGAACAAGTGTCTTGGAGTCACATTGATAGGCATGCTAACAAAGTATGCCTCCTATTGCCTAGCGATTAGAGAGTACCTATATTAAAAGAATACCAGTATTTACATACATTTTATATATTTTTAAAGTTTTTAAAAAAATTAAAAGATAATATTATTATATTAATATCACTAAAAAATCAAGGAGTGAACATAATTGAACAGTGTCAATGGTGAGAAGGATCCAATCTCTCTCTCTCTCTCTCTCTCTCTCTCTCTCTCTCTCTCTCTCTTTATATACATTATATATATATATATATATAAAGAGAGACTTTTTTACATACACGCATGTCTACCGTGATATATATATATATATATATATATATATATATATAGGTAGAGAGAGAAAGAGAGATCTTACGTGCAGGCAAGTAGACCCGTGACCCGAATGCTCTAGCTTCCACTCAACCGCCACATTCTCATCTCTCCAACTACCAACTCACTTTAAAAAAGGACGTATATTCATTTCATCACCAATTCAACAACCTACGCACCTCCAATATCTCATTTCTTATCACCGAGGAAGAACAAATTAATTATTTGTGGGACGATTCACCTCATCTTCTTCATTAGAAAATACAAATACAAAAAAAAATGAAAGAATTTACATGAATGAACGAAAGGACAGGGCATCCAAGTTAAATCGCCTTTAATGATAGCCTGACAAGAACTCGCGCTCCCCAAACGAACTAAATGCGCCCTTCGTCCCACCCCTTTCCAACTAAGCACGCCACCCTATGCAAACATGAAACACCTCTTCCACAACTTGTTGCATTATATGTGAGTCAGTTATGTCACAGTATTCCTAATAGGTAAAAGGTAAAGAGTTGTGTGCATTTATATCATGTAAAGTTTATATTAAGTGTAAATTATATTAGTCTAAGAAGCCGACTATTTTTTTCAATAATACGAGTGTAATAATATTAATTTTTAAGTACTTTCATAATCTTCAAAATTATAACCGATGTATTATAAGTTGATTTAGGGTGGAATGGAAGCCTCTCCTTATCACCTTCTATCTATATATAGAATGGTACGTGACTCAATTGGTTACATGCTTACACATTTATGTGTTCCAACATAACGACCCAAGTTTGATATCGTTTGTGCTCATTTTGGAAACTCTTCTTCGTCTACAAGACTACATAAGAGAAAAAACAAAAAAAAATCTCGAGAAAAAACAAAAGACAAGTAATATATAAAGAGAGAGAGTCAAAATTGTCTCATTGGATCTTTACCCAAATGCCCGGACTCGGTATGCTCCGATGGACGACGAAGAGCATGTAGTAACCGGGAGGTGCAATCTGAGCCGTTGGCGGGCTTAGTGCCGTTACCCGGAACGTCGATGGCAAAACATCCGGCGAAACTCTCACCAACTGAAGCACCAGCATCCTTTGGTTCATGGCGAACGAGTGCGTCGTGAACGAAGGTGCCAGCATTTTCACCGCTACCTCCTCCTCTTCCTCTTCGCCGTCTTCCGGCATTGCTCGGCTGGTCACGGAGAACACGACGGTCAGTTCTTGCTTGTGCCGGAGCGTCTCTGTCGGTGTCGCGAGGACGATCCTCGGCCGTGCCGCCGAGAGATCTTGCCGGAGATACGGCGGAGAGAATGCCTCCAATCGGAGCTCCGTCGGGAAATCCACTCCATAGAAGCTGTAGTTGATGTTGGGATTGCTCCCTCCGACGAGGACCCTCCCGTCTGGTAGCACCACTGCCGACGAGTGATACATTCTTGGTATCGGCGACGGATTCATCACCTTGAATCTCTTTCCCCGAAGAGCTCCCGGCTGGTATATAACCGGATGCAACGCCGGATTCCGTCCGAGAACCCACCCGGCTGTACCACTCTTGGCACCGTTAATTATAAGCACTTGACCATTGGGAAGAATCAGCATATCACCCATCACTCTCGGAATCGGCATTGTTTCCATCTCCCATTCCGGCGCTGGATCCGTCAATCTGAGCCGTCCGCACGTCATCAATGCCTCAACAAACTCGCCGGCAACAGCCTTTCCGAACGAGCCCCTCCGCGCCCCACCGCAGACCAGCACCTCCACCTGTTGGACACCGAACGGGAAACTTTCCGAAAGCCGGAGTGGCAGCAAAACCGACGAGCCGGAGCTCGGGTAGTTCCTAGGATCGCAACCAGGGATCTCCGGGAATTCACGGACAATCTCGCCATGAACGTAGTCGAAGAGGATGGATCGCGTATTTGCAAAGATGAAAAGGTTTCCATCAGGAAGAAGGTGCAAGAAAGGGTAGAGGTTGTTCTCGTCTGGATCGTCGTGGGTGTGTTGTAGAAAGCCGAGGTCGAACTTCTCCGGCGGATTAGAATTCGGAAAGTACTCGTAATTGAACTGCCGGCGGCCACCAACTACTATAATCCTACCGTCAGGAAGAATTTGGTTCGAGGAATACCTATTAAAATCAAGAATGAAGCAAAACGAAAAGTAAATTGGCATAATAATGTGAGTGGTACCAAAACCAACTCCATTCTACTACGCTTTTCAGTCTCTTAAACGTTTTTAACATCTTATCATTATCTTCTCTTTCAATCCTTGTCTTATCTTTTCAACTATAGACAATCCAAATCAAATTCTCTTTTCCTTGTGAGTGGTAACCAGCTTCTTTCACTTTGTAGCTATCTATTTGGTTGGGCATGGAGAAATCCTCCCCATTATCTTGTATAATTTGTACAGCGTTTCTTGCCTATAAGCGTCTATTAAATCTAGTCTTTTCTAGTTATAGGGACTAACCTACTCTCCGACATTCATTTTTACAGTAACACGCCTGGTAGGGGTCTGCCTAAACCCACCAGCCTTTTGGAAAAATTTAAAGAAAGAAACTTCTTTGACGTACCAGCGGCGGACGGCGAGGGGGTTGGGAGACTCGAACCAGTCGCAGAGGAGGAAGTCGGGACAGGGGGAGAAGATGCGGACGATGCGCTCGCCGTCATTGTAGCCCCCAGTCTGAACGAGGACGCCGCTCGGGGAGACTGAGCCCGAGGAGCACCAGGTGTCGGTTTGTACGGTGAGTGGGCGGAGGGCGTTGACGAGGGGATCATAGAGGAGGGAGTGGGCGGTGCAGTCCCTCTTCAGGGCGATGTCGTCGGGGTCGTAGCGGCATCGCCCGAGGGGGAGGCTGAGGTTGGAGGGTCCGAAGTCCGTCCTGTCGAACATGACGACCCGGTTGTTGTGCAGCAGCTGCATGTGCATCGCCGCTATGCCGACGCTCTCCCTCAGCAGAAGCCATTCTCCCCCTGACCACCCCTTTACCACGTCTAGATTACCAAGAAGAAAAAGAAGAAGGCGTGCCATGAATACCCAGAAGAGAAAGAATGAAGATGATAGCTTCATGTCGGTGGTACAGTTTGCAGGAGAGAGAGAGAGAGAGAGAGAGAGAGAGAGAGAGTTCTGGAGTTGGCATAAGAAGGCGGGAAGAGTCTGGTGGCGGACTTGAGATGGTGAGCTTAACTGGATTGGAGATGCTCGCATGACGTCCGGTCGTGGTTGTGATACAGGCGAAGAACAGGTTTGGCCCGCAGTAGTTGATTGTGATATCCATAAAACACTAAAACGGCATGAGTTAAAGCACGACTTGATGGGTTTGGCTATGATTTTGTTTCTTTGATTTAGTAGCATGGGGACAAAGTATGAATTTAGTTTAGGACATTCATAAGACCCATTTAATGGGGTTTGGTAACAAGACAGATGTGATTGATAATTGAATTGGAGTTCAATTTCAAGATGAATATTTTATCCAAATTCTTCACCTATTGTTAAGATCTGAACCTGTTGCATATATATATATATGAAAATTGAATTTTGCTCAATTTTGACATACTCAATCTTACCCACCTAATTTCTTCAGTGGCGTGCCTATAATTAAAAAAATCTTAAGTGGTTTTGAAAATTTTTAACATATCAAAAGATGTGATTCAGTTGTATCTCTTTAGATGGGAAGATGCAGATTAAACTGTGTCTTTCTAAACAGAGAAATGCAGCTCAACCGCATCTCTATCTTCCATTGATTCAGGATGAACGAAAATAAGATTTGATGAGGGACTTATAATATCCTTTTTTTTATGTTACCATCCAACCTCAAACACAATAAATTTTATTTTTTCTTGTTTGATTTGATGAGAAGTGATGTTGATTATTTTGAAAATTCTTTAGTTTGTTAATTTTTCAGTTCGATATTTTTTTCCAATGTCGAATATAAATCGGTAATACCTCAAATGCATGAAAAAGTGACTACTAACGGTTGTAGAAAGTGCACAAAGTTGATAGAAGATACCGTAAGAATCATATTGTAAAGTGTGCACTTGCAAGACAGAGAAAGGAGATGAACGATATAGTTTTAGGAAAAAGGTTGTATAGTGAGTAAAACAGAGTGTGCAAATAGATAGAAATTATATAAAGTTTTGGTACAGTATAAGCCATTGATTTGTTTCGAGTCGCACAAATGAATATGGGTTAGTCACCAAACAAGCCACACGAAACATACTAAATGGGTGTAATCAAAGGCCCCCATTGGAGAGAGAGAGAGAGAGAGAGAGAGAGAGAGAGAGAGAGAGAGAGAGAACCTTCCAATTATTTTTTTCTTCCCTTTTTTTAAGAAGATAAGAAATTGTCATTAATAAAATAATAAAATACAAAAGTGCTACACCTGCCGAGTTGGCGATCAGTCTGCCATGTTACTGAGAGCGTTTAAATTTGGATCCTACCCAACACGCATTGGTACCTATATTTAGGATCCATATCTAAAGATAAAGTATTGAAAACAAATAGGATATCCAACCCTATCTTCTTCATTATCATCATAGCTATAGTGAATATGACCAAATCGAGTATAAGGATCCAAACCGTATTCTAATCTAGGCCCCATGAACCTGAATCACAACTCGTGTTGTTGCTTCTCCTCGTCAGTGCTATAAAGGCTCGCCCTTCAAGAGGGACACTAAATTTAAAGGCTTTGATTCACCACTTTCATTTGGACATGTTTTGATTCTAGGTAAACGTGGTTACAAACTTTCAGTTCTGGAATCAAACCAGAACCAAGTTGGTTTCCAATGATTCTGGTTTGAAGGCCAAACCGGCATAAAATATTTTATAAGAAAATAATAAAAAAATCAGTCAAATTGATTATTAGAACCGTCACATAGACTTCAGAGTTTAAGCTCACGGCCTTATAGGCCATACCTTTTAGAAGCTGTAATAACAAAAATCTTTCTTAGGAAGAGTGGTAGTCAAGCTTTTACAATGGACAATATCCCGAATTTCTAAAAAAAAAGTGCCCCAAATATATGCATCAAAAAAGCAATCTGATCTTCAGTAAAGACTACGGTCATTTCAGTGGCGGCCATATTGAAAGAAGATGGCGTTGGCCAAAGAGTCCAACTTGATATTGTTTTTCATGGAAGAAAAATGAGAGAATAAAAGGGGCGCCAATTACCCATCAATTTACAGTCACCTACCTTGTATACAATATTGTCATCTCCCTATTTACGAGGATCTTAATTTATGCTCACGATACATGTATAACAACTAGAAACTATCCTACCAAAATTGACAATAGAAAGGCATAGCGAGAGCTGCTTAGAAAGAGAAAGGTTCCCCTATGAATGATCGCTATTCATTTAGTCACAATTTTATCCACTGACACCAGTAGCTGCTACACTTGGTGCGCAAGATAAACCAAATACAATACCAAACAAGTCAAGTGAACACAAAAGACTATGATTTATTCACTTTAGAGAAAGCATCCTCTATGTATAGTGATCTTATGATTTCTTGTCTAGTTTTGGGATTTCTAGGTTCATACTCTAGCTGGACTATACTTTACTCTTGTGTCTCCTCATTGTCATCTAACTTTTCATCCAAATCTTGGGTGTTTTGTAACTCATCTTCATAATAACATTCATCTTCAATGAATTTGACATTTCTACACACAAAGTTTATCTTATTTTGGGTTGTAACATATATATTCCTTTTTATCAAAATCATACCAAAGAAAGATACATTCAATAGCTTTGAAACCTAACTTGTCATTCTTATCCATAGAAATATAACACTTACATCCAAAAACATTTAATCAATCATAACTAGGTTTATTTGAATACAACTTTTCAACTGAAGAACAATTGATGGCATCATATTCATCAAATATACGAAAGCAGCTTCGGCCCAGGTATTTAGAAATTTTACTTCTAACAACAAGGTTCTATAATTTCAATAATGTCTATGTTTTCTTTCAGCTAAATCATTTTGTTGTAGAGTTTTTGTACTAAGATTTTGATACCAAATTTCATTTTCTTCAATATAGTTTTTGAAGTCATTTGAGAGATATCACCCCCCGAAGTCAGTTTTTAAGATTTTGATATTAGTTTTAAATTGAGTCTTGATCATATTATGAAAGATAATTTTTTTTTTTAACTTTTGATCTGTGTTTCAAAAAATATATTGAAGTGTGTCGAGTGAAATCATCTACAAAAATAACATAATAAGACGCTCCTACTTTTGAGGTTATGGGAGCAGGACCCAAAGATCAGAATGTACTAATTCGAAAACCTTTTTTGTGATAAAGGTTTTTTCGCCACATGGTGCATGATGTGTTTTGCCAAAAATACAATCTTCACAAATAAAACCATTCTTTTCATTAGTCTTTATCCATGAATAATTATTCATTTTGCTTACATCAAGATGCCCCTATCTTTTGTGCCAAAGTCCAAACTCATTACAAGTAATTCCACATGTTTCAAAATTTAACATAACTAAATTATCTATGGCGTAAAGATCACCTTCTCTATGTCCTTCTCAAATCACCTTCTTCGACAAATGATTATACACCACACATCCATTTGGTAAGAAGGTAACAATGCAACCATTATCACAAATTTGAGAAACCGCGAGAATATTAAGGTTTAATTTTGGTATAAAACATACTTGAGGTATTTTAAAAGAACTATTTTTTAGATTACCAATTTCGTTAGCATCAAGTTTAGTTTCATATGTCGTAAACACTTGTGCTCTAACTTGTATCTATTTGTCTAACAATTTATATTCATATGTCAAATGAAAAGAAGCATCGGAATCTAAAACCCATGGCATACCTTAATTTTTTGAAGAAGTTGATAATGTCGACCCGAAGATACTTGCCTTCTCTTTAAATATTTTTTTAATGTAGGCCTTTATTATCAATGGTATCACTTCTTTGTTGTTCATGTTAGCCACATGAAAAAACCTCCTTAAAAAGAGAGTAAAGTGGTTTTGATATGCCCACTCTCCTTCCAATAATAACAAATCATACTCTTGTTTGGTAAGACAAAACATTTCTCTTGAATTGTTTGTTCCCTTCATTATTTTTGGTGTGTGAAGGCTTATACCTTTCAAATAATTTATTAGTCTAAATGTAGCAGAATTGTTTCTTTGTTGTCTCTTATGTTTCTCAATCTAATATCTTTCATAACTAAATCAGCTAAGATCTCATAGCTTTTGAGTCTCTGTTTTCTATGTATCAAATTTGATCTTATGTTCTCAAATTCATTTCATAATCCCCGTATAAACAAAAATAACTATTGATTGTCAAGATATCCTTGAAATTCATTCTTACTTTGAAGTTTTCCAAATTTGTGAAAAAATTTAGTTGGTTGTAAAGATAAAAAAACTCATTGTGATAATCTCTAACACTCATGAAACCTTGATTGAGCATTATTATCTTCTCCATCAAATTTATTTGAAAGATAAAATTGTCTTGAGAATGAGTTTTCTTATAGTATTCCCAAGTTTCAAAGGCATTATCAAACATGTAAATTCTATTACGAAGTTTTTTATTCACATTTTGGTTAATAATCCATGTAATTCTTATATTATAGTTTTCCCATTTTTTGACTCTCTTAAATTTCTCTTGTGTCTTGAGAAATTCATTATCATCAAGCCTTCAATCCATTTGAACACTTTGATCGTATCATGAATATACTCCCAACAGTCTTAACAATAACAACAACAACAACTAAGCCTTTTCTCATACTAAATGGGGTCCACTACATGGATTTTTTTTAATAGAATCTATGGTAGGTTCGATAAAGTTTTACGCTAGCTGTCGAAAGACTAACACAACTCTCCTCCTTTATTTGGGCTTGATACTGACCATGCAAAAGTGATCTCTTATATGGGCGGAGATACTCCCAACAGTCTTATAGATAAAATATTTTTTTATGATACATACCCAACTTCGATAAGAGTTGGGAACAAATAAACAAAATGTGTCACTTTTTTCTTTCATTTTTATCAACAATAACAAGAAATATGAACAATGCTTTGATTTTCTCAACTTGGCCAAACAATGCCCAAATTTGATAATCTTTCTACAATCAACACAAAACCCAATGCAACTCTAAATAAACCATTTTGGCTTTGATACCATGTTAAAATATCTCCACAATCTCGTCAATGATAACCACAAATGCAAAAACAAATAATCTCACAAGTTCTTCAACAAACCAAAATACCAAATACTTTGTACGCAAGACAAACCAAATATAATACTAAACAAGTCAAATGAGCACAAAAAACTCTGAAGTTCCCAACGACTAGTAGTGCAGCCGTTGGAGGTTGATTGACCCTTGAGGGCCAATCTAAGTTGGCCCATGTCATGAGCTTGTTGGGCCCTAATTTCCCAACTCTATTACAAGTTAACACTTCTGGCCAAAACAAGCCTGCCCCAATTTAACCTGGGCAAGAGACAGTCCTTTACACGATGAAGCCGACTAATAAGTACAAATCACAACATATGCCAACATCAAATGATGCTAAAAGTAAAAGCACATAGGAATCTTCTATACCTATATGGGAAAACTCCTCCTTTCACTTACAACCACAAGATTATAAAACTAGTTTGGATGTTTTAGAACCACATGACGTTTTACAACCAAAACAAATCCATCCTTGACAGTGGTACTAGCAATATTTGAATACTTTAGGATAAAAGGAGAAATAATAATACCTGTGTAATTACAGCATCTACATAAATATCAACACCTTCTCTACGAAAAATAGGACTTTCACGGACCTGCAAATACATCAAGTAGTCAGGCCAAGTTACGAATTGAATCAAAAGGATACTTTGACATGATAGATTCACCAAGACAATATTAACTTTGATTGTAATATAGAGATCACCAGGTTGATCACCATCATGATCAACACCACCACTTCTAGGAACCCTTAAGGTTTCATTATCATCAACACCTACATAGAAAAGGTTTAAAGACCATCAGCACAAGTGAAGATTTTTTCACAATAAGCTACTCAATATAACATGTTTCAGGTCTCAATCTCAAACTTTACAGCAAACCAATAAAATAATCAAATCATAACCAGAATCACATACATCCCTAAACATAAAACTAACATAAGAACCACTTTTATCATATTATTTGTAGGAAAAAAGATAAATCATGTTGTAAAGATTGTAAGATAATTTAAAGAGAAAACTTAACTATTCATCATCGACTTTTAAAAATGGATTTGCATGTAAAAAGTGGACAACGAAGAATAGAGTGCATAGAGTTATTTTAACTAGATGGTGGAACCTCAAATGTGAGAAAGAAAGAAGATATATTTAATTCAAGGAGATCCTTATAATTATGTAGGTACACCTTCGGATACATTAAACAATATGTTATACAAATTAGAAAAGTGACAAAAAACGTATTAGGCGAATCTAAGGGAGGCGTACTGGTATAAAAAGAAGCTTGGTAGTGGAGTGAAGTGGTGCAAGATAAAATTAAGGAAAAGAAAGTATGTTACAGATTTCATTATACCAAGAAGGTTATTAAAGCAAAAGTCAAAATTTGGAAGGATTTATATAAAATGTTTAACTCAAAATAAGGTGAAAGAAATATTTTTAAGATAGGTAAAGGTAGAGATAAGAAAACTAATGATCATATTTTTATTGGATGCATCAAAGATAAGTACTAGAAGATTCTAGTGGTAAATGATGTCATCAAAAATAGATAAAAAATCATTTTTATAAGCTTTTTAATGAAAATATAGATGGGAATATTAGTTTAGGATAGTTAGCCAAATCATAAAAGTATATAAACCATAATTTCTATCGATGTATTCAAAATAATGAAGTCAAAGAGGCTCTTAAATCTATGAAGTTTAGTAAATCTATAAGACTAGATAATATTTATATAGAAGTATGAAAAATCCTAAGAGAGATTGGGCTCACTTGGCTCACAAGTGTATTTAATGAAATATGGAGAACCCAAAAGATGCAGTAGAAATGGAGAGTGAGTACACTTATACCCATATATAAGAACAAGAGAGACATTCAGAATTGTATAAATTATTGAGGTAATAAAATTATGGAAAAGAATTATTAAAGTATCGAGTACAACAGAGAATCAATTAAAATTTATGCCCTAAAGATCTACTATTTAAGCGATTCACCTATTGAGACGTCTTACAAAATATTTTAGACAAAAAAAAAGGAACCTTTATATGATATTATTCATCTAGAAAAAGCTTATGATACGGTGTCAAGAGATGTTCTTTATAGAACCTTGGAAGAGAGAGGTATCCCATTGACATATATAAATCTTATAAGAGACATGTATGATATGTAAAAACATGTACGAGGACTCACGAAGTAATAACAAACTCCTTTGATGTTAATATTAGGTTACAACAAGGATAAACTTTAAGTCTATATTTATTTATATTGGTCATTGATGAGTTAACAAAACATATTTAAGATGAAATACCTTGGTGTATGTTATTTGCATATGACATTGTGTTAGTGGATGAGTCTAAAGAAAATGTTAATAGGAAATTGGAACTATGGACAGAAACGTTAGAAAGTAAAAAAATTCGACTTAGTAAAACAAAAACAAAATATATGTAATGTAATTTTGATCATTTATGGACATAGAAATTAAGATTGACATACATTACATCCCTGAAAGTTTTAAATACCTATGGTCAACTTTTCAAAGTGATGACAAAGTTTATGGAGATGTTATGCATAGAATTAATGTTGGTTGGTTAAAGTAGAGAGGGGTATAGACACAAAATTTTCACTCCAAGCCTATGTAGAGACTTGAAATGATAATTTCTAATCTACTCTTGCATGAGTGTGCCAGTTAGTTTTTCAAAAACTAGCAAAAGTATAAACAAATCTGATTTTGATTGGCGATTGGGCTAAGCGAGCTCCTTTCGCTTTAAGCCTTCTTAAACTGACGCTCAAGGGTCAGCCTAAGCGCTTACAAACTTTAATTTTAAAAGCGAGGAACTCCAATTCACGTGATGATGAGGTGTTTTTCAAAGAAGATATGAAATGCACTTGGTTCAAGCTCTAAAATGAACAAGTGCTGAAAAACAGAATATTTTGTTTTCAAGCCTTGTTTCCTAAATCATTTTCAGTGCCTTACACACCTCCTAAAATCATCAAAATTTAACAGGGTTGAGCCTGAGATGTGAAGGGTTTGCAGTACTTTACAGATTATGATTTGGAGTTGTATTGATACAAAATTAAATCTAGAAAGTATCTCTCCTCTGGTACTCGAAATTGTTCTATCATAGAAATACAAAGACTCAAAGATGAGCCTGTATCTCAGTGCTTTAAGTTCTAAATTTAGTGAATTTTATCTTGATAGAAAGATATAGATGTCAGATTTTCAATGAATCAAAATTCATTGATTTTGGAGACTTACAGAAAGAGTTATAGGATTAAAACTCAAGCTCTATTACAGGAAAACTGGTTGGATAGACAATTTTCAGAAATCATTTCGATTTTATACACTTTTAATCATGAGGTTGGACGGCCCTAAAATTCTTGAAAATTTTATATGTAGAATATGTGTGAAAAGTTTCGGAACAATTGGAGTAGAGGTTTGAGAATTAAAATTCATGCAATCAACATATGCAGATATGGAAAAATCCAGTTTTTAGAAACATACGTGATGCAAACTCATACGAATTGAAATTGCAACAACACAACATCATGAATTGAAATTACTGAAAGGAAATGAAGGGAAATATGTATATAAGCTTAAGCATAGAGGGGGTAGAGAGTATAGAGTGTTCTATAAAATATATCGGGGAATAATCGTATAAACAAACACGTAGAGTGCGTTCGTGAGAATGAAAATTCAACAAATCTAATCATTATTACAGCATGAGGGAGACAAGGCTCCATTAATACAACCCCCTTCAAATTGAATTAGAGGAGAAGAAGGATTAGAATTAAAGTATGAGGATACTTACAGCTTTTCCACCCAATTGCCGAGAATTTTAAGAGTGGAATTCGGCCTTCTTCTTCCTTTGAATGCCTCTCAAACTCATTTGCACTCAATGGCCTAAATCTACCCTACTCTCTTACCCACCTAGCTTCACTCCTTGCAGCCCACGACCCACAATGGGAGCAACAACTCCTTGCTAAACCAAGTCCCTAACTCTCTCACCAAGATAGCCTAAAACTCCCAAGAAAGCAAGATAGAAGACACAAGATGATAACACTCCAAGATAGTGACCCCCCCCCCCTTCGGGCTGGTTCTAGGCCCTTCATTGAGGTGGGTTTGGCATGCTCCAAGTCCAGCCCCAATCCAAGGTTGAGTGGTCTCCTTGTGATGATATGGACTAGCCCCATGTGGGCTGGTTCCTTGAGCTTATTCGGCCTTGCTTAGGCTCAGTCGGGTGCACCCTCATGGCCGGCTAGGTGTAGACCATTGACTTGATTCATGTTACAATATGGGCTGGATGTAGCCTTGGTGGTTCTTCAAATTCAACATTTAAATTCCAATTCATTTCATGAAGGACGATCCATTTTGGCCCTTGTTTTAAACTTGAATTGCCTTTGTGACTTGAAGTGATCCATCCTGTGAAGTTAATCCAATCCATGATCTCGGTTCAATCTTATTCATCTGTGGTCTTGATCTTCTTATCCATTACTGATGAGCTTTGATATTCGTATCTTACTTGCTTTATCTGGAGAAAGCTTTTGACTTGGTTCATCTTTCGCTTTTGGAATTGGTCTCGATCTGGATTTGGATTAGGTCTCACCTGTTTGTCTGATTTGCTTTGACATCTATGGGCTTTTTAACTTGAATTTAAAACCTTTATTTTGAAATGTTCCCAAAAAGACTTGAACTTTAAAAAGTTTGAATTTGGAAGTTCATAAAGGCTTTAAATTGGTTTTCGAAATTAGGAGTTTTGAAAATATTTTAATTTTAGGTGTTTACAAGGGGCATCAGGTATTTTATGTGATAAGAAGATATCATTAAAGTTGAAAGGTAAATATTATAGAGCAGCAATTAGACCTGTTATGTTTTATGGTTCTTAGTGTTGGACAGTTAATCATCAACATGTATAAAAGTTGTATGTAATAGAAATGAAGATGTTGATATGGATGAGTGATCACACAAAGAAAGACCATATACATAACGAGGTTATTAGAAACAAATTGGAAGTAGCATCAATAGAGGATAAAATGAGAAAAAATTGTTTAAGATAGTTTGAACACGTAGAAAAATTACCCAAGGATGCTCCCACGAGAAGATATGAAAAACTACATTGTGAAAATGTCAAAAGAGGAAAGGATGACCACAAAAATGTTGAAAAGAAACAATAAAGAATTATCTAGTTTATATTAACTACTAGCATGGCACATGATAGAGCCATGTGGAAACAAAGAATCCATGTAGGTGACCCCATCTAGTATAAGAAAAGGCTTAATTGTTGTTGTAGATGCTCACAACTATAGAAGAAAAGATGAGGAAAGAAAGGCCACTTTTTTGGCATATAGAACAGAACTCCATAACATGAACACAACCTCGTTTGGTCCAGTTTTTATATAGCTAAGGAAAATGAAGAACACTGACTAAGGGATGTGCCAAGAGAAAATGAAAACTAATAGAATCAAGTATTAATAACTGAATAACCAACAACATTTTGACTTTCCAAATGTCCTTTAAAAAAATGGCACCGTTGACAATGAAAACATAAATAAAAGAAATGAAAGTGTAATACCATAAGGCCTATGTTTGAACTTTGAGGTAGGCAAGCCAAGAAATATCAACCAACACTAAAAATTGACATGAATGGTAACTTGAGAATGCATCTATGGCTGACAGCCGACATTTGGAAGTATTTCTGGAACATTCTACAAATCTTCAATCGCATATTCAGCAGTACGGTTCCCTACAGATGAAAAGTAAAAAGAAGAATCATTTTTGCAGAATTCCGTGGGCTGGCCATTGAAAAATAAAGAAGATAAACAGTTAATTTTCATAACCAAAACCCTTAGCTATACCTGCCAATATATCAAGCTTGACTGATTTTGTTCCTTTGACAACACTGTCCTTTGCATGTCTTGCAGAAGCTCTATAAGAAAGACATAAAGTCAACAGACTACAGAAACTCTATCAGATAGACATAATGTCAATAAACAAGCAAAAGAATACAAGACTAAGAAAATCAGATTTTGATAAAACATTATTAACCATCTCAGACTTCAGTATACTTGAGACAGGAATGTTGGTAACCCTTAGGAATAACCACAATTGCTACATCGCACCAGTAATTGGATTTAGACATGGCCAGTTCATAACTGGCTTGCTGGTTCAAAACAGAACCGGTCTGATTCAAACCAACAGGCGTGAACTCTCAATTCCAAACCGCCCCAGCCTATACACCCCTGCCCCCCTACTCTCCCAAGCTATGTTATCAATAGCGGTTATGAGGCTTATAAGAAAGCAAAAAAGGAAGCGAAAAATGCCATCAGTGAAGCAAAAGCTAAAATTTAGGACAAAAAGGGCGAAAGAGATATTTTTATGATAGCTAGGGCTAGAGATAAAAAAAACTAAAGATTTTAATTTTGTTAGATGCATCAAAGACGAGGATGAAAAATTTCTAGTGACAAATGATGATATAATAAATAGATGAAAAAACTATTTTTATAAGCTTTTTAATGAAAATAAAGATGTTAGTATTAGCTTATAAGAGTTAGCTAAATCATAAAAGTATATAAACCACAATTTCTACCGATATATTCAAAAGAATGAAGTCAAAGAGGCTCTTAAACATATGAAGAGTGGTAAACTGAAAAGACCAAACAATATTATTATTGAAGTTTGAAAAATCCTATGAGAAATAGGAATCACTTGGCTCACAAGACTATTTAATAAAATAAGGATAAACCAAAAGATGTCCGAGGAATGGAGAGCGAGAACACTTATACCCATATATAAGAATAAGGGAGACATTCAGAATTGTACGCATTATTGAGGTATCAAGTTAATGAGCCATACTATGAAATTGTAGGAAAGAATTATCGAATGTAAGTTAAGAAAGGTATCGAGTAGAACACAAAACCAATTTGGATTCATGTCAGGCAAATTTACTGTTGAATCGATTAACCTTTTAAGACGTCTTGTGTAATATTTTAGAGCAAAAAAGAAAGACATTCACATGATATTTATTGATCTAGAAAAAGCTTACGATAGGGTACCGAGGAAGGTTCTTTGGAGAACCTTGGAAAAAAGGTATCCCATTGCCATACATTAATCTTATAAGAGACATGTATGATGGTGCAAAAACATGTGTGAGGACTCATGAAGAAATGGCAGACTTCTTTGAAGTTAATATTGGGTTACATGAAGGATCAACTTTAAGTCCATACCAATTTATAATGGTGATTGATGAGTTAACAAAACATGTTCAAGATGAAGTACTTTGGTTATGTAATTTGCTAGTGGAGGAGTTAAAGGAAAAAGTTAATAGAAAATTGGAACTATGGAGAGAAACATTAGAAAGCAAAGGCCTCCGACTTAGTAGAACAAAGACAGAATATATGGAATGTAAGTTTAATCATTTGGTTACTTCAAAGGACAGAAATTAAAATTGGCATACATTGCATTCCCAAAAGAAAAGTTTTAAATACCTAGGGTCAATTTTTCAGAGTGATGAAAGAATTAATGGAGATATTACGTAGAGAATTAATGCTGGTTGGTTAAAATGGAGAGGAGCATCAGGTATTCTTTGTGATAAGAAGATACCATTAAAGTTAAAAGGTAAATATTATAGAGCAGCAATTAGACCTGCCATGTTTTATGGTTTTGAGTGCTGAGCGGTTAATCATCAACATGTACAAAAGATGTCTGTGACAGAAATAAATATGTTGAGATGGATGAGTGGTCATAGAAGAAAAGACCGTATACATAATGAGGTTATTAGAAACAAATTAGGAGTGGCACCAATAGAGGATAAAATGAGAGAATATCGTTTCAAATGGTTTGGATATATAGAAAGAAGATCAAAAGAAGAAACTTTAAGAAGGTATGAAAAACTAAATTTTGAAAGTATTAAAAGAGGTAGAGAACAACCACAAAAGTGTTCGAAAGAAACAATAAAGAATGATGTAGCTTATTGTGAGTTAACTGCTCACATGGCACATAATAGGGCTATGTGGAAACAAAGAATCCATGTAGTCAACCCCGTCTACTATGAGAAAAAGCTTAGTTGTTGTTTATATGTATATATATATTGTGTCCCCACACATCCCTCTCCCTCTCTCCTCCTCCCTCCCCATTGCTGCCAGTCACATCGTTGGAGCTTATCACCCGCCGCCCTGCTCCTTCTCATGCCCACCGCTACGGAAGAAAGCAACCACTAGAGGAGATATGTATGAAAATGAAAACAAAAGAAATGCACCCTAAGGAGCGCATCACTACAAGTCAAGACGCTTCCCTCATGAATGCTAAGCAATAAGGTTGTTTTCCTTTGGTGGACATACATCCATCATTTATCTGTCCTGAACAGGTTGCAGCATTCTCTTTATGGTCAATTATTGAAATAAGCTAAAGAGTTGAACAATTTGAAGAATATTATATTATGAAGTGTTGTAAATATTGATTTAGTGAAGATTTTGGGTACAACTCTTTTAAATGACGTGTTTGTGTTATATATTATAAGGGTCAACCAACTCTTCTAAATTTGTAAATTGTAATCAATTCACGATTTCTACAGTGTGTGGCACGAATCGGGTTAAACTAAGCGGCTGTGAGGCTTCGACTAAACAAAGCTAGCACACATGGGACATGGTACGGCGAGTTACAACAACAACATGGTACGGCGGGTTGAGTGAAAAAAAACTTTTGTGCGAGTCGGGGTCGAGTGGAGCCCTACCTGCCCCAGCCCAACCCCATTGCCATCGCTAAGGTCAAAGCCCGACACACACACACATACAGAACCACAATTTATTATAGTTGCAGCATCGACAATAGAAACATGATAGAAGTCGCCAGTGTCGAGTTCATCTCAACAGACTCACAACTCGACCCATTTGGCTGCTAGTTTCATCTCCTTTTCTTTTTGTTACAATAGGAGCTCAAAGCCCCACACACGTACAAACATACAGAACCACAATTTATTATAGTTGCAGCACCGACAATAGAAACATGATAGAAGTCTCCAGTGTTCATCTCAACTGACTCACAACTCAACCCATTTGGAAAAGTATTATTCTACAAAGTACCGACTCCCAGGACTTTGAAGAGGTCTTGACCATTATGAATTGCAAGCCTCACATCTAGATAATCCACTAAACAAATCTCGCACTTCACAAGTTAGCCCCCATCTAAAGAAGCCTTTACCATATCAATGGCTGGCCAACAATGCACCTCATCACATTCAGATATTCATAAAGTATCACAACACAATGCTTTCCCAGCAGCTTACTTCTCCACATGCACTTCATTGCAGCTGATGTCCTGACCAAACACAATAAATCAAACATTAGTAACCGCAATGAGATTCTCAAAACATGTAATATCAATTCTAATAGATGTTCATCAAGAGCAAGCATATGGACGAACTTAAGGAAAGGTCCTACTTTAGCAGAAAACTGCAAAAACAAGTGTCAGTTCAATAGCTTCATGACCGTATCATTTCGCCACATTAATTCTATCATGTCAAAAGCCTAATCAAGTTACTCAGCATAATACCGATATTCCGTAACATCGATGATCAAACATCAACCAACAGAAAGATCACTACATGCTCAAAATTTTATCCAAATTTATGTTCTATGGAAACTTGGTAGAACACTTGGAAACTTTCAAAGAAGATGAAAATGAAAAAGAAGTTAAGGATAAGACCAAATTACACAACCTTGAGATTTATAATTTCAGAAATGGTAGTGACTTTACGATCAATTCCTTGGCCAGTGCAGGCCATCCCCGCCCTGGCGGGGATTCAAATTTATTAATTGCTAGTCTGAGTCTTCGTACACTTCTCCATTGTCAGAAAGGTCATCAACCGACCTTATGTCAAGCTGATAGCGAAGGATGCCACCAATACCACCGAATCCTCTACAGAACTGGGAACCTTCTTGAGATTTATTTGTCACAAACTCCAAGGTGTAACCAAAACGTTTGTACTCATTTGCGAACCATTCCAAGAGAGATGTTTTCTCCTGAACTTCTAGTTCAGCACCAGAAACCTGATCCCGGAAGTTATTTTGGTTTGTCTCTTGCTCCTTGTTCTAATGCTTTATGACGATGTCACCGATAACACTGTTTTTTAGCACATATCTGTTCACATCAAGGTTCTCCCACACAATCAATGTCTCGACTGCACCCATTTCAAGAGTCTTCAGGGTGTCATCAACTCCAAACACATATTTTCCGGTATCTTGGCTTATCTCTTCAAAATACTTGCCTATTAACTTCTTCTCCTGTATAAACTTCACGTTTGAAAGTATTTCAGCAGACAGCTCAATGGCCTGATTAAAGCCATTTTCACCTCCATAAGAAACATCAACAACATTCAGTATCTTTGCTTGTAAACGGGGATCAAACATATCTGATTGGCTCAACTCTGTCTTAAAATCAGCAGAACCAGCTAATATCAAGCCAGCAACATTAGGTTGACTGGTAGCAGGATTGATGAAGAACTGTGTAGCAAGCTCTGCTGTCTTCCTGACATAATTGTGCCTCTTTTCCATTCGAAGCCGAGCAAATCGCAGGGCAGATTGCCCTCCTCTGCCATGCTTTTTGGGGAGATCAACTGTGAATTTGTGAAGAACTTCTCGAGTATTGCCACTTAAAGTACCAAAAAGAGTCCCATTACCATCCATAACTATGAAACCAAATTTATCATCAGACTCCAAAAGTTCATTCAGAGCTTCAGTATGGAACTTGTTATCACAAAGATAAAGAGAAGCGTTAATGGGCTTGAAAGGCTCAAAATCAATAGTAACCTTCTTTTCTTTTCCATCTTCAGTTACAATAGTGCCTGTATACAACACCAAGCCATGTGGAGGAACCTTGTTGTAAAGTTTCAGCCTCTGCTGAGCAGATGTGATAGCACCCAACACAGACTGCCTGTTCACTCTACTCTTGATGTTTGATGCTGTGCCAAACTCATCACCCAACATTTTAGTAACCCTAGAAATTTGATCTCGTGGTGGCATGATCAAGGAGATCATGCTAGTGCCATTTCCACGAGCTGATTCCAGTGCCTTAATGAGTTTCTTGATCTTCCATATCTCAATATTCTTATCAGTTTCATGCCCATCAGCCATGGTGCCTTCACAAGTACGACAAACAGAATTGAGCGGATTCCCCTGCACCCACCAACGTCACGTGTAAATAACCAACTAAACAATAAAAGTTGAGAGCAGAGCAGGACAAGGAGAAGCAAAAAAGCAGGGAAACAAGTAACTTGCATCCCAAATTTCATCATCTACCACACAATATGCACTTGATGATCTTCTCAATTGAAACTAAACCATGGTCCATTAAACTGAATAGAGAGGAGGAACTGGTATATTTTAAGCATGATCGTGTACCTCATAGGATTTAAATTACGAAAACACTTGTAACGCCAGACTAAGCACTAGTACAGATTGATTCTCACAACAAGCCGACCTGCATAAGTTTCCCCTTCTGGCCAGTGCTACTAGGATTTGTGAAATAACCCACCAGGCAAGAAATTGAAACCATGACGTTAATCTCCAAAAGGTATCATGATATGTCAACATTTATAATCAAAACTAATTACTGCATTTTAGATGAGATATTCCTATGCAGATATTTTCAAAATATTTTATCCCCAAGAAAATCTAGGGACAATATCAGATGCCTTGATTTTTCAATAACTACATGTGAAAGTATAAGAAATAGGAGTTTTTACACAAAAATTCTCATAAGTACACAAGATGATTTCCAAAAGCTTATAAAGTTTAAATATCAAAAGGAGTGAAAATGTACAACAACAACAACAAAGCCTTTTCCCATACTAGATGGGGTCGGCTACATGGATTCTTTGTTTCCACAAATCCCTATCGTGTGCCATGTTAGCAGTTAACTCACAATAAGCTAGATCATTCTTTATTGTTTATTTCCAACACTTTTGTGGTCGTCCTCTACCTCCTTTAATACTTTCCAAATTTAGTTTTTCATACTTTCTTACAGGTTCTTCTTTTGATCTTCTTTCTATATGTTCAAACCACCTTAAACGATATTCTCTCATTTTATGATCTATTGGTACCACTCCTAATTTGTTTCTAATAACCTCATTATGTATACGGTCTTTTCTTGTATGACCACTCATCCATCTCAACATCTTTATTTATGTCACATACATCTTTTGTACATGTTGATGATTAACTGCCCAACACTCAGAACCATAAAACATGGCAGGCCTAATTGCTGCTCTATAATATTTACCTTTTAACTTTAATGGTATCTTCTTATCACAAAGAATACAAGAATACCTGATGCTCCTCTCCATTTTAACCAACCAGCATTACTTATATGCGTAACATCTCCATCAATTCTTCCATCACTCTGAAAAATTGACCCTAGGTATTTAAAACTTTCCTTTTGAGGGATGCAATATGTGCCAATTTTAATTTCTACATCCTCTGAGGTAACCAAATGATCAAACTTACATTCCATATATTCTGTCTTTGTTCTACTAAGTCGGAGGCCTTTGCTTTCTAATGTTTCTCTCCATAGTTCCAATTTTCTATTAACTTTTTCCTTAGACTCCTCCACTAATACAATGTCATCTGCAAATAACATACACCAAGGTACTTCATCTTGAATATGTTTTGTTAACTCATCAATCACCATTATAAATAAGTATGGACTTAAAGTTGATCCTTGATGTAACCCAATATTAACTTCAAAGAAGTCTGTCATTCATTCATGAGTCCTCACACATGTTTTTGCACCATCATACATGTCTCTAATAAGGTTAATGTATGTCAATGGGATACCTCTTTTTTCCAAAGTTCTCCAAAGAACCTCCCTCGAAAAAGGAGTGAAAATCATCTAATGTTGTAATAATATCATGTGATGTTACTATCAAGAAATTAGCCTACCCCATCTAATATGGGAAAAGGCTTAGTTGTTGTTGTTTTGTTACTATCAAGAAATCTCGGATTAAGTGAAATCAAATTATGAAGTATCACAACATATTCTTGATTATCACAATATTGCACCTCCATTTGTACATTGATGACTTCTAACAAGAATAGTTACTATAGAGTGTACTTCAACCAAAACCAAGTTACCAAATCTGCTACCTGATCCAATTATGAACAAAAGGATCATTTCTGGTCAAACTATAGGCATGCCAGCAAGAAATATGATGGTGTTACTCTACATTAATGCATATCCAGAAAAGATGCATAGAAAAATGAACAACAAGGTCAAGTCATACCATTTTCAGAATCAAAAGATATCTTCAGATCCTACTGTGTCAAGATTGCACAAGTTTAGTTAAATAAATATCATGTCATATGAAACCAATAATAAAATTAAGTCAGTTTCCTATTAATGAAATCCAAGGAAGAAATAATAAACCTATCCTGCCCCCTCGTGACACTCGCTACAAGACAGTGTAAGTGGAGATGGAGGGAAGAGGGAAGAGACTTCTCCTACTAGCATTCCCTTTTACATCCATTGCAAAATGGCTATGAATGAAGTGCCTTCAGAAATCAACTGAGCTAAAAGGACTTATCTGGTTCTGAATTTCATGGTCTGCTTCTGAAACCAATGTTTATGGCTGAAAAATTAGCTATACGAGGCACCTTAGGACACATCTTACTAAAGAACCTACAGGTTTGTTTTGTGAAGTCAACAAGCTGGAGTACATTGCATCTTCCCCAGAACAGCACATTTGGGTTTCGTTGCTCGCCCCTTGCCATGAGAGTAAGCAGGGCAGCGCATAGCTCAATGCGACCCCGTTCTTCATGAACTCATTCACAACTATGTGTAAATTCTCAATAATTCACTTGACAATGAGAAATCCTTGGTGATGAGAATTCTTGAAAAATCTACTCTTATGAACACTTACGCACTTCGTCTGTTATATCTCCAGTTCTAGGAGGTTGACTTCTAGTTGCCATCTTTTAACCTGTATGGGAATTGCAATTCCAACCACATGGAGATGGCAATTTAAACAGCATATTAAAATGATTGAGAAACGAATTATGACTGTTAAGAGTGAAAGCCAAACATGAGAATTTGAATTGAAAGGTAACTCTGTTTCTCTTCCCCAAAAAATTCACTCCAATGCAAAGGAAACCATAGCATATAAGCATAAACCGTGACGAAATAGACGAACAACACGAAGATAAAAATGAAGCATATTTTATATCAGGGACTAAATCCTACCCAAAAGCATTCCGAAATGATCCTGTGATGGAGCCGCCAAACAGATCAACCCAATTTATTCCAAGAACAACAACATGAACCAAATAAACACCAAAAAGTGATACCATGTATAACTGAACAAGACCTGTTGAAAACGTGATTGCGCAGCGGAGATTGAAAATCACAAACATAAAGAAGAGGAAACGTGAAGATCATAGGAGGGGGCGGACCTTCAATGGAGGCCGCCCCCCTCTTTCTCTCTCTTTCTTAATCTCAGCAACTTAAACCCTAATACAACCTCTCAGTCCTTATATAAAGAGCTGTAAAATATAAAATGACCAAAATACCCCTTAGTATAGAAAATTACCAAAATGCCCTTACAACTTCGGACAATTACAATAATACCTAAAACATCAAATTTACTATCCTAAAACATCAACCTTTCTAAAACTCATATTCTTCAACACCCCCCCTCAAGTCGGGGGTGAGATACTACGAACTCCAAACTTGCAAAAGAATTGGTTTTTTCTTCATCTGTTTGCAACATTCTTCATATGTCTTCATGTGTAACATTCTTCATCTGTCTTCATGACTGATCTGATCTTCAGCAGCTTCTTTGACTGCAACATCTTCAACCCAACCTTCCTAGCTGATCATCTCTAGTAGCATTTCTGGCTGCAATATCAACTGAGCCTTCCTAGCTAATCATCTCAAGCAATATCTCTGACTGCACCATCAACTCAACCATCCTGGTTGATCATCTCAAGCAGCATCTCTGGCTGCAACATCAACTCAGCCTTCCTAACTGATGCAACATCAACTCAACCTTCCTGACTGATCATCTCAAGCAGTATCTTTGGCTGCAACATCAACTCAGCCTTCTTGGCTGATCATCTCAAGCAGCATCTATGGCCGCAACATCAACTCAGTCTTCCTGGCTGCAACAAACTTTTATCAATATTCATGGGTTTTTTTTCTCAAGCAACTTTTATAGCTCCAAATTCCTGCAACCTCACTGACTGTGAATAAAAACATTTTTAAAGTCCTTATAACTGCAATCTTAGCATATATCTCTTTATTGTAAACTTTCTTCATGTTGTTTTTCAATGGAGACAACCATCACGTACTAATCTTCTATACTCTTTTCTTGAATTTTTCTATCTTTCTTAATTATTTCTTCAAACACTTAATGCTCATGTAAACATCTCCCTTTTTTTTAGCATTTCAGCAAACACTTGATATGCAGGTAAAAATCTCTTTTAGGCATTTCATCGAACACTTAATGTGCAGGTGAATATTTCTCTTGGACATTTCATCGAACACTTGTCCTACAGAGTTGAAGTTTCTCTGAAACATTTTATCAAACAGTTGGTCTACTGCATCATTCATCTGCATTGTGTATATCATGTATACCATTGAAAACCACATCCGCAGAACTGTTGTATATAAGCCTTTTGACTCTGCATTTTCTCAATAGAACGAATATCTTTCTTGGCAAGGATTCTGTCTAGTAGTTCTCGCAGAGTTTGGTCTTGTAGTTGCTAGCAGGGCCTGGGCCACTCTGATATCCATCTCATCTGGTTAAAAAGATTAACCACTGCTTCAAGCTCACCTAGTTGAGCATACCCTTCAATCATTGCATTAAATGAAACTACATTCGATCACCCATTGCATCAAATACTTTCCTGGAATCTGCTATAGAATTACACTTTGCATACATGTCAACAAGACCATTCTTGACAAATTCATCAGAGTCAATGTGAACCTTGATAGTGTAACAGTGTATTTGTTCACCAAAGACCAAGGCCTCAAGTGCACCACATGAGTTGAGAACAGCAGTACAAGTATACCCATCCGGTCTCTGACCATTTCTGTTCGTCACTGAAAACAGCTGAAGAGCATCCCAATCAAATGAATTCTATCTGGCTGAACATCGGTTTTCATCATCTGATAGAATAACTGAACTGAAATATCACTCTTTCCGGCAAGTGAATATCCGCCGGCAAGTGAATATCCGGCAATTATTGCAGTCCAACTAACTGCATTCTTTACGGGCAATTCCTGAAAAACTGATCATGCTTCTTCGCTATAACAGTTCTTTGAGTAAATATCAATCAGAGCAGTACCCACAAACACATCTGAGTAGAGACCAGATTTGATTGTATAGTCATGCATCTGGGAAGCCTCTTCTAATGCACCTAACCTCGAACAAGCCTGCAAGATGCTCGCTAACACGGACTGGTTTGGCTTCTCGTGGGCCGCCAGGAAACGAGAGAAGAACCGGAAAGCTTCTTCTCCATAACCATGTTGAGAAAACCCACAGATGATTGTCGACCATGATATGAGATTCCTATGCGACATTCTCTCAAACACTTGGCGTGCATCTTTTAAACAACCGGTTGGGGAATTTCATCACACTTAACGTACTTTATCCATCTCCCCACAAACAGCATACAAACGCATCAGTTTCACGTTGATGTGGAAAGAAAGTTTCGTGAGGGCTCTAGAAATCAAATGTTTATGCAACTCCTTTATCTTGGTTCCAAGCTACCTCTGGACCCCTCTGCCAATCACAACCTTGTGTCCTATTACATTCTTGGTCTCTAACTTGTCCAGCATAAAAGTGATGATGCTCACGCTGGACGATATAGGACAAGCAAATACATTTTCCATCTCATGTATGACCAGGTTTCCTCATTTTTTTCATCTTACACCGATAACTCTTAAGAGACCTCAACCATAAGACGTCACACAGTAAGACACCAACAAGCGCACAAAGTCAAGTCCAGGTAAAATAGATACACTAACCAATAACATTACTCGTGGAAGGAGGTCGACCTCGCCCCATTGTGAATCCTCGTGTACCATCAGGCATCTTGGGCATTGGAGGTTGATGCTTAATGGTGGTTTCATTGGTACCACTGATTGCACCAGACAGAGAGGGAGGGTGAGAGAGACCATGGCCGGCCCTCCGAGTTCAATCCGGCAGTTCAAGCTGTTAAAAGAGAGCCAACTGAGGATCGAAGTGGCTGCCGATGCTTCCCTTCGCATTCGCCTCGTCGCCGGCACCGCCGAGATTTTCGGCACTGAACTCCCGCCCGGCAACTGGATCACACTACCTCCCTTGCACAAATTAGCTGTTCGCATTCTCCTCTCAATCTCTGTGTATATGTACTAGTTTGGTTACTTTCCTTCTACTGACTGCCATGTTCTTGAATGGTTATGTTTGAGAATTTGGAACTTTAGGGTTTATGGTTTATGCTTGTCATGGTCTAGTGAGACTATTGGGTTCGACAAATTTTGTACTCTACTAAAAAAACTTTATCTTAAAAAGATCTAAGCAGGATCAAGCATTAAGTGACACCTATGACACAGGTGCACATGTGCGGGATACGGTAAATTTCAAAAAAATGGAGTGTGGCGATACAGTTAAAGTATATAATATTATATATATTATATATAATATTTATAATATTTAATTTAAAATAAAGTGAAACATCAATTAACATAAGTATATGACAATAGTAAGTACACATCTTTATATTAAAGGAAAACATGTAAACGGTAAACGGTAAACAACTACTAATTTTATCATAATACATAAATAAATCAAAAGAAAATCTTAATGTTTGATAAATAAAATGAACCTTTACGTGATAAATCATACATCATCACTATCAACAACATTATCAACTCAAGAGACTAATAGTTACAAACACAAACAATATTAACATAACAGTAATGTATATTAATAACATAAATAACATAAACAACATTATAAATTGATTGAAAAACATACATAGTTGACACTAGCGTGAATTAAAAAAGACATACTCTTTGACACATTGTGTGTGTATGCATGTCACATACATCATGAAGTATAGTGCCTAATTAATTCAATGTAAGAAATTTCAAATTGAAACAACAAAATATTACAAAAATGAAGATCTATAGTTTGTACCAAAATGAAAATACATAGAAACCTGAGGCGTGGGAGGTGGGTGACTATGTGGGTCCGTGGGAGGCCATCGAAGAAGTGGTGTGGGAGGCTGCCGAAGGAAGTTGTCGGTCGAAGAAGAGTTGGGATGTGAAGAGCCAGAGGCATCGATTGCTAGGACACACAGACCCAGAGGAGTTGGGACGCACATGTCGCGCATAGCCAAAGGCATCCACTGTTAGGACACGCAGAAGTAGAGGAATAACGTGGGTCCATCGTCCGTGGGATGTTGCCAAAGAAGTGGCATAGGAGGCTGCCGAAGGAGGTCGTCGGTCGACGAGGAGCTGGGAGACGCAAAGGAACAAACGCCGTTGGAATGCATGGGCTCCATTTATACCATACGACCTAAGAAAGTTGGACATATATAGACTCTGACATGTTGATCGCACCCAGAATCATCTTCGATAGGCACCGACACGATGTCAGTGTCGGTGTTGCACAGGGCCGACACTGCACCTCTTAGAGGTGTCTGTGTGACTTAGAGTGACACCATTCGTGGCATTCTACTAATCTTCACAGCGACGGATAATGCCTTTGTGACAAGGTGCAAACTTTTTTTTAGATTGTTGAATTGCAAGTGTTGTACGAAGATAGAAGCCGAGCGAGTATTTGTATGTTGTTAAAAATCATCTACTAACTTGCATATTTTACAATGTATTAGCAATTGTTTCGTACAAAGCGTTATGCCTTGAATGTTTTATCTTTAAAGCTAATATCTTTTTGCCAGATTTTCACATGGAACGGTGCTACAATAGATGTGGATAGTACTACTGAAGTTGAATACATTGTTGACGAGGTATGATGCTCCTGGACAACGTATATATTCCTTTCTGTCTTTTCGTCAATGCCACAAATTTATTATATGGATTCATTATTTCGGAGTACCCTTGTCACACAGATGATGTTGGACTCTGATAACTGAGAAATTAACCTTGCGTCCTTGTTCTTTCTTTTATGTTATATGTTAATTGATGCTCTATCTATGTCTCATGTAGACCCCTATGATAAACTATGTCACACGATAGGGATCTGTGGAAAGAAACAATAAAGAATGATCTAGCTTATTGTGAGTTAACTGCTAACATGGCACACGATAGGGATCTGTGGAAGCAAAGAATCCATGTAGCCGACCCCGTCTAGTATGGGAAAAGGCTTTGTTGTTGTTGTTGTTGTTGTTGTTGTTGATAAAGTTAATATTTAAGAAAATAAACATTTCTAACTTATAGTAAAAAGTTTTGATCTTTTGGATTTGCTTCTTCCACTTGTTTTTTCCAAAATTGATTGAGATTGAGAAGTTGCTGTCAAATTACTTTTGTAATGTTCAAAAAGCTTATACGTGTTACCCATCACGGAGTCAGCCTTGTATTTTGCACAATTAGGGTCAAGTTTTGTGTAGCAAAGCTTCAAAAATTGAAGCTTCATAAGTGGGTCAAGAACAATCCCAAATGCAAGAATCGTACTATACTCACTCCAATATTTATCAAACTTCTCTTTCATGTCAATAACTATCTATCTAATAACATCATCTTCACAGTTTAAATGATCATTCAATATACACTCAATTTTCCAACTTTCAAAAGTATAGGTTAAAAGTTGGGTAAGGGAGATACTGGAACTGCCAAATTAGCTATGGTCGTGGCTCCTTTCTTAGCCAGGAGGTACTCAAACTGTCAATAGAGGCCTCACATTTTGCACTTTGAACATAAAAGCACAAGATGGCCGTAGGTTGTGCTGCCACTGATTTTAACGTTTTGTGTCTGAGTTATGGTTAAAAAATTGCATCACTGTGGAAGAAATGTCTTTCTTCGTTCTCTCTGATGCATGACTAATAAATTGCCCTGTCCTTCACAAGGGGTGGTTAGGTTTAGAACAATGCTTCAGTTGATACTTGTTTGGTTCCTGGCATCCAAAAGAATTTTATTTTCTTCTCTCTATCATTTACCTAGTTAGGTTCCCATTGTTGCCTGCTTTCAGCCGTAGTTACCAGCAAAAAAGATCTAGTGTCAAGTTGGTATGATTGTCATCATAAATAGCAGGTGCTTTATAGATACGTGGTCTAAAAAAGACCTTTGACAAGTCTGAACCCTGCCCACTGGAGAAGTAATCTGCCTCTTTGGCCTTGTAGTATCGATCTCTTGAACATCTGAAAGTTGACGGTGGCAGGAGTCCCCTGCCTGGCCAAGGGACCTGAATAAGGTGCCGAATGAGAGAAGGTACTGGTTCTAATGCCACTTGGTGTGGGTTGTAAGACAAGGTACTCTGTCTCAACCACTTTAGTTGCGGGATTGAGTCTGAGAGACTGGGTCATCTGGTTCTTATTCGGGATTCCTTGTTAAAAGAAAATGGAAACAAAATCTTAACTAGCCTGCTTCTGCAGGGAAATAGTTATTACCGTTTACAGCAGATGTTTTCCTAAGGGCTGATCGTCTCTTCTGATATTTTATTGCTGCTCTTCCTTTTCTGCTATTGTACAATATTCTATCTGGTCTTTATTGCAGGAATACTTTATTGGTCTCTCTAGTGACCTTTCACCTCACTCCAATGTTGTGAATTTTAATGACGTGATGGTTTTCCGCTTGGGTGGTGGGCCACAAGCCCCCCGTTCTGCACTTCCTGTTGGTGCGGAGCCCTTAGCTGATCCTACCCGCCTTGCGCCTGCGAGCATTAGCCTTGACATGCTCCATCAAATTCTTGGGGTTTCATATGCCAAGGAACCTGAGCAAGTCCTCTCCAGGTAACCAATACTAGCTTTTTGAAGCAATTGTGCTAAATTTCGGTATGAATATAATCCTAAAATATGCTTTATCGCAGCAATGTTGCTGGATTTGTCTACATCACTGATATTGATATGCAGAGTAAGCTTTCCTCGTAGTTGAATCTAATGAAACCTTTGGTGTCGCTAAATAAAATGTTTCAATGGCAGGAAAAATATAACATATCTTGCGCCTTGTCCTGGTGAACTTCCTAGTAGATTCTTGCTTGTGGGATCATTGACTTGGTTTGAAACTTAAGAGTTCCTCCAATAATATAAACTGCGATTCTACCACAAAGTATACTTCAGAGGGGATGCTCGCGACTTGGTCCTAATCTGCAAGTTCATTATGAAGTTGGCGTGGTACTTTATCATGATACCAGCAGGCTCCGACGGGCATGAGCTTCATGGTTTCTCTTTACGTTAATTCCATGCCGGAATATCTCTTTTTTGTTAATTCCCCATGCAACGGCTTCTGTTAGAAATAGAATAGAATTAACGGTTGGACTTAATGATGTATTCAATGATTGTTGGGCCTAATTAAGCTCATGTAATATTAATTAAATTTAGTTCATGATAAGTATTCCTAAAAGCTTAATTTGATGTCTTTAATAAATGTTAAATTCTAAAAGTGTTATAATCATGTGTGAGAGGAATTTGTATATAATGAATATCATTAAACATTCATTAGTACCATATTGACGGTGGAAAGAATCCCATGTGTTATATATACAATAGATCTTCAAGCTTAGTTCAAAGACCTTAGATAGGGAATGAGAGACCATACACGCGTTGTGGGTCGGGCCAGGTTTAGGCTCGGGTTTAAGAATTATTTTTGATGTTTTTTTAGATCTAACGGTCAACTGAGTTATTTCACAAAAATATAAGAAGGTGGTTATGATGTGGATTTGAGGAGGCTCGACACATGGAGAGGATTTGAATTTGTTGTTTTATTATAAAACATAATTAGAGCTTCCTAATTGTTAGTTGTGGTAACCATAAAAGTTGCACTCTCCTCTCCCTCTCTGGTTCTCTACTTTTGTACCTGCGTTTTCACATCCCTCTCTCAGCTCTTTGCTTTTGTATCTGTTTTTGCATAATGATATGCTTTACTCTTTGATTAATCGGAAACTGAGGTAACTTGAGTTGAGGTACATGTTCTTGCTCACGTTATTGTTTTATTTCAAGAGAAAGGCGTTGGTATTCATGCATGATTGATAGTTTTGAGTGTTAATTTCTTTAAGGTAAGTCCACAATAGATCGGATAAGTTCTTTATTGATTTTTTTTGTTTTGTTCTTTACATTGTTTGCTTATGACTTTCTCTCAATCTTTTTTTTATTGATGTGGGTATGTTAATATTTATTGCATATTATTTGTTTATGTATGTAGGTTGTAGCTCCATGGTTTCTTTAAACATTCTTAAAGAAATCATTCGTAGTTGATATGGTGTCATATGTTTCTTTATGATCTAAGGTTGAGATAACCTTAATTCTAGAAAAGTTTGTTGATACCTACTTTAAATGCTAGCAATAATGTATGAAGATTTGGTTGACTATGTTAGGATCGCATGCATTTGTTGAGTCGGACTATCTTCAACCTCATGTTTCTAACCCTAAGAGTTTAAATAAAATCATTGAGTAGAAGAACATCCTCTGTAATTGTTATATTCTTTCAGTGTTGTTGAATGTTTTATTCTATGTATATAGTTTTTATCCTCTCAAAAAAGTTTTGTGGGTTGTCATGGATCAAAAGTACAATACTAAATAATATGTCTTGAAAAGTATTGTGGCCAACTGTCTAAAATATCAATTGATAGAAGGAAAATTGGTGACCAAACATGTGCAGAGTTTCTATTTTTATGCCATAGTCTTTAGGAAGCTAATGTGAAGCTTTCTCATAAGTTTATTGTATTTATTATTAAAAAATTCTCCAAGTCAGCGGAGGACTTGAGTCTATATGTTTAACATAAAAAAGGAAATATAACTTTGGATTATGATAGACATAGCAATAGAATAAGAGCATAGAGGTCAGAAACAAATTATGCATACAGATAACAATCCTAAATTAAACCTTACAATCGGAAAGAAACCAAACATTGATCCTAAAGGAAAATAAAAAAGCAAAGTATAAATCAAAATGTAGGATTCATAAGAAACCCCAAAATAAACTATGTTGTATTTATGGTAAGGTTCCCTCTAAGAAAGCCAAAAAGCTTATGACCATTGAGGAAGCGATGGTCAACATAGCGACCAATACACCTAGGGCCAACAATGGATATCATTCTTAAAGACAAACTTGTATCTATTTATGAGCTATATTGTTGGATTGTAGGTATTGGTGCATATGTGTATATTTGTGCTTATTAGTCTTTGTTTGTAGCATACCGTCTATGACATGATTGTGACTCTAGGAATCGAATCGTTGAAGTCAAGAGTGAGGGTTGTGTGGATTTAAAGTTTTTTAATAAAAATATTCTGACTCTTTAGAGAGTTAGACATATCCCTGCAAGTCACTGTAATATTTTGAGTGATGTAGTTTTAGTTAGGGAGCATTTAAGTTTAAAGTGTAAACATCATAAAGTCATAATTACACGACTAAGCATTGAGTGTTTCTTTGGTAAGGATTATTTATGTGATGTAGAGAACCTATTGAAAATTCTTGTGGAATCTTTACTTGATTTTTATATGAATTTTAATAAAGTTTCTTTTCTATTGCTTTCAATATTGAATAATCTAATGTATGGCATAAATGGTTGGTCATGTAAATTTTGATTCTATGAAACAAACGATGAATTTTAATATAATCTTTAAAATTGTTATAGATGAAAAGTACAAATATGAAATATGTGTGCAGGGGAATCAACCTAGAAGGCTTTTTCATATGGTTGATCGAAAATCTGAAATATTATATTTATTACATACTCACATTTTTTAATTCAATCGAATGACAATTAGGGATAACATAAAATATTTTATTATATTCATTGATAATTGTAGTAGATATTGTTATGCTTACTTTCTTAAAGTAAATATAAAGCTTTAGAAAAGTTCAAATTTATAATAATGAAACTAAAACTCAAATTGGTAGGATATTTAGATGATTAAGGTATTATAGGAGAGAACAGTATACCTCAAATATTTTCTATGAATAATTTCAAAACATCAGTACTCTACATGAGGTTAATGCTCCGTATTCACCACAGTTTAATAAAATAGGAGAACAAAAAATAGAACCATGTCTGATATGGTCAATATTTTACCATAGTGTTTAAGACTACCTATACCCATGTGGACAAAGCTTTGAATATGACTTACTATATTTTAAATAGAGCTCTCTATAAACATAAGAAAAATAGTATGTTTGAACTCTATAGAGGTCAAAAAAAGTCTAAAATATCTCAAAGTTTAGGGTGTCTTGTAAAATTATTTATTGTAGAACACAACAGATAAATTAAGACCTCAAACAGTTGATGTCATATTCTTTGCTTATGTAGAGACTAGTTACGCATATAGATTCTTGGTCATTATATTTGATGTATCTGAAATAAATGTCGATACAATTATAAAATTCTCATATATTTTATTCTTTGAAAATGTATTTTTCATGAATATCAGTGTACCTCAAAGTGTTTCTTCACGAGATCTAAGCCCTACTATTAGTTTTTTTCTTGATCACGTGGAAAGAATGACAAATATTGAGTGTGACGTTGAATATCTTACTTCTAGATAAAAGGAATATGAGGAATCTAGGAGCAATGGGGTTTTTATATATTTATTTATCTTAGGTGGTGGTATTGTTGTCAACTAAAAATCAAAGAAAGAGACTATTTTGTCTCGTTCTACTTTTGAGGCAGAATTATGTGCTTTAGCTGAAACTAGAATGGAAACAGAATGACTTAAGAGACTTATGTCCAATTTACTTATGGTAAAGAAGTCACTTCTTGCAATTTCAATACACTGTGATAACATAACTATCATTACTAAACTCAAAATTTTGAAGTGCAATAAAAATAAACCATACATATCTAAGTTAGACTTAAGTTTGTAAGAGTACTTGTGTTTTATGAGATTAGGCTTGTAGATTTTATTGGATTTAAAGATAATGCAGTAAATCATTTGACTATGAGACTAGCATTAGTCATAGTTGTGAAATCTTGGTTGGGAATGAGACTTAAACCTTTGAGTTATTCACAAGCAACGACAACTCAACCTAACTGAGTAGAGATCATACGAAGTAGGTTCAATGAGATAATAATAATCTCTTAGGAGAATTGGATGACACTAAATTAAATGTGATACTTGTATTTGTGTGTTTATTTCCTATAAACCTAAAGTGTTATGAATGGAAGTTAATAAGATATTATTCTTTAAATAGTATCAAGTTTTGGGTTATGATGTTAGCAGGACATCCTCTGAGATGCCCAAATAAGTAATTGATATTGTGAGGCTATAATAGGGATTGAGTTGTTCCATGAAATCAATCATAATATTGGATATAAATCCATGGTGTTTAATGTATCGACCCTAAAGATTATTGTCATATCATTTATTGTATTGCTACCAATAAATACCTTTACACCAGAGGTTTAGGTTTAAGACGGATGCTCACCTTGTTCTTCTAAGGGTAATATTGGACAACTTAAGTAACAATTCAAATAAGAAGATTTCATTACTGAAATTAATATGATAATTTATTCAGCAGAGCACTTTACACTTTAGACTTTGTAAGGGATTGTTGGACTTAATGATGTATCTAATAATAGTTGGGGCTAATTAAGCCCCATATAACATTAATTATATTTAGTTCATGATAAATACTCTTAAAAGTTTAATTCGATATATCTTTAATAAAAGTGAAAGTCTATGTGCTTGAGGAGCTCGTGCATGATTCTTATGGTGGAAAGAATCTCATATGTTCTTTTTATATAGATGACAACCCTTGAATCTTACTTTAAAAAACTTTGATAGGGCATGAAGGACCATACCCACACCAAGCATGTCTCGAGATCGGATTGCAGCATTGTCTTTAGTATTCTTTTTATACAAAAAAAAATTGATCTAATGATCAAATGAGCCTTTTCATGAAAAGCCATTGAGGTGGTTATAGGGTGGATTTGAAGAGGCGTGACTCATAGAGTGGATATGAGTCCATTGTTTTATTATAAAATCTTATTAGAGATCCCTAATTAGTAGTTATAGTAAACACAAAAGTTGCTCTTTGTCTCTCTCTCTCCCTCCCTTGGTTCTTTGTTCAGTCCCAAGCCCGAATAAAGGAGGAGGATTGCGTTAGGCTTTCGACAGTTAACATAAAACTTTATCAGATTTTTATATCATGAATTATACAAATTATGAGCATTGTGTTAGAGCATCACCTCTTAGAGACGCACTATAGAGTTTGAATGCAGTGAAAAGTAAGCAAGGGCCTCTATATTTTTGCCAAAATGTAGTGATTCAATTGTAAAGAGGGTTCCAACATCATGGATGGGTGTAGGTAAAAAAGTTAGTCCCGCTATATTGTCGCTAGAATGTAGTGAACAAATTGAAGAAAGGATCTTCGTATTTTCAGCATGGACAAATGCGAGGGATAAGGAAGTTAGGTGTAGATAATAAGATTCATATTGGTTCTTCAAATATCAGAACATTGTCTAATAAGGTAATAGAGGTGGTATATGCTATGATTCAGAGAAAGATTAATATCTTATATTTACAAGAGACAAAGTGGGTTGGAGACAAAACAAAGGAGATTAACGATATAAGTTTTAAATTATGATATTCAGGGAAAAAAATGCTCGAAACAGAGTTGGTATTATCATAAATAAATATTTAAAGGATAGTGTAGTAGAAATACAATGATATAGTGATCGAATCATAACGTTGAAATTAATGCTAGGAGTAGAGGTTTTGAATATAGTTTGTGTTTACGCACCCTAAGTAGGACTAGAAGATATTATAAAGACGACTTTTTGGGAGGAGTTATATAAGGTGATTCAAAGAATTTCACAAAAGGAGATGATTTGTTTAAGATAAGACTTAAATAAACATGTCGGTAAAGAGGCATTAGGATATCAAGGTATTCATGAAAACTATGATTTTGGGGATATAAACGAGGAAGGTAGAGAGATTTTAAATTTTTCTATAGCATTTGATCTCTTTATAATCAATACAATCTTAAAAAAATAAGATGAACATTTAATTACTTATAAGAGTGGCTTATCACAAACATAAAATTAATTATTTTGTTTGTAGGAAAAAATATATATCGTGTTGTAAAGAATGCAAGGTAATTAGAGGAGAAAGTTTAACCACTCAACATCGACTTTTAGTTATAAATTTACAGGTAAAAAAGTGGACAAAGAAGAAAAGAGTGCATCGAGTTATTCGAACTAAATGGTGGAACCTCAAAGTGAGAAAGAAGGTTTAAACATAAAGTCCTTCAAGGAGATGTTTGAAATTATGTTGGTACACCTTGTGATATGTTGAACAATATGGTTATACATATTAGGAAAGTGAAGAAAGATGTGTTGGATGAATCTAAGGGAGGTGTAACGGCAGAAAAAGAAGTTTGATGGTGGAGTGAAGTGGTGTAAGATAAAATCAAGGCAAAGATGACATGTTACAAATTATATTATGATAAGAAGATTAGTGAAACTTTAGAGGCTTATTAGAAAGTAAACAAAGAAGCAAAAAAGGTCATGAGTGAAGTAAAAATTAAAATTTGAGAGGATTTATATAAAAGTTCAACTCAAAAGATGATGAAAGAGAGATTTTTAGGATAGCTAGGGCTAGAGATAAGAAAACTAAAGATCTTAATTATGTTAGATGCATCAAAGACGAGAATGAGAAAATTCTAGTAACAAATGATTATATAAAAATAGATGAAAAATTATTTTTGTAAGTTTTTTAATAAAAATAAAGATGTTAGTATTAACTTAGGAGAGTTAGTCAAATAAAAAAAGTATATAAACCACAATTTCTACTGATGTATTTAAAAGAATAAGTTAAAGAGACTCTTAAACATATGAGGTTGGTGAATTTATAGGATCAGACAATATTCTTATAGAAGTTTGGGAAATCGTAGGAAAGAGAGGAATCACTTAACTTACAAGACTATTTAATAAAATATTGAGAAACCAAAAGATGCATGAGGAATAGAGAGCGAGTACACTTATGCCCACATACAAGAACAAGGAAGACATTTAGAATTTGTGAATTATCGAGGTATCAAGTTAATGAGTCATACTATGAAATTGTGAGAAAGAATTATTGAACATAGGTTAAAGCAAGTATCGGGTACAAAAGAGAACCAATTTGGATTCATGCAAGGTGGATCTACTATTGAAGCAATTCACCTTTTGAGAGGTCTTATAGAACATTTTAGAGCAAAAAAGAAAGACATTCACATAATATTTATTGATCTAGAAAAAACTTACAGTAGGGTACCAAGGGATATTATTTGGAGAACCTTAGAAAAAAGAGGTATCCTATTGACATACATAAACCTTATAAGAGACATATACGATGGTTAAAAAAATGTGTGAGGACTCATGAAGAGATGACAAACTTCGTTGAAGTTAATATTGGGTTACATGAAGGATCAACTTTAAGTTCATACTTATTTATAATGGTGATTGATGAGTTAACAAAACATATTTAAGATTAAGTACCTTGGTGTATGTTATTTGCATATGACATTGTGTTGGTAGAAGAGTCTAAGGAAAAAGTTAATAGAAAATTGAAACTATTGAGAGAAACATTAGAAGGTAAAAGCTTCTGACTTAGTAGAACAAAAACAGAATATATGGAATGTAAGTTTGATCATTTGGTTACTTTAGAGGACATAGAAATTAAAATTGACACACATTTTATCCCTAAGAGGAAAGTTTGAAATAACTATTGTCATTTTTTCATAGTGATAGAAGAATTGATGAAGATGTTATGCAAAGAATTAATGTAGGTTGGTTAAAATGGAGAGGAGCATCAGATATTCTTTGTGAAAAAAAAATATTATTAAAGTTAAAAGATAAATATTATATAACAACAATTAGACCTATCATGTTTTATGGTTCTGAGTGTTGGGTTGAGATGGTTTGGATATATAGAAAGAATATCAAAAGAAAAGCAAGGAAGAAGGTATGAAAAACTAGATTTTAAAGTATTAAAAGAGGTAGAAGACGATTATAAAAGTGCTGAAAAAAATAATAAAAAATGATTTAGCTTATGTTGAGTTAACTGCTAACATGGCCTATGATAGGGCTCTTTGAAAACAAAGAATCCATGTAGCCGACCCCGTGTAGTATGGGAAAAGGCTTATTTGTTGTTGTTGTTTTCACAGTAACTTGTTTTACTCTCCGATAGGCAGGTGACTGAAGAGTGGTAGAAAATAGTTTGAGTTGAAGTACGTGCTCCTTTTTGCATTGATCGTTTTATCGAGAAAATCGTTGCTACCTGTGTATGTCTTATAGTGGGGCATTGATTTCTCTAAGGTAAGTATGCAGAGACTCAATTAGATAAGTTTTTTAATGATTCCCTTTCATTTGCTTGGTCCTATTTGCTCACGGTTTTCTTTGAACCTTCGCTTTTGATTGATGTGGGCATGGTAATATTTGGCTTAATTATCTATTATATGTACTTTGAACGGTGTATATTTTCTGACTGTGAAGTAACTCATGGGATAAGCTGCTTCATGCTCGACTCAATACTTGTCCTGACTATATATATAAAAATGTGATCCACCCTATCATGTCCACTCCTTTTTGGGACACTTTGTTGTGTCACCCATTGTTTTTTATAGTATGAGGATAATTTAAAAGGTTTGAAGGGTTTTTAAATATATATAAAATAATGTTATTACAAAAATACTCTAAAAAAGTATCGATCGAGAATGAGTAAACGTGACGGTGAACAGATCCAATCATATATATATATATATATATATATATATATATATATATATATATATATATATATATATATATATATATATATATATATATAGAGAGAGAGAGAGAGAGAGAGAGAGAGAGAGAGAGAGAGAGAAAACAACAATAAGGACATTGTGATCGAGGATGACATTGATCATATGGGAGTCCTGCCATATATGACGAGGATAATGTATTGCTAATGTCATTCCGGATTGTCCATCATAAGAGTAACGAGACACATTTTTACTGAATCAAGATCCACATTTTAGCGTTCCAAACAGTGAATACGGTACACTGACAAAAAACAACAATAAGGACATTGTGATCGAGGATGACGTTGATCATATGGGAGTCCTGCCATATATGACGAGGATAATGTATTGCTAATGTCATTCCGGATCGTCCATCATAAGAGGGACGACACATTTTTACTGAATCAAGATCCACATTTTAGCGTCCCAAACAGTGAATACAGTACACTGACAAAAAACAAATTACACAAATGTTTTCCTAGGAGATATTTCCAAGTTCTCCTGCCAAAGCTTTCTATCTTATTCAGAAACGATCAGACAATCTTTCCCACTAGGTAATTACACCTTTAGGGCGCCAACAAGCATTTCAGAAGAATACAAGAATGAATGGCTAAGGCATTTCAGACCCAGAAGAAAGAACAGAATATGAATAAATATTTTCATTTACATCATAACAGAACATTAAAAAATACTGCACTGGCTGCTAGGAAACAGGTCCTAAACCCTGGTAGATCTGATTATAGACAGACATCAGTTGTCAGCTCGGCCATCGTCGCTTGTCCCACTCCAAGGTGGCCGGGAAATGTATCCGTGGCAATTGCTCGGACAAAATTTAAAATTCGACGGTCGAAGAGTTCCAGCAAGATTACTTCCAGGTCGACCTCTTGTGCGTAGTGTCATCAAGTGAAGGGAAATCTGATCTATTCAAGTTGAAGGAGCAACCATCTGCTCTATCTTCACTCTCCGTTTCGTCAGCTGCTCGTTCTAGTGTGGGACGCCGAAGCTGATTCCAGGTCGGTTGGCGCGCCAGCTTTTCTGATGAATATGGGAGCGGCCTAAGTCCCTGTAAGTCCGGTTCTGGAGAAAAACTGTATGGCAACTTGCTTTGATCCATCTTCCGGAAAGTGATAGAAATCCTGCAACATTAGCATACAGAATAAGGAATCCGCAGAAAACGTTCAACTTATTGGCATTATGGAATTGTAAGTAAAGATCACCTCTTGCTGGGAACACTTGGTACACAATGTTTCGCTACATCAGCACCATTGCCATTTAAGACGAGAACAGACCTGCGGATTAAAAAAAGAGATTGATAATGAAGAAGGTACAGATGGATGTCCAGTACTTTATGCCAGTATAAAACTAAAGTCATTCTCTGCCTACACAAGCACACGGACATACACAGAGATAGAGAGTAAAAGTCAAATAGTAACTGCGGGGCAACTGAAGCAAATGTAAGAAAGAGTCATCTCCTCCAGTCGGCTTCAGCAGCCCTTCGGGAGAAGTGAATTCTTTCAACTTAGAGAATACAACCTCTCAAGGTTGTGAGACAGATTCTCGCCAGAAAATACCAAACAGTTACCTAATATATAGAAGAAACATGAACATAGAAAGTTCCCTGAAGTCTAAAAACACATTATAACAAGTCGTCTGGAGAGCCAAAAAGCATTTATGTGTCTGCATATCGAATGGCGTTATGAGTGAGAGAGGAGAAGCCATGCTGCACATTAAGATTTACATTAAAAGAGAAAAACTTACCCCACTGGTAAAGGTACCGAAACTGGACCAGAGAATTCACCAGGCCCATCTGGTTTCAAGTTTAGACCAAACAGAATACTGCACTCGGATAAGAAGGAGACGGTGCAAAATGGTCTCAAAAAATCATGGTGATCAATGTGAGGCGGGATGCAGTCTCCTTCATCATAAATGTTGACTATGCAACTATCCGGAACGCATGTCGGAGGAAGGACATGCCACCAAACCAATCTCTTGATCATAGTTTTCAACAAATTTGGAATTGGATCAACTTCTTCATCTCGAATAATACCAGGAGGATTTCCATCTTTGTCCTGGAGACAGTAAGAACAAAATGGAAACACATTAGTATCTAAAAGATAAATAAAAATGTAATTTCTGATATAGTTTCGCACCATTGCATAATTATAGCAACATCCAAATTGCATGGTTACTCGACCCTTCCCACGCATCCACTTCAGTGGTTCTGAATATGTGCGTGCTGCAAATTATGACAAAGTCACAAAATCATGGAAGGTGTCAAACGCATTAAGATATCAACATTCACTCAAGTTCAACGTTTGACTGCCATCATTTCCAAAACTATGTCCACACAATGTATATGAGTAACTAAGCAAAGAACACATCTGTCTGCGCGTCCATGCTCATGTGCCCATGCAAGGAGAGGGAAAAGTAGTGGAGAAGACTGGTGATTCATATATCATACATATTCAATGAAACAGAGGTTTGCACAATCATATGTAGCAAACTAGATAGCAAAAATAAGTTGTCAATAGATAAAACTTTGGATTTAGGCAATGCAGCTAACCTCGAAAAAGAAAAGCAGGTTTGTTTTGAATTCAAAATAATAGTTTAGAACTCTGGCTCTATCTCAACCTGATTAAAAGAAGAGAATGCACTGCCCCACAGTTCGAATATGACAAAGAAGAAATTGATCTGCAGAATGCTCCCTCTGGTGCCATAAGAAATTTTGTACTTCAGCAATAACAGCCTGTTCCAGTTTGAGAGATTTGCACTTCCATTTTAGGTAAATAAAAGGGACTTTTGGTCTATGTAGACCATTTTGATCAGATGAGCTGAGACCCATCGAATTTCAAATGCTCAGATTAAAGAACAGATGTCTAATCCACCTGAGCAATCAGAAAAATTAGCTTTTACCTATTTTGAGGTGTAAACTTCACCCATAAGCTCAGCTCATGTATTTGTAGAAGTTTAGCAGTAGACTAAGTGATACATGCCTTTTTGTTATTACTCTCATGGGCCTTTACTCCGCCCATGTAAGGGATCACCCTTGCATTGCTGGTCCCAAGCCCGGATAAAGGAAGGTTGTGTTAGGCTTCCGACAGCCAGCGTAAAACTTTGTCGGATTTTTATAACATGGATTACAAAAATTATGAACATTGCTTTGGGGCGTCCCCGCCTAGCGACGTGCTGCAGAGCCCGAATGCAGTAAGAAGTAAGCAAGGGCCACCACATTTTCGCCCGAATGTAGTGAATCAATTGTAGAGAGGGTTCCCACATCATGGACGGGTGTGGGTAAAGAAGTTACTCCCGCTACATTGTCGCCCGAATGTAGTGAAAAATTTTTAAAGAGGGTCTCTGCATTTTGATTATGGACGGACGTGGGGGGTAAGGAAGCTAGTTCTAAATAATAAGATTCGTATTGGTTCTTGGAATATCGGAACATTATCCGGTAAGCTAATGGAGGTGGTAGATACTATGATTCGGAGAAAGATTCATATTCTATTTTTACAAGAGACAAAATGGGTTGGAGAAAAAGTAAAGAAGATAGAGGATACAGGGTTTAAATTATGGTACTCAAGTAAAGAAAAGGCTCGAAACGAAGTTGGTATTATCATAAATAAAGATTTAAAGGAGAGTGTAGTAGACATACAACGATATGGTGACCGAATCATGACGTTTGTGCTTACGCACCCCAAGTAGGACTAGAAGATAGTATAAAGACAGTTTTTTGGGAAGAGTTAGATAAGGTGTTTCAAAAGATTCTACAAAAAGAGATGATTTGTTTAGGAGGAGATTTAAATGGACATGTCGGTAAAGAGGCATTAGGATAACAAGGGATTCATGGAAACTTTGGTTTTGGGGATGTAAACGAGGAAGGTAGGGAGATTTTAAATTTTGCTATGGTATTTGATCTCTTTATAGTCAATACAATCTTCAAAAAACGAGATGAACATTTAATTACTTATAAGAGTGGTTTATCACAAACACAAATTGATTACTTTATTTGTAGAAAAAAAGATAGAGCGTGTTGTAAAGATTGTAAGGTAATTCTAGGAGAAAGCTTAACCACCCAACATCGACTTTTAGTTATGGATTTACAAATAAAAAAATGGACAAAGAAGAAAAGAGTGCATCGAGCTATTCGGACTAAATGGTGGAACCTTAAAAGCGAGAAAGAAGATATATTTAAACAGAAAGTCCTTCACGGAGATGTTTGGAATTATGTTGGCACACCCTGTGATATGTGGAACAATATAGCTATACATATTAGGAAAGTGGCGAAAGATGTGTTAGGGGTATCTAAGGGAGGTGTACCGGCACAAAAAGAAGCTTGGTGGTGGAGTGAAGTAGTGCAAAATAAAATCAAGGAAAAGAGGGCATGTTAATAATTGCATTATACCAAGAAAACTAGTGAAACTTTAGAAGCTTATAAGAAAGCAAAGAAGGAAGCGAAAAAGGCCGTTAGTGAAGCAAAAGCTAAGATTTGGGAGGACTTATATAAAAAACTCAACTCAAAAGAGGGTGAAAGAGATATTTTTAGGATAGTTAGGGCTACAGATAAGAAAACTAAAGATCTTAATTATGTTAGATGCATAAAAGACAAGGATGAAAAAATTTTAGTGGCAAACGATGATATAAGAAATAGATGAAAAAACTATTTATTAAAAAGAATGAAGTCAAAGAGGCTCTTAAACATATGAAGGGTGGTAAATCGGTAGGACCAGATAATATTCCTATAGAAGTTTGAAAAATACTAGGAGAAATAGGAATCGCTTGGCTCACACGATTATTTAATAAAATATGGAAAAACCAAAAGATGCCCGAGGAATGGAGAGCAAGTACACTTATACCCATATATAAGAACAAGGGAGACATTCAAAATTGTGCGAATTATCGAGATATCAAGTTAATGAGTCATACTATGAAATTATCGGAAAGAATTATCGAACATAGGTTAAGACAAGTATCAAGTACAACAGAGAACCAATTTGGATTCATTCCAGGCAAATCTACTATTGAAGCAATTCACCTTTTGAGACGTCTTATGGAACATTTTAGAGCAAAAAAGAAAGACCTTCACATGATATTTATTGATCTAGAAAAAGCTTATGATAGGGTACCGATAGAGGTTCTTTGGAGAACTTTGGAAAAAAGAGGTATCCCATTGACATATATTAACCTTATAAGAGACATGTATGATGGTGCAAAAACATGTGTGAGGACTCATGAAGGAACGACAGACTTCTTTGAAGTTAATATTGGGTTACATCAAGGATCAACTTTAAGTCCATACTTATTTATAATGGTGATGGATGAGTTAACAAAACATATTCAAGATGAAGTACGTTGGTGTATGTTATTTGCATATGACATTGTATTAGTGGAGGAGTCTAAGGAAAAAGTTAATAGAAAATTGGAACTATGGAGAGAAACATTAGAAAGCAAAGGCCTCCGACTTAGTAGAACAAAGACAAAATATATGGAATGTAAGTTTGATCATTTGGTTACTTCAGAGGACATGGAAATTAAAATTGGCACACATTGCATTCCCCAAAAGGAAAGTTTTAAATACCTAGGGTCAATTTTTCAAAGTGACGGAAGAATTGATGGAGATGTTACACATAGAATTAATGTTGGTTGGTTAAAATGGAGAGGAGCATCAGGTATTCTTTATGATAAGAAGATACCATTAAAGTTAGAAGGTAAATATTATAGAGCAACAATTAGGCCTGCGCAGTTAATCATCAACATGTACAAAAGATGTCTGTGACAGAAATGAAGATGTTGAGATGGATGAGTGGTCATACAAGAAAAGATCGTATACATAATGAGGTTATTAGAAACAAATTAGGTGTGGCACCAATAGAGGATAAAATGAGAGAACATCATTTAAGATGGCTTGGACATATAGAAAGAAGATCAAAAGAAGAACGTGTAAGAAGGTTAGAAAAATTAATTTTGGAAAGTATTAAAAGAGGTAGAGGATGACCATAAAAGTGTTGGAAAGAAACAATAAAGAATGATCTAGCTTATTGGGAGTTAACTGCTAACATGGCACACAATAGGAATCTGTGGAAACAAAGAATCCATGTAGCCGACCCCGTCTAGTATGGGAAAAGGCTTAGTTGTTGTTGTTGTTGTTGTTGTTGTTGTTGTTACTCTCATGGGCCTTTAAGCAAATGATGTACCAACGATATAAGGATCCTTTATGGCACATGAGGCACAAACTTGTCACTCCTCTTTAAGAACCTCATTACACTAGATCATATTCCTCCCTATTGACCATTTCTTCATACCTGATTCACCATTTGGATTTTATACACCAACATTAGCATTTTACCACTTAATGTCCAACAGAATTTGAAACCAACTCTTAATTCTTGAAACCGCTCCAACTATCATGAAGCAAATGCGTCTATGGACCTTTACCAAATAAACAGCATATGTTCTTATTGCAACCAGCTTCAACATGTTGGAGAAACATCCACGACTGATGACTCAATTTATCAACTGGAGGCAATGCTTGGCTTATTTGACTATATTGATGCACAAATATAACTTCTTCAATCATGTTCTCCACATACCCTAGTGGTGCTTAGCATTTTCTAGAAACTCCAACAAGACTGCCTATTGTAATGTCAGGTACTTTAGCTAGCTCTAAACTGTTTTATACATTAGAAAAGCATGCACCACAGTTTCACCAATAATTTTCAATGCAGTACTCTGTCATACATTGTTAGGAGAATAACAAGTCATCATAGTCTGGCCAAAGGGCATGGATATAAGCTATATGCAACGGGAATCAACTACCACCATATGAAGGTAACATTTTAATTTCTTGGGCTCCAAAAGTACTAAAAAACCTTGCTCAAAATCACTGTAAAGAAGTCATTAGGCTAACATGTGGAGCAAATAAATAAACGGAAAAATGGAAGAGAGAGAAAGACAAACCTCTTAATTTTTTCTGCCTCCCCAATTCTTGCATATCATAGACAAAATCAACAATCTTTTTCTGTTCGACAGCACTAAACACTTGCGTGTGGAGCTCCAGGCCCTTAAGAACATTGACCATCTTCCCTCCAACTCTTTCCATGTGAACGAAGTCTTTTTTCCGGCCAACCAGATGAAAACGGTTTTGTTCTAATTCTTCTCTAGGGAAAGAGCTCTGCTGAGTTTTCCCTTTAGAAACTTCTTCCTCTCTATGACGCTCAATACCATCATCTTGATCACCAATCTTGCCGTTTGAACTCATCCCACTAATAGGATGATCAAACCATGAAGATCTACTTGAAAAAGGCGTCCTACTTGAGCTATTGGTTGAACTCCCACGCAGTTTATCCACAAAGCTCGATGAATTTTGCCCCATAGAATCAGATTTTGCAAAATTTCCAGAATGGGACTTGGTGGAACCTCTATTGCTAGTCTTTGACATTTCATGGCCATTGACATTTCCTGAATTGTTTAAAAAAGATAAAATCTTATATACTAGAAAAACACAAAAAGAGCATGCGCATCTCTCTCTCTCTCTCTCTCTCTCTCTCTCTCTCTCTCTCTCTCTCTCTCTCTCTCTCTCTCTCTCTCTCTCTCTCTCTCTCTCTCTCTCTCTCTCTCTCTCTCTCTCTCTCTCTCTCTCTCTCTCTCTCTCTCTCTCTCTCTCTCTCTCTCTCTCTCTCTCTCTCTCTCTCTCTCTCTCTCTCTCTCTCTCTCTCTCTCTCTCTCTCTCTCTCTCTCTCTCTCTCTCTATATATATATATATATATATATATATATATATATATAGTGAAGAACAGGAGAAAAAACGTAAAAAGGAAAACAGAAGAGAGCAAAACGATAGAGAAAAATACAAGTTATCAAATCTAAGGACCATAGACCAACTTCAATCTCATCTTCTATTGGAACTATTCTATATATATATATAGTGAAGAACAGGAGAAAAAACGTAAAAAGGAAAACAGAAGAGAGCAAAACGATAGATACAAGTTATCAAATCTATGGACCATAGACCAACTTCAATCTCATCTTCTATTGGAACTATTCTATGCTTGGGACCGATTTCACACATTAGCAAATTATTAGAAAATATTTTTACTGTAAAACAATAATTCATCAATTACACTGAAACTATAGCATGATAAAGCAGCTACAAAATTGCTTAACTACGCGCCAATGGCAGAAACATATATTCTCTAAACCACGCAGAGAAAAAGTTATTTTACAATAATAGCAAAAGAAACAAAACGAGTCCAGCAAAATACAAGTGATCATATCTACATTAGGCTATACACCAAAGCTTTATTCGATCTTCCATAGGAGCTATTCGACAAACTTTCTTAAAGCTCCCCGTCATGAAATCGGCATCTTTATGATGTTTACCATCAGAACTTCCTAAAAACGAAGAAAAGAAGCCAAACCCTAAGATAATCGAAAATAATATCACCACCACGAACAACAAAGGACTCGTCAAAATAAAGGAAAACCGAAATATGTTTGAATTGGTCGACTACCACCAACCTTTTTCCGGCGTTACATTGGAATAACTATCATCCTTTCTTCCGAGAACCGCAAAACGAGCACCATTAACGGATTGCTTCCTTTCCTTTTGTGAAAGGCCACCGTACTTGTTCGCCATCTCCCTTTCCCTTTGTGCGTGCGTCTGTGTGGAGTAGTTGGCCGGTGACTTCAAGGTATAGCAAATTCAGCGGGCTATATAGCGGTTTCCAAAAAGAGTTTGGACTCCGAAAGATTTGGCAAGTAAAGCGCTTCAGATACATGTTGGATCATCTGGGATCCAGATGGTCGTCATGTCGGATGCCGGCCGAAGTTTTAGGATTTATTGTATGTATATGAATGATTTACAAAATACGATATACTTAATACATGTTAGGCGTATATTCAGATAAACATGGAAAATCTAATCTATAATATAATATAGAAAATTGGATCTTTCTTACTTTCACATACTCATCCATTACATTTGGATGGTATAAGTGTAATTTAAAATTTTAAAATACTTTAAAAAATACATGTCAATCTAAAAATAATTAATGAACATGATCCAATTACTCAGTATATATAAACATTTTTCGAGCTCAGGTTGTATGCTTGTTTCAAAACAACCCCTACCAGCCAGAGTGACGACTGTTGAGCTGGCACGGATCTCAAGTCAGTCTAAAATTACCACCTTTAACTGGGTCAAGACTCTCATACGTGACTTTCAAGTAGAAAAAAAAAGGTAAAAATCAAACTTCACCGAGAAAGTACTGACAAAAGGTTAACTTATTTGTGTTATTTTAGCCTCACCGAGAAATTAACTACATGCATGAATATATATTACTTTCCACCTTTCGGCACACACGATCCCGGCATTATATTTCTTGTGATGAAAGGGACCAAATCCCCCCTCCCTCTCTCACTCTCTTTGTCTCCGGCAACGACATCTAGACTCTGTTGCAGTCATCAACTTGGCGGAGCATCCGAGCTGTTGGTGGTGACTGACCCCACTATTTTTAGAAAACTTGGGATAAGTACCAAAGGTTTTTAGTATTTTTTATTTATCCCGTTGTTTCTACTCTTTATACGTACTAACAACGTCACCCAAAGATAACATGGAGGATGAATTCAGGGTGACGTGACTTAATAGCAACATGATTATTAGGTATTAAATTAAAAGTTAATATAATTTTAGTATTATTAAATTTAATATACAAAACTATTAATGTTGACTAACATTTAACATATATTAATATTTAATTTTATTATTAATTTATATTCAAATATAAACTAACATAACAAGTGACGGTGACATGATATCTTAATTGACTGATATAAGTTCAGGTAACAATTGATATGTCACAACAGGCTAATTAAGAGAAAGAATGTTAGGGATTTGTCGCAACCACTCAATAATTTTCAATATGAAAGCTTCCAACCTGAATACGGTGGAAATGAGGAGTGTTCTAACAAAAAAGCTTTTTTTTTGTCTAAAATGCCTTTTTGTTCAAAATTTCCTTGTGATGAGGATATGTTAACTAGAAAAAAAATGGCAGTCACATAGTAAGGAGTGAATGACTCCAGCACCTAAACAGTTGGTACAATATATATTCTATTGGTGTAATTTATGAACAATTTGTTTTACTATTACGAGGAGTTTAAACTCATATTTGAAGACTTTGATTTTATAAAAAGATGTCTCAAAAAGTTAAGGAAGATAAGATATTATCTATGCTTTATAACCATAGTCAAAACTACCGTTGAAAATAAACCTTATTTATGTAGGCCAAGAACTATTTCGTTAAATTGAATTATACGATGATATGAAAGAAGATCCCGAAGTTGCTAAAAAGTGGGTTTGATGATTTGACCATTTTAAATCATGTGAACTAAAATATAAAATAATCAAACCATAAGGTATTTTTGTGAAGTTTTTCTCTTTTTACTGTATAATAAAGGTTTTGTGATATTAAGGACAAGCAAAATAAACAAATATTAAAGTGGAGGGCAAACTAAAAAAGTCTCAAATGTTCTTAATATCACGTCCAAATCATTGGGATAATCAATGGGATTGGCATGCGTGATTGGTGTTTAGTCATCCGAACTAGGTCATCATACTAAATACTAAAAAAATGTTGCTCTCTCTCATATGTGAATGCCAAAGACTCAATATGAAGTGGAAAGTGTTCTAGTATAGTATCCTAGTTACACAACCACACATAATGTCGAAACTTAATATGAAGGATTATATTAAGCTTAAAAAAGAAAATTCAAAAGTATGAGTTGATGATGAACTGCCGTGTTCATTAGAAAAGTTTCAAGAAAGGGTTCCACTTTAACCAACTTTACAAGATAGAGAGAGAAAAAAGTAGTGTATTGTATTTTAAATATAGCGAAAAGAGGTATAATAGATGAAGGAATCAAATATTAATCGGTGAGCAAAAAGGAAAAATAGGTGAGAAGGAAGAAGAGAGAATGATGAGTAATTTCAGTTTTTTAAAAAAAGATGTATGTTTAGTAAAAGACGTGTACGAATAACAGGTATTAATTAGAGATTTCAAAAAAGCACAGTATCTTTACAGTTCTTCTAAAAGGTTCCCAGAATTCTGGCCATTTACTGGACCTAGTTGATAACTGTGAATTATCTGTCGAGACCTTGCTTTTCATATCTACGACTCGGTACTTTAAGTTATTTGTAATGGTTTTAAACTTTACAAAATTAAAGAAAGGCAGCAATATTATATGAATTTGCACAAAAGTGATACTGAACTTTCTAAATTGCATAAAACGGCTCCTTGAGTTCCTGAAATTGCAGGTGAATGGTTATTAACTCTTCGATTTCATAGTAAGAATCTATTTATGATCTGAATTAGAAGAGAAAAGTTTAGGATTTCTTAAAAATGGAGAATTTTGTCTCCGTTTGAAATTCCAAAGAAGGTAAAGGACTCTACACGTTTCATTAGGGTAGATTATGTCCCATGTTTGCATATAATGTAGATTTAAGTCCATTAGTATTTAAGGTTAACATGATCATCATATATCAAGTTGAATTGTTTCTTATGGATATGAATCTAATGTTTGTATTGGATCTATCTGATGATCAAAATATGTCTTTACGCGTATACGGAACTATTTATGGTGAAAGTATGTTGTGAAATATAAAGATATAAGAGCAGCTCCCTCGACGTGAATTTGCATTATGTAATTGCATTTTTTAGGCAAAGTTGATAGCAATAAACGTTCAAGGATTCAAACATAGTCATTGGTGCTTAAATATAGCTCTTATAGTATGAATGTTTAATCCGTATAACATATTTTCAAATTTGTATCTTTGGATACTTTTATCCTTATACGTCACTATGAAACTAAGGGCATTGTTATAATCCTTGTCATTTTAAACATGTTTACATGATTAAGGCTTCATTAGGTCTAAAAGTTACTTATATGTGATGCCTTATGTTATTATATACATATATTTTGTAAATATTTTTATATATATGATCTAAATTATTGAGCATAGGAATAGTGGGAGCAAAGCAATGCATAAAGTGATAATCATTTTTATTATAATTTGGAGTGAAAATAATTAAGTATCAAAAGAATGAGGCAAGGTTGTACCACATGATATTGTGCTAGTAATGCCAAGAAGACCTTAGCCAAATGAAATGTTTATTTAGATGTAAATAAATGTGAAAACCCTATATCATAGAATGAAGATCACATTGGCATCTAACATTTAAAAATGGAAAGCCTCCCAATTAATATGTTTACATGTGTGACTACATGAAAATGTTAAGGAACACTATGAAAAGTGGGAGCAGAACCACTTGTTATGTACTCACATAGGTCATCAAAAACCTGATAAAAAAAACCTCATGACTAAGAGGAAGACTTAATCTGAAAAGTCTTGAAAATTTGCAATTATAGACACATAAATTCCTTGTATGTATGTGAAAATGTGTATTACTAATACACATGGAGTGTCTATCTATTATTATTAAGATGTGTGAGAATATAATGATTGGGAAATAACTATAATGGATTCTCGCATGAGTTATAGATGTTAACATGTATTTATCATGTGATGACATGCAACATGACAAAGTGTTTGCTTGATTATAAGTAATGATCGTCGTTATATATCTATTGTGGGCATCCATATCACATTTCTTCTCTCAACCTATGATTATCAACGGGAGTAAACATCTTATACAGCTTGATCGAGACTACATTATGATAACAATCATTTAAACATGCATGTAAAAGATTATAACATATCACGTCATCATGTTATGATGGATAATTATGCTTATTCATTTGGAAAGATGGTGCATAATTAGTATCAAAAGGCACCATGTGTGGTCCTCTAGATAGAAAGATGATTGAATATGATGAAAAAGCCGCATGACCGTGGTAATATTGTTGTTAAACAATGCATAGCTTGTAAGAAAACATAAAAAATGAACTAACCCTTGTTTTGTGCATTATTTGCAATGGTCTCGTATATTTGATATGGATCACCAATTATGGGTAATTTAAATATCCATCTTAAATGGCCAAAGTAATATATTAGATCTTGGTTATTAGATATAGATCATGTGGCCATTGGGTCTCATGAAGAGATAGCACTATATTTATGAAAGGTGTACCTCTTCTTTAATAAAGGGATGTTTCTCTAAGGAATATAATCTTATGCTCAGCCCTTTGCACATATAAAACATGAACATAATAATGATTTGTCATGAGGATAGATGAGACCTATGGAGGATTTATAACTAGTAAAAAAAAGGGTGCTATTTTTGCTACAAAATGTGCTACTTAATATGCAAGGGTTGTTGTTGCAACTTTTTTGTTAGGTTTTTTAGTATCTATTGCAATGTTTGTTAAGGCTTTAGTTAGACAGAATGGACTATCTCATTATGTAAATATGACTTTCTTATGACTAAAATGGTTGTGCGAAATGACTATCTCATAGACTAAAATGTTATCCATTGTAACGTTTGTTAAGATTGCTATAAATTTGAGGTCCTTTGAAAATTTTGGTTTATGAAATGTTAAATATTCTTCTCTTTGTCACATATAAATGATTTTATTTAGATCACTTTTTAGAATACAATCTTTACATATAACTGATGTAAATTTAAATCATAAAATGTAGAAATGATTAAAATAATTCTTATGAATGAAAATTTCACAATAGGAGAATAATTGTCTACATAATCTATCATTTCTTTTTGTAAAAAATTCTTTACAACTAACCTCGTCTTAAACTTATCGATTGACTATCAAATTTATATTTCTATCTAAGAACTCATTTGCAACCAATTGTTTTAATTCTTTTAGGTAAATCTGGTAGTTTCTAGATTTGTTTTCCTCAATAGATTCAATTTCTTTATCCATTGCTTTCTCCAATTGGTTGACTCAAATGAACTGATAGCTTGTCGTTAGAGAATCAAAAGATTATATGAGAAATACCCAACTAACTCTATTATTATAGGAAGAGAGTTTGATCTTTGGTGAAAATCCCCTCTTAATGTCACATGATTTGATTACCAATGACGATTGCTCGGTTGGGTGCACCTGCAATTATGCTTATGCAATGTGTCGAATTCGACTCATATTTTTGTATAGATTATACATATCATCATTAGTACTCATATAGTGAGTTAGGCAAATTCGATCCAATTGAGTGATCAATTAAATAGTAGGGTTTTGACTTAATCGATATCAATAATGAGAACATCTCAAGTATTTCAATTTGTCCAAGTTTAAGTTGGAATATATTCAACATTTGGCAGCCGATTGAAAAATTCGGGTGTTTGACGAACGCACACTTTGTACGTGGTGTTTAGTGGTTGTGCAAGTGCAAAAGACAATGGCCTTCAACTCCATGACTCCATCAATTTAACATATAGTGAATGTGTGATTTTTATACAGCCCCTTCTTTCCATCCATGAATATGGTGCTTCTTTTGGGGTTCCATTCCACATGGGTAGTGCATTCAAGCACCTCCTTATGGGTCTAAAAGGTTATGGTCCAATTGATTAGGTTACATGACATGATATGGTAAAGAGTGTTTTGATATTTTATGTTTTAGCCTCAACCTTGAACCAAACAATTATAGTAAGTTTTTTCTTTGTATAGAACCAAACTAGACCATATCATTGCGAGACCTGAACCAAACTAAACCAATGGTTTCGGTTTTGGATCGGTTATAAACCATGGTTCCTTGACAGTAAACTTAAAAGCAAAAGAGTTACAATTTCATTCATCAAATTGATATAGTTTCAACCTTTCTTAACAAACACAAAGAGAAAGATCTATGCACCATGAGTTATAGCAATGTAAACTTGATTTCCGAATGGTAGACATCCCTCATTTTCATGGACAATTCTTCCTTTCTTCATGATTAGTAGCTTCATTTTGTTTTTCACCATGAGTTAGAGAGGGAGCTTTTCCCTTCTTGGTGTAGATTAATTAAGGATTTTTTCTTCATGATATAGTGATAAGAGTTGCCCAATTCTATTATTTATGTTAGTTTAAGTTTTTGTATGGATCTTAATCTTTTAACTCAAGTATAATCGTACCTTGTATAAGTATATAACAATATAATTGCTATTCATACACATATTTATACTAAACATATATTCCTTTTTAAAAATACTGGAATTACCCCATGCACTTCTCTCTCTCCCCACTTCCTTCATGTTAGCAAAACCAACACTAGTTCTACACCACTATCATGCATGTGCTTTGTGTCTAACCTTGTATCTTTACTTTGACAACTTTTCTACTCTCATCATCCATCAATCTATTTGTTTCCCTTATTTTCATTACTTTCAATCTTTTACAACCATATTCAATCTCCACACAACCATTCTATGGATATTATTCCAAGCATTTCATTCATCTAGTAAACAATTATACAAGAAGGTGATCGAAAATTAAAGTTTCAGAGACGTCTTTGGCAAATTATTCAAGCGAGGTAACTGGTCCTTCTCAGGAAAGAGACATACGGCATGCATGTTCCCTATATAACCTCACTTCACTTATTTGACTAGGTGTATAATTACTCTATTCATTTACCTTAATTTCTTTCAGATGACATCAATGAGGTATTGTGATCGTACTACATTTATATATAGTGAGGGGAGAGAAAAGGAAACAAGAGAGAGGGGAAAGCGAATTCAATTAGTCATGCAATTAAAAGTATACGTACATTCACTTTATTACAAATATATATACAACCACATACGATGAGATCCCTAAAGAGTTAGCATATACTCTTCATCATAGTTGGGATGCCATCAATTATTCTTTTGTATATTCTCTTACAACAATAGTCAAAGAGGTTTGTGATATCATGTCGTAACAACAATGGAGGTGTGTGTTGTTTGAGTGTTCACATGTCTTATCATTTATATAACATCTACAACACACTACAATAATGAACATGATAGATGGGTGAATACTTCCACAAGATAAAATATAAAATATAAAATATACGACAAATAAAAGAATACTACTTTACTTCATATGTCATCCTTCACGAAGGGTAACTGCCTCATATAGGATGAAGGTGTCCGTAACGATATATAAAATCTCCTAGTAAAATTGAATATATTTGTACAACATACGAGCTCATATCTAAATCATTGTACTCATGCAAGTATGATGTCTAGATATTAAGGTGTTGTAGTTGAAGACAATGTGAGTTGAATGACTTTCACTATGCCTCTTGTGAATGATACTCTACCTTATAGCATATGGTTTTACTAACTTATGTGCTACAATGGGCTTTAATGGATCAATAAAAATCTACTAATGATGATCAAATTGACCATAAACTCGAATTAGCATATATACATCTATAATGTCTAAACATCGAATACATCCATGGAACTGAGACACGTAATAGAGTTGTCCATGTATCTTTACTAAAATAAGGTTATCATGTGATCTCTGAAATAAGATAGGAAAAGTGATATCAACATTATCATAGTAACATTCATTGTCTATGACAAAGAACAACCAACTTTTATTGAGAAAATATCATATATAACCAAATACATATCAATAATTACATATTTTATGATCCTTTATCGAGTTCATATGCCTAACACGAGATTGCATGTCACTCTAAAGACAGGAAAATACTCGTAAATTGATGCCTACAACACAATATATTTTCTGATTACTTAATGATGACATTATAGTTGGTACGTCGAAACAAACAAAATACAAAATTATTACCTATAATAGAGTACTATGGTCACTAAGCTAGTGTGCTTTTATGTGGAAAGTCTTCCCTAACTGTTTATAAAAGTAGGTCAACGTTGTTGCACCTAAGCATGCTCATTGATCCTCGGTAAAGCATCAACAAACAACTACATAATTGAAACTGGTATTTTGTTCCTCAACTTATCCTTATAAACAATACATCATATGATAAAAACAATAGCAATACATTTCACTCATGCGTAATCTCCCTTCTCTAAGCATGTTTTTGGAGCATTTCAAACTTCACATCTCTAAACTTCATTTGCAACTTGACTTCATCATATTTCATGCCCATTAGTTTAGTCAAAATATCTATTTTATTCATCACCTCAGCCTCAATTATCTCACAAATGCTACAACTCACTGCTCATAAGAAGACATAAAATCTCATGAATATTATAGAAAATGATAATCATCTTACCCACGATATACGAGAACGATTAGAGCGAGGTTATCGTATCTTAATAGAATCAATGAGCAATGGTTGATCAAGAGTTTGAAACAAAATCCCTACTCAAATAACTTAAGTTCATGTATACTTGTATTTAATATACATAAGCATATTTGATTAAAATATCTACCATTGATATCAAAAATTGAATGATAGAGATATTGGTACAAGATTATGCACCAAAAACTCCCTCTCTTTATATATAAGATACACAAGTTGAGCACGTCTTAAGAAGAATGCGTCATGCAAAGTAGAGGGTCGTGGCCAACATGTGTTGACTTAGGCAAAGGACTGCGTCCTAGGCATGCCATTGAGAAAAAAGATAATGCGCCACAACCGTGTCCTCAATAGAAGCCAATGGGCATGAAGCAACACTTATAACATGACACCACACGCTTAGGTCATGCATCTTTCCCAACCAACATGACCTCTCAATCACCGTAAGAAAGTAGAAGTTTGGAAAAAACCCATGTATACTTGACTTGATTTCAATCAATACAACCACAATCCTTAATCAATACGAGCAACAATAACAACAACAACCAAGCCTTTTCCCATACTAGACGTGGTTAACTACATGGATTCTTTGTTTCCATAGATCCCTATCGTGTGCCATGTTGGTAGTTAACTCACAATAAGCTAGATTATTCTTTATTTTTTCTTTCCAACACTTTTGTGGTCGTCCTCTACCTCTTTTAATACTTTACAAATTTAATTTTTCATACTTTTTTTACAGGTTCTTCTTTTGATCTTCTTTCTATATGACCAAACCATCTTAAACAATGTTCTCTCATTTTATCCTTAATCAATACGAGCACGTGAAGAAAAAACCAAAAACCAAAATCCTCAATGTCGTGGATGCCACTTGTACACGATCCTTGAATCGATGAAAGCACGAACGATTCAAGCCGTTTTCGTAGCTTTGCTTGATACAAGAAAAGAGTAGAGTGGATAACAACCATGGTTTTTCACGATGGAGGTGAATGATATGTATGAGAAAAATACAGGGACTGTAAGGAACATTTTCGAGAAACAGTAGAAAGTGTATGCTTTAGTAAAAATGGGTGTATGTATTAGTAAAACCCATATAACAAATATATAAAAGTGGTTTGGCTCGGTTCTAACTCTAAAACTTGCAAACCAAATCATGAAACTTTTTCTTGTTGGAACCGAACCAAATCAAACAGTTCAACTTTTAGAGCTGTTCGGTCCTAACGGTTTGGTTTGGTTTCATCGGTTCCTTGACCACCCCCTAGACTCTCTCTCTCTCTCTCTCTTGTATTTCCCTCTCATTCGGCACACACGTTCCTCTCTTAACACAATTCCACGGTGCATTTCTCTTTCAACCTGGTATAAAAACGCCCGAACCAATCCACAAGCTATGCCCAGAGGGCTCGAACCACGACAGACGAACATCTTGACCTAAGACGCCCCTTCCACGTCCACAGGGTTCGCCTCGTTCACCGGGTGGGCTCGGTTCCTTAAGGCAAGGGTTCCGACTGCATCTACGAATTCGTCGTTTTGCTTGTTCCCTCCCGCTTACTTCCTTTTTGCAAACAACCGCCATTACTTTTCCCTCCTTCTTTCGCCCTTCGCATCTCTCAAACTCGTAAACCCTAATTCCTAAATTCCTATTCAATTCTCCTTTCCTCAATTCCGAGGATTTTCACTAATCCCTCTTTTTTTGATCGTTTGTTGTTAGGGTCACAGCGCCTGTGTTTCTTGTAGCAGGAATGGGTTGAATGCGTGGGTTGGGTTTCTTGCTTTCCAAAGGGATTTGAGCGGAGCTTTTTGTTCTTGAGTCTGACGTATATTTCTTTCGCCGAGTTCGGTTTGGAGGATAGGAGGTACTGGAAACTACTGAACTCTTTCGTCATATCTCGTGCATTCGTTTTGGTGATTGAGTTTCCGTTATGCTCGATTCTGCTGTTCAATGTAATAATTTGAGTCAAAGTTGGTGTTTGTTTTATGCGCTATTTTAGTTGAGGAGTTTCATGGCCGCTGCATCTGCTGAGCGCCTTATCAAGGACGTGGGGAAGCGCCTCGCTCAGTCCAGACTCAACAAGGATGCGCTTGTCAAGCTGCTGAAGGTATGTAGGAAACACCGTTTTTTGTGTTGTATCTTGCGTGTCTTGTACACATGTTATTTGCATAATTTTGTCGACCGCGGAGCTATTACATCATTAGTTACATGAAATGATGTGAGTTCGCTTTGTTGTTTGTCATTCACCTGGTTCGGTATAGGAACAAAATAATTAATGCTGATGTAAGTAGTCAGTATCGCCAATTTTCTGGATGCAGCTATTGTTGGTAGTTATCAGATCACGAATTTAGGTTGGCTAATTATTGATGAGATGTAGTCGAGTAAATATTGCTATGTGGACATAGTTCGAAATTTAACTAGGTTGTATTAGGTAAATATTTGAGGTGAGAGGATGTTGTCCGAGTTAGTGCTCTTATCAGGTCACTATATCTTTTATGTCTGGCATGATACCTTCTTCATTACGAAGTTTTTAGGTTTTGGTGCACGGGGAAATTAATCTATGGTTTGATAACGATGGATGTAGAATTTCATTGGATTTACTTGTAGACGAACTCATGCTGATGTTAATGTGAATTAATACGTGATATTCTAGCTGTTTCATTCTGATTGTTTTCCATAAACATTGAGCCCTTCGTCATTCTCACCACTTTGCTACCCTCTAAATTCATGCGAGCCTTTTGCTCTTTTGCTCTTTTGCTCTTTTGCTGTGAAATTGAATGACTTAGACACAATGGAGAATCAATGATTGTCAAATGACTTAATTGTGCAGTAGTTTGGCGACCCAGAAAAATGAAACCTATATGCTGTTATTCATATAATATTGTTGATTCTCATGTACCAATCATAAATACAACCTGCTTGTACTTGTTGAAATTTGAAATTATAATCAGTGTTTTGTATATGCAAAGTTCTTGTACTTTTGCTTTTTTAATCGCATATTTATATAACAGTAATAACTACTAATATGACCCAAGGCCAAGATTGCACACTATGGTGTCAAAGAACCCATGTAGTTGACCTCACCTTGTGTATGGAAATTCTTGGTTGTTGTTGTGGTTGTGCTTGTTGCATAATATAAAAATTCCAAAACCATGTATTAGGTAGTCTTTGATCTGTTTATATACTATATTTAGATGCTGTTGTTAATAACCATTATCATTTATGGTCACAATTTCATGCACTCATCATGGGTTGGATGCCTATAGTTGTGACTATAATATACCTTTGTGACTGCTATCACTGCCTAGTTTATGATATGGCCAACTTCACATTGTCTTGTAATATACCGAAGTCTGAAGTTTTGCTTGTTTCCTCTTCAGTGTTAGCTACCCTTTAAAATTGAGCTGGTTGGTTTGAATCTCCTTACCAAGGAAATTTCCCTTTGCTATAGGCATGCACACCCACACACGGTGACTGGCTAACACTCATTTGTTTTTGCACATGTGCACATATGAATGTGTTGGATGCTTTTATTGCTTCTTTGGCTGTCCATGTTTGTCATCTATGTAAGGACTAGCATTATCACATGGAAATTCGAAGTTTTTCATGTGTTTTATGCAATGTTTGCAGCAAGCTGCAGGCGCTTTATCAGAATTTGTGCAGTCCCCTTCTCTTCAATCTGCATTGGAACCTGTTTACAACTCTATTGCAAAGCATAATCTGCTTGGTCATAAAGATAAAGATGTCAAGCTTTTGGTTGCTGTTTGCTTCAGTGAAATTATTCGAATCTTGGCACCAGATCCTCCATTTAGTGATGATCTATTGAAGGTAGTTACTTCCTTGACTATGTTATAGCAAATGCAGTTTTAATTTTTAATACCACCCGAAGAAAAATCCTGCGCATCTGCTTGTGTGCTAAAACCTTCTGGGTAGCTTGTTGCCTCATTCATGAGCCAACCTGCTTCAAAACCTTTAAGATCTGCCCAGAGTCATTTTGTAATCATTTGCATAAGCAAAAAACTATATCATAATCTAAATACTTCAAATTATGGTGCTATGCACTGGGAACCAGAAGGAAACATGACTGTTTCAGTTTTCTGTTTTCTCCAGGATATTTTCAAACTTTTTATAAGTACCTTCGGAGAACTTGGTGATACTGCTAGTCCATACTTCACTAGAAGGGTAAAGATACTTGAGACAGTTGCAAGAGTCAGATGTTGTGTACTGATGCTAGACATTGGCTGTAACGATTTGGTTGTTGATATGTTTGACGTTTTTTTCTCTGTGATCAGGTAAGCTTATTGTTGATATCTTTCCTTCTACTTGATCCTCAACTACTTCTGTGACAAGTTTATGTTTGTATTAGAGTTCTATTTGCACCACTAAACATCTAAACTGTATATTGTGTAGTTCTGTAAAAATTGCCCTTCTATTACTAGGCTATCATCTTATGTTGCTAATAATATATTACTAGTCTACTAGGTGTAGCTTGCAGTTCTTATAATGTTTATTAGCAGCTATTTCAAAGTAAACACACAATTTGATAAAGGGATGGTGCTAGAGCATCATAGTGTCCGACGACACTTGGAGTGATGGAACTCATATCAATGTCCGCAAGAAGATGATTGCATTTACAACAGTGTCCGACGACACAATTTTGCACTGATACGCGATACAATGCAAAATTTTCATTTTTTATAAAAAATAAAAAAATATTAATAAATGAAAAAAATTGAAATTAATGAATAAAACATATATAACACAATCAACATTAAACAAAATCGAATAAAAAAGCTTGATTTGAAAAAGATAATTCTTAATAAATGACTATGAGTATAAAATAGGTAAAGAGATTGTGACAAGAGAATAACAAAGATAAATAACATCTCATAATGAACAAGTATCCATACTATAACGTGAATATTGAATACCTTTAATTAATAAACAACAAAGTTACAAGTTACAACTTACAAATCATCCATACCATAATGTTACAAAGTTACAATTAAATTAAAAGTTAAAACAATCGCCCACAATGTGAATCATAATCAATAAAAGCATTGTAATCGCATTGTAATCAACATAATCAGGATCACCATTACCATCATAATCATAATCATCTCCTCCCTCTTCCTCCATAATTGGATTCACCCATTCAACACCTTCATCTTCATCATCATCTCCAACTCCAAGTTTTGCTTGGGTTTAAAGTGTCCTCCAGTTATCCTCTAAATTGATGGGGCTCCTCCTCTTCGACCCAATCATCAAGAATATCAACATTTTTATAGAACGGGTCATATGGCACCTTCCTTGCCCTTCTTACATTCTTTTGCATTTGTCTGTAAAGAAAGAATATCCAAATTATAAATAATATTAAATGTAATATAGTCACATCAATCATTCATTATTAATAAAAACTAGGCAGCAACAATACATATTTTTAAAATTGTTATCTTTACTTTAACTTCATATTATATGCAATGTATATCAAATCACGTAGTCGAGCATGCTCCAGTCTGATTCTCTTTTTTGTGTGAATGCCTTTGACCCTGATATACGTTGAGCAAACCTTGCTCCAGTCTGATTCTCAATGTATATCAATCAATTTCTCTCGCACCCACTCAAACTCATCTTTGATTCAATATACGTTGAGCAAACCTTGCCAAGTTCGGTGCATCTACACCTATGTTATCAATAGCGGTTAGCGGGTTGTTAGCGGTCGACCCTGATATATATAATTACCATGAATAGATTGTTAGAAGTTCTAAGGCCAAAGTTAACAATTATCATGAATAGATAACGATTCACCTACAACAACCAATCAAGCACCTACCAACAGTCTTGCATGTTGGGGCTTGCATGTGCATCAAGCGTATTTGTACATATATTTTGCCAAACTTGTATACTAAACCGTTAATAACTAAAACATACCTGTCATTAGGATTAGTGTTAGCGTCCAAATTGGAAATGATTGTGGTCTGACCTGAAAATGAACTCTTGACAAAGAAGTGACCTGAAAATGAACTCTTCTAACTATATAATACAACGTTACAAACTCACGGTTTATGACCTGAATGCATCACGTGACAAAGATAAAGCACATAATATATCAAGTACCTCGGTGTTACAGCAATAACAAAATATGCTAAATCCTTGTTTATATCCTTTATGTAATATCTGCATAAAAGAAAAGAATGACAAGTCAAATAAGGGTGAAAAATTACCTAGAACAAGAAAGTAAATGAGCCTTACATAGTGCAAACTGCAAAGAAGTTCAAAATTAGACATATACCTCCTGGATCAAGCAAATTTTGCTGAAAAGTAGTGCATATGTTTGAGTAAATGAGCCTTACATAAACAAAATTATGTTTCATATAGATATATATGTCGTCACACTTCTTTTCCTATAAAAGCCAAAAGAGATGGATAAGCTGCAAAGAAGTTCAGAATTAGATGTCAAGAATATTTTGATAAGATGAGGAGGTTATCATCTGCAAAGTGCAAATTGCAGTAACTAAAGTTCATATATAAAGTCAAACTTCGCAGCATTTTACTCTTTATTAAGTAAAGTACTTCTATGGAAGGAAAGGAAGTAAACATATCATTATCACCAGGCACCAGCACGTTATAAACTTTAAACAATATTAGCTCTTGATGTCAGAAAGGGGCCATGAAAAATAAGGGTAATGCTTTGAGGGTTGCGGCGTGCGCAACTACTCGAGCATCACCCTTATTTTTCACAGCCCCTTAAGATAACATCAAGAGCTAATTCGCCTTGTGTTGGTCCACTCAATGATCACCGATTCACCTACAACAGAAGATAATAATGAATGTGCCATCAGTTTATAAACAACACGATCACTATTTTGATCATACTTACCCACTAATCAAAGATAATGACAATTTCATTGAACAACAATTTGCAATAAAGCAGGGAAAGTAGCCTTAGAAAGCATCTTTAAAGTTTGTATATAACATCCATCAAAAGTACACAAATGCCAATAAGCTAATTCGAAAGTACATAACATCCATCAAAATTCTATTACAAATTTACAATCAATATCACACTTAATTGTTTAGGTCATGTTCACTCATATTCAGAAAAAGATCCGTATTCTTCTATTTCCTCTTCTTCTTCATTTGTTTCTTCATTTGTTTTTTCAAAATTAAATTCTTCTTCATCTTCCATAGGCATCTTATCATTCCCTTTGCTTTGCCTTCTTTGTCGCTTTCGTGTTCTCGACCTTGTATAAACAGCTGTAGCACCCGCTCTTCATGCTTCAGATGCTATATCGACATTTCGCCAAGTAAGGGAATCATCGTCACCAATGAACTCATCATAAGTAGGATATTCATCGTGATCTTCAACCGATGCCAACATGATGGGGTCAAAATTTGCTCCATTATATTTTCTCTCTTCGTACCTTCTTATGAGCTTTTCGTTATATTGCACAAAAGCTAAATCGTTAAGCTTTTGATGCAATAATCTATTCCTTTTCTTCGTATGAATCTAAGATAAGAGAAAGGATTTAGGTAAGTTGTTAACTCAATAAAAAAACTTTCATTTATTTCTAATGTAAATAAAAAGCATAATTCTTAATTTCTTACCATTTCAAAGGTACTCCAGTTGCGCTCACATGGGGTAGCACTACAAGTAAGGCTCAAAACCCGGATAGCAAAACTTTGCAATTCAGGGCATCCATAACCAAAGGTCATCCACCATTCAACTATTACAAAAAGTTAAAAATCATGTAAACAATAAGTTAATCATATTCAAAAACCTTAAATCATATCTTAATAATGAAATAATTAAGAAAGCAAAGTTGCTTGAATTAATTACCTGGTGCACATGTTTTCCTCGAACTTATAGCTAATTCTAGTCCAAAACAACTTGATGCACTTCGATAACTTATAAGTTGATGACTATCTTCCTTACTTCGTACAAGTATAGCTATAACCTGCAACAAACCACCTTTAATCTCAACATTAGATTCTATCCCATCATAATCATAATACAACCCTAGATTCAGATACAATGCAACATCATGTAATGGCTTATGCATTTGCCTGTCCCATCTTTTGTCTATGATCTCCCAAATAAAAGCATACTGCTCTTCTTTGTTTTTCATATTAACCTATAAAACAAGAAATGAAATGTTATTAATTTATAAGATTAATAAGTAAAGATTAACAAATAACACATAAAATTGAAATATTTACGCACCTTTATTTGTTCTTTTACATGATCCATCTTCTCATAGATGTAGCCCATGGTTGGTTTCTCATCACTGTCGACCATACGTAAAACATCTACCAAAGGACCTATTGCTCTAAGTGAAAAACTAATGCCCTTCCAAAATCTAAGTTGCAAAATTATTGCCTTAGATTGCTTTCCTTCAATACTATCTGATAAAGGGCATTTCTCCCATTGTTCAGAAATAACCATCAATCTTAGAGTTTCTTTTGACTGCCACAAACTATTCAGAGTTAAGAATCTAGTAGCAAAATGGGTCACAGTCGGTCTTTGTATGTCTTTTCCTCCTGTAAAATGTCTCATCATATGCAACATCTGACCATGAGCATAGATAAATGTCACTAGCTTCTTTGCCCTGCTGAAGATGTCTTTTAGTCTTTTTGTCTCTCCAATATCTTCAAGCATCAAATTTATACAGTGTGCAGCACATGGTGTCCAAAACAAATGATTAAATTCAGTTATCAACATTCTACCAGCTGCAACATAATTTGCTGTATTATCTTTAACCACCAGCACAACATTCTTCTCTCCAACCTCTAAGATTACTTTTTTTAACAATGTATACAATTTATTTGCATCCTTTACTTCATGGGATGCATCAATGGACTTAAGAAAAACTCTACCTTGAGGACAATGTACTAAAAAATTTATTAGTGTTCTCTGTTTTCTATCTGTCCATCCATCTGACATAATAGAACATCCATAAGTAGCCCAATGCTTTCTAAATCCATATGTAAACTCTCTTACTCTTCCTACTTCCTTCTCCAAGAATGTTTCCCTTACTTTATGGTATGATGGAACCTTCATTCCAGGTCCAAACTGCCCTATATCATTTACTATCGCTTTAAAGCTAGGGGATCTCACAGCATTAAAAGGGATATGCATACTCGTTCTCTTTCTTCTTTTTTATATCGATTTTTAAATGTAGCTTGTCGTAGTGTGTCTGGCGATGAACGCACAAATGAATCCATGGGTCCCTTCGAAAGCGGTGGTCGTGAGCTAAATAACGATGAAGATGATGAACATTGGGTGCTTGTCACTATGTTACCTTCCATAGTAGAAAGTTCTCCTTGATATGGAAATGAAATCTTTTCGACCTTCTTCTTAAATGTATTGTGCACATAATTATAAATTGTTTTCTTTATTTCTTCAGTTGCATTCTTGCAAGCTGCCACATTTCCGCTTCTTCCCATTAAATGGTCCTTGTACTTTGTTATTCCATTGATAGAAATATGACCACATAATGTACAAAATACTGACATATTATCCGTCTTACATTTTGTTAAACCCCAATTCCATCCTGGATCCTTCGAACCTGGGGGTCTATAGTTGTATGCTGGATTAGAAAACCTAATACCAGTTGTTCTACTAGTGCCTGTGCCACAACTACCACTGCCACTGCCACTGCCACTTTGAGAACAAACAACTGCACTTGTTGATGATTTCATACTCACTACAAAAAAATAAGAATAACGACTCTGCTTGAGTTTTCCAACCTTATACAAGAAATAGAACATTAAATAATTAACATTCATTGGTATCATTATACAATCCTAAACTACAAATTAATGGAATAAAAATGTGCACTACATAAATGTGTCCATTCTAACATGATAAATGTAAGTCCTAAAGTAGAACATCAAGGTCCACATAATTTTAGTAGCAGCATAACCAGTCCACTAGATACGATTGCCCTAAGTATTTTCAAAATATCAACACCTTTCAATCTATAAATATATCAAATTAAAAACCATTATTTTATCCTTCCACATCAGAATATACCAGTTAAATAATAGATTTCAGTTCCTAATCTTCCTTTCAGAGAACCAATTTCGCCATCATGTTTATCGTGTTCTACTACAAAATGCTGATATTATAAAGCTTGGAATCTAAAATTTGTATACCTCTTCACTTGCAAATCTCGTAAAATTTGTCACAGTGCGTCTTAATCAGGTGATCCAAAAGTCTATCAAATCAAGTGCATAGATCTCATAAGTGATTTTCTAATGAGGAAAAAAGGAACATCCAGAGAATGGTTTCAGAAAAGCATTGATTATCAAGTTAAGTTGTTGGATGTTGTCCACACACAAATGATTGTTTACCTTTCATGTAAAGCCAAACTCGATACTGTAATAGGATTTGCAGAGAGTGGGGTTTGTTCGAGATAAGCAGAAGAGAGCGATATATTTAGAAATTTATGAAGGGATTGGACAGGTTTTGGTATCTTATTTAGTCGACGTAGATGAAATATTCTTATTTTTGTTTCCTGAGCAGCAGACAGATGATAATTAATGGATTTGGGAGTGTAATCTTGCTGAATTATGACAAGAAATGTTCCTCATGTAATGTACATACGCAGAAACAAACGGTATCATATATTCCTGTTATCAAGATAACTCGCGCTCTATTTTGTCTACAAGAGGAAAGAAGAAAGGTCCCCTCGGATCAGCTAAGCTTCTCGTGCAGAAAAGGCCAGAACTCACACTGTGACCATCTCAGCAAGATTCAATCACGACAATACTACCACTGTCATACTTTTTCTTAATATTTCTTCGTCCTCCCACCCCCTCTCAATCTTTCTTCGTCATACCTGAAGATGGTGGCGGCGAGAGGCGGGAACGACTGGAGATGGTGGCGGCGAGAGGCAGGAGTGGCCTGGACGACAGGATGAAGAGACGAGGCGAGAGACGATCCCGACCCAATTGGATTCGAAGCTGGCTGCTTACAGCGTTATAGCGGACCGCTATAGCGGTCCGATATAGCGCTGTAAGCGGCGCTAAATATGCCTTGGCGGGTCGCTTGCGAAGGGTGACCTGCTATGGCGGTTTCTGTTCCGCTAAACCGCTATAGCGCGCTATAGTGGCCACTATAGCGCGCTATTGATAACATAGATCTACACCAAAGCGAGCCCACCATTCATCTGAAATAAAACACGATAATAATTAATAAGAAACACCCAAAGTCAAAATATCAATAAAACACATAATACTTGGTTATATTTGAGAGTGGAGTTTGGTTGCAATTAGCCTTCCAAAATCTCCAACACTCTGTATGTACTTGCTTAACTCTAAATGAATATTGCAATGAGTAGATGAACCTTGTACAAGGTCAATTGCAATCAATATGCCCTTTTTTACTTCTTTGTCCTCTATAAAGTTAGGAGAAAATCAAATAGAAGGGTTAAAAAAATATATAGCAACATGCAAATCATCATGCATTTGGCGGTTCCAGTGTGCATCCATTATCTTTCAAATCTTTTTTATAAGTAACTGCCTGCGGTGAAGGCTTGCTTGTATTTTCAATTTGGCCTTATCCATAGCATCATATATAAGGCATAACAGGCCTATCTTTACTTTCCACCATCCTCGTTACCTTAACTAAAGGTACAATATCCAAAAAAATTGTTATAATTTTCTAAAAAATCATTATCGAAGACATCTACCATAATTATCCCCTCCCTCTTGTTGGACTCATCAAATGCAAACAATTTTTAAATGCATTTTTCTGTACGACAAGACATTGCCCAATAGACATTCGTAGCAAATCTTGTCAATGAAGGCCTAATCAATTCCCTTCCACCTGAATGGAATCCCATCAAATGCAATACAGAAGAATAACAACAACTAAGACTTTTTCCATACTAATGGGGTCGACTACACAAATTCTTTGTTTCCAAAGAGCCGTATCATAATTTGCAGAATCCATGGTAGATAAGTCTGACAAAGTTTTATTTTGATTGTTGGAAGCCTAGCGCAACCCTTTTCCTTTATTCGGGCTTGAGATTGGCCTTATATGTAAGGGTGATCCCTTATACGGGCGGAGTTAAATGCAATACAGACGAATGATTATAAATAAACTTTGTGACATTTATGCATACATCTATAGTCCCTTTTATTTCATCCAATGCATTCAAATCTTTAAGCATTAAGTCCATGCAATGTACAACACATGGAGTACATACTAAGGATTGATGGGTCCTCTCAAACATCTTACCAACTACTCTAAAATTTATAACATTATTAGTAATGAATTGAACATCATTTAAAAGTTAAAACACCTACATCCTCAACAACTTCCTAAAAAATTGGAAGTAAATTATCTGCAATTTTATCAATATGGGACAAATCATATGATTTCAAAAACAATGTCCATTTGGGACAATAGACAAAAAAGTTCACCAAAGACCTATGCTTACTTTTCAACCATCAATCATAATAGAACATCCCGTGTCCTTCCATGACTCTCTAAATTCATAACTCCATGTATTAACAATATCAACCTATTTATGTAGTAATATACTCCTTAAAGTATGATAAATAAGGACTCTATAACTCGATTCTACACTGATAATAACATTTGCCATACTTTGAAAAGAAAATGAGTTTGCAACATTAAAAGAGAGACGATTTTCATAAAAAGATTCGGTGCACTTCAAATCTACTTTCTCAGTTACCTCCTCTGAAGTCATAGGCTCATAGCTGATCTAATGCCTGACTGAGCTCAAAGAGTCGTACTTCGAGGAAAAAGTGAAGGCATCCCCACTACCTTTAGCTCCTTTAATACCCTTGTAGGCATCGGGTGAGTAGGAACTCTTACAGTGGAACAAGAACCAACTCCACTGCCACTACCACCAAAACTTACACTCTTTCACTTTTCTCAGCTTCTTCTCCCCTTTTTAGCCGTCTCTTCTTCTATCTTAGATGCATCATGAAATTCATCACCATACATCCCTTCAGAAGTATCTTCAAATAGTCAACATATCCCAACCACCTATTTATGCTCTCTTTCACCCTTAATCTCTTATTCTCCTTCGAAACTTTCAATATTTGCTCAATCTCATACTTCTCTGCTTTGGGAACTGGAGGATAAACACTAGCATCCTTCTTGGTTCCTATAAGATGGTGTTTCATACGAGAAATACCATAATGCTTTATTGTATCTATGTTACCAATAGCAATTAGCGGGTTGTTAGCGGTCGACCCTGATATAATGGTAGCGGGGATATAGCGGATTTAGCGTACGAGAAATACTACCATGCTTTATTGTATCTATGTTATCCATAGCGGTTAACTGGTTGTTAGCGGTCAACCCTGATATAGCGGATTTAGCGGTATACTTTTATTTACGATTAAAAAATTATATATATATATATAATGGGTTTTCTAATTTCTAAGAAATATCAAGTGAATTCTGGCTTTGATTGGATAGACCTTTGAGACCCCCTACCACTAAAGCCGCGGGCACCAACAACCACTTCATTCATAAATATGAATCAAACTAAATAAACGAATTCTATTTCTAACTTCTAGAGAAACACAAAGACATGAGAAAGATACAACCAAAGTAAAAAATTGAGTACTTTATGAAAAGGAAAAGGTGGAAAAAGAGAAAGGGTACCAGAAAGTTCAACAACTTACGAGATGTCGCAGATGATCTTTTGCTAGGTCATTGTTTGTGAGATCAATAGTTCGTAGCTGAGAAAATTCTATGCGTTCAACCATTGCTCGAAGGTCACAATCTTCATGAACACAACACTGTAATCAAAGTAGAAAACTAAAGCTCCATTATACAATAGGATATCATTAAATCACAGTTCAAGAGCAACATCTTGCCCATCTGAGATCATACAAGATCCCCTTCTACCTTGCTGCAACTCTGGTTCAACAATTATTACAGGAAAATTGTTGCCTTTGAATCCATTTTTCACCTGCGATTCAAACATTGGTGCATGCATGCAAATAGAGGGGATCAGACAAAAGGCAAAATAGAGTCAAGCACACAAATGCTTTGCCTCTCTACAAAGAAACACTCAGGACTGGAACTTACCTCTATAAAGCACCGGCCCATTAACATTCATGCATCACCAGGAAAATTAAAACTCACGCAATTAAACTCATCATCAGTGCTGGGGGAACAATCTTCAGGAACTCCCATGGAAGTGTATCCTCCCATATACGTGCAGTGAATTCTACGAAAAACAAAGCCCTTTGAGCATTCAAGATAAAATATCGGCTTTCTAACCTTAAAGCTAAAGAGTGCACTTACCTGGTGACTCTCAGATTTTGACCTCTTAAAGTTAAAAGGTAAATATTATAGAGCAGCAATTAGGCCTGCCATGTTTTATGGTTATGAGTGTTGGGCAGTTAATCATCAACATGTACAAAAGATGTCTGTGACAGAAATGAAGATGTTGAGATGGATGAGTGGTCATACAAGAAAAGACCGTATACATAATGAGGTTATTAGAAACAAATTAGGAGTGGCACCAATCGAGGATAAAATGAGAGAATATTGTTTAAAATGGTTTGGACATATAAAAAGAAGATCAAAAAAAGAACATGTAAGAAGGTATGAAAAACTAAATTTGGAAAGTATTAAAAGAGGTAGAGGACGACCACAAAAGTGTTGGAAAGAAACAATAAAGAATGATCTAGCTTATTGTGAGTTAACTGCTAACATGGCACACGATTGGGATCTGTGGAAACGAAGAATCCATGTAGCTGACCCCGTCTAGTATGGGAAAAGGCTTAGTTGTTGTTGTTGTTGTTAATGCAATGGAGGTCTTCCGGCCACTTATTGCCAGTGGAGATACGTAGAATAGTTCAGGAGCATTCCACGCTCTCCAAGACTTACATACCCTTATTTTCCCTGAGGATGAACGTGAAAAGAAATGTAAGAAGACAAACATATTCTTGTAACTTTAGTATATTTTTTAAAACTTTCACCAACCATCATTGTGCGATACTAGCTGTCTACTAAATAGCTTGAAGCTTATTCACCCTGTAGGATCCTGTAATAAGTGAATAATACATCTATCATGCTTCTGAGAAAGTACCAACACCACCATTCGAAAGGAACTGTGCACAAAACAACACTTGTTAATAGAATTGACAAGCCTACCTGTGATTCAGTTGAGCTCGATGGTGAATGATCAGAACCAGATGAAGTGTACCCTGCCTGCCTGACCAGTGAACTCGAGTCCTTGCCCCTATGAGCTGAAGTAACGTCCACCTCCGCCTAATACTAGCACCCCATTTTTGTAATCCTCTAGCGGCAATCAATCAACTTGATGTCTTCAAATCATGGAAGATAATCTGCATCAACAAAAGAAAAGTTAATGATGCCACAATATGCCCAAAATAACTGGTAGCGATATGAACCAAAAGGCAGTCCCTTTCATGTGCATAAGTGATTATTAAAAATTGATCATCTTCCAGTATCAATATACATGGAAGTCTGCATTATGAATCCATAGACGTTGTCAACATTTAACATTGAGAAAGACAAATTAAAAGAGATGGAATACCTGGAAATCCAACTCTTAATGGAGGTAAGTTAATCCCCTAGCTGCATCTAAGGCTATTCTCAACCACATAGACCATGGCAGTGGTGTAGCTGCACGTGAATACAAATAGTCGTCCACACTTCCATTGTGCATGAATTCATAAACAAGAAGCCACTGAATTCCTCTCCCATCTTCCTCAGAACAATATCCCAGTAATTTGACAAGATTTGAGTGCTCAACAATGTCAAGGACATTAACTTCTGTCATCCACTCCTTATGGCCCTAGCTCGTGAGACACAAACAAGATAAAACATAACTATAAGGGAAAATCACAACTCGCACACAAATTTCCTTCCCTTAGCAGCTGATAACTTTCATCTCAATTCACCCTTGTTCTGCAAATAACATAGAATGATAGAGAAACATGAACCTGCTTCAAGAATCAATCAACTTGATGCATTAGATTTAGATGGAAGAATAAGTTACATCGCATCCATCAAAATTCAATTACAATCACACTTAATTGTTTGGGTCATGTTCACTCATTTTTCAGACAAAGATCTGTGTTATTCTAGTTCTTCTTCTTCTTCATGTGGTTCTTCAAAATTAAATTATTCTTCATCTTCCATTTGCATCTTATCCTTCCCTTTGCTTTGCCTTTTTTGTCGCTTTTGTGTCCTTGACCTTGTATAAACAACTCTTCCTCTTGATGCTTCGGATGTCATATTGATATTTCACTATCTAAGGGAATCATCGTCACCAATGAACTCATCATCAGTAGGTTATTCATCGTGATCTTCACCCGATGCCAACATACAACAACAACAACAACTAAGCCTTTTTCCATACTAAACGGGGTTGACTACATGTATTCTTTGTTTCCACAGAGCCCTATCACGTGCCGTGTTAGCAATTAACTCACAATAAGCTAGATCATTCTTTATTGTTTCTTTCCAACACTTTTGTGGTTGTTCTCTACCTCTTTTAATACTTGCAAAATCTAGTTTTTCATACCTTCTTATAGGTTCTTCTTTTGATCTTCTTTCTATATGTCCAAACCATCTTAAACGATATTCTCTCATTTTATCCTCCATTGGTGCCACACATAATTTATTTCTAATAACCTCACTATGTATACAATCTTTTCTTGTATGACCACTCATCCATGTCAACATCTTCATTTCTGTCACAAACATCTTTTGTACATGTTGATGATTAATTGCCCAACACTCATAACCATAAAACATGATAGGTCTAATTGTTGCTCTATAATATTTACCTTTTAACTTTAATGGTATCTTCTTATCACAAAGAATACTTGATGCTCCTTTCTGTTTTGACCAACCAGCATTAATTCTATGCGTAACATCTCCGTCAATTCTTCCATCACTTTGAAAAATTGACCCTAGGTATTTAAAACTTTCCTTTTGGGGGATGCAATACAACAACAACTAAACCTTTTATCATACTAGACAAGGTCAACTACATGGATTCTTTGTTTCCACAAAGCCTTTGGGGATGCAATGTGTGCCAATTTTAATTTCTATGTCTTGTGAAGTAACCAAATGATCAAACTTACATTCCATATATTCTGTCTTTATTCTACTAAGTCGGAAGCCCTTACTTTCTAATGTTTCTCTCCATAGTTCCACTTTTCTATAAACTTTTTCCTTAGACTCCTCTACTAACACAATGTCATGTGCAAATAACATATAACAAGGTACTTCATCTTGAATATATTTTGTTAACTGATCAATCACCATTATAAATAAGTATGGACTTAAAGTTGATCCTTGATGTTACCTAATATTAACCTTAAAGAAGTCCGTCATTCTTTCATGAGTCCTCACACATATTTTTGCACCATCGTACATGTCTCTTATAAGGTTTATGAATGTTAATGGTATACCTCTTTTTTACAAGGTTCTCCAAATAATCTTCCTTTATACCCTATTATAAGTTTTTCTAGATCAATAAATATCATGTGAAGGTCTTTCTCTTTTGCTCTAAAATATTCCATAAGCTAAATTTTGCGTTCACATTGGGTGACACTAAAAGTAAGATCCAAAACCCATATAGCAAAATTTTACAATTCAGGGCAATCATACCTAAAGGTCATCCACCATTATGCTATTACAAAAAGTTAAAAATCATGTGTAAACAATAAATTAATCACACTAAAAAACTTTAAATCATATCTTAATAATAAAATAATTAAGAAAGCAAAGTTGCTTGAATTAATTACCTAGTGCATATGCTTTCCTCGAACTTATAGCTAATTCTAGTCCAAAACCACTCGCTGCACTTCGATAACTCATAAGTTGTTGAGTGATTTGTTGTTTTTCTTCCTTACTTCGTATAAGTACATCTATAACTTGAAACAAACCGCCTTTAATCTCAACATTAGATTCTATCCCATCATAATCATAATACAACCATGAATTCAGATACAATACTGCAATATGCAATGACTTATGCATTTGCCTGTTGTCTATGATCTCCCAAATAAAAGCATACTGCTCTTCTTTGTTCTTCATATTAACCTATAAAATAAGATAAATGTTATTATAAGATTAAGAAGTAAATATTAACAAATAATCACATAAAATTGAAATATTTATGTACCTTTATTTGCTTCTTTAAACGATCCATCTTCTCATAGATTTACCCCATGGCTGGTTTTTCATCACTATCGACCATATGTAAAACATCTACCAAAAGACTCATTGCTCTAACTGAAAAACTAATGACCTTCCAAAATATGAGTTGCAAAATTATTGCCTTAGGTTGCTTTCCTTCAGTACTATTTGATAAAAGGTATTTTTTCCATTGTTTTGAAATAACGACCTTAGAGCTTTTTTTTACTGCCATAAGTTGTCTAGGGTTAAGAATTTAGTAGCAAAACGGGTCACAACCGGTCTATGTATATATTTTTCTCCTGTAAAATGTCTTATCATATGCAATATATGTCCATGACTATACAGAAATGTCACTAGCTTCTTTGCCCTGTTGAAGATGCCTTTTAGTTTTTTCTCTCCAATATCTTCAAGCATCAAATCTATAAAGTGTGTAGCACATGGTGTCTAAAATAAATGATTAAATTCATCCATCAACATTCTACCAGCTGCTTTGTTGCATTATCTGTGACTACATGCACAATATTCTTCTCTCCAACCTCTAAGATTACTTCTTTTAACATTGTATATAAATTATTTGCATCCTTTATGCCATGGGATGCATCAATAGACTTAAGAAACACTGTACCTTGAGAACAATGTACTAAAAAATTTATTAGTGTTATCTGTTTTCTATCCGTTCATCCATTTGACATAATAGAACATTCATATGTAGCCCAATGCTTTCTGAATCCATTCGTAAACTCTCTTACACTTCCCACTTCTTTCTGGAAGAATGTTTTCCTTACTTCATGGTACGATGGAGCCTTCATTTCAGGTCCAAACAACCCTATATCACTAATCATCACTTGAAAGCTAGGGAATCTTACAACATTAAAAGTGATTCCGTTTTGATACATCCACCAGCTAATAGATATACATACTCATTCTCTTTCGTCTTTCTTATATCAATTTTCTAATGTAGCTCATCGTAGTGAGTCTGGTGATGAACACACAAATGAATCTGTGGGTTCCTTAAAAAATGGTGGTCGTGAGCCAATTAACGATGAAGATGATAAACATTGGGCGCCTCCCCCTATGTTAGCTTCCATACTAGAAGCTTATCCTTCATATGGAAATGAAATCTTCTCGGTCTTCTTCTTCGATGTACTATGCATATAATCGTAAATTGTTTTCTTTATTTCTTCAGTTGTATTCTTACAAGCTGCTATATTTCCGCTTCTTCTCATTAAATGATCGTTGTATCTTGTTATTTTATTGGTGGAAACATGACCACATAACGTACAAAACACTGACATATTATCCGTTCTAGATTTTGTCTAGCCCCAATTCAATCCTGAATCCTTAGAAGCTGGGCTCTATAGCTAATGCTAGATTAGAAAACCGAATGCCAATTGAATTACTAGTGTTGCTAGTGTTGGTGCTACAACTGTCACTACCGCTTGGACAACAAGTAGCTGCACTTGTTGATGATTCCATACTTATAAAAATTAAGAATCACTACTCAACTAGCAACAACACAAAGCTACACAATTTGTCACCAATACTATTTAATGTATGAAATAATCAACAAAAGATCATTTTATTAACAAAGAACGAGTTCAACTTCCTATGAGGAGAAAGGCATCAATGTGTATTTCGGTACGTTATTCAATAACTTGACAATTAGTATTAAACTATACTTAGCACAAGGCTGTGAGCTCGTACAAGAAGTTATATGCAAGACTGAAGTCGCAAGCTTGAAAACCCTGCTTTGATCAAAGATCCATTCACCAATGGGAGAGAATTTTTAAAGGGAGGATTGAGAGATGATCAACAAACAATAAATGCTACCAAAGACAATAATAGCAATAACCATAACCTTAACTATCAGATCCAAATCCTATAGTACTTTGTAGAGTTAAAAAATGAAACTGAAAGTACAACTCGAACAAAGACGATGACACCATCAACAACATCAGCCAGAATATTTCGTTTGCCAAAGCATGTCCATAAGGAATAGGTTAGGAGTTAATGCGAAACCAACAGTATCAGAGTTGAATCTTTCTCCGTGAGCTTCATATTGACAAGAACGAGAATAATGGGCTGAATAATTTCAAACTCATATTAAGAGATTAACGGCTAATGATACTAAATCTCAAATTATCTACAGACATCAAACTAAAATACATGTTATTCAACTATGTCGCAAGTTTCCTCCACATCGTCGAAGGAAAACCTTTCAGAGGTCTCGTTCAAACGAGAGATAAGGAATAAATGAAGAAAAAGGCCTCCATAAATTCAAAGATTTGATCATCAAATGTTCTTGCACACGAAAAGCGGTTCAGGCAAAGGAGAAAGAGATTACAACAAGAGGGGGAGAGGAACCAACGTGTATAACAGGGTCACCCGCTATCACGGAGGAGGGGAGAGAGTATGACGGAGTAAGGCGGAGATAGGCGGCGGAGGGGGAGAAAGAGAGAGACAAGGAGAGAAAGAGAGAAAGGGAATACTTGCGGCGAATGATCGGTGGTGGCGAAGAGAGCAACGGTGAGAGGCGGGGGAGGGACAACAGAGGCGAGAGAGAGTAACCTGCGTTTGCGTTAGATAGTGATGTTAGCGGTGCTATAGCGGCTCTAGCGGGTCGCCTACTAAGGGTCACCTGCTATAGCATTTTTAGCACCGTTAAAATGCTATAGCACGCTATTGATAACTTAGTATTGCATTACAAAACATGCACTTGTTCACAAGCCTATTGTCTTTGTACACCGGGGTGCAATATTTCTATGCCGGATTGACCCTATCGGAAGCCATTAAGATGAGAGTGGACAATCAACAAGAAGAAAAAGGCCTTTTAAAGGTTAAAAATCATGGAATCTATAAAACTCCTAAAATTTTCAAGTAAAAAATATGGTGGAATGCAAAAGGAAAGGGATATGCCAAATTTGATAAAAGCCGTATAGATCGAGAGTTGGATTGAGTAAAACACTTGAGAATCTTATGAATAAACTACGAAATCATCAAGAACAAGGATGAGAAAAGGATTTGGGAGCAAGGGAATGGCGTGAAAAAGGGTTTGTAAAAAAGCAAAAATGATTTTTGCAACTTCAAATTCTCGAAATTTATAAAAACAAAATCAACATAGACTCATACGATACAAGATGTAGCGTACGGTATGATACAATATCATATTGTATAATACAGTACGATAAATCGCTTATTGTGATACGTGCCTGTATCGTACCATATACTCGTACGATACACAATAAAACCGTATCCTATCGTACGATACGATACAATTTTTATAACATTCATTTACTGTGGTTAAGGGACATAGATAAGATAAATGGTCCTAGATGATGCCAAATAATCATGTGTCTCAAAGGCACATTAACTTACGGGCATGTAGCTGCATTGTAGGACATGGTGACTGAAAGACTTCAAACAAAATGCCATGAAGCTAGTTGTTGGTACACATGGTCATCTTCATGCGTCCCCGCTACATAGCAGATCATGGCATTGAAGGTAAAACTTGGTCTGATATGTTGAAAACTAGGAATCTCAGACTGCAAAATATGAGCTCTCAATTTAAAAAATCACAGGGACAGGATCATGGTTATGTATCTCCACATATATACACATATTTCTGTGTATCGATATAACTAAAATTCTGAATTTCAATTACATAAAAGAGCAGAAATTGAAAGGCAAATATTTCTGGAACTTCAAGGATCTATATGAAACTAATCCACAGAGAGCGTTGTTACTTAAATATTATTGAAATAGTTACTGTCTAGTTGTACATGGGCCCTATCTGTGTCTGTGAGTCAACATGGGTACGGCACTCATTAGAAGAGTTGATGTAATATAGTCAAGGTTTATGCTGCTAATTTTATGGTTTTTATGTCTATGTATATATTGATGCATATTTTTGTACATATTCACAACCTAGATCTGCTAACTTTATTGCCAGATCTTCTGTATAGTCCTTTATGCACTTGTATCTGTATAATTTATGAGTCTTCTGTTTCTTCTCTTCAGAGATGAGCATCCTCAGAGTTTGTTGCAAAGTGTGTTGTCTATAATGACACTCATCCTGGAGGAAGAAGTCACGCAACCACTTTTGGATGTGATACTGCAAAATTTGCTGAAGGAAGAAAAGGTACAGACCTTGTATGGTGATACACTTATTAAGCAGTATATATTAGATGTACTATGTATGCCATTGTAGATTTTCTTGAAATAAATGAAGTCTGATCTGAACAGGTTCTACCAAACCATGAGGATATTGAACTTTTCTCTTCAAGGGTTCCATTATTTGGAAAGATACTTTGCAGTAGGGTCTCTTCTTGTGGCATTTTTTTTTCATCGCTGGTTGAATAGAACTCATTCATGCTAATGGTTATAGTTTCTTGCAATGTTGTAATTAGCGTATCGTATAGGGCACCGATACGTGATAATTATACTGTATTGTATGATATAATACATTAAAATTAAAAAAAAACATTAAAAAATAAAAAATTATCCCCTATTGTAATATAATATATCATGCGATATGGGGGTATATTGTATGGTACAATACCCATATCGTAGGGGATCATATGATATGTTGAGTTTCGGGTGCAATGCATGTCTATTATGATACATGTACCTGAATCATATCGGTTCAGGTACCGATACACCCGTATCACGTATCATATACGATATAATATTTATAACATTGGTCTCCTGTGTTCCATCCAGACAAGGACCATTCATGTGTAGATTGTAGACATGTGAAGCAGTTGAGTGGTGGTGATGGCTTTGTAATATAATTTTTCAATGTTTTAATAGTGCGTGTATTCCCAAAAGTCAGGATATTTGAGGAGTCTCAAATTCAAAAAATGTTAGATTTTTATTTTGATACTAATGTTACAACTCTCTGTCTCTCTCTGTATATATATATATATATATATATATATATATATATATATATATATATATATATATGTATATGTATTCTGAAGAAGTGAGAAATTATGATGGTCTCGGTAGTATGGTCTCTGTATAATGTGTGGATTCAGTAGCACGAGTCAATAAATATTAGTAGTCATACCTTAGGGACCTTATCTCTCTGTTGCAGAGATCTAACTGGATCCTGTTATATCACCCACATCTGGAAACTGGCAACAAAATCTTCAGGTTTTGCGGGTACTTGTTTGCTCCAACTCATCATAAGAGACCAGGTACCTAGCCTGTCCTACCAGGTTTGAAGCACCCCCTATGAGCAACCACAATACATGTCCTCGTCTACCAATAGAGTGCTCCCCTGAGTGCTTCCTTTGGTGATGGCATAGTAGGTCTTGCAACGCCATCTTCTTAAGCCAATATTCAGCTATCTGAGCCACACTAATCTGATATACATCACACAATGTTGGTGTGAGTGTAGCGCACTTGGTGCTCTTGTATTTTCTCTAGATATTCTATTTCTGGTTCCAGATCCAATTCTAAATCTTCATTATTCCATTGGGAAAAGAGGGGGGGAGGTCACCATGCTTATGTTAATTCATAAAGCATGGTCTTCTTTCATCTTGGTCTTTGTTTGAAGTGGCACCTTGGGGCATGACACTTGGCCCTTGTTTCCCACAAGATGATGCTTTATGCGGGTAAGTCCTCTAATTCTTTGAAAAACATCGAAGGCAAAATTTTGTTGAACAATGTTGTTGGTACCGTATCGTATCGTGTATAAATTTTCTCAAGAGTCAGGCATATCGAATCATATCGTTACTTTTAAAAGATATTTTAAAAATAAAAAAATAGAGAAAATCAGTAAAAATTGACAAAGATAAAGAACAATTCTAAATAATTCCTATAAATAAAAATTTGGGTAAACTTTCATCATTGAACAAGTAGCAAATATTCTTTAAAATTAAAACTTTCATAATTAAAAAAAAAAAATCACATATTATAGTAAGGATCATCAACTAAATAATCTTCTTCTCTTCCTTTTTCAAGATCATCACCTTCAACAACAAAATCAAAGTCATCATTTCCCTATTGACATTGTTATGCACCTTTCATATTGATCCACTGGTAGGAATGCATTTATTTCATCTTCCATAATCCACTCCTCTATGACATTGAAATTATTGAGACTTATTGAATTAAATATATTTTTATGCCTACTTGAAGATAACTTTCATAATTGCCTGCAAGAATGATAAATTAATAAAAATTAAAACTAAAAGTTCAAGAATAACAACTTAAATCGAAACATTTAATTGAATGCGTAATTAATAACTATTAATGCTGGTTGGTTAAAATGGAGAGGAGCATCATGTATTCTTTGTGATAAGAAGATACCATTAAAGTTAAAAGGTAAATATTATAGAGCAGCAATTAGGCCTGCCTTGTTTTATGGTTCTGAGTGTTGGACAGTTAATCATCAACATGTACAAAAGATGTCTGTGACAGAAATGAAGATATTGAGATGGACGAGTGGTCATACAAGAAAAGACCGTATACATAATGAGGTTATTAGAAACAAATTAGGAGTGGCACCAATAGAGGATAAAATGAGAGAATATCATTTAAGATGTTTTGGACATATACAAAGAAGATCAAAAGAAGAACCTCTAAGAAGGTATGAAAAACTAAATTTGGAAAGTATTAAAAGAGGTAGAGGACGACCACAAAAGTGTTGGAAAGAAACAATAAAGAATGATCTAGCTTATTGTGAGTTAACTGCAAACATGGCACACGATAGGGATCTGTGGAAACAAAGAATCCATGTAGCCGACCCGTCTAGTATGGGAAAAGGCTTAGTTGTTGTTTTGTTGTTTGTTTGTTGTAATTAATAACTATTACATTAATTACCTCTCCCGTAGTCGCAGGTTGCATCATTTGAATACTAGATCATTATTAAGCCTCTTATGTTATAATATGTTGCATTTTTTGTGTGGATGTGTTAAAAAACACTCTAATTTCTTTCGCAATCAGTTGAACTACACGTTTGCTTAGAACTCTTATTGCAAAATTTCTCATGTTTGGACAATCACTTCCAAACATACTTTACCAAACATTTAATAGAAAAGACAAATATAAAGATCTATTAGTACAATTGTGAATGACTACAGGCAAGCCCATCAAGTGAAGAGAATTATCATCGATTTACATCTCCCGATGTATAGCATCTTCTCTAGTCTCGTGAGGGACCAATTTAGCTATACAATCAATGATATCTCTATTGACCTTCTTGTCCCTTTTAAATGTTGTAAAATATTTAAATGTTGGATTTAGGTAGTAAATTGCTATATGAATAAGCTATTGCAATTGTTTATTCTATCAATTATCAATAATCTTTTATATGACTACAATCACTTTTTCTTTTGCTAAAGTTACTCTTGATAGCTTCTTTAGCCTTATCCATAGCTTCATAAAGGTAGCCCATGGATGACTTCTTCTCACTATCATCCAATCTCAAAACATTTATCAAAGGGCATGTGATCTTTAATAACATAATACATGAGTTCAAAAATGTATTCCTAAAACCGTCTCTGGTTTTTTGTTCCTCCTATTTTGAGGTAAATGTGCAAATTGATGCCACTCATCTAAGTAAACATTCTCTTTAAGGCAACACCAAATTAGTTGCAAACCAAATAGCAATAGTAAGAAGGAGCTCTACACCATCCGTATATCTCCTCATCGTACATGATATAAATTCATAGTTATAAATAAATTTGGTGATATCTTGATAACACTCAATTGTTGTCTTTATCTCATTCATCTCTCCGATATCCTTAAGAATGAGGTTTATAGAATGGGTTACACGTGGTGTCTAATAAAAAGTACCATAATTCTCAACCAACTCGTTTTTCCGTTATTTTGAAATTAACTATATTATCTGTAATTAATTGGACTATATTTTCACCTACAACCTCTAATATCACCTTATCAAATTCTTGTTTTATAATTTCTGCAGTATGACACTTCTCTTACATGTTAAGTGATTTAAAAAATATAAGTTCTTTAGGATAATAGACGAGAAAGCTCAATAAAGTCCTTCCTCACCTATCTATTCGTCCATCTATCATGATAGTTCATCCTATCTCCTTCCATTACTCCTTCAAAGTCGAGTAATACGCTTGAACTTCAAGAACGTTCTTATCCACTAATTCTCCTCTCAACTTATTATAAAAGAGCATCTTATACCTTGGGCCAATATTAGCCATGACATCTATCATTGCTCGAAAATGAAATGAATTCACCGCATTAAAGAGATACATGAATCATAAAACCACCTTTACATTCCAAGGTTTGCCTTCTCATGCAATTGCTATGAAGCTATAGCAACACGAGTTCCAGGCTGAGCACAGGGTGTAATAGCAAGAGGAAAAAATGGATGTATGCCAAAATGAGAAGATCTTCCTAAGACCTCTTCTTGTTCTATGACTTGCATCCTCTTCCAGAACTCTCTTTTCGTTGGCCGGTCAAGAACTACTATTATCAATCTTTGTCCTGAATGCTATCATGACTACCAACATCCTCTAACTCTTCCTTAAACATCCCTGTATTTCTTGCCTTTTCTCAATCATATACTGAATCATTTCTAAACATTGCCAGTTAATGACTTCTGAGACTCTAACCTCTTTCCTAGTTCCTGGCAAGTGATGTTTGAATATAGAAACTCCACCACATTACTTTCTTATAAAAATTACATGTGATTTTGAATCATAATTGTTGTACATAAATATTTATCTTTTAACTTTAATGGTATCTTCTTATCACAAAGAATAACTTATGCTCATCTTCATTTTAACCAACCAACATTAATTCTATGCGTAACATCTCCATCAATTCTTTTATCACTCTGAAAAATTGACCTTAGGTATTTAAAACTTTCCTTTTGTGGGAATGCAATGTGTGCCAATTTTAATTTCTATGTCCTATGAAGTAACCAAATGATCAAATTTACATTCCATATATTATGTCTTTGTTCTACTAAGTCGGAGGCCTTTGCTTTCTAATATCCACTTCATAAATTGCCACAAATTCATCAAAAACATATCCACTCACTTCATATATTATCATTAGAAAAGTAAAAAAATGAATAACACAAGTACATAAAAAATTATATACCACAACAAAATAAAGGTGCCGCCGCTGTCGCCACCAAAGTGGTGGTGCCATCAAGGTCGGACTGCCGTAGATCTTCTCCCTAGCTGCGTAGCAAACAACAACAACTAAGCCTTTTCCCATACTAGACAGGGTCGGCTACATGGATTCTTTGTTTCCATAGAGCCCTATCATGTGCCATTTTAGCAATTAACTCACAATAAGCTAGATCATTCTTTATTGTTTCTTTCCAACACTTTTGTGGTCGTTCTCTACCTTTTTTAATACTTTCAAAATCTAGTTTTTCATACCTTCTTAAAGGTTCTCCTTTTGATCTTCTTTCTATATGTCCAAACCACCTTAAACGATATTCTCTCATTTTGTCCTCTATTAGTGCCACACATAATTTATTTCTAATGACCTCATTATGTATACGGTCTTTTCTTGTATACCACTCATCCATCTCAACATCTTCATTTCTGTCACAGACATCTTTTGTGCATATTGATTATTAACTGCCCAACACTCATAACCATAAAACATGGCAGGTCTAATTGTTGCTCTATAATATTTATCTTTTAACTTTAATGGTATCTTCTTATCACAAAATCAAGCATGATAATGAAAAGAATCCATGTGTCCTCTTGGTGATTTGGGTTTTGATGGAATTTATAAGTGTTTGGATATGCTTTTTTCGAGCTATATGTCTATGAAGAACATTTTGAGCCAATTTGGCATTTATTGTGCAATGTTCATGAATATCTCAATCTTTATTATTGCAGAATGTTCCTCCTGCTGCGTACAAGCTTGCAGTGTCTGTCATTCAAAATTGCATGGAAAAGCTTGAGCCTTTTGTACGAAGGTTTCTGACCTTGGCCATTATAAATAAAGGAACCAGTGACAGTGAACATGGAGACTTCTACCATGAAATTATTTTTGAAATTTTCCAATGTGCACCTCAGATGCTTCTTGCTGTGATCCCAAGCTTGACTCAGGAATTGCTTGTATGTATTCCAAAATCTTTTGGCTGTTTGGTGTTCAGTATGTGTTATGTGCTATGAAATGTTCTGTCTTTTATTGAGGCTATTCAACATTACATTGTTTCTCTTGTGCAATAAGCTTGAGTTTGCTTGCATTAAATGCATATTGACATGCATTGCAGACTGACCAAGTTGATGTCCGTATAAAGGCCGTGCAATTGCTTGGAAGGCTCTTCTCGTTGCCTGGATGCCAGGCTGCACATGAATACCATCAACTTTTTGTTGAGTTTTTGAAGCGATTCTCTGACATATCTGTTGAAGTCAGACTTGCTGCTATAGAATGTGCCAAGGGGTGCTATATGGCCAACCCTTCTGGTGTAGAAGCACTTGAAATTCTTGGTAAGATTTAGTGCTGTTATTCTCTTTAGCTGTTTACGATCTTTATTCTGGACTTCATTTTATTGTCTCATTATCTATGTATGGTTCCTTGCATACTGTGAAGGTGCTGTTGAGGCCCGCCTTTTAGATTTTGATGACAAAGTGCGGATTCAGGTTGTGAACATAATTTGTGATTTAGCACAGTGTCATCCAAGACGTATTCCATCAGAAGTAGTATTGCATGCCACGGAACGGCTTCGAGATAAGAAGGTATGCCTTTTCCTTCTCAAAAGTCAAAAGTGGTTTGCATTTACAATTCTGTCTATCCTTAATAAAAGTAATGTATACTCGTTTGTTGTAGGTGTCTGTCAGGAAAAATACTATGCAAAAGTTGCTTGAATTGTATATGAATTACTGCAAAAGAAGCTTTCAAGGTGAAATCACACCAGATGACAACTTTGAACAAATTCCAAGCAGAATACTGAGACTCTGTTATGACAAAGATTGCAAGGACTTCAAGTATGAGCATATCCAAGTAGTTTCCACAGGAGACAGACTATTTTATCTCTTTTGGTTCCTATAATAGTCAAGCTTCATGGCAATCTTTCATTTATCCAACCTATATGTTGATCTTTCCACAAACCTCTTTTCCGATTCTGCAGGCCTCAAAATATGGAACTTGCAATTGTGGAAAATTTGTTTCCAGCTTCTCTTCCAGTTGCAGACAGAGTCAGACATTGGATATCTATCTTCTCTTTCTTTGCTTCACCTCATAAAAAGGCTCTAGAGTCCATCATATCTCAGAAATGGAGGTAAAATCTTAGTTCAGTGGTTATATGGTGTACAATAATGTAATTATATTTTTGCTCAAGCTTTTTGTAGGTTACAGACGGTGATGCAAGAGTATTTGGCTCTTCGACAGAAAGAAAAGGTAAACATGTGATGGATGCTCTCCTTTGCTGACATCGGAACTTTTAATGTATGTCAATCTGACATGACAGGCTAGATGTCCCATTGCTAAAATGATCAAAGCTTTTTCTTATGATTGGTTCAACCAAAGATCAATACTGATTATCACTGGAACCCAACCGCTTCGAACTGCTAGTTTTGGTTTACCTGAAACAATGAACCATAAGCGAATCAGGATGAGGCCAGTTCTGGTTGGAGGCCTAAACTGTTGGGAACAAAGAAAAACATTAAAAATTTGAAATTTACGTAAAATTTTAAAAAATAGAACGGCTGGTTTAGATTTACCATGACCAATTATTGGTATTGTTAGACATGATCAGTTCCGGGTAAGCCAGAATCATGAACTGCAACTGGATGGGCTTTGTGCTGATTCTGGTTGCAGTTCCATGACTACCGGTTTGGAGTCCAAACCGGAACCGCTTATTAAAAGTAACAAAAGAAACAAATGAGGAGATCATTTACAGGGGACCTATTTACTAATCAGCTCGAGTCAAATCTCCATCTATACAATAACATTCAGTTCCAGGCTCCAGCATCATTAATACGGAGAGAGAAAACTTAAAGTTTTTACATATTATATTATTTAAACTATTTTGCACTATTTAAAGTAATTAAATAATTTAAATATTACCAGTCATAATGGCTTGTCAGAAACATTTATTGCATCTTATGGTAGTATATCCTGCATCCATGCAACAAAGAGAAAAAGAGGGAATAAAAGATTAAAATAATTTTTATTTTTGAACTTAGAACTGGCTGTTTCAAACTGCCAGTTCCTGTTTCAAGCAAGAAGAAACTGTAACCGAACCGACTACACTCCAGTTTAGGTTACGGTTCTGGGTCCTGTTTCAATGGGTTTCAGTTTTGGTTTGGTTCCAGTATGAACCGCAGGTCCAGTGCGAAACAGATCATGCCTCGATTTTTGGTTGACCTTTTTCCTTAAAAGGAAAATTTGATCTGATCCTTTGTGGAGGTTACTTGTTCATTCTTATACCTTCTTTTGAAGTTCAAATGTCCATCATTTGTTATTTGCAGTGTACTCTGGCAGCTGTTGTTATGTATTTACAATTACACGTTGCTTAACTGTATTTCTACCGGTTCTATCTGATTGCTGCACAATAAATGCAAAGATAGACTTAATGTTAAATGTATGCGTGCTTCTATTGTGTTCTTGGCCAGATTATTTTATTCAAACTGGTATTGTGGAACAGTTTCATCTGTGGGGAAAAATGGTTCCATCTGTTGGACCGCCAAAGGTCAAGCTATTGAAAAAGAGTTGTGTTCTTTTTTATTTTATTGTTCGATGCATTCTCATTGTCATCTGAACTTGTGTTCTTTTAACTTCTCTGTTTATGTTTCCTGTCTTGTAGACCCATTTTTTATCTGTTATTTAGTTCTGGAGTTAGGTTGCCTTGTTTGTGGCATAGTTTAATAGTATCCGTGCTGCTTGCTACCGTCATATATTGCTTTCTGTTGCGGTTCTGTGACTCCAACTGTGAAAATCCAGGAAGATGATTCTGATGTAATTCGTGAAGGAATTTTGGCTTCTTTCAAGAAAATGTCAAATTCCTTTGTCGATTCTGTCAAAGCAGAAGAAAACTTTCAAAGCTTGCATCAGATGAAAGACAACAACATTTTCAAGGCATTGAAGTTGCTTTTGGATGAGCAGAAAGATCTTGAGGCTGCTCGAACTATCCGAGTGAGTGTGATGATTCTCTCTTCTTTTGTGGTTTTCTAGCTATTTATTGATTCTTTTTGGGTTTAATGTGCAATGAATTCTTTGATAAGTAGTTTGGATTACAGAATCCATGAATTAGGACTATATACACATGCGTCTTCGCCGTGGGAGGGTTTTGTCTGAATATGCACTAGAGTTGCATAACGGTGAAGGAAACTAACTGATACATGGGATAAATGGTTTCACAAATTATGTGATGTCCCTTATTTCTGTACATGGTTGCATGTGAGTGGACGAGCTCTTTGGCGGTTTGTTTGGCCTCAACTCATCCTCATCCGAAAAGCTTGATGATCTCATGGCTTGCAGAGTAGCTTCATATGTTCGTTTCATTGGGAAATGAGGGTAAGGGGCTCTCTTTCAAAGTAAAGCGAGCTTCCTTTCTGCCGTAGATAAAAAGCGGTAGTAGTATGTGGGCCTTCACTTGGTTTCTACCCATTTCAGCGTGACTTCATACTTAAGGGAAATGTTTTCATGCCTCCCCAACTTGGACATATGTTTTTCTAAATGAAAGATCTTCTTCATTCCACACTAAGGGTAGCTTAATGAACTGAGTGCTCAGTGTGTATGGTGATATCTTGGTGCTAGTTCTGTTTTTCCATTTAAATGTCATTGGGCAAATGTTCATAACCAGCACCTGATATGCACCACTTTTTGTGTGCGTTTGCATGTGTTTCATGGTTTATGTGTATATAAGCTCTATCCGCGCAGGTTGTAAGTGCTTATTTCTGTATTTTATGTAGTGGATGCTCTTGTACTTGTGTTATACGTGGTTGTGTTGTCTAGACATATTGGGCTTCAGGGGTCCTGTGTTTGTGATATTACACTTAGCATGGTGTCTTACAATGCTTTACGTATGTATGCTTATAACTTGCAAGCTTTTTATGGTAGAGAAAGTAGTGATAACATAGTATGGTATGATGTAGTGTGATAATATTTTATGATATCTTACAGTAAAAATTGCAGGACAATATGTGATACTAAGATAATATTTTTGTGATATTTTACAGTGACTGATAAATAGTTGAAAACGATCCAGGTACCTAGATAGTATCCAGGTGCCAATATATGATTTTTTTGATATCATCTGATATGATAAGATATTTGTATATTTGTAATGATCTGCATGTTTTTTTGAGAAATTTACTCATTCTTGAATATTCAATTCTATCTTCAGATAGTATGGACATGAATGCATATAATCTACTTGCACCGATGTGATCTTGTATAAGCTGTCTTCATGTATAGTGCTTGTACATGTGTGTATGCTTCTCTATATGCTTATTAGCTCTTTATGAAAGAGAAGGTAGAGTCTGGCTACTTCTTCTCCTTAGAGCAGTGGTATGATCTTTATGCTTTCCAGCATTTTTAGCCAATCCCTGAACATTCATATCTGTTGTTGGATGGTATGGGCATGCGTATATGACATCTTTGATTTTGTGCAGAGAAAAAGCACGTGCGTCTATCTTGTATCATCTATGTTGCTTGTGATGTTTTGCATTTAGTGTTTTTTTGTGATCATTCTTGATTCTTTTGATAATTGTACTGTGGTTTATTCTGATGTTGCCAGGATGACCTGCTGAAGAGGATCGGAAGTAGGCATCCACAGTATGAATTTTTGAAGACACTCAGTCTGAAATGCTCGTGCAACTTGTTTAACGCTGAGCATGTCCACTGTTTACTTTTGCACTGCCTTTCAAACAACATTGGAGAAAATAGAGGATCTCTGGCACCTGCTATAGACCTTTTGTTGGTATAGAAAATGATGGCTTATTTAGTAGCTTATATTGCTCTTATGCTTCTTTCTGAATACATTATTATTGTGCTTCATGCTCCCTTCTCTGTGATGCTTTTTTGGTTGTACTCATTGCGACTTTTATGTCACATTGCATTTTGTTGCTGCATGTGAGACTATGAGCACATTGTACTCATTTGCACTGGCATAGTCAAAACTGATTTATACATGAGCACCAATATTCTTCATCCATTTGGAACATTTTGTCCATGCTTCATTGTCTTTCTATGCTTTATGAAGCTCTATGCTAGCTTTAAACTAGTCTTGGTAGTGTTCTATGCTGGTTGGTTATAGGCATAACCCTGTCTATTTTACTGTGCCTGTGTATGTGTATAGGGATACTCTACCGTTAAACCTGTATGCTTAACATGAGATGCAATAGACATATTCGAATGGCAAACACCCAAACATGAGAGTAAAAGGTTCAGATTGGCTGTATAGAGTCATGTTTCTTTTTTGGTTGAAGAAAAAGGGCTATGGCTGGTTACATATTACAATTGTTACACTTCCCATATGATTGGAATTCCTATAATGTCGTGAAGCATTGAAGACCTTACTTCGATTGCGATGATATCGAGATGTCTCATGCCCAGCTCCTGGGTGACACTATGGTGGAGTCATACTTGGAATAGGTGTTAAGAAGGGACAACTGAGGCCACCAGGGCCATCAGGAGTTCAACGGCTACTAGTCGTTGGGCTCCTCCCAATGGCTCTCAGATGTTGTGTTCTCCTTTTTTTCTCCTATTTCTCTCTGTAAATACTTACCTTGTATTCAATAAATGTTAAGCCCGTGTGTGGCTGATTGTGTATAGATTATTTGATAATTTCAATAAAATGAAAACATTATTTTTTACCTTTCCTGTTTTATAACAATCGGTACTCTGAACTCTTAGAGTGTTTATGATCTTTCCGTCTCTTCAAAGTTGGTGACGTGTTGACCTTGAAAAGGACCTGTAATGAGTTAATCTATGTTATCATTAGCTGTTAGCAGGCCCTTAGCCATTGACCCTAATATAGCAGTAGCGGGGATATAGCGGATTTAGCGGTACACTTATCATTTAAGATTAAAAACTTATATATAATAGATTTTCTAATTTCTAAAGAATATTAAGAAATACATAACCACCACCACATTCATAAATATGAATCAAACTTAATAAACAAATTTTAAGAAGACAACCAATAAATATCATATGGTATATGCATATTGAATTATTAAAAAACAAAGGCATAAATGTCACCAAGTTATTCTAAGTTTCTAACACCAAGCAACCAAGTAGAAGAATTGAAAGGAACTAATATATTACACTTATCTACTCAAGTTTGGTCCAATCCAATTAGACCATTGAATTATACTTACCTGCAAAAAGAATAGGACATTGTTAGGATGGAGAAAAAGTGCTCTTAAAATATGAAAAAAATCTTCAAGAGCATATAAGAAATGGATTAATGGTAAGAAAGTGAAACTATAAAATAAAAAAAAATTATATGATGCATCTCAAGGATTGAAGAAATAGATTGCTTACTATCTATATTAGTAATCCATGATTATAGAAATAGAAACCATTAGAAAGTTGAGCTATAGGAGTATGGACTCTCTGCCTTATTGATACAAAATTGTCAGGACAACATTCTAAAAGCATTTCCGTTAGCAACAACGTACAAAAAGTCATGGCCAGCATGATACACAAATTGTGTAACCAGATGACCACAGTCCAAAACATGGCACAAAAATCGTGGGCAGTATATAAACTCTCTTTTGGTTGTGCTTAGAGAGGGAGGTGTGAGTCACTGAACACCGGAAAGAAGAAGGGGGACCACTGAACCATGCTAGAGAGAGACCGTTTGGTGGACTGGTGGAAGTGGGGCGGTGGTGATGAAAGCCACATGAGAGAGATACTTACTGTCTGAGGTGGTGGCGATACAAGCCATAGAGTGAGAGAGCATCCATTGTGGGAAAGGGAATAGTGGAAGTAGTAGCAATGGAAGCCAGAGAGGAGAGAGAGACCGTTCGGTAGTTGGTTGTCTGCCACCAGTGGTGGTGATGGGACGGTGCCAATGGAAGCTGCAAGAGAGAGAGAGAGAACCCTAATTGATCGATTAGGGTATAAAATGGGGCATTGGGATCAAGCCAACCAATTTCTATTGGATCGATCCATCCTGTACGCTATAGTGCAGATCAGTATCACACCAAGAAAAAATAAATTGGAAAAAACACTAGTCAGGTGGATTGGACGTCTGGATGAATGGCCAAGTACAGATCCGGTTTGAAGGTATGACAAGTTATATGCTTAGCACTAAAAAAGAGTCCATGAAGGCCTCAAAAGTGTCATAAAACATGAGTTTGTCTTTTTGGAGATGACAATTAATAGTTTATTCAACCATCTACATTTATTATTTGTGGCTTTGGTTTTTGCTTGTTAGACACCTCTGTGTTACATGCGTGTGTGAGAGACAGTGTGTCTGTGTTTCTTTGTATGCGTAAAAGGTCAGATATGGAACCTTTCAATGTGATATATGAAAATGTTTTAGGGTTCAATGATCTGCAAAAGAGCTGCCTAATTTTGATTCTCCTGTTTTTGAATAGACTGTGGTGAGCATATCTCCTGCAATTTTGAGAGGGTCTGAAGAGGATTTTCTTAAGCTATTACTGCAAGTTAATAACACTTTGAAGGATAAGCTTCTGCAGATTTTGTCTAGGGCAGGCAGCCATATGTCAATTGAATTTCAGTAAGTGCTGGATGCTCATTTTTCTCATGCTAAAAAAGCGGCATCTGCTTTATGCATATTCCTTGTTTTCCATGCACACGGACATTAATTTATATTACATGTGTGGGTGTGTTAAATGCTCACGTGCATGTGTGTGCATGCACACACTCGAGCACAGCTCTGTACACACACACTCACATGTACGTTTATGTACATATATGTATATTTCATCACTGTTTATTTATAATCATGCATTAACATGTCATGACTATTTTTGAGCCAGTAATTTTGTTTTCTAGTTCCATATTTCCATCTTTGGAGAAGCAGTGTTTGGAGGGGACTCGGTCACAAGCAAAACATTCTGTTCCAGCAATTATTGCGTTTGCTGATGCATCACGTGAACCTGCTTTGGAAACTTTATTTGGGGTACCGCTCCTAGTTCTTGCTGTTCAATCAATCTTATTGCTACGGGCTGCAGTTACATAGTTTTTAATATAGCTGCATATAGGTGCTTCTGACCTTTTCTGGCTTTTGGGGAAGTGCTTCTAACACTTTCTGATTGATGGTGGGTTGCTTGATATTTGTTGTTGGGTAAACTCTTGCACTGAGTGCGTAATTGATATCTGTCTGATTTCATAAATCACGAACTGATTGCATCTAGAGGTCCTAAAAGTAAATACATCGTCTGAATCAGATAAATTCCTTATTTTTGTTGTTTGTTATGTTCTAAAAATCTAATTTTTGTTTGTTTTGTTGCTTTGGACTTAACTGGTGCCCTTCCTGAAGCTGTTATGTGTCATGTAAATTCTTTAAGGGGATTAAACTCTTTAATGTTTCTACTTGCTCAAGGGAGTACTATACTTGCATACAATTTGTATGCGTGTATGATGGTTGTAATGCTTATTCACTACATTGGATGATAACTTCTTTTAGCATCATAAAATTGTTTAGAATATGATGCATATAACTTGTATGGTGGCCAACATAGTAGCACTGTGGACGTTGTTCCATCTGTATTATTCTATGAAATGTGTATACACTGTCACCTAAGAGTCCTGAAGAACACAATGATCGGGTTCCCCTCCTCCTATGCCACATAGACACTTTCTACCAAGGTGCAGCACCAATTTCGAACACTCCAACAGTGGACACCAATACTTCTCCTCCCATGTCCAACTCAGCAATATGTTAATGCTTTATTGCTAAGTCACTTCAAGTACTTTATTAGTCAGTTAATTTATGCGGGCAGATGGCAACTTGGATTACGCCACATACTAATACTTTTGTTATTTATTTGATAATTGCAATAATTTTATGAGATATTATCAATTATATAACAAAATATATAGATTATTACTTATATAGTCATGTCTTGCACCCATCATTTTCAAAAATTGTTGTGTCCCGACTCCTGCACAAACAACCCTTTTCGGACCTATAGTCACGACATGGTCCCTCCTTCCTTACACATATTCATATATATGACCATAGCTTATGGTGGTGGCAAGTGGTCTGCTTTTCATTTATTTAAGTCTGAAACCTAAGAACAAACTTGAACTTTTGGATCATTCTGGACAAGGTTATTCTTTTTTGGTTCATTCCATGGCGTCAAACCTTCTCTGGGCCATTACATTCTCATGTCTAAACTCTAAAGCAATGTTGTAAATATCATATCGGGTCCTGTATCAGAAGAGGGACCGATACCGATAATCGTACTGTATACAGTACGATACATGATCTGTTTTATTTAATTAAAGAATATATTTTAAAATGAAATATTTTTTAAACTTTTTTTCAAAATGTTGTATATTAATATGTGAAGCTGTATTTTCGAAATTTATCCTTTTTTTCAGGGTGACAAAAACCTTGCTCGGATAATACAAATAGCTAGTATACATCATGTACTGCTAGTTTGCTATTATTGTACAACAGATGTACAACCTAACTTGTCCTTCTATGGTAGGCACAACAGACCTAAGATAATGCTTGTATTACTTATAGTTGCCTGGTATAATAATTGTAGCAGAAATGTTTATATATTATTTTAAAAACATCATATGATATTTATTCGGTACGGATATGATACATTGCGTATCACAATGATACAGTACAATATGCAAGAGATATGCACAATACATCATGATAAATGAACCCCAACGATACAGATACTTGGATTGTATCGATCCAGCTACCGATATTATAGTATCATATCATACGATACGATACAATATTTATGACATTGCTGTAAAGCATTTCTGTCATTATAAAGTTGTTAGTTCAGTGTTAACTAGCTTTGGATGGAAACTCAACATCGTCTTAGAGAATTAAGCCTGCTCTCCTGGTACGTAGATCATGTTAAAACATCTGTAAGGTTGCACACCTTTTTGGGCACCAACCTACATCTCATTACAACAAATATTTTCACTTTCCCATATGAAACCTTTGCCCACTGGAAAGCACCAGAATGAAACAAATGTTAAAGGAATGTATTTCACGCTATGTATTTCACGTTTTCTTATGTATGTCACGTTATGTAAGGTTCATGTCGCTTTAGTAGTAATTAATACTAATTAGGGGTAGTTTAGGAATTCAAGTTAGATAGGGTATAAGTAGTAGTGATTAGGGTTTAGTGTATTATGAAGCATAGAGGCTGGGCGGCAGCAGTGAGAGCCAACTTCTTCCTTTTTGGGGCAGATTAGAGGAATGCCTCCAATTTGCCATATTTTGTAAGTTTGGTTATCTTAATGAATGTGGTTATTTTTCTATTATGGTATCAGAGCCTATTAAGCGAGAAATTTCAGATTTTTTTGGTTGAAAGCACATAGACTACGTTGGATTATCAAGGTATTATAAGTTGGAAGAAGTTTTTTTTTTATTTGGGATTAATATTGCTGGTGAACATCAACTTGCACATCAACGTGGACATTGGATTATCAAGGCAAAATCTTATTGCCTTGATCACCATATTATCGATTTTTCAGATTTGGGAAAATCGTATTGCCTTGATCATCTTATTGCCGATTTTCAGATTTGGGAAAATCGTTATTGCCGATTTTCAGATTTGGGAAAATCATATTGTCTTGATTTTCATATTGTCGATTTTCAAATTTGGGAGATTAATATTGGTGGTGAAAATCAAGTTTGACCTCATATTGCTTGCATTTCTATGGCAAGTAAAGGTAAGGCAATTGATACTTCCGTCACTATGTTTGAACAAGCAGTGAATGAAAAGGGGGAAGGTTTTCAAATTACAACAACAAAATTAGATGGCAGAAATTATCTTGAATGGTGTAGGTCTGTGGAACTGACGATTATAGCTAGGGGGAGTTGGACTCATCTTATCGGTCAGAAACCTACTCCAGACATAAACGTTCCTCTCTACCCTGTTTGGAGACGAGAAGATGCGATGATTTCTTCTTGGTTATTGCAGTCTATGAATCCATCAATAGCGAAGACATTTATGTTTCTTGAATCAGCGTATGAAATTTGGTGTGCGGTGTCAGAAGCTTATTCTAGAAAGAAGAATGTGGCAAAAGAATATGAAATCTTGGAAAAAATCAGAAATTATAAACAGGGCTCGCGTTCTATCAGTGACTATTATGCAGACCTTCGGGGACTTTGGGATGAACTTCAGTACTATACTAATATCAAGTGCCTCTCATGTCAAACAAAAAGAAATGAAGAGACAGAAAAGAAAAAGGTATTCGACTTACTATGGGGTGTAAATTCAGAATATGAATCAATAAAGCTCAATGTCTTGAGAAGAGATGAATTACCTTCATTGGGAACAGTATCCTCATTATTGATCAGAGAAGAAGATAGAAGAAATCTTGAGAAGAATAATGCTCCTGTTACTGATCAACATGCACTCCAAACCAGAGTAAAAAAATTCATATTATCGCGGAAGAGGAGGATATCAAGGTCGTGGATGAGGACGTGGAAGAGTTCAGCCTGATGAAAAAGAAAAACTCATCTGTTCTCATTATGGAAAATCAAGACACACCAAAGAATACTTTTGGGAATTACATGGCAAACCAGAATATTATAAAAACAGAAATCATTCTGCTCATTCAACTGAGAATAGTACTACGTCTGATGTAGATGGAATGTTAGATCTTATTAAGAGAATAGAAGGACTAGGGACAAGATTATCTGGGCAGTCTCAACCATCTACCTCTCAAGTCACGGTAGCTGAGGCCACTCACACAGTAAAGGGTAACACCTCTTATTCTAATTCAAAGATTTGGATTATTGATTCAGGTGCCGCAGATCATATGGTAGGAGAATCATCTTATTTTTCAGAGTACAGACATCTCTCAAAACAAGAACCTATTAAGTTAGCAGATGTCTCTTACTCATATATGGTTGGACAGGGAAGTGTACGCACTTGTTTTGCTAATTTAACATCAGTCTATCATGTTCTCAGCTTTCCAATAAATTTACTTTCTGTCAGCTCGTTGACTCGCACCATGAAATGCAGCATAACCCTTACTCCTACTGATTGTGTGTTTCAGGATCTGAAGACGGGGAAAGTCTTTGGTCATGGTAGACTACAGAGGGGCTTATACATTTTGGAAGATCATCCTCAGCATGGAACCTCGTATAAAGCTTCTTCAACAATAATTCAAGATTCAGAGATTCGCCTTTGGCATTATCGTCTTGGTCATTTACCTGTGTCAAAACTTCCTTATGTTCTACCTCATCTTAGAGTCAATAAACTTCAGTTTGAATGTGAAGTATGTTAGCTTGGGAAACATCAAAGAGTCACTTATCCATTGAGTGACTCTAGACGATCTCAGCCTTTTGAACTCCTTCATTCAGATATTTGGGGTCCTAGTCCTGTTATGTCATTGTTTGGTCAGAGATACTTTGTTTCCTTTATTGATGATTGTACTCGTCTTACAATTATATATTTAATGAAATCAAAGTCAGAAGTCTCATCTATTTTTCCAATTGTGCATAAATTCATTCTCACCCAATTCAATACTCCAGTGAAAATTCTGCGTTCAGATAATGGGGGGGAATACATTAGCAAACAATTAGCTGGATATTTACAGACATATGGAATAGTCCACCAGACCTCCTGTCCTTATACTCCCCAACAAAATGGAATTGCTGAGAGAAAAAATTGTCATATTCTAGAAGTAGCTAGGACCCTTCTACTTCAGAACAATGTTCTTAAATTCTATTGGGGAGAGGCCGTTCTTATTGCAGTTCATCCGATCAATAGAATGCCTAGTACAGTACTTTGTGGTGAAAGTCCATTAAAGTGTCTGGATAAGGAATCAAAACCTTTTCATTTGATTCCTCATATCTTTGGTTGCACTTGTTTTGTACATATCCATTTACCTCATCGTGATAAATTAGACCCTAAGTCTGTTAAGTGCATTTTCCTTGGCTATTCTAACTCCCAAAAAGGTTATAAGTGTTATGATCCTCTAGCCAAGAAGCTATATGTTTCCATGGATGTTACCTTCTCTGAATCTATTCCCTATTATACTTCTAAGGGGGAGTCAATTATATTTGAGCAAATTTCTCCATATGTCCTACCAGTAGTCCCAGGCGATGCCAAAGAGAATACAGATGATAATAGAAATGAGGACAGTAAGCAAGAAGAGATATTAAGGTATAAGAGAGGGTTGAGAAATATTATGTACACTGAAGAAGAACCAGCCTCATATACAAGCATCAAAGATATTTCCCCTGACTCAGATCCTATTGTGGAAGGAAGAGAAGATCTCGAAATTCCTATTGCTATTCGCAAAGGTAAACGTATTTGTGCCCGTTATCCTATTTGTAATTATGTTTCATATGGTAATACCTCTCAGAGTTATCAGAGATTTGTTATGAATGATGAGAAACATAAGATTCCTTCAAAATTTGAAGAAGCAGTTAAGTGCCCTCTATGGAAAGCTGCAATTGAAGAAGAATTGAATGCCCTTATGAGAAATAATACATGGACCATCACACAGCTACCTCTGGATAGGAATATTGTTGGATGTAAATGGGTATTTACCATTAAATATAAGGCAGATGGAACTGTGGAGAGATATAAAGCTAGATTGGTTGCCAAAGGATACAGTCAGTCATATGATATTGATTATACAGAGACTTTTGCACCAGTTGCTAAACTTACCTCAATCAGAATACTTCTCAGTATGGCAACAAATTTGGGATGGAACCTATGGCAACTAGATGTTAAAAATGCTTTCTTATAAGGTGACTTAAATGATTTATATGGAGATTCCTCTAGGCATGGATATAAAAATGTCTGCCAATAAAGCATGTAAACTCAATAAAGCAATTTATGGGTTGAAGCAGTCTCCCCGAGCTTGGTTTGATAAATTCAGTAAGGCAGTGTGCAGTCTAGGATACAGTAGGAGACTCAATAATCATACAATCTTCTTCAAGAAAGGAACCAAAATATCGATACTTGCTATTTATGTGGATGACATAATCGTCACAGGAGATGATCTTAAAGAAATATCCAAGTTAAAGCAGAATCTTCATGCATTATTTGATCTTAAAGATTTGGGTAGGCTACACTATTTTTTGGGCATAGAGGTTCTCTATTCTAACCGAGGTATCTTCCTGACGCAGCGTAAATACTTAATGGATCTTCTTGAAGATACACATATGCTTGAATGTAAACTGAGCGACATTCCTATGGAAGTAAATCAGAAATTATTCAGTGGTGATAGTGAAGAATTTAAAGACATTCACAAATACCAGAAGTTGGTTGGCAAATTCATATATTTGACTATCACACGTCCAGATATTACCTATGCAATCGGTGTTGTGAGTAGATATATGCATTCTCCTACCAAGAATCATATGTGTACAGTGTACAGAATTCTTTGATACCTAAAATCCACTTTAGGAATGGGGTTGCTTTATTCAAAGTCATCAATCTACACATTGAACTTTATTCTGATGCAGACTGGGCAGGTTCACGTGATGACAAAAAATCAACTACAGGTTATGTTACTTTACTAGGGAGAAATATTATTTCTTGGAAAAGTAAAAAACAGACAGTGGTTGCCAGATCAATAGCACAAGCCATGTGTGAAGAAAAATGGGTATCTTCTTTGATCAGAGAACTGGGATTTCCTTCTAATCTTTCTATACCACTATACTGTGACAGTAGTGCAGCAATTCAGATGGCTTCTAATCCAGTATATCATGAAAGGACAAAGCATATAGAAATTGACTGTCACTTTATCAGAGAGAAGATAGCTAATCAAGAATTCAAGCTGGAATATGTTCAATCCATAAAACAGAGGGCTGATTTTTTAATAAAGGCAACTACAAGCAAGCAACTAAAGGAGACATTATCCAAGTTGGGTGTTATCAACATCCTTCAGCAAACTTGAGGGGGAGTGTTAAAGGAATGTATTTCACGCTATGTATTTCACGTTTTCTTATGTATGTCACGTTATGTAAGGTTCATGTCACTTTAGTAGTAATTAATACTAATTAGGGGTAGTTTAGGAATTCAAGTTAGATAGGGTATAAGTAGTAGTGATTAGGGTTTAGTGTATTATGAAGCATAGAGGCTGGGCGGCAGCAGTGAGAGCCGACTTCTTCCTTTTTGGGGCAGATTGGAGGAATGCCTCCAATCTGCCATATTTTGTAAGTATCTGCCATATTTTGTAAGTTTGGTTATCTTAATGAATGTGGTTATTTTTCTATTAACAAAGATGCTCTAAGGTCATATATCACGTATAAAAAGAACTATCTATATGCAAGCGTGTACAACTACAATCTAATTGTATCTTGATATGGAAATGCAGAGGCCTGTCTGTTTGTGCTGGATGGTTGGCATCTTATAGACTATTATAATTGCTGTATAATAAAGTTCTGTATGGTTGGTTTGAACATTTTGAACAGCTTTCTTCTTTTCCTCTATGATATGTTTTTTTTGTTTGATTCCAGCAACTTCTTGATTCTCTTTATGCTGGGAAGAATCTGCCAACTGTTTTGCAATCCTTGGGTACATTAGCTCAACATCGCATGACACTGTTTGAGACCCAAGAGGAGGAAATCACACGGCATATCATCGAGAAAATCTTTGGATCATCTACTGTAAGTTTTAAAATGTCTAAACCAAAGTTAATGTAGTGGAGAACCGTGGTTATTGTTTTTAACAAAATACTTGCTGCTGCTGTTTTACTGTTATAACAGCAGTTAGGTGGAGATGTTTTGGATGAGGACCCATCTTGTAGCTACCTCTCTAAAGTGAAGGTGAGTGGGGGCATCAAATCTTAGTTTAATGTCTGATAATGTTGACATCATTCTTCTCGGTCGAGTATTGACTATTTTGAGTTGAACACATTCTGGATCCACGCCATGTTTCTGTTTTTAACTGAATTTTGAATTATGTGAAAGTTAAGGTTCATGAACATAATGAATATTGCCAATAATTGCTTGTTCCATCAAATACATTAAGATGATTCAACTGATTACTAGCATTTAGCATGATTGACCTTATTAAGTACCTCCATCTAATTGCTAAAACAGTTTTAGCAGAGTACATGTAGAAAGCGCTTGATAATGGTTTGCAAATGGCTCGTTAAGTTGGAATCCTTAATTGATAAGATATCCATATAAAAGATTTTGCTTTAGTATGATGCTGAAACATTATGACAGTGGATTGATTCTACAATACAAGAAGCTGGTTTTGTTGATGGTGAATTGATTTTTGTTTCACAAGGTTTTGCATGAATTTTCGCTCGTATGCTGCTTGAAACGTGTTAGTTGTGAGAAGTATCCAAGGTTTAAACTTCACATTCAGTGAATTTATAAATCATTTAAAAAGGATTGGATGGTTATTATCTGCAAAGTTGAATTTCGTATGGATTCTTAGTGGTAAGATTATATTGAAAAATTTGTTCATTAAGGGTGGGGTGATTGCAATCTTATCATTGGTAATAGTTGTGGCATGCTTTAATTGATAAAAGAAGAACAAAACCAACATCATGTTTAAGTATCTCGTTTTATTTTTTATTGGCACTACATGAACTTATCCCTAACATCAATACTGGTCCCACCTTAAAAAAAAGAAACTGCATACAAATAAGGTTATCCATATCAATGGTATCCAAACTTCTTTGACGTAATATAATAAAAGATCTTGGAGAAATACAAAGAAAATCTTTTACTTTCATACAAGCTTATTGCCGCAATGTGTAGATGTAACAACTTTGTAGATTTCGTCATGTATATTCCTGAAACTAAGTCATGAAATTTCCTCCATGAAGCTATTAATGTGAACGGGACATGTAAAAGTTCTTGGTACCTGTTCTGCAACTTGTCGGTCTGTTGTGGGGGATCTGTTCATATTCAGTCCTACCTCGAACTCAATTGTTGACAATGAACTCAGGGTAATTTAACATGTTGAAGCTACGCATTGCCTCCTCTAGGGGGCTATCATGTGACCTTGATAAGCTAAAATTCTTGTTTTAACTTGTTCTGGGACTTGTAATCTTGTGGTTTGTTCTGGGACATGCATTCATGTTCAGTCCCAACTTGGACTTGATGCTAGCCAATGAACTCAGGGTAGTTTGACATGTTGGAGCTATGTACTCCCTCGTGGAACTGAATGGTTGTGTTGGATGCTGATTCATGGAAACCTTTCTGTTGCTGACTTCATATTTTCTTGTGGAGATGGGCAACTGCCCTTTACTTTTAATTTGCTTCTAGTATTAAGAATTTTACATGCAACAGACTTATGCTCTCAAAGCGCTTTCCAAGAGTTTCCTGCCATTTGAAGGGAACCGACCTAAGCAAAAACTTGTGCCTTTTTTGGCTTTCTTGCTAAAGATTGTTTCCGTTGGTGAAGTTTCAGACAGCATCAAATTAAGGTGTGTAGGCAGTTTTTTGTCCTTTACAATTCTTTTCACTGTAAGGAATTGCTAGCTTTCATAAATGCTTGTCAGTTGGGTATTGTAAATTTGTTTTCTGACATCCTTGAGCTATGCCATTTTGGATCCCATACCCTGTTATAATAATGATTGAACCTTCTATTAAGAACCACATTAACGTGACAAAAATCTTCAGTCATGCCCTTTTTGGAAGTTCTTGATCTTCTATCTTTTGGAAGCTGGCTTGGTTTCAATTATCATCCGCCAGTTCTTTTTCTAAAAGTATTCGCCTATTATTTTCTTGTTCAGCTTTCAATCTTTATCTACTACTTGACCAACTATGTTGGAGGTTATTTATTTGGAATATAGAAGCTATAGCTTCTTAACATGTACGTTTAATATCTTTGGCTGATTTAGCTGTTCCCATATTGTAAGCTTCGTCTGTGGGAAAACAGTAAAATTTTAGTATGCACGTTTTGAGTATGCTGACTTGGACAAGATCATAAGGGGTTGGGAACGCTGCTGGAGTCAAAGTAAAAACTGGGGGCTGGTGGACCAACAAGTGTTTCCCCACTTCATGTCCATATTTTTAGGTGAGAGATGTGGGCCCCTGTGTTAGGGAAGATATGGAGTTCAGAGTTAAGGATGACATTCTTTGAGGAAGCAATATTGAACACTCTGTTGTCCTTTTGGTTGGTAACATTATCATGTGATCGGAAGTGTTTTCTCTCTTAAACTGACAACTAGATGTCGCGGACATACCTAGGTGCCTTACCAAGAATCAATTTTTTGCTACTGATGCCTTAGCAACTAATAGCAATCCAATTGAATTCAGAGAGAAATGAAGTGAATCTCATTTATGAATTGAAGTGGATAAGCTTTCGCTGTTCAAATCGGATGTTCTGCTTCCAACTAGCATGAAGATCAACAGCAACTGTATCCTTCTCTTTGGTTGTATTATGAATTACCAAACAACAAAAGAGGGTATAATATGACAGAAAGTAAGAGAAATGAAGAAGTAGAAGAGGAGAAGCAGAGAAGATTGAGAGACCAGAGCGGAAGAGACTAGGAGCAGCTAGGAGAGCCTGGCGGTAATTTCATTCATAGCCTCTTATTACAATTCATGTTTATGCTCAATCACTTGTTCCTTTGTCAACAATACTTGCTGATATGACACAAGGGGAAAAATTGCTACAGCAGAGCAGGGAAGGAGAAAGAGTGACAAAAAGAAGAGGGAAAAGAAATGAGCATCAGAGAAGAGAAAGCAACAGAAAAACATAAAAAGGAAATAAAAAAGAAAAGAAAGATCAGCATATAGAAGAGAAGAAGTAGAAGAAAACGGATGGCAGAAAAGAATTGAAGAAGACGAGCAACTTATGTGTGCTGGAGGATTCTGGCAGTCAAGAAGTCAATGAGAGAGAGATATGCTCTACTGTGCTTGCCTGCAGGGGTTGTTGTGAAACGGTTTTAGGAGGAAATGGTATTTGAAGTTATTTTTCCTTTAAGATGGTTCAAAACTTCAAATACACTAGCAAAAGGCTTGTTTCATAATATGCATGTTTGCTTTCACCATTGAAGATACTTCTCTTAACATTTCTTTTGAGGCATTCATAATATTCATGTTGTTTCAGTGTGCTGGAAAACCGTAGGGTTGGGAAAACAATGATTTCTTTTCTGTTCTCTAGTGGTTGTTTTTGGATTTTTTATGCGGTCTAATATTTAGCATCAATGTTAAGCAGTACAATGATGAGAATGGCGAGTATGATAGTAGCAACACTTTTAATCATCTAGAGATGGCATCTATCACATCCTGCACTCCTCTTGCCAGTGGCATAATCCTCTATTCTCTATGGTAATTTGCAGTGAGAATGACAAGGCTCATGTCAGGCTAGCAGCAGCTGTGTCTGTTCTTCGGCTTGCTCGGAGATGGGACTTGGAAATTTCACCACAACTTTTTCATGCAGTGATTCAAAGAGCGAAGGTCCTCTGGAACATACACCTGAAAGAAATGCTTAAATTCCATACTGTAGTTCTCCTACGGCTTTGGCTATCATCTCAGTTGTGTTTTTTCCCCCCTGTTTTACGTGTACTTGCTTTAATGCATCTTTGGAGCATTGCATCCAGAGAAATCAAGGCCATTAGGTGCCAAACATTTTATTTAATGAATTTAATTTCGGGATTTTGCCTTTATCTGGTTATGGTGCTGATAATTCTCCGCTAGCTGCTCACGTTCATCAATACCTCTATCAGCTAGCTGTTGCTTGCAAATGTGCATCTTTTGTCTGGTCTCTTCTGGTTGCTCTGGCAGGAACGTATTCATATCTTGTGCATCTAAGAACAAGGGTGCTGGTTGTTTCCTTAATATGTCTTTTAAGTCATTGTAAGAAGCTGCTCTTTTATTACCTCAATGGTGGCTACCACAGTCCAATACAAATCCTCAAGATACAATCACAAAAGATGATGATCTTATGTTCTTCCAAAGCTTAATGCAATAACAAATTGAATTTATCTGAGACAAATCGAGATAATCTCAAAATATGATTCATAAACATGCCATACAGGCATGCAAAACAGAACATAAAATGGAGAACTTATAAAGGAAGGCCAGCCCAAGCAGCTAGGCAGCCAGCCTCAAAACGGCAAGAAATCTAGCTGTTGGAGTGCTGTAAACAACTAGATTTCTAGCCGGAGGCTTGGCTGGCTGTAAAGAAATAAAAAAAGCAAAAAGAAGAAAATGGAAAATTACATTTGTAACCTAGGTACATTCTAATCTTATTCATTATCACATTTAACACTTCCTCTCAAACTTATGGGGTTATCACCAAAAGTTTGCTAATTAAGAAATGAAATCTTAGAGCCAAAGTGATTCAGTGAAAGCATATGCAAGTTGATGAAGGAATGGACAAGTTGGAGATCAAGATTGCTTTGTAGATGTTCTTCTTGAATATTGTGACATCACATCTCAATGTACTTCATTTGTCTATGAAAGGCATTTTTGTTGGCGGTGTACATGACAATCTTGTTAGCATATTACATACACCATGGGAGTAGATCCAATTTTCACACTTAGATCCTGTCTTCATAACCAACCTATTAAAGATGAAGTACCTTGGTGTATGTTATTTGTAGATGATATTGTATTAGTGGATGAGTCTAAGGAAAAAGTTAATGGGAAGTTAGAACTATGGAGAGAAACATTGGAAAGTAAAGGCTTCCAACTTAGTAGAATAAAGACATAATATATGGAATGTAAGTTTAATCATTTGGGTATTTCAGATGATAGAGAAATTAAGATTGACACTCAATGCACCCCTTATTTCAGATGACAGAGAAATTAAGATTGACACACAATGCATCCCTCAGAAGGAAAGTTTTAAATACCTAAGGTCAAATTTTCCAACAACTAAGCTTTTTTCCATACTAGATGGGGTCAGTTGCATGAATTCTTTGTTTCCACAAAGCCCTATCATAATTTGTACAATCCATGGTAAATAAGTGTGACAAAGTTTTATGGTAGTTGTCAAAAGCCTAACGCAATCCTCCTCCATTATTCGGGCTTGGGACCGGCCATGCAAGGGTGATCTCTTATAGGTAAAAAAAATTGATGGAGATGTTACTCATAGAATTAATGCCGGTTGGTTAAAATGGAGAGGGGCATCAAGTATTTTTTGTGATAAGAAGATACCATTAAAGTTAAAAGGTAAGTATTATAGGACAACAATTAGACCTGTTATGTTTTATGGTTATGAGTGTTGGGCAATTAATCATCAACATGTGCAAAAGATGTCCGTAGTAGAAATGAAGATGTTGAGATGGATGAGTGCTCATACAAGGAAAGAACATATACATAATGATGTTATTAGAAATCAATTGGGAGTAGCACCAATAGAGGATAAAATGAGAGAAAATCGTTTAAGATGGTTTGGACATGTAGAAAGACGATCAAAGGACACTCCCGTAAGAATATATGAAAAATTAGATTTTGAAAATGTTAAAAGAGGAAGAGGACGACCACACAAGTGTTGGAAAGAAACTATAAAGAATGATCTAGTTTATATTGAGTTAACTGCTAGCATGGAACATGATAGGGTTATGTGGAAACAAAGAATCCATGTAGCCGACCCCATCTAGTATGAGAAAAGGCTTAGTTATTGTTGTATTGCCTATGACTTTGCATTCGATTTCAGTGTGAGGAGAGAGATGCTTTTTGTTGCTTTTTACATCTCCATGAGATGAGAGAGTCACTAAAAAGATACAATATCCAATTGTTGAATGCAAGTTATTAATATTACCATCCTAATCCGCATTAGTGTAAGCAATTAAGTTAAGTGAGGGTGAGAGGATAAGAAGACTCCCTTTCCATTGGTATGCTGGATATCTCTTTATCCTCATGACAATACTCATATGCATTTATAGTAGGTGCATGTTGAAATTAATTGACTACATGAACAACATAATTGATGTTAGGGCAAATAATAATAAGATAAGTCGGAACACCACTCATCTGGCGATAAGATAGAGGATCACTCAACAATTCTCCATCTATAAAGCCTTATCTTTTGATTAAGAACCTTTGGTGTTTCAACTATTTTGTTATGTGTTAGCACTGATGTGACAATAGCATCATTATTAAATTCTGTTTGAGATAGAAAACACTCCCTATGAGTACATGTTACCTTGATACTAAGAAAATATCGTAAATATCTAAGATCCTTCATTTTAAATTCTCGGCCCAATTCCTGCTTAATATGTTGCATGCCTATATCATCACTCCCTGTAATCATCGTATTATCTACATATAGCAATAACACTATAAGACGTGGAAGAGATTTCCTTATAAACATAACACTATCAATATAACAAGTAATAATTTCATTCTTAATGATAAAATTGTTTATCTTGTCAAACCAGGCCTTAGGGGTTTGCATAAGACCATAAAATCTTTTCTTAGATGAATAACATGATTTTAGGAATAACAAAACCAGGAGGAGATTCCATGTGAACCTCTTCCCTCGATCATCTATTTAAGAAAGCAATTTTCACATCTACATGGAAGATATTCCAGTTTCTAATTGCACTAATGGCTATAGAGTCCTAATAGTAGTCATTCTCGCTATGAGAGTAAAGGTTTCCTCATAATCTATTTCATATTCTTGTGAGTAGCCTTTTGCGACTAAGGGAGCCTTATATCGTATATGGTTTATTAGGGAACATCTCATTGGTTGGTGTTTAAGGTTTATATACCTTATGTTCATTTTGCTTATGAGTTTCTTATGTACTTGTGCTTTCTAGTGATAGGATTTGTGCTCCGTTTATGTGGTGGCCTGTGAACTTCATTAAACTATGTTTCCTTCAACTTTTCAAGCTGTCATTTACTCCTTATAATGTCTTCATTTGCTATTTTAGAACTTCTGTTAATTTTTCTCTCAACAAGTATGGTCAAATTTCTAGCTCATGTTAGATGTTAGAAAAGCATCATTGCAGATATTGATTATGATCTATTTTGTATCAGGATCCATCAGATTTGGTGCAGCGGAGTTTTATTAAGAAAATAAACAAGTTTCTGAAGTCACGCTCCTTACCAAGAAAATATGCTTGTGCTTTTGCCATTGCTGCTTCTGGTTGCAGTGAGAATTTTTCGGAAGATGTAGGTCACTGATGGATTTGTTCTTTATGCTCAACGTGTCAAATGTGCTTTCTTGGATTTAAATACTAACGTGAAGCACGATTGAGCACAATGAGGGCTTATATCAAATCCCACTTATCATGGAAGAAGGCTTTTTTTATTTTGGTTTTGATTTCATCATTGGCATGGTTCCTCTTGCCAAATAGTTGATTTTGGCATTGGTTAACACTTTCTGTGTTATTCCTTGTTCATGCTTCCAGTGTGTGAAATATATCTTGGAATTTATAGAAGATTATCGTCGAGAGGCTCGGAATCGTCAAGCATCAGCACAGAGCTCAGGAGCAACAATGACATACTACCCTGAATATACTCTTGCATACTTGATCCATCTTCTTGCTCATGATCCACTTTTTCCTGGTGTGGACTGCCAGGATGATGCTCTTTTTGCAAAAATTTGCAGGTAATCTTCTGTTGTCTTTATGACTTAAATTCTTGGTACTTACATGTGGAGTAATTTCCTGTATATTTTCATAACTTACTCCGTAATGTGTTCCCTTGCAGTCCTCTCTTTATCTTATTGCAAGCCTTGATCACCTCTTATCCTGCTGATGATAACAAAAAGGAATCCACCGAAAGCATATCATTCATATTAAGTATTCTGCGGGCTATTAAGATGTCAGAAGATGCTGTTGATGAAAACATGAATACTGTTAGTGTTCCAGAACTATTGTTGGGAGAGCTTTTCTCTTTGTCCGTTCAAATTAAAATACCCCTTTTCCTTTTCTTTGGGCAGAACTTGCGTATTCTTGCAGACATCGGCTTGGTTATTACAGAATCTTTAGGTGGAAGTGATTTGCTAGCTGCTCGTGCTTTTGGGAAGGTTTTGCTTCCATCATCATTTTATAAAGTCAAAGATGATGTGAAAAGTAGGAATGTATGGTTTCACGACCTGGTGCCATTTCAGTCATGGTTTTCGTTATTATTATTTTATGATCTGCTTGTTGATTGCAATTGCAGGAGGAAGGTAACTGTTTACCCAAGTGTATAGCTAATGGTTCTTTCATTGAAAAGATCAGAAGTGATTGGTCACATCTTGTTCAGGTAGATTATATGTTGCATTTGTCTCTTCTATCTCTCTGATCAGATTCTTCATTGTTAGGCTATATTCTTTATTTTGTAAGCCTGTGTTTGGGCAGCCTTTTGTTTCTTTTGCCAAAAAAAGCAAAAGATTGCAGGAGGATATTTTACATGTTGAGGATGCCAAGAGCCAGGAGAAGTTGGCATCACAGAAGCAGCCATTCCCTGCAGTAAATGGCGATGATAATGAAACAGAACTTCCTGGTGGTAGGAAAGAAAAGTCTAAAACTTCAATAGATGAAGTGAACTCTACAGGGAAGTTCAGACATTCTTTACGATCAACTACAGTTAGTTCAAAGCTGCCAGCTCTTCTTGCCTCTAGCGATGGGACTGTTGGAGAAATTGTTTCTACAACCAGAAAAGGAGAACACTGTAATCCTGTGATGTCAAAACGTTTAGTATCTAATTCACATGCTTTGGGAGGAGCATCAGGACATTTGAGAGAAAACTGCTATACCAGTGATGCAGAACACTCCCCTCAAACAGAGAATGGTTTGAGGTCTGATAATGTCGATGTTGACTTGCAGTCAGATTCACATGTATGTATCTGCCATTTCTTGTTACAGAAATGTTTTCTGGTTGAGGCTTAAGTATAATCTGTCTGCTTGTTGGTTGTAGAAGATGCAGCAGTGTGGGAACATTGGGGAAGCTCTTGTTGGTCAGAGAATCAAAATTTGGTCACCATTTGAGAAGTGGTAAAAGATGAATACTGAATTTCTTATAATCTGAATTGTTTCATCTAAGTTCAATCTTTAACCTTTAACTTTTTTTACTGTTTAATGGGGAATTCTTTTGTAGCTACTGTACAGGCATTATCACCGAGTTTAATCACCTCAACTGCTCTCACATGGTATGCCGTGGTGATAGATGTTCACATTATTTTCTTATATTGATTCAGTGTTCAATGATGTTTTAACTGACAAGAGTTATCTATAAATCTTCTTAATGTCATCAGATGTTGAGTAGAATCCTAAAATATCCATGACGTGTCTCACCTATGCATAAGATCTTTTATTCTTGGATGAAAACTTAATTTCATGGCTCATTTACATTTAAAATAATATTTTTGCCTTCTTTGACTTCTTGCGTGCATGTAATTGATGTTTTGGTGTTTTCCTTGCTTTGTTCAATGGATGCTTAATTGTTTCTTATAGCTAATTGGTTGCATTTGACCATGCCTTCCCATGTTTCTGCAGTATCCCAAACCAGTGCATCTGATCTATTTGGGCACTGCACTCTATAATTGGAACTTTGAAGGTGCCTCATTTGAACAGCTAACATTTAGTAGATAACCATATCCTATGAACATCAAATTGATCACTGTAGTTCCATGGGCAAGACAGTGGGTAAATGAGTGAGAGGAGCCACAATTCTTGATTTTTTTTGTGTGCATGTCGATAACTGTGGACATCAAATTATTAACTAGCCACAGCAAAGGCAAAAGAAGCCCTGTGTGGAAATGGTGATTGATAGCAGGATATGGGTGGGCAAAATAGAATATTTGAAAGTCCCCCCTTTAAGGTCATCACGTTTTATCCTTCAAAAGCTGCAAGGAGGCATCTTTCTTTTTCGAAGAGTTAGACGAGCATTACAATTTGAATTCATTTGCTTCCCTGTAATTAACCTGTTTGTTTGCCGTTAGATTGTTCCCTTCTCATCAACCCTCCCTTGTTTCTACCTAATGGAAATGGGTCGTAGCTTTCGTTTGTTGATTTTTATGATCACTTTTATTGAGAAACACGTACTACACTTCTTTTGTTTTAGATATTATAAAGAAAGAAAATCTTGGTGCATAATTAACTCAAGTGTACTACTTTTTGTTTGTCTTATTATTGCATACGGTTAATAACATGTGGTGGGTAATAGAAACAACATTGGCAGTGTCACATTTGCTAGAAGAACTCTGATGCTGTTCATTCGATTTCGTTAGGATCTAAATTCAAGACATTAAGGCTTGGATATGGGAATTGATGACCAAATAACTTTGTTTCTTCATAATGCTTCAAGTTTCAATAGTTGGGTGCACACATTTTCACGGTATAAAAGATTGAGCTTATGGCTATCATCGACTTTATTGTCCTAGTATTACAGTATATAAATTCTAAACGTGGCACCAAGACGATGTTATCTGGAGGCTGCTTTCGAGTTGTTACGTGTGGTCGACTTTCAGAAAGTCTTGATATTCGCTAACCTGTTTGCAGTTTACAGAATTTTTACTTGCAGAAGAAAGTCTAGCATCTCAGCTGTTTCTATTTTTTCAGATAGAATATGACAATGGAGAGGTTGAAAGGCTGTGTTTGACAAATGAACGTTGGGAGATCGAGAGCAAGGAGCCCATAGTGGAAAAGGTTTGTTTAACGTAAGCAAGTTCATTTAGTTTACTTGTTCTCTTTACTGCTTACGGTCTTATGATGTGACCAATTTTCTTCTGCAGGGAATCAAGTTGGCACAAGCAAAAACTTTGTGAGTGATCACACTTGTTATAAAATTGGTTAAGTCGTGTCCTTATTGGTTCTGTTTCAAAGTATTTACCTTTTGGAATCTTGAGATTTTCCAGGGAGGATCTGGAGGGAGCAGATGCAGAACCATCACCTCAGTGAGTGCCAGTAATTCAGCTCTTAATATGATCTGCAGAATAGTTGTAGATCGGTGCTTTATGCTCTAATGTCATCTTTGCAGTGATGTTCGGTGGGGCTCATCTTTAAGTAGTGATGCTGGTGACAAAGGGGCTCATGTTTTAGAAGAAAGTGCTGAAGAACAGCCGCCCTTGATCTCCTCAGTTGTGGAGAACCTGGACAGCACTTTGTCATCTTTTATAGGTGACTTCCAGTCTGTTCTTATAGAAAGATCTTTCTATAGTACTTGCAACTTCCAATTTACACTTTCATACAGAGTTTATTGGCAAAAAGAGAAAGATGACCAATAGATGAATTTATTTACTGGAAGACCAACCTCCAAACTGGAATTTCAGACCGCTCTGTAGTGCATGGGGCACTGATATACCTATATACTGTTTTTTAATTATTTTCCTTAAAAAGTTATAAAAAGTAAAAAATCTTAAAAATCATGAAAAATTCTGTCATGCACCACACTAAGAGACGATAAATTCAACAATAAAATAAACTGAATGACATGCATGCATTGCTCCCGGGCCTCATTTTGATCTTGGGATTAACGGCTATTAGTGGATGTAGAACATATTTGGGATTTTGGTTGAGAAATGGGTTAATCTTGAGGAGAAAAAGGAGCAGACATGCAAGAAGAGGTGAAATAAGCTGGCCTAAAGGGGGCTTACCTTGTTCCTTGATTTTCAAAAGAACACAGTTTGTGAGAACTGGCACCTTAGGCTTATGGTACAATATGGTGCGCATATCGCACCATATCCTCTGATATGCCTTGATGAAGTGCGATAAATCATTTTCTGGAATACATATTGATTCAGATACCATTACACCCTACACCCAATATGTATATTGTATCATATGATACAATGCAACAACAACAAAGCCTTTTCCGATACTACATGGGTCGGCGTATCATGAAATATGATACGGTATGATTTTTATATCATTGTTTGACCTTCTATGAGCATCCTGATGGGTCTTTTCATATGGGTTTTCCAAGCTTTTATCAAAACTGAAACCAAGACCAAGCCTTATTCCACATTAAGTGGGGATCAGCTACATGGGTTCTTAGTCGGTTGACTTCGATCCCATGCCAAATTAGCATTTAACTCCAGTTATAGCAAGACGTGTTTTATTGTATCGTTCCATTGCTTTTGAGGCCTTTCTCTGCCATTTTGAATTGTTTTCCATCTAATTTCTCATTTTTTCTCACTGAACCTCACCTAAGTCACATAGACACTTCTAAGGGGTGGAGTGTCGACCTCGACACTGGTGCGACACCGACACCGTGTCGGTGCGGCATGGCAAAAAAAAATATTTTGAAAAAAAAAAAAATTTTGCAATTTTTTTTTGTAACTCACGGTTAAATGGGTCCGGATAATGAAGATTGATTTGTGTATTATGATGAAATTAGTAGTTGTTTACCATTTATATGTTTTGCTTTAATATAAACTTATAAAGTTGTGTACTTGCTATTATAGTTGTATATCATATTAGCTTTAATGATTTTGGGTGCGAACAATTGGTTTCTTATTACTCAATCTGATTGGATTCTTGACTCCATACTGTATGCCTTTGCACAGAATAATCTTTGTCACCAAACACATTTAAAGACTGGGAACATTACCTGATCAATAGAACCGAAGATTATGACATCACTAGTGGATCCTAGCACAAATACTAGTATATGTTATATCCTACTAAAGATCTCGAAACTCTTTGAATCCATAACTTCGATATTTTGTAGCTCATAAAATCATTGTAAGTTTCAGATCATTATGTGAGAACTTGCTAATTGATACCTATGTGCACCCAAAATTAGCAAATACTAGTTGTATTATGATTGATTTATTTAGGTTGAATATTATATATAATATATAATATTATATTCCGCTGCACCCAAAATTTTTGAAATTTGCCATATCCCGCACCCGCACCCGCACCCGTGTGACATAGAACCTCACTTGGCGCTCTTGAAACATCCAAAACTACTTGTTTTTTATCTTTTTGCTACTGGTGTCAGATGAACTTTGTCTCCAAGAGTCTGTCTTTCCTTGCAGGATGCCACTTCAAGATCTTTGGTTATTGACATCTTCAACCAAATTCTGACGTAATGCATTGTTGGTCTTACGGCTGTTTTATTTCTAATTACATTTTCACTGTACCCAAAGCCACCGTTGAACGTTCATGATTATTGCGACTGAAATGTGTTGAATGTTTGACATTTTATGCACTTCTGATTGTATAGATATCTGTAGTTTCTAACTAGAATTTAATGTTATTCTTTCTCAGCATCTGTTAAACATATGCAGAAATTGATCACCAAGTTCTTTTTTATGTTGAAGGTCTAAAGAAGGCAACAAAAAAGCAGCATTCGAAGCCACCGATTAAAGCAAACGCAAAGAAGAGGAGATTATAAGCTTCTGGTGCCTCTTTTGTCTTCATTTACCTTGTCTTCGTCGTGCTTCCTTTTGACACAGTAGATCTTATTTGATCTCTTGGTTTGCAGATTGGATGGAGATGAACAACCAGCAAACGCAGCACATGTACCATATTGTAGATTCCCATGAAACCAGGTTAGCATGAGGCCTGGATACCAGAAGGATAGCCGCATTGTTGTAATCGCACGTTAACTAAAGTTTCTGTGCAAGTCTTGGAGAGTTTGTAAATGATGATAATGAAAATGGCTATTTTGATGTAATTTATTTCTCTAATTGTGCTTCATGTGTGTTCATGGCTTTGGCCAAGTAACAAGAAAGGCTTGTTCTGGCACTCTGAGCATTAGCCCATCTTGCAGCGCTCGCTGACTCCCACCTTGCAAGTAGTTGAGTTCGACTCCCAGGGGGTGCGTGTCTGAGGCTTCGTTCCTCCCCGCTGTAATGAAACTGATAGTTCCATGCATGTGTACCTGTTTCTCCTTGTCATGCATTGATTGTTTTATATCACATGCACCATAAATAACGGTATTATCATATGGTACTCTAATTTTCTAATTTCAAAATAAAACCTTCGGCACAACAGGCAATAGTTCACCTGGATAGGGCGACTGACAAGTTGAAGCTGAGGCGTTCATCTGCCCTAGGTCTTATCTTGGCCTTATACATTCTCAATTTATTTTTCTTCATTAAATAAAGAAAAAGTACTGTCTTATGAGGATCTGATACCCAAAATGGGCACCGTTTAAGGCAATTGTCTTTCTAATCATCTTATATCAACAACAATTAAGCCTTTTATGTCATTAAATGGGGTTGGTTACATGCATTCTTTGAAGTCATATATCTTCATCTTGTGTCATATTAGCAGTTAACTGAAAAGAAGTCAGATCATGTTTAGTAGTTTCTTTCTAACAATCCGACTTACTCTTTAACCGGAGTTTCATTCGATCACTCATTTACATGTCCAAACTACCATATGCGTGTTTCTCTTTTTTTTTCTTTGGTGTTACCACAGCTTTTTCTTTAACGACCTTATAGATATGGTTTTTCTTTGCATGACCACACATTCATTTCAACATTTTTATTTTTGCTGCAGACTTAAAATATATGGCGACAATTGACTACCCGACATTATAAAACATTAAAGATTATTCTATGGAATCCTAGAAATGATTTTTCGTTCTTTATGAGACGATAAATCTGGCATGATGCAGAGATCCAGTTGTTTAATCCTATCTGCCGAGGCAGGTTTGAATTTGGTTTTGGACCTCGGTCTCACCTCTTCAAATCTCTAAGATCACCAATTGCCCGACATAGCTCGATCTTTAAGCTTCTGGAGCCTTATCTAATGTGAAAATGTTTCAATTTGGATTTGAAGATCGCTTTCACCTCTTTGCATCTCTAAGATCACCAACTGCCCGATATCAAACTAACTTAATCGTGAGCCGCTATATATATATATATATATTTATTTATATCATATATCTGGTTACAAGAGGAGGCCAAAAACCTAATGGGACACACCCACACGTGTACCTGGACCTGACTGTCAGGTTTGGGTTGACCCAGCTTGTACAAAAATACACCTAACATATGTATAGAGAGAGAATATGGTAAATGTGCATGTTCCAAAACATTCTTAAAGATCTCAAGAGTTTGATTATTGAGATTAACGGTAGAGTATTGAATTAAAAAAGGATAAAGTTCTATTGTATTTTTTGCTTAAAGATCTTAACTGGTGATCTCAACAACCAAATAGCTAAGATCTTTAAGTATAATTGAGCATGGATGACTGTTCTCATGGACTATGCTATCTCCCCCCACCTCTCTCTCTATATGTGTGTTTGAGGGAGAGAGAGTTATGAATGGTTAAGTTCGGAAGTACACCAGCGAACCAAGTGCACCTAAAAAGAATTGGATACTTTATGTTTTTAACTTTGAATTAAACATCCATCTCTTGAGATGGATAGTAGAGTTTTCCCCAGATGTAGCAACTAGATGGCATGCCAAATATATTAGAATTCTCTCTCTCTCTTTCTCACACAAACACACACACACACACACACACACACACACACACACACATATATATATATATATATATATATATATATATATATTGATACAAGTCAGTTTCGGGTTGGACACAAACCTACTTTTACCGAGTTGCTTTTCCCTACCCTGAATCCCACCCAAATGATTAAAAATGGGTCAGACCTGCATCCCAGCTCAAATGATTAAAACCTGATCCGGATCCGGATTTTTAAGGATGGGTCTGGGTCAGATCTAAAACTGCCACCCCTAAGATGGGTATTGAGGTTTGGTAACAGTGTGATCCTAACAAAAACAAACCCGAACACGAAGTCAGGTGCATATTGTTCAGATACTTCTATCCAGGTCCCACACTGAATCCTAACAGAACATAATTAGGTCGGGTCGATCCGAAAAGAATTCGACCCGTTTACATCAATTAAGAGCCCAACGAATTTTGTGTCTCGCATCCTGAGACCGTAAATAGCGTTTCGACTGGCGGTACGATGCTGGCGAATTCAAAAGTTTGGCGATGGGCGGAATCAAAGGGAGCAACAAGAAGCGAGGAAGGGAACCTCAAGATTCCGATAGGATTCAATCGTCGTCTCAGAAAGGAAGGAAAGAGGAAGGCGAAGATCTCTTGGATCCCGACTTCTCCAGGTTCGTACCGACGTCCTCGTCGTCGACATTATCATCATCATCCTGTGTGTGTGTCTCGATTTGTTCATTTCTTTGCCTCGTCCATAGGTTTTAATCGCTAAGCAGAATTCTCGATTTTCACTATTTGATGCTGGTTGATAGTGACATAAAAGGAATCATCTCAGTCTTGCAGCAGATAAAAAAAAAAGGCTGAAAAGGACGGCCAAAAGAAAACAGAAGAGACGATCGCGAGGTAGGATTGTACATCGTGTGATTTTCTTTCTTTGCTACGGGTTTTGCTTCGCCTGCTTGTTTCGAAATGAAAACAATATCCTCGGTTACGCTTTAGAGCGTTTCATGATCAATGCTTTTCACCGTTTAGCTTGAGAAAAGTTGGTAATAGATGTTTAGAACTAAGGAAACAACGAGATCCTGATAAATTCGATCCACTGTTTCGCTTTTTCACTTTCTCCCTGATTTACTATACGATCATATCAGTTCTGTCACTCGCTTTTCTCGGGAATTTTGTTTTTCTCTTATTATATTTCTCAACGTATAATTTGTACAGTTCCGCAGGGGAAAGAAGGTATAAGAAAAACTAATAATAACTGCAAGAACTCTGCCCGACGATTACTATTCAAGTACTTGAGTTTCCTTTCTGAATTTCATGCCATACAACTGACTAAATACTGCCTAATGGAAATGTTCGCTTGATCTTATCTTATTTCCCTTGTGCATTTAGAATAATCTATATAGGTCAATTAAAATCCATACGGGTCAACTTAATCTGGAAACCCAAAAGGCGTTGAGTTTTGATGTTTTCCTTTTTAACGGGAGTGTTATGTTCTAATGTTGAAACTATATGCTATGAAATTAAAGACCGGTGCAATTTTAATTTTTAATAAGTTCTATCAAAATTTATATGTTAAATTTTAATAAGTTTTACATTGTATTATTATAATACAATTCTATATAATTTTAATTATATATGTACATTTTTTTATATAGTCGCATATCCATACCTTATATTTTCCAAAATTGTCTCCATACCCGTACCTACCTGATAGCAATACCATACACGTATATGTAGACGATAGGAAGTACCTTCACGAGCACTCAAGGAACGGTAAATGAGGGTCAAGATGCCAATTTGCTGTCAAGAGGAGAGTGATAGGGAAAATTAAAGGCCAGGACTTCCTTAGTTTTATATTATAGATTTTTGTTAACAATCTTGTATTATATTTAGTTTGGATGGTGATTTCTTGGACTTTAAACGGAATACTGGAAACCTTGCAAAATTGCTAAATAACATTGGGAAGTGGCTACTAATTCATCCGCGAAGGAGGAAGCTGCCTCCTAATTTGAGTGGTTTAGGCTTCTATCGCCCTTATTAGACACCTTCGACATGCAATAACCTTCTCCTTTTTTTGCTTGTACGACTTCAAACTTGGATTCAGCAATTTACCGATGATACTTTAGGGCAATGCATCATCTTGAATCTGTCGTATTTTTGAGCAAATGAATTGATAATTGTTCGTGATAACAGCGTGGCATCAGAGATTAAGTCGATGGTCGATGAGTCTAAATCGAAGCTCGACATGGAAAGGTTAGAACTTTTGGTAACTTGTCAAGTTTATGTTTCTCTTGCTAGCTTTGATGTCCAATTGTTCTGGAAAAAGTATTGCTGACCTAAATTGCTTTCTGCTTCATAATGGCAGACAAAGCTTTCTGAAGTCTCTCACAAATCTCGACAAGCTTCAACCAGATACTTTCATTTCCTTCATTCAGTTAAGTTGGAATAAATAATTACCGAACATCAAGAGCCAAAGAGATGATTTATCCTAGTTGGTTTACATCTCTAACAAATACAGACCCTGAATTTAAATTTGGGCTACCAAACACATGCTTTGGATTTTCCATTTTTATCCTATCAAAATAAATATTTTGGTTTATGAACGACCAGTGTGAGCATTCTTTGAAGGATGAGGCAGCCAAATTTCAAGCAGTTTATGACAAGTTCTGCAAGGATAAGGCCCTGCATTTGCAGGTTTTTCAAAGTAATCATACTTCTCTCAAAATTTACATTTATCTCCTCATGCATCTGAATCAAGTCACAATAGAAGCCATCCTTTGCAGGTATATTCTCGAAATATGAAGATGAGAAAGAGAAGCTTGTCGTTTAATACGAGTCACAGAGTATATATCACTCAATTTGGTATTCTCGTTTGATGTATTTCTCACTCAGTCTTCAGCTCCTGAAGTTTTGATTGGTCTGTTACAGGAAAAAAGGAAAAGGCTATGTTGGCTGACCTTGAGAAAGCTTGCAGCGACAAGATTGCAGCGGCTGACGATTCCCTGAAAAAGAAGAAGCAGGTACTTCTTTAAGCTACTTACGCTGATCACAAGGGAAAATAACACGCATAAGGCACTTTTTTTTAGGGAAACCTTTCTAGGCTATTTTGATTAGCTTTAATGGTCTGTATAAAGAACATAATTTGTTCACTGAGTAATAGTCATTTCTACTGCCTGCACTGAGTGCAGAGTCAGATACAGAACAAGGCTTTCTGTTTCCTTGCTTTAAATCTATGATATGTTTGTGGTGAAGCGTGATGACAAGTCTTTGAGCATTCTGAGGAAGTCGCTGGGATCATTCCTGGGGAGTTTCTGTGACGATGAGTACCCACCCGAGGAAGATTTATGAAGCATCTACCTTGTATTTTGGTAAAGCTGAATTCTGTATGGCAAACTGCTTCTGTAACTCAAGATAGCTAAGCCTTATAGAGACGTAAACCAATGTCACGAACGAATCCACCCGTTAATACTTAATGATGACCATGGTGATGATGTGTAATATTTTTTGTTTGAGTTGTATGTAGCATACTATTTTGTAATTTTTAAATATTATATATAAATGATAATTATAATAAAAGAAATTTGGTTTCTTTATTACTCAAGTCTACATACACGATTCTAATAAAATCTTGTGATCTTTGAATCAACAAAATACATGGTTGTCATTCAAATCTAGAAATCATATAAATACAATTACAAATAGACAATAACACTTAGTCATCGTCTTCAATATTATGTACAATATCGTCTTCTAGCCCTCTCATTTGTATATATGTTAATACATTCTTGAAACATAGCTTACTAACTCACAACATTGTCATCTCGGTAACATTGTCACGGTGGAAAGATAGGATCGGAGAGCCATCAATCATGTACATCTACAAAAAAAAAAAACATAAAAGAAGATTAATAACTACTTTAATATACAAACGGCCTAAATAATATAATGAAATATAAAAAAAATTATACTCACCACTAGAAAATATCGTGTACCACGATGATAACACATGTACCACACATCCCTTAATACATGTACCAGGCATCCCTAAGTGTCTCACATTAGTGACAAAAATGTCATTGATCCTATCATAGAAAGGAGTATTAATATTACGTTCTACCGAGTAGTGATAACTGAAGCTATTTCTTGCATGAACATTCAATACTAACTAGGGTAGGGATCATATCTTACATACAATACACTTAATTGCAATATCTACAATATATCACCTACAAAAATTCATGCATATATATGTCACACTTACATGCCAGCTCCTTCAAGAACTCTGTGTGAGCTTCGCGCCACCACTCCCCTCCTTGTCCTACAAGTCTACTAATTACTCTGTACCCATAATTTTTCATCTTCAATAACATTTACTTAAGTATTTACAAAAGGCTTATAAAGCATGATATTGTCGTATTATATGTCAGTTTGAAGTCAAATTACTTAAAAATGTTTTTGTCAACCATTGAGAGAGGATCATAACTCTTTGAAAATGAACGATCCAACCTAGGAGATGCATCACGTCTTCGACCACGTGTATGCTCATGCTTATCTCTCCATGAGACAATTTTGTATGCATGCTCTTAAGTTCACAAGTCTCTTTTGATACATTGGTTAGATGATATCCCTTTAGGACCACAAATTTAAGATAGTGTACTAAGGACTCAACTCATCGTCCAATATCTTTACACATTTGTTATGTTGTGGATGATTCTATAACTTTCTTCAAACGGTCTCTATAGATATCTTTGTATCCTCTCCTACCTGACCGATAATATATATATAGTATTCTCTTTCATGTCTAGTTTCTTCCGAAATCGATCAATAGTTGATAATTATATTGAATAACCACATTAAGGAAAATGTTGAGCCCGTGGACATAAGGTAGACAATGTGAATGTCATAAATTACAATCACATGTTCATATATTTGAACCTACTATCTTCGCATGATTATAATCTTTTATAATAAATTGAAGAGTTCATCGTGATACTCTTTTATGAATGTTTATAACTAGATATTCTATCATAAGAATGTAATGCATGGTTAGACTTCTTGATTTCTCAAATGACTTACTCAATTCTATAATCTACAACTCTATCAGTGAATGTAATTGTTTCCAAATTACATCAAATCTAAAAGTTGAAGTGTTAATGAATCCTTTCAATCTTGCGTATAGACTTTCTATGCTAACAAACATGAATATACAATTATTATATATTTTAAGAACAATACATAGTATGAACACATTGAAAAATAAATTTGCATACCTATTAGTCATATGAGTACCATAATGAATGAATCACCCTATTTATCCATATCGAGACAATTATCTCCTTCTATAGGTCAAACTAATGCACTTTAACACAGGAGAGAGCGGAGCGAAGAATTTCCTTCACTTCAATTCCATTACAGTGATTGACTTCTTGTAACTACTCTCATTTAATGATTGGACTACCTTCCTCTAGCTTACAATAAATACATTCGATATTTCTTTATTCCTTGTTAACTTTACAATAAATACTTTAATATTTTTAGATATATTTCATTTACACAAAAAGTGTGTTGTATTTACAAAAAAAATTGAATAACATTCATCGAAGTTAGATCACGATGACTGCAAATAACACGTAGAATTTTGTTTGGAGTGCAACTCTCTTATACACCTCAATAATGAAACATAGTTCTCTTCCTTTTCTACACTCATAAAAGCGAAGGATACGAAAAAGTTCTTAAAGTGAACTTAATAACCTCAAGAGAAGATATATTATACTTGGAAAAACAAGAAAAATATATAATCATTAGTGATATTAATATAAAGTGAACATTATTATACAACAATAAGACACTTAAATGTTTATTTTATATGTGTTATCAAATTTAAATATCCAAGGAAATGCATGAAATAGGTGCACGGAATGAGGATGTGAAAATACAATATTACTAATAGTATTAATATCAGTGATTTTATGATGCCACATATGATAATGGTTAATGTTTAGATCGTATAGTAGTTATTGTAAAATACTTCAAGAATCACAATTTTTCTTCTTGATTTTTATCCATGCATTGTAAGTATACATTGTCGTATTCACATTTTCTTCATCCACCAGCTTTAAATACATTAAAATATACTTCGGTTTGCAATGATGGTGTATGACAACTTTTATTACACTATACTTAGAACTACTCAATCTCCTTACAAAAGCATGTTCTTTGATATATGATCCTAAATAGTGGTTATGTGTCCAATTTACTACATGCAACTTCCAATAACTATATACTCCACCCTCTCCTCTTAATAAGAAGTAGCAACACACCTTCTTAGTGTCCATCCACATAGTACTTTTAATATCAATATTTTGATTTTGTCTATACTTGCTACTCCTTTTACACCAAAGTCATACATTGCTTATCATGCTTTTGCTCTTCGAACGATTAATAATCATGACAATGTTATATTTCCTCTCAATTAGTCTTAGATAATCAATAAGTTTATTATGACTTCTAAACATATCATTCATCATAAATACAAGGGAATAGTCTAGCCTATCACCCTTAGAATCAATAAATTTATCTTTAGTTCTTCTACCAATAGTTAACAAATATATCGGTGTATTGAAATCACTGTCACACTTCTTAGTCATCGTATGATTAGTACATTGATCAGTCTTCTTCTCTCAATCACTTCCATTATAACTGTTTTCATTGGAGTTGTTTTGCCATTTTATGATAAAGACATGAATATTAAAAAAATGAGGGAGAACCCTATTTGGTTAAAGGAGATGCAGGACATGCACATCTCCATCCTTAAGAGAGACAAGCCTCTACTATGTCTTCCTTAAGGAGGGAGATACGACAACTACATCTCTCTTAAAGAAAAAGACACAATTATTACTTCTGTTTTAGTTTTGCTCAAAACTAGAAATCATTTTTAAATATTTGAAAAATTGAATGATTTCAAGTAAAGCAACAAATATACAATTATCTACTTGAAAACCAACTTTCAAATTCAATAAAAATCTTAAAATTAGTCGGATTAATTATCTCTTCGATTTTTTTAGTTTTTCTTATTTCTTGATTTGTTTGATTCAAACTAGGTTCGTAAGTAACTAATTGGTGATAGTTGGTTGCAAATAAGCATATATCATTTCTCAATTAATGAAAATTGACTGAAATCGGCCACCATAGAAAGAAGAGAATATGGTTGAAATTTGCTCCGAAAAAGAGAGAGAAAATGTGAGAAAATTTTGAGTATTTACAAAAATTAAGGAATTAAGGTGTTTGTATAATAAAAGGGGTGTGCATTTATATTAATGCCCTTATAAAAGGGTATAATATACTTAGCTTTATACTTTCTTATTGTTCACCGTTGGATCAGTCTGTGTCGATCATGGTCTGCCCGTGACAGGCAGGACAGGAGCGTGGAACCAGACCCCTTCTGGACTGGGTTGGATCTCGAATCCATACCCAATTCCATGGGTTTTAAGGGGACCAGCAAAGAGGCGCCCAAAACCCGTATTTTAAATTGAGACGGGTTGATTGCTTCCTGCCGAAAGTCCAGAAATCCATCGCCGTTCTTTTCTCCTCTTTCTGGGGCCGGGCAATTATATTGAGAGGATAATCGGGTCTCTGCACTCCTCACCGCACCACTCGCATTCTTGCCCTAACTCCGATCTTCCTCCGGCACCGGCCGGCCGCCTCTCTTCCGGTGACTCTGGTACTCTTTCACTCTCACTCTCCCTCCGCTTTCTCTCTCTCTCTCACTCTCCCTCCGCTTTCTCTCTCTCTCTCACTCTCCCTCCGCTTTCTCTCTCTCTCTCTCTTTAGTACTCCCACGGAAGCGCAGTGTGTTGCTCGTTTTCGCTCTGTCTCTCTTGTGGGGAGCCGGGATCTTTCCCCAGCGATCTTTACTCAAGCGAATCTGGCCCTCTTATATTGAATTCGTTTTCTTAGTCTTCTCTTCCATTCTTGGCTAGTCAAGAAGCGATCAACACATAATGTATCTTGATAAAAGAAGTTTTATTTGGGTTCCTAAGTAAGACGAACATAATGCGTTTTGCATAAAAATGAAAGATCTTTGTTTTGCGTTTTGTGGATAGTAGCAACAAAGAAAGGTTTTCCCCTGGTATTTTGATGCTTTTGACGGCCGCTATAGGTCACAACAACCAATTGTTGCAGACGGCTTTGGAAATTAACTAGTTGATGCTAAGTAGTCATTCTTTACAATGCCATTAGCTCATTCTATGTAAATCCGAGTTACAAGACCTTTGGATTCAAGTTTGGTTTTCCTTTTTTAATCAAATAAGATCAAAAGGTTTTCTACTTTTCTTACCTCTCCATCAGGACCAACATGATCAACAGACAGATAGATACATAGATAGATCTATAGAGAGATACATAGATAAATACCAACTGAGACCAAGTGGTTTCCACATTACTTGTGTACCTGAGAGCAGTATTTTGGAGCTCTATAATGTTTTGCATCCATTTGTGAAGTGCAGCTCTTGATCTTTTGATCCACTCTTGTCAGGCCCGACTATAAGAATCACTCTAAATATATTTTTTCTCAAATAGTACTTACCAATGCTTTGTGTGATTGTTTACTTGTTTTTGCTTATAAACAAATTTGGCATATACGAAGTCCAATAAAAGGTTAATGTCTACTAAACTATTAAGTTTTAGAAGTATATATGCTTTGCTTTTTCACATATCTAAAGAACACATAAAAATGTGAAAATCATGTAATCTACAGCACGTATTCTATAGAATAAATACACCTAAGAAAATCTCTACTTACTATATAAATATAAACGAATGATGTTTTTCAGGGGACCTGGTAAAGGATCTTAGCTTTGGGGTTCAGCACTTACAGACTTCCCATGTGTGTGAGTGCGCATGTTGAAGTGTGCTTCTGTGAGTGTGAGTATACACTCATGCATACTCATTCATGTGTATGTTCCTGTGCATAGTTGCATGTATATGCGTGTATCTCATTCTAATGTAAATCCATGTTGAAGATTTTTAAGATTCACATTGGTCTTCCTTTCTTCACCAGATCAAGTCAAAGAGTTTCTTTACTTGCTTTGCATTCACCTCAACATGACCTAACTTATAGATACCATTCATGTTACTCACGTGCACATACCAATGTGATAAAAATAGTACCACATTGTGTGATACAATATGCATACCATGTGTATCGGTAACTGAACCAGATACGATTCAATTACCTCTATTGCAGAAAACAATTTATCTCACCGTATTGAAACGAATCATATGATGTGGTATGATACTGGCATCATATTGTTTGATACATCCATGTATCACACGATACAGTGTCAGTTTTCAAAAACTGTGATTTTTTTATAATCAAGGCTTGGGCTGGGTTTAAACCCCTTCTAGGCCAGCTTCTTGAGTCTCCTTAGTCTCTCCAGAACCAGCCTTTTCTCTCTCAAAACCTTAAATATGTCCTACATCCACCAATGACCATCAATTCTTGTATCCTGATAACTATGTCTTACCCATGTTGATTGTTGTAAAAGAATAAATAAGCGTGCCACTTCAACTGGTTCAAGGTGAAAATTCTAGTGATATGCATCCCATGAATGCAATACAAGTTAAGTAAAATATTTTCTGGTTGTGCAGTAGGTTTTGTCCTTCATGTGAAAATTCATGGTGTATCTGTGCTCCAGTATATTAGAAACATGTCTTCTCACATTAACTGTATAGCATGTCTACTTACTGTGCAGGCAATGTACCTTATGGTTTGAGCTGCACTCAAGCAGAAGTATGCATCAATGGTATTATCATATATGAAGAAAGTATGAGCACTAACCCTTTGGGATGCAAATTTTCTATTAAGTTTTTAAGCTTGCATGAGGAGACTTTCTTGATAAACTTAAGTGTTTGGAGAATGATATGTATCTTAGATTCTTAGTCACTAATTCATTTGCACTATAAGGTCCTTTTTTCCCCCTATGCGATTATTGCATGATTGTTTTCATTTTTTGTAGAGGTCTTATTAGTTTAATATGACTATGCAGGCAAAGAGGCATCCTAAAGAATGGATAAAGTCCAAGGAAGATTATGTGGTAAACTGTTCGTAAACCCACATCTTATGATTCATAAAACTCTACGTGTATGTAACATGCATACGAAAATAACAACTAAGCCTTTTCCAATACTAGATGGGGAATCTTTGTTTCCATAGAACTCCATCACATGTCATGCTAACAGTTAATTCAACTGATCATTCTTTATTGTTTCCTTCAAAGACTTTTGTGGTCTTTCTCTTCTCCATCTAGTTTCTCGTACCTTCCTGTTGGAGCTTCCTTTTGTTGTCTTTCTACATTGACAAACCATTTTAAACGACTTTCTCTCGTTTTATCATCTATTGGTGCCACTCTCAACTTATTTTTAATAACCTCATTATGCATACGATATTTTCTTGTGTAGCCACACATCCATCTTTCTGCTATCGACATCTTTTATACATGTTGATGATTAACTGCCCAACACTCAAAACCGTAAAACAAATCAGGTCTAATTGCTATTCTATAATATTTACCTTTCAACTTTAATGGTATCTTCTTGTCACATGGAATACTTGATCCACCTCCATTTTAACCAAAAGGGTTTAGTTGCTGCTCTATCATGTATGTAACATGCATGACTATGATTATCTGTTCCACTCTTGTTTGGCTGGTTTCCTCCATCTTCCAGTGTTTACTCATTAACTCTCTCCCTTCAAATTCAAAATTTATTTCTCATGGTTCAAGAGAGTTGCAGGCCTTTTGCCATGACTTGATAATTTTCACTGTTGTGAGTTATTTGTTTTTGGCATTCTAAAAAATATTCATACACATAATGGCTTGTTGTTTTGCTAGTTGATGTGTTTCACCAATATTAATAATAGCATGAAGAAGTAGTAGTAGTCACTAGTGAGTGTTATCTGTATCGATATGCAACACGTATTGTCAAGGTTCACCAATATGATCGTATTGTAACTGAAAAAAAGAACCACTACAATATGTTGGCAACACGTCTCTCATATCTTACAATATGATATCATTCACCATTGTATCTTAGGATATGTATGACGTTGTAGCTTACCATAGGGAGACTGTTTCTAATACAAGATGGGTCGCATCGAAGATCCTGTTGATATGATAGTATCGATGTGCATCATGTGATTCACATGATACATTATAGCATTGGTTGTAGTGATTGCTGTAATGTTTGTACACAATTTAACCCAAAAGTTTTGGTAATGCTGTTATGATGGATTCCAAGGTAATCTCTTTTTTGTTGGTCAATGAATTTGAGGAATGTCTGCTCTGCATATTTCTGTTTAGTAGTAGCACTAGTAATTGCTGTAATGTTTGTACACAATTTAACCCAAAAGTCCAGGTAATACGTTACAGATAACAGGACTCAAGATAGTCTCTTTTCTTGTGGATGAATGAGGGATTTTCTTTACATTGTTTAACCCCAGCTTTATGACTTACATTTGATTTTGCTTTGCAAGGAAGAAATCTGAGAAAAATATTGGGTACGTTTTCAATAGTCTGTTGCACATACCTGAATTTCCGGTTGATTTTCAACTCCCACGCAAGCTGAGGAAGCAGAAGCCCATGCAGTATACTTTCATAAAGCGTAGTATCCTTTTCTTCATTGAATGTCTATGGGCTGCATGATGCTTTGTTGTATGTTGTCTGAATGAGATGGAAGGTAATATCACCAAGGGACGGTCTGTATTCTTTAGAATTAATACGTTTCCCCCTTTAATTTTGGATGGAGGTACTTTACGAAAAGCCCATTCATATCTCTAGCTGTTCCTTTTTCTCTTCCAATCTGCATGATATGCACTTGGTTAGCTAAAATTGGCTTCTTTGTTTCTTTTCCTAACAACGGTACACGGTTAATCATTAATTTGCATGGTTATTAGTTTAACATGGTGTCTCTTTTCTTGTGTGAATTTGTCTTGCTTAGCTAAAAAGGCTACCTGTTCCATTTCTTGTAGGGTTCCACATATTTTTTAAACCAGTATTCAATTAAGTTTAAGTTCTTGCTAGATAAATTTCCAAAAGGCAAAAAGTTATACCAAAACCAAAATGGAACCAAAAACAAGACCTATCCTTTTCCCATGCTAAGCAGTTAGGATCAATCTTGTGTCATGTTGGCATTTAACTCCAAAAAAGCAAAATCATATTTTAGTGTTTCCTTCCAAAACTTCAGAGGAAACACAAAAACTTATGATTATTATTTTTTCTCAGATCTAAGTAAAGATTAATATTTTTATTTGCAGTTAGGACTTTTCTTTCTTACCATCTTTGCTCCCTCCTCCCTTGTGTGTGTGCCTCCATGCATTTTTATCTTTTTCTCTATTCCCTCTGGATGTGTGCACGACCAAAAGATAGTCAACCTTGATTGTTGGAGGGTGTTTTCAGAGAAAAAATTTCTTGAATCAGCTACTTTACCCTTACTTGTTCCCATATATCAAGGAGAAATGCCTATACGTCTTGTTCTCCACATCTTTCACTTAAAGTGGTCTGTCTTGATTGGAGCTTTCAAAGTTTGACAATGTAATTAGAAGACAAAATAAGGAAAATACAGTAACCCTGCAAGATGACATTGTATTAGTGGAGGAGTCTAAGGAAAAAGTTAATAGAAAATTGGAACTATGGAGAGAAACATTAGAAAACAAAGGCCTCCGACTTAGTAGAACAAAGACAGAATATATGGAATGTAAGTTTGATCATTTGGCTACTTCAGAGGACATAGAAATTAAAATTGGCACACATTGCATTCCCCAAAAGGAAAGTTTTAAATACCTAGGGTCAATTTTTCAAAGTGATGGAAGAATTGATGGAGATGTTACATATAGAATTAATGCTGGTTGGTTAAAATGGAGAGGAGCATCAGGTATTCTTTGTGACAAGAAGATACCATTAAAATTAAAAGGTAAATATTATAGAGCAGCAGTTAGGCCTGCCATGTTTTATGGTTCTGAGTGTTGGGCAGTTAATCATCAACATGTACAAAAGATGTCTGTGACAGAAATGAAGATGTTGAGATGGATGAGTGGTCATACAAGAAAAGACCGTATACATAATGAGGTTATTAGAAACAAATTAGGAGTGGCACCAATAGAGGATAAAATGAGAGAACATCGTTTAAGATGGTTTGGACATATAGAAAGAAGATCAAAAGAAGAACCTGTAAGAAGGTTAGAAAACCTAAATTTGGAAAGTATTAAAAGAGGTAGAGGACGACCACAAAAGTGTTGGAAAGAAACAATAAAGAATGATCTAGCTTATTGGGAGTTAACTGCTAACATGGCACACGATAGAGATCTGTGGAAACAAAGAATCCATGTAGCCGACCCCGTCTAGTATGGGAAAAGGCTTAGTTGTTGTTGTTGTTGTACAGTAACCCTGCAAGAGAGGATAAAGTTGAAGTATGCATGCAGGGTTACACTTATGTATGGCTGCATGCATATGGATGCTTGGGGATGTGTAGGAGTCTGCATCAGCATGTTTGTATGTGTACGCATGAGTTGCAGACTCTCGTTTATGAGGCATATGTTAATATCAATCTTCACTACCAACTTCTCCGCACCTGGAAGAGTTCATGTCATCCGAGGCTTTATATCAAATCTGAGACACCAAAGTGCATGGGCTTCATGATTCAAATTCTTTGTGCATGTCATGATTATTTGATTCCATTGCTCATGTTAGTGTCTAAATAGCACATTTATTTATTACCTGCCATTTCAATTGGTAAAATAGGAAGCGCAGGGACAACAATATTTTCTAACTTAAGAATGCATTCATTCTGTCAATGTAATTTTTTTCATTCCTTTCGATAAGCATGTTTGAAGTGAAACTGGCATTGAAGTATGTTGTTGAGGAAACCTATCTGGATTTGGCACTAGAAGGCTTTTCTGAATGAGAACAATTTTGAGAATGAGACAACCTATCTACCTTCCTTATAGTGGCAGTTGATGTTATTTTCCTAAAAGTGGAGGTTCTAGTGATCTTCACTGCTGTTTTGTTATTTTATTTACTTACAATTGATACTACACGAGTTATGGTTGTTCTCACTATATTATCTTGCCAATCCCACCTAGTGTAGGAAAAGGTCTGGTTTTGGCTTTTGTTTTGGTCCTATCCATCTTGTCTCCTCGGATAATTGTGTTCATACAATTATTCTACTTGCATTATTGTGACAAAAGTTCTTTTGCAAATGCTACTGATAATGCTGGAAATAGATATCCCTTTTCTGAGTGGATGCCTATTTAATTTAACTAATTTGATTTATCATCGAAGAGCATGCATAAGATGTTTGAACTTGACTTCTTGAAGATGTCTATCTAGCAAAGAAAATGAAGAGACGTAATGAAGATGATGGGATATTCTGCTCCTGCAGTCCTGCTCCTGGATCATCAACTGTCTGTCAAAAAGATTGTCACTGTGGGTAAGCAGCTTCCTCGTAGTATATGCGGTTATTATTGGTTTGTAACCTTGCAATTTTTTGGCTTGTTACTTTGCTAAGATCTTGTAAGCCACTATTGTATTACCGGATGTTTTTGTGCATGCAGGATGCTACTATCTTGTTGCTCATCAAGCTGCCGCTGTGGAGATTTTTGTTCTAACAAGCCTTTCCAGAATCGTGTCAGCAAGAAGATGAAAGTGGTGAAGGTGGTTATTGAATTTCATACTTCAATTTACCTGCATCTGCCGATTGTTTTCTGTATCTGTATGATATATTTTCAAATTTTGCAGGTTAGACTTATTTAGTTTGTCATATACACAAAATCACAATTCACATCCACATTCCTTATCAAAACCAATTGTTTACGTAGGTTTACAGCATAAAGGAAGTATTGTTCTTCCACAATATGCAAGTCAGTGTTTATACCTGGAACATATGGGATCTTCTAAGTAGTTTACGAACATTTCAGTCTTTTCTTTAGTAAATTTGTTTCAGGTGTTTTTTTCTTAGATGAACTATTGAGCGAGTGGACCAAGTCCCCAAGTATTTTGTGGCACATAAGGATTATTTTGTCCTTGGGAACTGTTTGCTATCCTTAAGTTTTTGATACTTTTGTTGAATCCATCTACTCTGTACTGCTATTGAATATGATGCTTTTCCATGATGGTCATTTTGATGTTGCATGGTAAACCTTGAGGCTTTTGGTTGGTATATGAAATGAAGCCTTTTGATTGTTATTTTTGGTTTGCATTTATCAAGTACCACAATTTCTGTCTCTAACCAGATTGGTGTGAACATCTGTTTATTCTTAGACAGAGAAATGTGGATTAGGATTGATAACGGAGGAAGATATACACCAAGGGGAGTTTGTGATAGAATACGTTGGTGAAGGTTGACATCTGGAACTTTATGGTTGTTTCTTCTTGTGCGTCAGTCATGACACACTCATCTTCTTTATGCAGTTATTGATGATAAAACATGTGAGGAGAGGCTTTGGGAAATGAAACGTCGTGGTGAAAAAAACTTTTACCTGTGTGAAATTAACAGGGATATGGTTATTGACGCAACATACAGGGCAAATAAGTCTCGCTATATGAACCATAGCTGTCAACCCAACACAGAAATGCAGAAATGGTTCTCCACTGTTGCTTTCAAGTGAAATTGTTCTCCATAAACTCTGATTATGTTTTTTGATAATCACCTTCTTATTTCAGGAGAGTTGATGGTGAGACAAGAATCAGCATTTTTGCTATACGCGACATAAAAAAGGGCGAGGCTTTGACCTATGATTACCAGTATGTAAGCTTTGTCTCTTTCTCTGTCCTGGTGTGTATTTGTTTGCCTTTTCTTCTTATTACGTTTCACATCCATATGACATGTTAGTATGCTTGCTTGGTGACTTTTATGATTGCTTTTATTTGCCTTCTATTTCTTCAAGATTGAATATTTTTATGTTTTCACTTACTGTGGAAACAAAGAATCCATGTAGCCGACCCCGTCTAGTATGGGAAAAGGCTTAGTTGTTGTTGTTGTTATACTTACTGTGGAACGGGCTTTGTTTTGTTTTTTCTTATGTCTGTTTAACCTTTTCGTTTGTAGGTTTATTCAATTCGGGAAGGATCAAGAATGCTACTGTGGTGCTGAAGTTTGCAGGGGGAAGTTGGGTTCAAAACCAACTAGGCAGAAGCTATCTTCAGAGGGTGATATGGATGTTATTGGTCGTGAGGTGGCTGCTATTTCACCTATACTCAAAGCAATACTTCATGAAAAAGGAATTTATGTAAGTTGGCCCAAGAGGTTCTGGCTTTTGTTTCATCTGAATGTATACTTCAGTGTTGCTAAAGTTGGTTGGGTTGTGACTGATTATTGGTTTGCATGTTTCCTCTTTGTTGTCTGCTTTACCTACATCCAAATATTCTCTCTGTATATTTTGAGTAAAGCAAATTATTTCTACAACTCAGGTGAGTTGTATGGAACATCTTGTCCTTTTTCTTTCTAGTACCTAAAGCAGTTGTGGGTGCACATCCTGTTAACGTTTGATGCTAGGTATGCTGTAAGCGAGTAATATTACAAAAGGAAAACTTGTGATAAGTGCTAACCGTGTGCTGTGTGAGCTGGATGTAAACCCCAATGACATGCTCTGTCACTTCCATCATTTGAGTTCCTATAGTTATAGTGGACAGTGTTTTTCTATTTGATGTTCTATGAGCTTAGGATGCATGACAACTCTTAGCCTCCGTGATGCCTAGAAACTTTTGAGGAAGAGCAAAATATACTCCATCCTGCATGGCCTCACGGATGAAGTACATAACAACAACAACAACAACAACAACAACTAAGCCTTTTCCCATACTAGACGGGGTTGGCTACATGGATTCTTTGTTTCCACAGATCCCTATCGTGTGCCATGTTAGCACTTAACTCCCAATAAGCTAGATCATTCTTTATTGTTTCTTTCCAACACTTTTGTGGTCGTCCTCTACCTCTTTTAATACTTTCCAAATTTAGTTTTTCTAACCTTCTTAAAGGTTCTTCTTTTGATCTTCTTTCTATATGTCCAAACCATCTTAAACGATGTTCTCTCATTTTATCCTCTATTGGTGCCACTCCTAATTTGTTTCTAATAACCTCATTATGTATACGGTCTTTTCTTGTATGACCACTCATCCATCTCAACATCTTCATTTCTATCACAGACATCTTTTGTACATGTTGATGATTAACTGCCCAACACTCATAACCATAAAACATGGCAGGCCTAATTGCTGCTCTATAATATTTACCTTTTAACTTTAATGGTATCTTCTTATCACAAAGAATACCAAATGCTCCTCTCCATTTTAACCAACCAGCATTAATTCTATGTGTAACATCTCCATCAATTCTTCATCACTCTGAAAAATTGACCCTAGGTATTTAAAACTTTCCTTTTGGGGAATGCAATGTGTGTCAATTTTAATTTCCATGTCCTCTGAAGTAACCAAATGATCAAACTTACATTCCATATATTCTGTCTTTGTTCTACTAAGTCGGAGGCCTTTGCTTTCTAATGTTTCTCTCCATAGTTCCAATTTTCTATTAACTTTTTCCTTAGACTCCTCCACTAATACAATGTCATCTGCAAATAACATACACCAAGGTACTTCGTCTTGAATATGTTTTGTTAACTGATCCATCACCATTATAAATAAGTATGGACTTAAAGTTGATCCTTGATGTAACCCAATATTAACTTCAAAGAAGTTTGTCGTTGCTTCATGAGTCCTCACACATGTTTTTGCACCATCATACATGTCTCTTATAAGGTTAATATATGTCAATGGGATACCTCTTTTTTCCAAAGTTCTCGAAAGAACCTCCCTCGGTACCCTATCATAAGCTTTTTCTAGATCAATAAATATCATGTGAAGGTCTTTCTTTTTTGCTCTAAAATGTTCCATAAGACGTCTCAAAAGGTGAATCGCTTCAATAGTAGATCTGCATGGCATGAATCCAAATTGTTTATCTGTTATACTTGATACTTCTCTTAACCTACATTCGATAATTCTTTCCCATAATTTCATAGTATGACTCATTAACTTGATACCTCGATAATTCGCACAATTTTGAATGTCTCTCTTGTTCTTATATATGGGTATAAGTGTACTTGCTCTCCATTCCTCGGGCATCTTTTGGTTTTTCCATATTTCATTAAATAGTCTAGTGAGTCATTTGATTCCAATTTCTCCTAGTATTTTCCAAACTTCTATAGGAATATTATCGGGTCCTACCAATTTACCACCCTTCATATGTTTAAGAGCCTCTTTGACTTCATTCTTTTGAATACGTCGGTAGAAATTGTAGTTTATATACTTTTCTGACTTAGCTAAATCTCCTAAACTAATACTAACATCTTTATTTTCATTAAAAAGTTTATAAAAATAGTTTTTCCATCTATTTCTTATATCATCATTTGCCACTAGAATTTTTTTATCCTCGTCTTTTATGCATCTAACATAATTAAGATCTTTAGTTTTCTTATCTCTAGCCCTAGATATCCTAAAAATATCTCTTTCACCCTCTTTTGAGTTGAGTTTTTTATATAAGTCCTCCCAAATCTTAGCTTTTGCTTCACTAACGGCCTTTTTCACTTCTTTCTTTGCTTTCTTATAAGCTTCTAAAGTTTCACTAGTTTTCTTGGCATAATGTAATTTGTAACATGCCCTCTTTGCCTTGATTTTATTTTGTACTAATAATATTGCTATGGAGCCTAGTGGGCTATATTTTGGATTACTTTGGTTGAAGAAAAATGGGAACTTGGAGGAAGGAGAATACTGGTGTTAAAGATGAAAGGAAAACTACATAGTGCATATTTAGCATGACAGCAAATGAGGAAAGTATATATTTTTAAGATTCAAGAATGCATTAAAGAATGTTGGTGGAAAAATGAGTAGAAGAAAGTCTCGATATGCATAATCCATGTTTGAGAAATGACAGTTTGTGAGGAAATATGCCACATCAATATGTGTGACCTTAAATGCAGCATCGGCAAATATTATTAAATGCAAGATAAAGCACTCAGCCAGGCCGATACTCTTGTGGTTACTCTTGGTGCATTCCTCACTCCCTTAGCATGTATGTTAATGTGATTGGTGTTTTCAAGAAATGCATGTTTTATTTTTAGTTGTTCAGATTGACCTATATTTGTGAAAAGTGTTGGGTATCTGTTAATATTTGTATACTGCTTAGTATCCACAGTCCAATTTGTAGAATTGAGAAGAGAATGGATGATGGGAAGCACAGAAGCACATCTAAGAAGAGTTAGCAGGCACCACTATCATTTAGATGGCCGAATTTCATGTATTTGTAATTGATATGGTTACTGGTGCCATAAAATTCTTTCATAAAACTGGAAGCTGACATCTACCCTATAACGTTTCTCCCTTTATAATGTACTTGTAGGTGGTTTCTCCTGTTGTTTATAAGGTTGTAAGCTTGTATGTCCGATCATTATGATGTCACTTGTATATACATGGTCTTCAACATCAAAGGTTATAATACAAAAATGGTGGCTTTGAGGAAGATGTCTGTAGTTACAGTGATGCTGGCTGGCTGGAGTTATCTGGATCTTCTGAAGCTCTATGCAATGGATGAATGGCTTAATCATAAAAGGGAAATTTGCAAGTTTGATAAAGAACCAGCACCCTTGGACGCTGAGAGTTGAGCACCAAGAAGTTAAGGTGATGATTGGATGCCAACATAAAACAAGCTTATATTATGATGGAGAAGGGTCTATTGGAAATAAATTTCCTATTAGTTACTAAAACAAAATAAAGGGTGCAGCTTTGAGACAAGCTATGCTGATAGGTCATGATGATGGTGTGCATGCATGCTGCCTTGTGTACGGGCGTCTTGTGTGTGCATGCATGCTGCCTTGTGTACGTTCGTCTTGTGTGTGCATGCATACATTCTTCTATGAATATGCATAGTGTTAGATACTTGCTTGTGTTTGTTTTGAGCGTTTTCTTTGGATTACCTTCATGACTTGCTAACTTGACAATATTGAACTGACTCAATTTTTCCCCATTGCAAAGGATATCCCTGTTGGAGAAATAGCCAATGGTAAGTTCATAGTTGTCTGATTATTGCTCAAGATATTGAATTTTTGGGTTCTTGTGCCTGTTCCTTAGAAATCTGGTTTAAAAATCATGCCTTTTGTTTGGCGATTCAGGAAGTTTTATCAACGGTAGCTACTACAGAAAAACAGAAGCTCATTGTGTGGAGCTACGTGTAAAAGTATGGTGGCCTGAGGACAAGAGGTATGGTTTGTAGTTCCATAGCTTGGTCAGGCTCCTGCTCTTTTCTTCTATTTGATCTTGATCCAGATAAAACAAATAGATGTTCATACTTAACACTCAAATAGAGTATCTCCCACTTTATGAATACAATAAAAATCATATCCACACACTTCATAACTTCATATATTATCATTCAAACAAATAAAAACAAATAACACAAGAAAAGAAAAGAATTCTTTCGAAAAACTCAAAATGTATACCACACCTTAGGAGCCACTAGAGAGCATCTTGGGAGCTTTCATACAGGCTGTATTTATCGTACGATACATGCTGTATCGCACGATACAACCCAATAAGTTACGGGCTGTGATACATAATGTTATATCGTATTGTGGAGCTCCACGATGCGATACGGATAATATTGATTCAAAGAAGTTTGGACTCTCTCATGCATCTGTTTAATGGTGCAATGTTGATAACATTTATGAGCTGCTTGTTTGACATTTTCATTAACCATTAGCAGGACATGGCAACTTAAAAGAAAATTGGATGTAGGGACATGGCAGACTCTCTTTCTCTCTCTCTATATATATATATACACACACACACACACACACACACACACACACACACATATATATATATATATATATAACATTATCTATGAAATACTGTATGTATAATAACGTTTAAATCTATGTATATAATCATTTATGTTATACAGCTAAATTTTTAAATACTGCTCTATTAAAAATGTAAACTCACAGCTTTCTAAAAATTTAGGATTTACCACCTAAATCCCTCTCTCTCCAAATATCACATGACTCGCTCCTTTTCCATTAGTACGTCCATCCTGTCCCTGCCTTTCTCTCTCTCAAACATCCATGTGCACCCTATACCAATCCACGTACTCTGGCTGCGCCCACTTTAGTTCTCTCTGACACCAGGGCCCTGCCCACCTTCTTCCTCTCTTCCTCTGAGACTAATGCCCCCCATCCACCTTATTCCCGCACCCCCACCTTCTTCTTGTGGCCTCAACCTCTTCACTTTCCCCTCCTTACTCTTTCTCCCTCCATCTTGCTTTCCTATGCTTGTATGGTTTGTTACTCATCAAGGAAATCAGGAAGAGCGTCGATAGGTGATGAACATCTGTGATGAGGTGAGCCAAGTCTCATATTTTTCTTGATTTTTGGACCAAAACAGACTCAAAGATGTTGACCGAGTCTATTTTTGGTCTAAAATAGCCTCCAACATGTTGTGTTGGGTGCTTTTCACCAATATATTTCAATTGCACCATTGTCGTGTTGGGGGCAACCCTTTTCCCCGTAGAGGTGTCTGTGTGACATGGCCATTGAGATGAGAAGTGCTTGGTACAGTTAGGAAATTAGGAATCTGTTAAATGCATTTTTTCCAGTAACTGATTAATTTGTAAATTTGTTGAAAGCATTTCATATTTGATCTAATTAAATGAAATACTGAGAATCAATTTTTTTCATGCTGTGCACTTGAATTGAAGGATATGGGATTCCAACAAACTGAACATCACTTGTGAATATGAAACCTTGAAATAAGTGCTTTCAAATTTTCAATCTCGCAATTCATTTCAGCAATCTTTCAGCATGTATCTGATGGGATTCATTGTATGCTTTCATGTCACAATATTCTCAATCCATTAAATCTTATGATTAATAAATAAATGGTTATTCAGCTGAAATTATTACGAGACATGTTTCTGTAAGTGCAGGTCACTGTGTGACTAGTCTTTTCTGTACCAACTAGGCCTTTTAGAGACTTCTCATAGGGCCTGCTAGTGCTTTTACCAGTCAGGTCCTTGGCCATTTGCCTTACAGGAGTGTGATCTCCATGCTGGCTGTAAATCTAGGTAGGAATTGTTTCTCTTTGATCGATGCATAACTTCCATCAAATCATTGATGTTGTATATACTATATTTTGGAACAGTTCTACTCAAATTGAACTCTACTCTGTTTCATTTCTGGATGCACATTCTTAATAAATTCTGTGATTTTAACATTATAGGTTCTATAAGGGGAAAATAGCATCCTACAATGAGAAGAGCAAAAAACACACGGTAAGGGATTTTGAGTTAATGTGTATCTGACCTTAGTTTTGTTGCTTGCTTCAAACAGGTTGTATGTGTTACTTGTTCGCGTCTTTGGATTAGTTTCTCAGTACCGTAAATGTTCCTGCAGATACAGTATGATGATGGGGAAGTAGAGGTTTTGGATATGAAAAAAGAACGTTGGAGCTTTGTCACAGTGTGTGATCTTCAGGTGAACACACAATTTGACAATTCTAGCAGCAGAAGAAATAATATTATAATATAGATTGTGATATTGCTATTTTTATAGTTATAGATGATAGATATTTTTTATTAATTGCTATGTTAGTTACCGTTACTGCTTTAAAACTGTCAAAAGACTTGTGATGATTCTGGGTTAAATTTTTGTAGAAGCGGTTGTGATGCTGAAAATTCATGACAGAAGAGTAGATTAGTGTCAGGTAATTTTGTGTATCCTGAGTTTATGAACTTGCTTTTTTTTTTGGTTGTACTGTCGTGCTTTCTGTCTTAAAATAGTGAACTGGTGCTCCAAGGAGAGTGCTTTTTTGCATGGCAATATTGTTGGTGGTTAGGAAGTAAAGAACTCTCAAGGGTATACTCTTATTTGTATCATGGGGTGATCTTGTTTTATGTGAAAGATGTTCATGATCAGTTGTTTATTTTTGAGTTTATTTCATTTGTTTGCCATTATTCAGGATATGTTGGTCTTTCTATTTGGGACTCTGATTGTTCCTTGTTACGAATAACAATAAAATATCACCGACTCTGATGATATTAATCAGGGTGGTGTAATTTAAATGGCGACAACGATAACAATTATTAAACATAAGATGTCTTAACTATACCTAATACAATAAGTTGTTGATCTTTTCTGTTAGCAAACTATATTCTGTAATGCATTCTTGATTTCAGAAACATGTAAAATAAAGTTCCACATCATATTGAATTCTTATGTTTTTTCTGGTGGTTGTCTCTTTATAGGGTTTTGGGATTTCATTTCTTGTTTCTGCATTATGACGTGAGACCTCTCATTCCTCTTATCTTTCCTTGTCTAGTATACATATTTTATAATGTTCAGAAAAGGAACGTCTAAATATATTTTGCTTTGCTCATGTGGTGTACTGAAGCATAAATTTGAATAACATTTAATTTAGGACGCTGGTGAATAAGGCGGATCTGGAAGAGGCTGGCTACAGGGCCCTTTAAGGTTAGACACGTTAGTGAAGCAATAGCTTTGACCTAAATGTAGGACAGAGGTGAATCAGTCTGGTCTGTTGGTATAGTGGGTTTGACTCTTTCTCATGTGTATGTGTTTATTGTACGTTCTGTGGATGCATGAAGGAGCTCCAAAACATGCACTTAATGGATGATATTAATCAAGAAACTTAATATTCAAAAATCGAATAATCCTATCAAATGATCTGTACTCTAATATAGTTACTCTGTTAGTGCACAAAATGATATGGGGATAAGTATTATTTTGTGTAATTTCCATTAGTGAATTCTGTTAATTTCTTTGTTATCAATATGTTGTGCATTTTGGCTGTCAAGTCTTATCTCTCCAGTGCATATCGCTGCTTAACCATTCTGATAACGTTGGTCTTCTATGCTAACTTGAACTTGGTTGTTCTGTGTACGTAGTTCCTGGTTTTAGGCTTTTATTAAGTGGAGAAATTCTGTGTTCTTACTGTGGTCCTGTCAACATATACGATCAACTGAGACCTCTGTCAGGTTCTCCCTTTAAACAGCAGTCAGCCTATCGTCGCTTTTTGTTGTCTTTGGTGTATCATGTCCTTTGTACAACATTATTGCTCCTTTAAGCAAGCAGTAATCAGTGATTTGCATCGTGTCCTCAAGGTATGCTCCTTTCACGACTATATGAAACGTACTAATTTCACCCTTGGCAATGCTTAGAAAGAATGAGATGGAGAAGCTTTTATGCACTTATTTGTTATTTTGCAGGTGACTGCGGTTTGTAACATAGCATTTATAAGAAATGCCGTTGTTTACATGTGACTGTGGAATCCATTTTTCAGATTGGCATGGCTAACAAGAAAGATGTTTGTTGGTTTTGGTGCTGATTCTAACTAATATAGATCGTTAATGATGTTGTACTATTATGTTCAAGTTTCTTTTGCTCTGTTTCACCATGTGCGAGCTCATCATGCTTTGCAAATGTATAACTAATGTAAGTTTGTGTCAGATGAAGGGTTCTTTTGAGGCATTCTTGACGATGTTAGGGCTTCTGAACAAGTATTTTGCTGCTAATATTCATTTTATGTCAGGATTTATGGAAAAATTCGTATTAAAACTTATCTTTGTATGTGCTGGTTTCACCAGCACCCTGATCTCCTGGTTCATGCCATCATGGTAGTTGGGTGCTTCAGGGGCGTATAAGTACATGTAGAGGGAATGAATAAGTGGTTTCAACTCTAATCATAAACTCGGATTTATCTAATACTATCGTAAAAAAGAGACATCCTATCTAGATTAGCTATATGCATTAAGTTTAATTCTTGAAACTTATATCAAATAGTCCTTTCCTTTCCTTTTTCTTTTTTTCCTGTTTATTTTGCTTAGAATGAGCAGCTGGTGTTCAGCATGTTTAGCTCAAACTCAAAGTTTGGGTTTATTCTCTAAGTCGAGGATTCTAGACCCAAAAATTCTCCATTGCATTGTTTCGTCAAGATATAAACGAAAGCCAATCATGAATTCCGTATTGTAAAAAATATGTATTTCTGTTCTACGTAAAAACACAACATTCTGATTGAATATGAGCTGCTCATGTTTCGCATCTTTATTTTTATTTTTATATATAAGCTGAATAGAATTCAAACATAACAAGATGACCTTGTACGCATTTGGACTCGTTCAAACTTGAGTTTTTGGCCATTAAACTTGTGTTTTTGGTCATCTTAACTCCAACAATATCTTGTTATTACCTAAAAGAACGTGTATTTGACCTGTAAGTGGATCTACCCATTAAGCAATTTGAAAGAATGTTTATACAAATTTAATTCAATCAAGAACTGTTAATGTTTTTATGAGCATCCAGAACTGGGCTAGACTGAACACACAACTAGCAAATAAGGTAATGAATAAAATACGAATGAGATGGGAATGATACTTTTCTAACTGAGACTTATGGCTTCGTGGGGGTGGCTGTGAAACAAGCCAAGCCGATATTGGCTCGTTAGCAGCTGTAGACCGGGATGTTTCTGCCAGAACTTGGAGCAAGAACCGTAGAACTTAGAATTGTTGGGCTTTGGCTTTCCATTGTAACATGCCGTCAATAAGTTCATGATTGTTAGTAGAAACTAAAAGCGTGTCGTCAACAAGTTCTGGCGAAAACTGGACTTGCTCAAAGTAGATCTAATTTACACCAGAAAGTTAGTCCCATTGATACGTGGGAGAGCATACACATGACTAAAGAAAGATGACGTGTAGCCATTCTCTCTCTATCTCTCTATGTATATATATATATATATATATATATATATATATATATATATATATATATATTTTTGTGAATAGGTCTACATCAGTATTAGAAATAAATGGAGATATCTTTTCCTTGTTATCCCACCAAGAAGATGAATGATCAAAGTAAAGGCCAAAAAACGAATAAGTTTAATCTAGAAAAGTACGAGTATATATTTTTTGATTTTTCAGTATGGCCAGTCACGAAATTTTAGATGTTTCTATTAATTTCTTTTCTTTTGGAATGATGAAGATGGGGCCTATGCTCGTACAAGGAAGCTAAATTGCTGCTTGATCAACGACAATTAGATGCCATAAGAAACTTGGTTCTTCCTCCCATATCTGATATTAGGGGTCTAATTCAAGGCCCAGTTCTGCAAGTGCATGTGCGCATCCATTGCTTTCTCTGTTGGTGTGAGTGTCACAATTCCAACTCTCGGTTTAAATTTCTATATGTTTCTGTTATTGCTAAAAGTGACCTCAGGCCTCGGGCAGCTACGTACTCCTCGCGATTTTCGGCGTCAATAGCTTCTAAAGATAGTTCTTTGGTTTGCTTCTGCATTCCTTGAAGGGTGTGGACTCTCATTACAAAGCTTTCATGGGAATCGCCTTCATTATTAAATACTTTATAATTCATTCGTTTCCATAACAGTCAACAGCTCACCCCAGACGAAACTCTCCATTCTGCTTTGTTTCCATGCCTTGGTTTGTCTGCGAGATTTCTTTCATCTTGGTCAACAATTCCGCATTAAAGAACTATCCTCTGTTGCTTCGTGGTAGTACGTAACGCTAAACAGTAACGCCATGTGGACAATCTCTTGGTCCGTGGATGCCATCTTCTGGTTCTTTAGAGGCTCTGCACCTCTCATGAATTCTCAGATACTTCTATCTAAACTCGTCTGCGTGCAACCGGTTATCAGCTGCTTGTCATAAAAAGAAGTTGATTCTTTCTAGTGCGACTACCAGATTGATCTCCAAACTTGTCGATTCTGCATGTGTTTCATGAGCAGCGTCTATCCACCTCTAACTGTGTATTGGCCCTCGGATGTATCATAATGCCAAAGGCTTTTGTCTTCTGGTGATGGGTTGGGTCCGTTGGGAGTTGGGATGCCATTAACGTTTGACATGATCATCTTCTTCGGTAAGAGGTTGGTTATTCGATCCCATTTCCAGTCACCTTTACTGCTCACCACATCGCTCACTTTGGCTTCGGATGTATCGTGAGGTATCTCATGTAGGACTGCATCTTCTATCATTGTGTTTGAAACAATCGATTTCTTTCTCTAGAAGTACGTATGCTCTCCAATGTCCACCACCTTGACGATCATTTGTTTGACATGATGCGTCACATGTTTGGTCGAGTTCCAAAAAATACTTTGTGAAATGTTATAACAGTTGTGGTATTAAAAACTACTGCTTGAGTGGTATTAGTAGTACATGATAGTGACCCTAACTTATATAATTAGCATTTATGATGTAATATTAAAATTGCCTTTTGAATAACAATTATGCTCATTAGTAATACTTGACAATGATAACATATTATGTAATTAACGATCCTGTTATGGTATTAAAAGTTACTTTTTGAGTGGCAATTGCACTCATTAGTAGTACCACATGAGTTACACCTTCACTATATTTATATATAACAAGTGTTGTTAAAGAATATTTATCCAACTTTTCTCTTATAGTGTGCGTCCTTCCGTACTCATTTTTTAAATAAAATTTATAAGTCCATTTATAGTGCTAATTAGATTTATAACATTAACATCTTTACTTTACCGATTTGTCTAAGACTCGATTACCGAACTAACAGTCTTCTTTGTATTCCAAAGGTATTTGCTGAGTCCATTACATCCGATCATTTGATATAGATGATAACAAATGAACTAAAATGTTAGTATTTATCACACTTCGAAGAATAGTGTTATCCTAACCTTCTTTTTAGAGTATTAAATACGATCTTTTCAGTATTGACCACTAAAGAAATCGTGCTATATATAAGAGCTCGACACTAACAATCTTTAGGCTTATTTGGTGAAGATGGTTATTTTCCTTAAAGAGATGATATCCAACTTTATTAAGTTGGATAAGCTTCATGATTATAATTTCTTATGGTTACAAAAGATGATGCACTTTCTTCGTATGATTTGGAAGGTCATGTATGCTCCCATTATGCTAAGATCAAAAGGAAAGGAGAATGAGTAGAGATGTCAAAATGGGCAGGCCATAGAATTCCTACCCATATTTGAAGTAGGGCTAAATGGCTTGGCACATAAGGCTATGAGGGCCGATGCAGGCCAAACCGGGTTGGTCAACTTGATATTAGATTGGGTCTATAAGACCTAATCCAAATTTGCTTGAAATCCAAATCCTTCAACAAGCCATATACACATACACATGTAATAAAAAATTATATATTGAATATATATTACATATATATACACATATACAACAACAACAACTAAGCCTTTTCCCATACTAGATGGATTCTTTGTTTTCACATATCCCTATCGTGTGCCATGTTAGCAGTTAACTCACCATAAACTAGATCATTCTTTATTGTTTCTTTCCAACACTTTTGTGGTCGTCCTCTACCTCTTTTAATACTTTCCAAATTTAGTTTTTCATACCTTCTTACAGGTTCTTCTTTTGATCTTCTTTGTATATGTCCAAACCATCTTAAACGATATTCTCTCATTTTATCCTCTATTGGTGCCACTCCTAATTTGTTTCTAATAACCTCATTATGTATACAGTCTTTTCTTTTATGACACTCATCCATCTCAACATCTTCATTTATGTCACAAACATCTTTTGTACACGTTGATGATTAACTGCCCAACACTCAGAACCATAAAACATGGCAGGTCTAATTGCTACTCCATAATATTTACCTTTTAACTTTAATGGTATCTTCTTATCACAAAGAATATATGATGCTCTTCTCTATTTTAACCAACCAGCATTAATTCTATGCGTAACATCTCCATCAATTCTTTCATCACTATGAAAAATTGACCCTAGGTATTTAAAACTTTCCTTTTGTATGATGCAATGTGTGCTAATTTTGATTTCTATGTCCTCTGAGGTAACCAAATGATCAAACTTACATTCCATATATTATGTCTTTGTTCTACTAAGTCGGAGGCCTTTGTGTTCTAATGTTTCTCTTCATAGTTCCAATTTTCTATTAACTTTTTCTTTAGACTCCTCCACTAATACAATGTCATTTGCAAATAACAGACACCAAGGTACTTCATCTTTAATATGTTTTGTTAACTCATCAATCACCATTATAAATAAGTATGGACTTAAAGTTGATCCTTAATGTAACCCAATATTAACTTCAAAGAAGTCTGTCATTCCATCATGAGTCCTCACACATGTTTTTGCACCATCATACATGTCTCTAATAAGGTTAATGTATGTTAATGGATACCTCTTTTGACCAAAGTTCTCCAAAGAACCTCACTCGGTACCCTATCATAAGCTTTTTCTAGATCAATAAATATCATGTAAAGGTCTTTCTTTTTTGCTATAAAATGTTACATAAGACGTCTCAAAAGGTGAATCGCTTCAACAATAGATCTGCTTGGCATGAATCCAAATTGGTTCTCTGTTGTACTTGATACTTATCTTAACCTACGTTCGATAATTCTTTTCTACAATTTCATAGTATGGCTCATTAACTTGATACCTCGATAATTCGCACAATTTTGAATGTCTCCCTTGTTCTTATATATGGGTATAAGTGTACTTGCTCTCCATCCATCGGGCATCTTTTGATTTTTCCATATTTCATTAAATAGTCTTGTGGGTGAAGTGATTCATTTTTCTCCTAGTATTTTTCAAACTTCTATAGGAATATTATTTGGTCCTACCGATTTACCACCATTCGTATGTTTAAGAGCCTCTTTGACTTCGTTCTTTTGAATACGACGGTAGAAATTGTGGTTTATATACTTTTCTGATTTAGCTAACTCTCCTAAGCTAATACTAACATCTTTATTTTCATTAAAATGCTTATAAAAATAGTTTTTCTATCTATTTCTTATATCATCATTTGCCACTAGAATTTTTTCATCCTCGTCCTTGATGCATCTAACATAAGTAAGATCTTTAGTTTCCTTATCTCTAGCCCGAGCTATCCTAAAAATATCTCTTTCACCCTCCTTTTTAAGTTGAGTTTTTTGTATAAATCCTCTCAAATTTTAGCTTTTGCTTCACTGATAGCCTTTTTCACTTTCTTCTTTGCTTTCTTATAAGCCTCTAAAGTTTCACCAATTTTCTTAGCATAATGTAATTTGTAACATGCCCTCTTTTCCTTGATTTTATTTTGCACTACTTCACTCTACCACGAAGCTTCTTTTTGTGCCGGTACACCTCCCTTAGATACACCTAACACATCTTTCACCACTTTCCTAATATGTATAGCCATATTGTTCCACATATCACAAGGTGTACCAACATAATTTCAAGCATCTCCTTGAAGCATCTCCATTTTAGCAGAGGTTCCACCATTTAGTCTGAATAACTCAATGCACTCTTTTCTTCTTTGTCCATTTTTTTATTTATAAATCCATAACTAAAAGTAGATGTTGGGTGGTTAAGCTTTCTCCTGGAATTACCTTGTAATCTTTACAACACACTTTATCTTTTTTTTACAAATAAAGTAATCAATTTGTGTTTGTGATAAGCCACTCTTATAAGTAATTAAATGTTCATCTCATTTTTTGAAGATTGTATTGAATATAAAGAGATCAAATGCCATAGAAAAATTTAAAATCTCCCTACCTTCCTCATTTATATCCCCAAAACCCAAGTTTCCATGAATACTTTGATATCCTAATGCCTCTTTACCGACATGTCCATTTAAGTCTCCTCCTAAACAAATGATCTCCCTTTGTGGCATCCTTTGAATCACCTTATCTAACTCTTCACAAAAAGTTGTCTTTATACTATCTTCTAGTCCTACTTGGGGTGCGTAAGCACAAACTATATTCAAAACCTCTGCTCTTAACACTAATTTCAACGTCATGATTCGGTCACTGTATCGTTGTATGTTTACTACACTATCCTATCTTTATTTATGATAATACCAACTCCGTTTTGAGGCTTTTTTTTACCTGAGTACCATAATTTAAAACTTGTATCCTCTATCACCTTTGCTTTTTCTCCAACCCATTTTGTCTCTTGTAAATATAGAATATGAATCTTTCTCCGAATAATAGTATCTACCACCTCTATTAGCTTACCGGATAATATTTTGATATTTCAAGAACCAATACGAATCTTATTATCTAGGACAAGTTTCCTTACCCCCGCATCCGTACATATTCAAAATGCGAAGACCCTCTCTGAAAATTATTCACTATATTCGGGTGGCAATGTAGTGGGGCTAACTTCTATACTCACACCCATCCATGATGTTGGAACCCTCTCTACAATTGATTCACTATATTTAGGCGAAAATGTAGTGGCCCTTGCTTACTTATTATTGCATTAGGGCTCTACAGCACGTCGCTAGGCGGGGACACTCCAAAGCAATGCTCATAATTTTTGTAATCCATGTTATAAAAATCCGATGAAGTTTTATGCTGGTTGTTGGAAGCCTAATACAATCCTCCTCCTTTATTCAAGCTTGGGGACTGGCAATGCAATGGTGATCCCTTAAATGAGCGGAGTTATATATATACACATATATGTAATAAATATATACATGTAATGGAGAAAAATATACATATATATACATGTAATTGTATACATATATATACTATATGTATGTAATAAAAAACTATACGTTTAGGCGTATAATATGTAATTGAAAAACTATATATATGGACTGGCCCGACCCGACAAAGGTTGGGTTGGGCCAACATTTTATAGGTCTATTCAAAATGTGGTCCGGCCTTGCCCGACCCACATTTTCCTCAGCCCACCAGGGTTAGAGCTGTTCAGTCTGACTTTAATTGACATCTCTATGAATGATTTCCTCAAAGAAGTATGGAATTGACAAAGTGAGATAATAACAATTATATTTGCATAGGTCACATTTGAAGTAAGGTACATGATGGAGGATGCTATAAGTAAGAAATTTATTATTACTCGTTTCAATAACAAAATTATAAGATGATAGATCTATTATAGAACAATTGCAGGAGGTCAAAAAGATCTTAAATAATCTCAAACAACATAAGATGAGCATATATTAAATTATCATTGTATCTTTTATTATAGATAAACTTTTTTCTTAAAACTTTTAAACACAAGAAGAAAAATATTTTTGTTTAGCAATTGACTAATAATCTTAAGCTTGAGTAAGAGTACCGAAAACAAAATGATTGTAAAGACCAATTTACTCAAGAAAAAGTTTATGTTATAGAGAAAACTAATTCTATAGAGTCCTCAAAGAAATGAAATTGAGATTTCAGGAAAACTCATGTAAACAATGATAGGAACACTAAGTTTAAGAAAAAAAAGTTTGATCTAACATTATGGAAAACACGATTATTATAAGAGCGAATGTTAATACTTTAAAAAGTTGAACAAAAATAAGAGTCTTAATTCTTTTGATGATACAATCAATATCGAACGTAAATATGATAGAAGATATTGAATCTTGGTGGATACACTCTGGTGCTACTCGTTATATGTGAAAAAACGAAAGTCTCTTTAAAACTTTAGTAAAAGAAAATAGACTAATTTTGTATATGGGCAATATGTGAAAGGCAAAGAAATAGTTCAATTCAAATTTACTTCGGGAAAATTTTTATTATTAAGAATTTGTTAATTGTAAAAGATTTTGTTATGTATATTTGATGTATGAAAATCATTAAGTTTTGGAAATATTTAAGATTTTTAAAAGTTAAGTATGACTTCAACATGAAGCTTTCATTAAGTATTTAATAACTGATAGGAGAGGAGAACATTATAATCTTAGTAATTTTGAGTTTAGGAAATTTATATATCAAACTAAGGCTCCTTATTCTCCATAACAAAATTATATAATAGAAAGGAAAAATAAAATGTTAAAAGAAATGGTAAATTTCATGTTGTCATATTCTAGTTTATCGAATGGTTATTGGGGTGAAACATTATTGACCGTTTGTTTTATTTTAAATAGAGTTCTAAATAAAAGGAATGGATTATTCCATATGAACTTTGGAATAAAAAAAGTCCTAACTTACTCTTTATCAAAGTTTGGGGTTATAAGAATATTGTCAAAGTTTCAAAACCTAAAATAAAAAGTTGGGTGAAAGAGAAACTACGCATATCTTCTTGGAATATACTGAATATAGCAAAACATGTTCATTTTAATTGAAGTAAATGACTTATATCCTATTAATACAATAATAAAGTTAAGAGATACTATTTTCTAAGAAGATAGATTTACTTTAGTTCATTGAACTATAAGACATATTCGTAAAAATGAATATGATGTAAAAAATATGAGAACTAGTAAAGAAATGTAGAGAATTCAATGTCTCAACCAAGTAAAAGGTAAAGACCTTTGGATTGAATGTCTCTATATTCCTACTTGAAAAAACTTCTCGATTATGAGTCGTATGACATTTGTTTATGAAACAAAAAAGACCCTGAGACTTATGAAAAGACTATGAATCTCTTAATTTGACATTTTAGAAGGAAGCTATCAAAGATGAGATGGGATCAATAATAAGCAATAAAATTTGAAAATTAGTAGATATTTTTTACCGTTCTAGAGTAATTAATTGTAAATGGATTTAAAAAAAGTTGGTAAAACAATTAATATATTTAAAGGTAAACTTGTTGTTAGGATTTTTTCTCAAGAAGAAAGAAGATTATTTTGATATATATATACATGTATGGGTGGATAAAATAGCTAAATTTGAGTGCTTTTAACACCTGAATATATATAAACTTATCATTTGTCAAATGGATATTAAAATAATTTTTTTAAATGGTGAGTTAGATGAGGAGGTGTATATAGTTAATATGAAAGATTTGTCATACCCGAACAAAAACATTAAGCTTGATTGTTAGTGAAGTCTTTATGTGATTTAAAGCAAACCTCTAAGTAATGACATACAAAATTTGATCACGTTATTCTTGTAAATGGTTTAAAAGTAAATGAATAAGATAAATGTATTTATAACAAATTTCATCATAGAAAATGTTGTTTGATTTGTTTATCTGTTGATGATGTGTTCATTTTTTACTAATAGAGAAATGTTGAAAATATTAAAAAGTTTTTATGTAACAATTTTGACATCAAAGACATAAAAGAATCATATACTATTGCAGGTATTAGAATAACAAGAAAAAGAAATAATATACGACTTAAACAAACTCATTATATTAAAAAGGTTCTGAAGAAATATTATTATTTTGATTGTTGTTATGTTTCTTCTCCATTTGATGTACATATTAAATTGATATAAAACAAAGAATGCCTTGTGACATAGAGTATGCTAAAATCATTGGATGTTTGATTCATGTTATGACTTGTACTCGACATGATATTGTATATGTAATGAATAGAGTGAGCCGATATATAAGCAATTCAAGTAAGAACTATTGTTATAGTATACATCAAGTATTAAAATATTTGAAAGGAACAATTGACTATAGTTAAGTCTATACGAGAAAATCTTTTAGTTTTAGAAGGATATTCAGATACTAGTTGTATTGGCTATTTTTTCTATAAGTGGTTGGATCTTTACTCTTGGTTGACATGATATTTATTGGGGTTTTTGGAAACAAACATTCCTAATAGATTCTATCATGATTTCTGAGTTTGTAGCTTTAGCTTTGATAGGTAAGAAATCATTTGGTTAAGAAATATTCTTCATGTGATTTCGATACAACCAAAGTCTATAACACCCATATCGATAAAATATGATAGTCAAAGTGATCTAAGGTATAACGCATGACCGCACCCATATCGAAAGTGACAAAGAAGGCAAAGGGAAGGAAAGGATAAGATGTTTATAGAAGATGAAGAAGAATTTAATTTTGAAAAAACAGATGAAGAGAAAGGAGAAACTAGAAAAACACAGATCTTTATCTTAAAATGAGTGAACATGACCTAAACCATTAAGTGTGATTGTAATTGAATTTTGATGGATGCTATGTAATGTAACTTATTCTTTCATCTAAATCTAATGCATCAAGTTGATTGATTGTTGTTTCCTTCATTTTATTATTTTGTATTTGGTAACTGGATTCTGTTTGACTCGAATAAAGCCTGTTAAGTCAAATTAAAACAATCTTGGTAAGAGTTGGAAGGCAAACTCAAGAAATGTTGCTTGTGTACATCATGATTGTTGTCAGCAGCAATGCAAATGTTGCTTGTGCATTCAAGTTCGTGGTTTAGGTATGCTACATGCATGTGTTTTGGTTTCACACTTAGCATTTGAATTATGAAGTATGTACTTGGTTTCTTTTGCTCGGTGGAAGTTTGTTGAATATTTAGGTGCAACCGTGGTTCTTGTAGGAGACTCCTGTGATGAAGCATAGTCATATGCTAAGTAGAGATGTGAATAAGAAGGTTGCACATTCATACCTCCATTTGATCATCCAGATGTCATTGTGTGGCATGGAACAATAGGGATGGAAATCATTAGGCAGATGAAAAGCCTATTGAAGATCAAGTTAAATCTTAATTAATTAACATTACTATTTAGTTATAAATGTATACATAGAGTCATAGGTAAGTTTGAGTCATGTATATTATGATATTTTGTAATACGGGTCCTAATGAATCAGATTCTGATCCATTAGGAACCGTAATCCAGTAGTTATTTACTAGGGGTATTATAGTCTTTCAAGTTAGATAAGCCATATAAGTAGTCATTAGGGCCGCCATTAGGTTTTAACAAGAATTAGAGGGTGGCGGCAAGGATTGACCGACCAGCACCTCAATGTCTTCTTCTTGTATTCGGCTTTCATCAATAAAGAAGTTTATGTTATTGATTAATTTCAACATGGTATCAGAGCCTCTTGTAGCCGTTTAACATCAAGCATCGAAGGAAATCAACAAAAAGAAGTCGTGGGCACATTGAAGAACCCTTAGGACATCAAGTTCTTTTCTTTCTTATTTTTTCAAATTAGTATTTGAGTGATTTCATTACAAAATCATTGTTAGATTCATTACCTCTCACCGTGAACGTCTGCTTTCGTAATCTACAAGTGATGCACTACAACTGTTCGATGAAATGTAGTAGAGAAAGTGAGATAGTTGTTTCATTTAAAAAATTTGATTTTTCAGTAGTCAACCGATTGGGGCAAATTTAAAGGTATTCTTTCAATGAGATATCAATTCGAATATGGAAAGAGGAAAGATGGTAGAAAGTAATGAACTCTTGTTAGACAAAAGTGAAGGTTTTCAAATCACGAATTTGAAACTTGATGGCAAGAATTATTTACAATGGGCCAAATCTATTGAGCTAGCTATTATGTCAAGGGGGCGATGGGATTATTTGATAGGTGATTTTCCTCGACCCCTAATTTTAAGATACATCCTATTCCTGGTGGTGTAGAGAAAATGCCTTAATAAGTGCTTGGCTAATACAATATATGAGTTACTCCATCGGTAGTACTTTTATATTTTTAGACACTGTTATGGATATCTGGCTGGTAGTTAAGGAAGCTTATGCCCAAAGAAAAAATATTGCAAAGAAATATGATCTTATAGAAAAGATTTGGAAATGCAGATAAGGAGGAAGGTCAGTTAGTGATTATTATGCAGAGCTTAGAGGTCCGTGGGAAGAACTACATCTGTACTCTAAGACTAAATGTCAGATTTGCACACTAGAACAGAATGAGGAGTTTGAAGAGCGTAATGTGTTTGATCTTCCATGGGGTATATCATCAGAATATGAATCTGTAAAGAATAACAAACTCAGTAGGGAAGAACTTCAATCTTTGAGTACAATATACTCTCTCCTCCTTAGAAAAGAAGATAGGAAGCTTCTTGAAAAAGAAATCAAAATTAATTCTAAGACCTCAGCATTTGTAGGGAAGAATACTTATGTTCCTTCTTTCGCTAGAAGAAGAGAAGGTTGTGGCAGAGGCAGAGGTAGATATGAAAAGACACTTGAAGAGAAAGATAAGATTAGCTGCTCTCACTATGGGAAACTACGATACACTAAAGAAACCTGCTGGGAGTTAGTTGAAAAACCTACCTATTTTTCGAATAGAAACAACAGAGCATACTTTAGTAGTGATTAGAATGAAAAGCAGAAGACTGAGGAAAGTATACCTTCTTTAGCTGATATGAGAAAGGAAATTGATTTGTTGAAGGGACGTTTGACTGATTCGCAACAACCTTCTTCATCCTCTTACAGCGAATCACCAACATCTATTGTCTATCCTTTCTCATTCCTAACTGAGGGTAATATAAATTCTTCTTATTCATGGATATGGGTTATTGATTCAGGTGCTATAGATCACATGGTCAATAGAAGAGATTTCTTTGATAACTATGAATTGACACAAGCACAGATCAATGTTAGATTGGTAGATGGATCTCTTACGCCAATAGTAGGAAAAGGAAGTATTATCACATCTTTAGCACATTGAAAAATGTTTTACATGTTCAAACATAACAGTAAACCTATTATCTGTCTTTGCTATGACTAAGGATTTAAAATGTCGTATAATATTTGATTTCACTGGATGTGTCTTTCAGGAACTGAAGACGGAGAAGATCATTGGTCAGGGTAATGTGATGAGGGGCCTCTACTTTTATGAAGACAATAAAGGTGCTGCACTATAATCAACAATTATTACTGAGAGATAGAAGGGGCATATACCTTGTTGGCACCAATGGCTAGGCCATTTATCATTTTTCAAAATAAAGATGTTATTACCTGAATTTAGTGATTGTAATGATTTGAACTTAAATTGTGAAACTTGCTATAAGGCAAAACACCATCGTATTTCATTTTCTTTAAATGAAGAAAGATATTCCATTCCTTTTGATATTGTGCATTTTAATATTTGGGACCCTAGTTCGACAACTTCTATGCAGGGATATAAGTATTTTATATCATTTATTGATGATTGCACTAGGTTTACTATAATTTACCTTATGAAGACTAAAGACGAAGAGAAGGAAATTCTTCCTATATAATGTCAGTTTGTACAGACGCAATTTCAAAATACCATTAAGATCTTTCGCACTGATAATGGTGGAGAATTTATGTCACTATCCCTTCATTCGTATTTTCTACAGCATGACATCTTACACCAGACCTCATGTTCTCACTCTCCTCAACAGAATGGTATAACTGAAAGGACTCTCTTAATTGGATGCAATGCACCAAAATATTATTGGGGTGAAGGAGTCTTAACATCAGTTTTTCTTTTAAATCACATGCCAAGCATGGTGCTCAATGGTAATACTCCATTTCATTCCCTATGTCATTTTGAGAAACAATTCCATTTATTACCAAGAATCAATGCCAGAGATAAACTTGATGCAAGATAAATCAAGTGTATCTTCTTAGGATATTCGACTACTTAAAAAGGTTATAAGAGTTATGATCCTTCCAAAAGAGGTTTTATGTTATAATGAATGTCACATTTGATGAAGACATTACATTTTATGGAGTGCAGGAAGAACCTTTATCAAGAATACAGTCTACTCAAGTGATCCCACTTTCTCCATCTAAAATTACATCTACTCATGAAAATGCAGGTGAATGACAAGTATATAATAGAGGAAATCGAGGGATTGTCTTTCCAGATTAGACTGTCACCCGAGATCAAAATTTCCAAAGTGAATCAGATTCAATTTCTCTTCAGATAACCTCTCATAATTAGGACATCGAAATAAATGATTTACCTATTGCAATTAGAAAAGAGAAGCATGCAACTGCAAAATATGTATTGGACAAAATGGTATCATTCTCTCATTATCCTAGGAAATATCAACTATTTATGATGAATACAGAGAATACTTTTGTACCAAGGACCTATAAAGAGGATAAAGTACATCAAGAATGGAAAGCGGCAATGGAAGAAGAAATTTCAGCTTTAGTATAAAATCATACTTGAGAATTGACAAATCTACCATCAGAAAGGAAGACTGTAGGATGTAAGTGGGTATTCTCAGTCAAATATAAGACAGATGGGAATATAGAAAGATATAAGGCAAGATTAATTGCAAAAGGATATAGTCAGTCCTACGGCATAGATTACACAGAGACATTTGCTCCAATAGCCAAGATGAACACCATCAAAATCTTGTTAAGCTTGGCAGTTAATAAAAGATGATAATTATGGCAGTTGGACGTAAAGAATGCATTCCTTCAGGGTGATCTTAGGGAATACATTTATATGAACTTGCCACCAGGATATTTTAATTGGAACAAACATGGAAAAGTGTGCAAACTAAAGAAATCAATTTATGGATTGAAACAATCCCCACAGGCATGGTTTAAGAAATTTAGTGATGGAATTCGGACTCTAGGGTTTAAATAATGCATCAGCGATCATACACTATTCATTAAGCAAAGCCATAGAACAATTATGTTACTGGTGTATGTTGTTAATATCATTATTACAGGAGATGATACTTCAGATATTGGTGAGCTAAAGAAATAACTCAATATTTTATTTTACTTGAAAGATTTGGGAATATTAAATTACTTTCTCAGTATAAAGGTGATTCATAGTAACAATGCATTATTCTTGAGTCAAAGGAAATATATTCTGGACTTGTTGAAGGAAACAAAAATGGAAGACTATCGTATATACTCAATTCCTATGGAGTCTCCCAAGAAGGATGATAATAATAATGCAGAACCATATGAGGATATCGGAAGGTACTAGAAATTAGTGGGGAAGCTAATATACGTCACTATTACACGTCTTGATATCAGTTTTGCTGTTAGATATGTGAGCAGATGGATGCATAATCATTCCAAACATCATATGAGTACACTCTTTCATATTATCAGATACTTGAAGTCTACACTAACACATGATTTATTGTACACGGAGAATTCATCCTTAGATCTAAAGATATATTCAGATGTTGATTGGGCAGGTTCGAAGACAAACAGAAAATCAACCACTAGGTATGTGGTATGTTTGGGAGGAAATATTGTATCTTGGAAAAGCAAGAAACAATCAGTTGTGTCTAGATCGAGTGCAGAAGCAGAATATCGTGCAATTGTTTCGAGCATGTGTGAAGGGATATGGGTTTTATCCCTCTTAATAGAACTTGGCTTCAAAGTGGATACTCTGGTTACTTTTTACACTGATAGTAGAGCAGCTCTCAAGATTGCCTTAAATCCTTTTTTTGATGAACGAACAAAGCATATTGAGATAGATTGTCACTTCATCTCAGAAAAGATTACACAAAGCATCTTTAATATGATTCATGTATGCTCAGAAGACCAATTGGCAGATATTTTTATAAAACCTGCTTTAGTCAAAGGATTTCATAAAGCTCTCCATCAGCTGAGAATTAAAAACCTTCAAGATTCAACTTAAGGGGACGTGTTGAAGATCAAGTTAAATCTTGATTAATTAATGTTACTATTTAGTTATAAATGTACACATAGAGTCATAGGTAAGTCTGAGTCATATATATTATGGTATTTTGTAATATGGGTCCTAATGGATAAGAATTTGATCCATTAAGAACCGTAATCCAGTAGTCACTTACTAGGGGTATTATAGTCTTTCAAGTTAGATAAGCCATATAAGTAGTCAATAGGGCTGCCATTAGGTTTTAACGAGAATTAGAGGGTGGTGGCAAGGATTGACCGACCGGCACCTCAGTGTCTTCTTCTTGTATTCAGCTTTCATCAATAAAGAAGTTTATGTTGTTGATTAATTTCAACAAAGCCCACTTCATTAAATTTTTGTTCCATTAGGTGGTGGTGCACTAATAGCGAGAATTGTTGCTTATGTTAAGCAGGTCAAACCAGAGGTCACTAAATGAAAACCAAAATGATTAGACAGAGTTCTTAACTATTGTCACCTACTTGCTTCTTCATCTTGTTTGTTCAATGATGGGGTGGACATTTTCTGAAGTAAAGATAATTGGAGTTGAACTTTTTGATGCAAACGCAATGGCATTATCCTTGTATCACGACCAAAGAATCATGCTGGAGCAAGTTGGAGGATTTGCATATGGTGTGGCTGTTGTCAGTCTTGATGTCATATGTGCATCCATTAAGGTGCTACTATATATCTTGTTGATAGCTACTCTTAGCGGTTTTTGTTATAGTAACATTGAATGTTGTCTAGGAAGAATCATCATATTTACTGAAGTTTACAATTAACAGACTGTGTGGACATATAGAGAAACATGCTAAAAGATTGATGAGCAGTAGTAAACTTTTGTTACCAAAATTTGTTAAAGAATCTTACTTATGGAAGAATCTGGACACATTTGCCACTACATAGCAGTAGTATGTCTTTACAAGAGATGATCAGAATTATATGGTAACCTGGGTTATGGTTGTGCAGAGGAAAGGTAGTAGCTGCATGTGACTCTAAATGTAGAAAGTTGATAGTTCTGTGTTGAATAAAAAATCAATCTGGGAGATCCTATAATTATGAATTGGAGTTGGGAAAGATGTGCCAAATCCAATAGAAGCACTGATGCAAATTAGTAGAAGTTATTGGCATTTTTCTTAGGTGTCCTCCAACAAGCAATTTAGGTTTCGAATCTTTCGATAATATTTTCTACATGGGGATGTCATTAGTCCTCTCATCTTTTGATCCTCTTAGATTGTTCCCCTACTCCCCATATATCCCCTCTCTGCTTGAAAAAGAAGTGTAAATTGCTTGAGGATATTGCCTAAAACATAGGGGGTCTAAGATATATTTGAGGAGAAAAGGAGCATTCTAGAACCAATGGGTGCACTTGAAGGTGAGTCTGTGGTTGCCATAACCAGTGGTGCAAATATGAATTTTGATAGGCTAAGGCTAGTAACTGAGCTTGCGAACGTTGGTCGGAAGAGAGAAGCAGTCTTGACTACTTTCATAACTGAGGAGCAAGGATGCTTAAAAACATTTTATAAACTGGTGAGACCCAACAAATGATCTTACTTTTGAGATTTTTAATTGTGCTCATTATATGCATAAAACTCGTGGTTCTTGTAGGTAGGTCAAATAAACATAATTGAATTCAAGTACATACACGATAATAGCAGAGAAGAAGCCCTGGTTCTGTACCGGCAAATGATCTTCCTCCTTTACTATTTTTTTCTCTTAATTAGTGAGTGCTTTGCTCGTCCATTTCTTATCATTGGGCTAGCTTGTTGCTAGGAATCCATTCCTTCAAGAAAGCAAAATAGGCTTCTTTAGTGGTGTAAATTACATCTTAAATTAACCAACAACAATAGTCTTGACATTTAACATAATAACATTACCTTTTTGACTTCTTTTGCGATTGTGAGCTAGTGAGATCTTATCATCGTAGGTTTTCTTCAACCAATGCTCAAGAGTAAGCCTAGACATTTACGAAATTGATTTTAGAACAAAATTTCAACTGAAACAAGTCTTCCAAAATCGGGTGACCAATCCCTTGACAAAATCAGGTTCAATCCAGAAAAACAGAACCTGGTTCTGTTTTTAAGAACGAATGCTCCTAATTTTTTTGGTATTTTCGAACCTCCAAAAATCCTGAAAAATTTATTTGAGATATAGCTAGGCATGAAGTTTATTTAAATATTTTTGATTTTGCTTTTAGTTCTGTGAATGAAAAGAATTAAATCAGTGAAGTTTCTGACCTTTGAACTTGACAGATCCTGTGATAGAAATATAGAGACTTAAATAAACGCATGTACATCTATACATAGGTATTGAAATTTTATAAAACTAATCAAGTTGGAAAGCTATGAAAATCAGTTTTTTAACGAAACTATTTTCTAGGTTTTTGGATCACTATAGTTAGAGTTAAGAGAATTTTACTCAGGCTCTATTGTAAGATGTGTATTGTAGTTAGGTTCTGTTTTGAGTTTGCTCAGTTTTCCATAATTTTATTTATGACCTTCAACATGCCTAAAATTCTTGAAAATTTTATGGTGTATGGGCCAGCGTGTGAATGATATGTAGACCGATGTTTGGATTTTTTTGTTCACAGTTTGAGGCTAGAAAATTCGATGATCAGATAGATGCAAAATGTTGAAAATAGAGTTTTCTATTTTAAGAGTATAATGAATACATTCGACCAATCTCCAACATGTTAGATGCCCATCCAAAGAAATTTCATCAAGGAGGAGGTACAATAATCAAGAAAAATTAATGTATAGCTTAAGCATACATGGATGAGAGAGTATAAGATGTATAATATATATCGAGGTAGAAGAAACCATAAATCGAACAAGTGAAAGACGATGTTACCAACGAATTTTTACAATACCACCCCTCAAATATTACAATGCTTTTGGATACATTTTCTCCTTAATTACAACTTCAATTAAATGAAATTGAAGAAAAGAAGAGAAGGGAGAAATCGACCTTGATTGAAGACCTTAAGGTTTGGAAGAGTGGCAGTTTTGGGGGCATCACCTCCACTCTTGGGGTAACAACTCCTCCTTCCTTCCTCTCTCTCTCTCTCTTTGATAAGATTTTCTCCCTTAGTTTTACCACACTTTTCTTTCCTTAACCAACTTCTCAAGGGGTCTATTTATAGCTTTCAAGGGGAGTCTCTAGGATCTTCCACAGGTTTGAGCTTGAAGCTTGATACTTAGTCTACATTTAATCCAATCCAAGAGTGGTTGCTAGTCACATGGATGCACATGGGTACACATGGGGTAGGTAGTGGTCCCATCTTGATCAAGGTGCAGCCCACCCCACATGGCTTGACCATGGGTGTGGTTTGGTGCAGCCCGCTTGGTACGATTTTCATTTGAGGTGACTCAGCCCTTCTTGTTTGGTTCAACCATGACTTGGCTAACCCATCGTTAGGTGAAACCCCTAGTCCTTGCTCTTGATTTGCAATCCTAGGCTAGATGACTTAGCCTTAGTCCTTGACATGTCTTAGTCGGATATATCTTTGACTCCTTTGGTATGGTCCTGATTTGATTTTTGTGTGGGCTTGATCTTTACCCCATTTTGACTTGATCATGAGCCCATCTTTGACTTGGTATGGGGTTGGAACATGAACCCTTCTTCTTTGATTTTGGACTTGATCATGAGCCCATCTTTGATTTGATCAATTGTTGAAGAACCTTCATTTTTCTAGGCTCTCCTGCTTTTATCTTAGCCTTCAGGAATTGTGGTTCGCTTGATTAAGTAAGATATGGTTTCAAATGTTCTTTATTCTTTTAAAATCATTTCTTTTAAGGTATATTTGAAAATATCGAGTTTAAGGAAATCTTCAAATATTTTTGGAGCACAAGTAAGTCTCATTACTAGTATTTGTTTGCATGGGTGACTTGCTTTCGCTTCATGAGATAATCTTTACCGTTTTGATAGTTTTAACCCTTTGATGAGTATAGGGTTTCATACCCTTTAACTCTTTTGATGGGTGTAAAGTCTTGAATCTCTTTAACCGTTGGGTGTAGGATCTCAAACTGCTTTAACCCTTTTGATGGGTGTAGGGTTTCACTTTAAGACTATCCTCGATGTGACAATTTTTTGAGGTCTTGGTTTGGATTTGTTTGGTTTTGAATATCAGAGATTTTATAAATTTGTCATTTGGAAACGTTTTTGTGGCTTTGGTTCCCAATGTTTCATTTTTTTTTATTTTCTTAAAAACTTATTTGAAAACTATTCTTTCTTTGAAGGCAATCTTTTGAAATAACAAAATCCTACCAATTTGGCATTGAGGGCAGAGTGGTTATTTTTTTGTTCTTTTGCCAAAATTGGATTTTTTGAGATTGATGCAAAGTACCCTTATCTTGGGTATCTTACAAAATATTAGTGAGAAAATGAGTTTGTTTAAGGTATATTTATTTGAAAATCTTAAAAGACCCACAACTGCAATTTTTCTTGAAAAAGGTTTTAAAAGATCAAATCTTTTAAGAGATTTTTGGGTGTTTACGCACAAGCAAGATTCAATTGTTTTTTTGTTTGAAGTGACAGAGGCTCCCCAATCGGGACATCAAGTGCTTAAGAGTCTTGAGTAGATTGTAGTTCGCATGAAATTGATAGGTCACGTTCTTTGTTATTTATAGTTGTGTAAAGAGATCACAAGTTTATGCAGTTATTCCATACACATTATTATTTTGGGTTACAACTGATGCGTTATGCTTGCCGAAATCTAACGTTCAGGTTGTCCTCCGTCAAGCCTTCCAAGTACACCTGCAGCGGAAATGATAAGTGTTTAGTTTGAGGTTTTCTCAGAGCGGAATCTTCCAGGGAGACTTCTGCGTATATCAATATTATGTATTTTTGTTATATTTTCACTGTATGCACTACTCTTATTTATAAAACAGTGTGTGCTCCACATCTCCCAGTTATCCTGCTGGGCTTCCCTTATCCGGAGCATCCATATCCGGACTGTTACCTTTTTTTTCGGTAATGGTCCTGTTGAGATTAACGAGAAACAAACATTTTATAAATAATAAAAAAAACTTACATCACAAGCTCCATCCATGGAGTGGTCGGCCACATATTTCCAGCCGCCTCCTTCCACTCACGATTTCTCACTTAAGACTCTAACCCTAATGACTCACTAATTTATACTAACAATCTAACTTGAAAGACAAAACTATCCCTAGCAAGAAGGATCCATTAGGACCCATATTACATTTATTTACATAACTTACTAGGTCTATTACGCTTACTTACATAATTAACTAAATTTACATATAAACTAAATTCTGCATCTAGACAATCAAGATTCAAGTTGATCTCCAACACACCCCCTCAAGTTGAATCTTGGAGATTTGTAATTTTCAGCTGTAGAAGAGTTTTCTGGAGTCCTCCTTCTAATGATGGTTTTGTGAGAATATCCGCTAATTGCCATTCTGAACATACATGAATGAGATAAAAAATGCCTTGTGAAATCTTCTCTCTGATGAAATGACAATCTATCTCAATATGTTTGGTCCGTTCATGAAAAACTGGATTGAGTGCCATTTGAAGGGCTGCTTTGCTATCTGTGTAGAAGGGAACTGGAGTAGTTATTTTTAGACCAAGTTCTGTCAGCAGAGATAATACCCATAATCCTTCGCATATACCCAATGCAATTGCACGATATTCAGCTTCTGCACTAGATCTAGATACCACAGATTGTTTCTTACTTTTCCAAGATACAATATTGCCCCCTAAACAGACCACATAACCAGAAGTTGATTTTCTGTCTTTATTTAAACCTGCCCAATTAGCATCAGAGTATATCTTCAGGTCTAGTGATGAATTGAAGGTATATAATAAGCTATATGTTATTGTAGACTTCAAATATCGGATGATATGAAAGACAGTATTCATGTGATATTTGGAAGGGTTATGCATCCACCTGCTAACATAACCAACTGCGAAACAGATATTGGGACGTGTAATAGTGACATAGATAAACTTTCCAACTAATTTTTGGTACCTGCGAATGTCCTCATATGGTTCTGTACAATTGTTATCCTCTTCCTTAGGTATCTCCATAGGAGTTGAGCATAAGCGACAATCTTCCATTTTTGTTTCCTTTAATAAGTCCATGATATATTTTCTTTGACATAGGAATAAGGCATTTCTCCTATGAACAACTTCTATACCTAGAAAATAATTCAGTATTCCTAGATCCTTTAAGTCGAATAGAGTGTTGAGTTTCTTCTTTAAATCAATAATGCCTGCAGTATCATCTCCTGTAATAATAATGTCATCAACATATACTAGTAATATGATAATTTTCTGACCTTGTTTAATGAAGAGAGTATGATCACTAATGCATTGTATGAAACCAAGGGTTCGAACCACATCGGTAAATTTTTTAAACCATGCTCGTGGAGACTGTTTCAATCCATAGATTGATTTTTTTAATTTACATACCTTCTCTTGTTCCTATCCACAACAATATCCAGGGGGTAAGTCCATATAAATATCTTCTGTGAGATCACCTTGGAGGAAAACATTCTTCACGTCCAACTGCCATAGTTCCCATCCTTTGTTGATTGTCAGACTTAACAGGATTCTGATAGTATTCATCTTGGCTATAGGAGCAAATGTTTCTGTATAATCAATCCCATACGATTGACTATATCCCTTAGCTACTAAACTCACTTTATATCTTTCTATATTCCCATCAGCCTTATACTTGATAAAAAATACCCACTTGCATCCCACAGTTTTCCTTCCTGATGGTAGATCAGTTAAATTCCAAGTTTGGTTGCGCACAAGGGCAGAAATTTCCTCTTCCATAGCAGCTTTCCATTCTGGAAGTTGCTTGGCTTCTTCGTATGTTCTTGGAACAAATGTATTATCTGTATTTATTACGAACAATTGATATTCTCTTAGGAAGTCAGAATAAGATACCATTTTTTCCAAGACATACTTCCCGACTGCACGTTTACCTTTCCTGATAGCAATAGGTAGATTATCCGATTCACTGTCTGGAGTACCTGGAGTAACTGGAGGAAGAGATAAATCTGATTCTTGATGTAAATTTCTATCACCCATCGGATATGGAAAAAATATGTTTCGGTTACCTCTATTATACACTTGCCACTCCTTCTCTTCATTAATGGATGAAATTTCAGCAGGAGGAAGTAGAAACACATGAGTGGACTGCATATCTGATGAGGAATCTTCTTGTATTTTATAAAATGGTGTGTCTTCGTGAAAGGTCACATCCATTGTAACATAAAATTTCCTTTTTAATAGATTATAACACTTATATCCCTTTTGGGTAGTCGAGTATCCCAAGAAAATATACTTGACTGATCTTGCATCTAATTTGTCTCGAGCCTCTTGATAAATATGAACAAAGCAAGTACAACCAAAAACTCTCGGTAGTACATGAAACTGTTTCTGAGATGGACATAAAGAGTAGAAGGGAGTATTTCCTCTAAGAATCCTACTTGGCATGCGATTTATAAGGAACACAGATGTAAGAACTGCTTCACACCAATAAGATTTTGGTACATTGCTTCCAATTAAGAGTGTGCACGTCACTTCTAAGATATGTCGATTCTTCCTCTCAGCAATACCATTTTGTTGAGGTGAATGAGAGCATGATGTCTGGTGTAAGATTCCATGCTATAAAAAATAGGAGTGAAGAGATTGAGACATAAATTCTCCACCATTGTCACTGCAAATTTTTTTTTATAGTACTCTTAAATTGATTTCGTATAAACTGACAGTATATTGGGAGGATCGTCTTCACTTCATCTTTAGTCTTCATAAGATAAATCATAGTAAATCTAATACAATCATCAATAAATGACACAAAGTATTTATATCCCTGCACAGAAGTCGTAGAGCACGGGCCCCAAATATCAAAATGTACAAGATCAAATGGAATAGAAACTCTATCTTCATTTAATAGAAATGAAATACGGTGATGTTTTGCCTTCTGGAAAGTTTCACAATTCAAGTTCACATCATTACAAGTACTAAATTCAGGTAATAACAACTTTATTTTTGAAAACGGTAAATGGCCTAATCGCCTATGCTAACGGGGTATATCTTCTATTTGCTTTTCTGTAATGGTAGATGATTGTAGTTCAGATCCCTTATTATCTTCGCAAAAGTAGAGGCCACTCTTTTATGTTACCCTGACCACAGATTTTTCCCGTCTTGATTTTCTGAAATACACATCCAATAGAACCAAATGTTATTCTACATTTCAGATCCTGAGTTAAAGCAAATACAGATAATAAGTTCACTGATATGTTTGGAACATGTAAAACATTGTGTAAAGTTCCAAAGGATGTAATAACACTCCCTCTTCCCACAATCGGAGTAAGAGATCCATCTGCTAGTTTGATATTGATGTTCCCCTGTGTTAATTCATACGTATCAAAGAATTCTCTCCTGCTGATCAAATGGTCTATAGCTCCATAATCAACAATCCATATTCTTGAATAGAAAGAATTTACATTACCCTGGGTTAGAAAGGAAAATAGATAGGCCATGGTTGCTTGAGAGTCACTGTGAGAAGAAGTAGATGGCAATTGCGAATCAGTCAAGCATGCCTTTAACAGTTCTATTTCCTTTTTCAAATAAGCCAGCGAAGTTGAGGTATCTTCAGTCTTTTGTTTATCAGTCTGATCACTGCTGAAATATACCTTAGATTTATTCTGAAAGTAAGTAAGCTTTCCAACCAGATTCCAGCAAGTTTCCTTGGTGTGTCGATATTTTCCATAATGGGTGCAAAGTAACTTATCCTTTTCGTCAGAGGTCGGTCCAGATCTACCTCTGCCTCTACTATAGCTTCATCTTCAATGAGCAAAGGGTGGAACATACGCATTCTTTCCGACAAATGCTGAGGTCTCAATATTGATTTTGGTTTCCTTTTCTAAATATTTCCAGTCTTCTTCCCGAAGAAGAAGTGAATATACTGTACTCAAGGAGGGAAGTTCTTCTCTACTGAGAATGTTATTCTTTACTGCTTCGTATTTTGAAGTGATGCCCCATAGAAGATCAAACACCTTACGTTCTTCAAATTCTTCGTGTCGCTCCTATGTACACGTCTGACATTTGGTTTTTGAATACAATTGTAATTCTTCCCACAAACCTCTGAGTTCTGCATAATATTCACTGACTGATATACCTCACTGTCTGCACTTTCTGATCTTTTCAATAATATCATACTTTTTTGCAATATTCTTCCTCTGTGCATATGCCTCTTAGACTGCTAGCCAAATGTTCTTTACTGAATCTAAAAACATAAAAGTGCTGTCAATTGAAGATATCATAGATTGTATAAGCCAAGCACTAATAAGTGCATTTTCCCTACACCATCGAGAATACAAGGGATCTGTAGTAGGAGGTTTGGGAATTTCTCCTGTCAGATAGTGCCATCGCCCCCTGGCCATGAGAGCAAGCTCCATAGATCGGGCTCATTGGAGATAATTTTTTCCATCAAGTTTCAGATTTGTAATTTGGAAGGTTTCTTCTTTATCTAAGAAATTGTCACAACCTTCAAAAAGTTTGTTTCTATCCATTCCCTATTACTGTCTTTAATGTCACTAGTACATATTACTTTCTCCACAGAAACTGGTACCAAGTTGGTATCTAATATAATCACTGGATCTTAATCAACAAGATAAACAATCCCTTTTTTTTTTCTGCCATGAACCTGTCGCGCGTCTCGTCTGCAGCGCGTCTCGTCTTCAAGTTGTCGTGATCTTGATCTAAATCGCAAATATAATATCAAATCCTCAACTTACCTTGAATACTTGTACTAGTCGTCCGAAAAAAAAATTCTGCACATCCACAATTTCAGAACTTCCCACGGGACTTGCTTGCGGCTGATTTTCAAAGCCTTCCACTAAACTTTTTAAAGAAAAATCTCTGATACCATGTTGAGATTAACGAGAAACAAACACTTTATAAATAATAAAAACAACTTACATCACAAGCTCCATCCATGGAGTGGTCGTTCACATATTTCCAGCCGCCTCCTTCCACTCACGATTTCTCACTTAAGACTCTAACCCTAATGACTCACTAATTTATACTAACAATCTAACTTGAAAGACAAAACTACCCCTAGTAAGTGGCTGGCAGGATACGGGTCCTAATGGATCCAAGAAGGATCTATTAGGACCCATATTACATTTATTTACAAAACTTACTAGGTCTATTACGCTTACTTACATAATTAACTAAATTTACATATAAACTAAATTCTGCATCTAGACAATCAAGATTCAAGTTGATCTCCGACAGGTCCAAATATTACAAGTGCCTATCTATAACTCTAGATTCGGTAATGCTCTAGATGGCTAGTCCAACAATTACCGTGCTGAGTTGCCAAAAATGGCCACAATGTAATACCTCCCATTTGGCCATTCGAGCAAAGTAAATCGACATACTGGTTTTCCTCCCACTTTTGCAGGGTTTACCTAATAATGTCAATTCATGATTGTTGCTACAATCACTACCCATTGTGTAGTTATTTTCCTACACAACAATCAAACATACCTCAAACCCGTGTTCGTAACATGTTTTGAGAAAAGTTCCTCTGTTATGGCTTTAGTCAAGGGGTCTGCCAACATATCATTTGTTGGCATGTATGAGATGAATATTTACTTTCTCATAACCATATTATGAACATAGTGGTATTTAACTATTATATGCTTGCTTTTTGAGCAATCAGCTCTACTCTTGATAAGAGTAATTGCTGCGTTGTTATCACAGTGAATGACAATTGGCTCGTTGGTTATTTTTAACTTCAAATCTCGTATGAAGCGGCTTATCTAAACATCACTCGTTGCAGCCATACAGCAAGCCACATACTCAGCTTCTTGTGTATGGAATGCTACACAACCCTGTTTCTTACATGTCCAACAAACACCACCACTTCCAAATAAGAATATTTGACCCGAGGTTGATTTGTTGTCATGTTTGTTTCTAGCAAAGTCAACATTTGAGTATCCTACCACTTTTAGTTCATCTGCTTGAAAACGTAGTTTTAAGTCTCTTTTTCCTTTTAGATATCTTAATTTTTTTTTACATCTATCTAGTGCCGCCATCCAGGATTACTTTGATATCTACTTACAAGACCAACAACAAAGCTAGTATCATGTCTTGTACACAACATAACATACATCAAGCTACCCACAACTTATGCATATGGAACGTTAGGCTTATCGTCTCTTTCATCGGGACAACCAGCCTTACTAAGTTTAACCCCTTTTGCAACAGGTGTAACAACATACTTGCATTCACCCATTTTGAACTTCTTGAAGATATAGTAAATATATCTCCCTTGACTCAGGCATGATTCTCTATCTTGAAAGATCTTTATACCCAGGATATAGGATGCTTCTTGCATATTCTTCATTTTGAACTTTGAGTTTAACCATGACTTGGTTTTGACAATCATCTCGTTGTCGTTCCCAGTCAATAATATGTCATCTACATATAATGATAGGATAACAAAGTGGCTGCCACTCTTCCAAACATATATACAGTGATTAAGTTTATTAGCCACAAACCCAAGTTCTATAATGGCATTTTGAAAAGTCAAATACCATTTGCGAGATGACTGTTTGAGGCCATATATGGATTTTCTCAACTTATATACTTTATCTTCTTGGCGTTCAACTATAAATCCTTCGGGGTGCTTCATGTATATGATTTCATCTAAATCTCTGTTTAGAAATGCTGTATTTACATCTAACTGATGTAAGTCCAAATCATAATATGCAAATATAGTCACGATTATTCTTATGGATGCAAATTTTGCAACTAGAGAATATGTCTCAACATAATCTATCCCCTCTTTTTATGAAAAACCCTTTGCAACCAACCTTGCTTTAAACTTGTCGATTGTACCATCAACTTTGTATTTCTTTTTCAAAACCCATTTACAGCCTATAACTTTCCTTCATTTTGGCAAATGAGCCAAATTCTAGACTTGGTTTTTCTCAATGTATTCAATTTCCTCATCCATGACTTTGCCCCAGTCTCTTACTTCCGATGAGTTCATAGCTTGCTCATAAGTAAAGTTATCAATTAACTCATCTAAATCCACCGAATTATACAGTTCTTCTGCAAGATAAGTGTGATAATCCTTTAAGTAGGGTGAAGTAACCCTTGACCGTTTATGTCTACTTAAGGTTTCGATTGTTTCAGAAAAATCTTCTATGGGTTTAAATGATGATCTAGGTCTACTAGATCATCAATACATTCATCATTGTTTTTTAAGATATCATTCTTAGTATCTTCTAAGAATTCAACATCTCTGCTTTCTATCAGTCCGTGATCCTTATAATAAAATCAATATCACTTTGAACCTTTTCGATATCTAATTAATATACATCTTAAGGACCTACTGTCTAGCTTGTCTCTAGATTGATCAAGGATCCTTACATGTACAATAGATCCCCACCTCTTGAGATGACGTAGGTTGGTTTTCTTCCAAACCACATCTCATATGGTGTAGTGAATACAACTTTACATTATACTCTATTAAGTATGTAAATCGCTGTACTTACTGCTTCTCCCCAAAATATCCTTGGTAGAGAGGCATCGATCAACATTAACCTTGTCATGTTAAACAAGGTTCTGTTATATCTCTACGCTATGCCATTTTGTTGAGGTGTTCTAGGCATTTTATTTTACTTTGCAATACCAAAGTCTTTACATAATTCAAGAAATTCTGCAGAGGTATATTCACCACCTCTATCTGATCTTAAGACTTTTATTAAATGCCCTAATTGGTTTTCCACTTCTTGCATATATATTTTAAAAGCTTTCAGTGCCTCAAATTTATGTGTCAAAAGATATAAATACATATATCTTGAGTAATCATCGATAAATGTTATAAAGTAAACATTTCCATGATGTATCCTTACTCTAAATGGTCCACGTAAATCCGTCTTGTTGATTTTTTGGAAAAAACTTTCCTTGTAATTTTCCTTGTATACAAGCTTCGCACTTGTTAAAAGTATTTTCCACAAATCTAGGAAGTCAAAGTTGTATAATTTCCTCAACTTTTCCAGACTTATATGCCCAAGGCGTTTATGCCACATATTCACATCAACATTATACGCACAATCAATATAAGTAGGAGAACTTCCAATTTCATTATCATTTAGTTTGAACAATCTATGTTGTATATCAAATTCCCTAGAGAATAATATTCTCCCATGTTTTTCCACAATTATCTTGCCAAGAATAAACCTGACCTCAAAACCTTTATTTACTAAGACAGGAATAGATACCAAATTTCGCCTTATAGATGACACAATTAATACAATTGGTTTATCTTGTATAAAGATTGTAAAAGACCCAATACCCAAAACATCTGAGAAAGTGTTGTTTTCCATGTACACTCGATGTTTGCTTAGTTTATATTCCTTTAGAACCATTGCCCCTTCCTTTGTCTTTGAGATGTGTCTTGTAGCTCCGGAGTCGATCCACCAACTTGTCAGCGGGCGGTCCATGTACAAACATTCTGATATCACGCAGATTATATCCTACTTCTCTGACTATCCGCGCTGTGGGTTATTTCATCTACTTTTCTGGTTGTGGCAATCTCTCTTGTAGTGTTTCATCTTTTCACAGCTAAAACACTTGACTCGAGAAGCGGTTTTCTGTGATTTCTTAAAATTTTGACCACCTTTTTTTGTTATTCTTGCTAAACTTTTTGTTTGGTTTATTTTTCTTTTGTTTGGTTTTGGAGCTGGACGCAATCTCATCTTGTATCACTAGCAATTTTTCTTTCTTGTTTTTGTTAATATGTTCTTGCTCTATTGCTAGTTTCAGGAGCAATTCTGAATGGTTAATCTCTAACCCTAACTTGAGGGCAGTGGTGACCATGTTCCATGATGGAGGTAAATTGTTCAGGATTGTTGATATTTGTATCGGTTACGGGGTGACTGACTTTGCCATAGCTAGGTCCCTAGCTATTACTAATATTTCATTTACATGTTTTACTATGTTTTCTCATTTTAATGGAGTTGTATTTCTGTATTAGTAACTGCACATGTAATTTGACGGTTGTGTCATACTTATATGTTATTGAATGAAACAACTCTTTTGCGGTCTCGTATTCTTTGAAGACCCTAATCAAGTCATCCTTTATTTATGTTAATATGATTGTACTTGCTATTGTGTCATCTTTGAGAAATGTTTTATACATTTCTATCAAGTGTTGTCTGACGCGTATTGTATCGCGTATTGCTAGGCTCTACGATACGGGTGTATCGTATCATATCGTACTTTAATATTAAAAAAATAGGAAATATTAAAAAAATATAAAAAAATAGTAAAAATCTAAAAAAAAAGAAAAATTAGGAAAACTCTGGTAATTGCTTTGAATTCATATAATGCAAAGTTTAGTACATATTGAGCATTCAACATTGAATAGTTACATCCAAATTTATATATTTTGAAGCAAAAAATGAAATATATTTACATTTTACATATTATAAATTTGTATCAGGATCATTAACTAAATAATCTTTATATTCTCCTTGATGAAGATTCAAAGTTTCTCATCACCTTCTACTTCAAAATCAAAATCTTTATCTCCTTCATGATGTTGCAGTCCTTTTAAATTAATCCATGCAATGTCTTCTTTGGTTAGGAGTCATTTTCTTCGTTATCTTCCATAATCCACTCATCTAATATATCAAAATTAATAAACTACTATCTTTGTACATGTACTTGTCATATTTGCTAATTTTCATATGTGAGCAAAACGATGAGCGCCATTTCTTTGATTATTGAGTCTATGACACCTTATTGATTGATATTGTTACTTGATGATATCCCATTTTTCTCTTAGTGGAGACTAGCTTTTTAACTAATACTTGAGCTCCATTTCTCACTTCACAGACTCAGTTAAGCCTTACACACGTTGATCATGTTCAACCCAATGGAAGTCATATAAGGTGAACCCTAAAATAGTGAAGTTGTGAAATGCACACTCAATGAACTGAGGCAACCAAATTATTCTTGATTGTTTGTGATTTTATGAAATTAAAAACTACTAGCAAAAATATACCTAAAAGTTGGCAACAGAAAGGGAAATTATTTTGTCATAATTTTTATTTATTTATAAATTATTCTTATTCAATAAATGAAATTATAAACCCGAATTTACATGTTACATACACAGCTTGCAATCCCAAACAAGCATATCGGAGAATGCCTTAGAGAGAAGTGAAGAGAGGCAAGAAAGTTGAAAAAAAAATTAGAATTTCTTTTTGGGAGTATCGTTGTATCGTACGATACGACACGATAACTTGTATCATACAATACAGGTTACCGTATCGTATGATGCGATACGGATAACACTATTTCTATTTGTTACTCAGTTGCATTTTGTGGTGGCAGACGCACGGTTTCCTTTAGTACATACTCAATACCTTTAAGTATTAGAGTAAGTGAGATTCTCCTCTTCTATGTTTGAAAGTTAAAACCGTTCAGTTTTTCAGTTTTTGCCAATTCCGACACACATATTCTTGAATTCATTTTTATGTGTTTGACAATTATAACAATTAGACGGTCTAAAAAGGAAACAAACAATAAGCAACAAACACACATAGCAAGAATCTTATTAGAATGATGCATAATATCGAATAACGAGCTAAAAATAACTCATAAGCAACCTGTCATAAACTTGTAATTTTCCCAAAAATTTCTGCCTTTAACATTTTTCAAAAATACGAAGGGTAAAACTATAATTTTGAATATTTATTCACTTTTATAATTTTCTAAAAAAGCCAAAGGACAGACTCATAAAATTACTCTTGGTATTTCTGTAAAATTCGTAACTGATCAAGGTTAGCCCGAATCTGAAAATTTTCAAAAAGTACAAGAACAAACTTGTCTTTTGACACAATGGCAGAAATGTAATAATTAAAACTGGAAAGGGCAATAACGTAGAATAAGAGGCCGATATTTCATAATTTTCACAAACCGTTGGAGGGTAAAACAAACTTTTTGTTCAATAAGGGCAGAACAGACTTTTTACACGAAAATATCTGGATATTTTCATAATTTTATCCAAGGGTAGTTTTGTAATATTTGAAAACCAACGAGGGCAAAACAGACTTTTCAATCCGCTGCTGAGGCAGTTTTCTAAAATCGGGGGTGATTTCAGAAAACTGCTGGTTTCAGTACGCGGTTTTCTGAAATCGCCTGGCAGTTTTTGAGAGGGTAAATCTGAAGAGAGAGAGAGAGACAAAGGCTTTCTAAGAGGGAGAGGTCGGTGGAGCTCTGCTCCGCTCCTTGGTCTGCGGCCCTCTGAGGCGGTCGGCGGCCCGATGTGGCAGTTTCCGGCCTCCTGGCCTGCTGCCTTTTGGCCTCCCCCCTTGTTATCGCCTTCTAGCGTTGCGGCCTTTCGACCTTCCGCGGTTCTTTGTCGCCTTATGGCGTTGCGACGTTTCAATCTTTCGGCCTTTCGTGGTTCTTTGCCGCATTCTGGCATTGCGACCTTTCGTGGTCCTTTGCCGCTTTCTGGCTTGCGACTTTTCGGCCTTTAAGCCTTTCGCAGTTCTTTGCCGCTTTTTGGCCTATGGCTTTTTAACCTTTCACGGCTTGTTGCCGCCTTATGGTCTTTAGGCCTTTCCTTCTCTTTCTCATTTCTTTTTTTTTCGTCACCCTTTTTCTTTTTTTTTTTTCGAACAGTAATGCGTACCTTTTTTTACAGGGTCAACAACTTGGCTCTAATACCACTAATTTGTTCTGCTTGTCGAAATCTGACGTTCAGGTTGTCCTCCATCAAGCCTTCGAGGTACGCCTGTAGCGGAAATGGTAAGTGTTTCGTTTGAGGTTTTCTTAGAGCAGAATCTTTTAGAGAGACTTATGTGTATATCAGTATTCTGTATTTTTGCTATATTTTCACAGTATGCAGTGTGTGCTCCACATCTTTCAGTTATCATGCTGGGCTTCTCTCATCCGGAGCATCCATATCCGGACTGTTACCGTGTTTTCCGATAACGGTCCGGCTGTTACGAGTGCCTATCTGTAACTCCAGATACGATAACGCTCTGGATGACCAGTCCAACCATTAACATACTGGGTTGCCGAGAATGGCCACAATGTGACAACTGGAGGCCGAAACCTTACCTAGAGAAGCGCATGCTCATGCATACCTCGGGAATCAAACTCGCCACCGGTGTTGTGGGTGTCTAAGAGCCCTGCCCAATTGAAAGAACATTCTGCACGCACATACATGGTGTTTTTCATCTCAGATTTCAATCTTTTTATAGAGCAAAGGTCTAAAATATGGAATATGCAAGTGTTTCCACTGTCCTATCACCCAGGCAGTTCTGTCCTGCTTAAATCTCTACTTCAGAGACATATTTTTGGCTAAGGCATGATGAGTCTTTTCCTTTGACTTTATGCTTTTGAGAATTTCAAGAGATTGCTTACAGGGATTCGAAAAGTAGATACCTGAATTCTTATTTCTATACGGTTTTGTTTTTCCATTATCAGTTTTGCTACTTTTGAGCGACATGTAAACAGTCATATATTGGGGCTTCTAGGTGTATTTACTGTGCATTGCGCTCGATTTATTAATATGGTAACTTGATCTCTGCTATAGCAATCAGTGGATTACAGCTGATGGTTCGTCTGGGCTGGCATAATCCTTTCATGTGCAAATTCTTGAGATGGCATGTGACTTGTTGCTTTAGTGGTTCATCTTCTGGACATGTGCTTTAGGGAGACAGCAGAGACCTTGGTAGCTTGTGATGGATGCAGAAATTTGATTGAACTGTTAAATTGCTTATTTTTGCCTGCATTGCACATTTGGTTCATTCCGGTATACTCATCGAATTCACAAACAAACAAACAAAAGACGCATGAGAGTGCAAATAAACACACATGTATCTGAATTGAAATCAACCACTCAATTACAACAGTCTTGGGTACAATCTTTGTGTTGGATGTAAACACAAAAGGGATTCAATAATCTGGCACTCATCAGCAACTTAACTATAATTTATCATACTTATATTGCTATAAATCTGAGGGAATTATGGATCCATGTATTTAACTGAAACATGGGAACCGACTGTTGCGTACATAAGCAGGGCAACAGTACTGTTCATTTTGTTCTATATGAACTGTTGTATTAACATGAGATTGTTCATCCAAGTTTTGTATCAGCAAAGCATTTAGTGATCCCACTTAGTTTGTTGAAGGCTTGATTGTGGTTGGTAGCGTTCACCAACATTGATCTGTTTCCCACGTCCGCTGACCTCGACCATACTTGCTTAGTGATGATCTGTGCACAGACACTTTTCTATCATATTCAGCTCTCTTCTGAGGATCAGACAGTGTCGAATAGGCTTGATGGATTGCAATAAAGTTGGAGGTGGATTCATTCTTATCGTTTGAATCTACAACATCAGGGTGGCAATATCTGGCTAATTTTCTGTAGGCTGCCTTGATGTCGGCTGCGGTGGCCCTGCAAGAGAGCCCAAGAACATCATATAGGGAGCCACTTGGGTTCAGAGTTGCAGATGACGGTGGTACAATTGATGAACAAGACGCAGCTGTGTCTCTTGGCCTTGATCTACTGGCGGCGTTCTGCAATCCTGGCCAGTTGATACTGGCTACTGCATGATAGGATCCTGCTAGCATTTATCAGACACAACACAAAAAGAAATGCATAAGAATACATGCAGAGAGAGAGAGAGAGAGAGAGAGAGAGAGAGAGAGAGAGAGAGAGAGAGAGATGAGATTAGATTTATAGATGTTGGAGACAGATGAAATGATATTTTGAAGTTTTTGAAGGATTTTTTAAAGTTGGATTTCTGGTTTGTGTGGTTTGCCACATGGATGATGGGTCTCTTTCCTGTTTTTTATCCTTATCCATCGGGAACTACTGAAGGTTGGGAGGTGAGTCAACAGCCTCACAACAGGGGAATCTGAGTCACTCTTGATCAGAAAAATGCATAGAGATTCTTCTGTGCTTTATTTTAGACAATAAGAAATTGTGGATACAAGTGGTGTTGGTTTATTAACATGTCCCGTTTGAATGCATATGCAACTGTCAGTCAAATGAGGTGCTCCTCTTGAATAAATCCTTGCATGTAGATAGATATGGTCTCTAGCTGCTGAGTCCGTTTTTTCTCGAAGGAGGAACCAAAACCGAACCGGGACTGGGTTGGTTCTGTTCTAGTTCAGAAATGCCGGTTCCATTTAAGTCCTAAACTGCTCGAAACCAGTAAAAAACACTAAGAGTTTGAAAATTTAAAATAAAAAAGAATTGGTGGTTTGAAACAGCTGGTTTCGGTTCAGACTGTTTTCTGTCTCATGGAAGGTGGAACCTGGACTCCGGTTGTGTCTCTGGTTGGACTGGTTTCAGTCCTTGTTAATTCTTGACTCTGATCGAATGCAGTTCCGGACGGGTTCCTACCAGTCATGTCATCATAGCGGATCTAAAAAAACTTTGAGGGTGAGAAGAAAAGTCCTCTGTATCATTGATCTAGAAAATCTTTTAGGGAGACGCAACTGTCGGCATAATGAGAGGAGTTTTTGGCTTGTGAGAGTCAAATTTGGGCCAGGGTCCTATTTTCGTCGCCTTCACAATGGGGTGGTTCCTAGGTGGATTCATCCAATTATAAATTAGAAAAAAAAACATATAAAAATAATAAGGGACACAAAGTTTGTTAAAATAATAAATTTTTGGTGTAAATAATGTATGAAAATTGGTATATTTCAAGGTAGGCGATGACCGATATTGAGTAATTCTGGATTTGGATATTTTGTGATGAAATTGTGAGAAAAAATTGAAACGTCCATAATATCCTGTTTATGTGGTTTGCATATAGATTCGATCATGAGACAGTACAGTATTCGTGGATAAAGTTTGCCCCGGTTTGATGTTTATGGGTCACATGGATTTGCAGGTGGGGACTTCCTGTTCCGGTTTTATTGCATCTCTCTCTCTCGTTTTCTCTTTCCACACACATTCATGCATGCAATGCACGTGCATATAGATATTGAGTAATTCTGGATTTGGATATTTTGTGATGAAATTGTGAGAAAAAATTGAAACGTCCATAATATCCTGTTTATGTGGTTTGCATATAGATTCGATCATGAGACAGTACAGTATTCGTGGATAAAGTTTGCCCCGGTTTGATGTTTATGGGTCACATGGATTTGCAGGTGGGGACTTCCTGTTCCGGTTTTATTGCATCTCTCTCTCTCGTTTTCTCTTTCCACACACATTCATGCATGCAATGCACGTGCAAACCGCCATCAAAACGAACATCTTAAATTTTATGAAACCTCTGAGAGAGACAGAGGGAGAGGGCTTCGTCAACAGGTTTGCGTGTTTGGAAACGACAACGGAACATGTTAGGTTGAGATGGAGGCTTTGTCCATAGATTGCGTGTCTAGAAAAATTCTGAAATAGCATTTTAGGTTGAATGATCAATATAGGTACTGTAGACTCTCTCTCTCTCTCTCTCTCTCTATATATATATATATATATATATATATATATAAATCTTGTCCACCACTGATACACTCATACCCTACTTTTTCTTTTCGAGGATATTGATATAATACTATTCTTCTTCAAACATTTCTAAAAAACCTTAAAATATTTGAATTACTCTTATGTTATGGAAAAACAATAGGTGAGTATAAGTGGGCATTTCAAAGGAAGGCACAACCCGGTTTTGTATATATATAAAAAGAGAGAATGGCAAAACCAGAAATTTGTTTTAGGTAGGGCGGATTTCACTTTGGATTGGGCAGGCTTTCAAAATTTTATTTTTTTCTGAAATTTCAATGCAAAAGTATCAACTTTCAAAATTTTAGGTGGGGAGATCCACCACTATATTATATATAGAGAGAGAGAGGGGGAGAGAGAATGTAACCTCCCGAATTCATTATATATATATATATATATATATATATATATATATATATATATATATATATATATATATATATATATATATCAAACTAGTACGGACATATTAAATGACCTTGTTTGTTTGATTCCTCATATTTTAAGGATAGTCATCAACATTTTTAAAGTTTCAACTGTCTGAATTGCATTTGTTTGTGGATAAGTCTTGCGGTGCACAAGCTTCTCTTTAGAAGCCGCCGAGTATGAAGACAAACTTCGCTGACCTTCTAGGATGGACACCTCTTAAAATGAATTATGAAAAGTTGATGAATGTCTCCCTGCTTCATTTCTTTCCGTTTGATCCGACTGACCGAACCCAACTTTGACTCCATAATGTGTATGTGATTCTCTATATTTTACTACAACACATATTTAATATATATATATATATATATATATATAGAGAGAGAGAGAGAGAGAGAGAGAGAGAGAGAGAGAGAGAGAGTCCCAATGCATAATGTCCTTATGTGCATGATCTTATATCTATATAATACACATATGGTGATAAACATATGATGCTAAAGTACAAAAGTAAATGATTTGTAATTCAAATTTTCACTATTGATATCAAAGATTGAATAGTGAAAGAGTGTATACAAGATAAAGACATTATGCAATCTGGACTCTCTCTAAAGTACAAAAGCACATGATAGGTTTAATTCATATTTCCACTATTGATATCAAAGATTGAATAGTGAAAGCGTTTATATAAGATAAAAACATTATGCACTCTGAGCTCTCTATATATATACACATATTCAGGTTAGATTCGTGTCAGCGTGGACCTAAGCGGGCATGTGCCTAAACCCAGTCGCCACCTAGGTTTTCTCAGGTGGGGTCGGGTCCAAAATCACCACATTGCTTTTAACTGTCTGAATTGCATTTGTTTGTGGAGAAGTTTTGGGATGCACAAGCTTCTCTTTGGAAGCCCTGCATGAAGGTAATTTCGTTCACTTGTCAAAATATACCTTCTGGATTGAATTAAATAGCTAAATTAAACTATGGAAATATTGTTCAACATTTCAGATAGATAAGTAGAGCATCACAACAATGAATATCGGATTTTTGTGGTGGGAATGAATCAAATACAGTATGGATCTTTCGGGATCCAGACCTGAATATGAAATGCATAATGTACATTCAAGTTCGCATGTGAATCCTGAAATACTCGAATCCGATAAGATGATATTGATTCTAATCGAGGCATAAATTTATATATCACAACTGATTTTGATCGAAAAGTATTCCTATTTTGTGCAATAACCCCACCTAAATGCAAGTTTCTTTCTTAAGGCAGGAGCCTACCAGATATGTTCTATGCACAGATTAAATAGGTGCAGAGAACTAATCATGGTGATGCTCCTTCATCAACTTCTTCATCCCCCTCCTTACCTTCCTCAAGCCTTTTTCCACTCTAAGGTCAGCTAGAGGGTGCAACTGTTGGGGCTCTGTTTCCCGAAGCCATCTGCGATTTTCAGTATTCAGTATTCGGTTATAGCGCAGCGGAAGCCGACTTTCCCTTGGTTCTACTTTCTGTTTTGTTTCCTTGCTTTCTCTATTTCCTCTAATGTTGAGTGAATAGGAATAAAGAAAAGTGTATGAAGTTTTTAGGTTACCCGCAAAGAGTTTTCTGATATGACTGTAAGTATGAATCTCGCACTATACTTTCTGTGCAATTCTTTGTATTTATATATGCTTTTCCATCTTCTGAGTTTTTCTCTTTGGGCTTTCTTTTTTAACAACCATTTCGTTTTATCTAGAAAATGTGTGTGATCTTTTGAAAATGAAAAACAGTTTTATGAACGTTTGATTTTCGAAAAATACGATATCATGAAACCGAGAAAAGACCCTTCTTCCTGCATTTCATAGTCGTTGTTAATAATGGGACCAATAGTGGCCATCCACTACTTACAACAACTCGAGAATTCTTATGAGATCACCCACTTTAGTATTGTTCTCGTCTTAGCATGCTTAACCTCATAGCTTGAACGGGATATGGTGCATTTATACTTGAAAAATTATACCACTTAAGACCCAACAAAGTTTTGGTATCATTCGTCGACTTCTCCAATTAAACTTAGCTAATTTCTCGAAGCATACAACTTTAAAATCAGATTTATATCAAGTTTTTTCATTTGCAAAGTTATAAAGACACCAAAGAACTCTCAGAATGCCTCTGTTATGGTTTGAACCCTAAAACCTGTGACCTTTGAATTCCATATACGAATGCATGTTGAGACTTTAACTTGGATGAGGTTGAATATAGCATAAAGATCTTGGATTTGGATAAGCTAACCACACTGTGACCTTTGAATTCCATATACAAAGTTGCGATATATATGTATATATATGTACATATATATATACATATATATGTATATATATGTATATGTATATCTATCTCTCTCTCTCTCTCTCTCTCTCTCTATATATATATATATATATATATATATATATATATATATATATATATATATATATATATATATATATATATATATATATATATGTATTGCAAGACAGTGATTTAAATGAATGGTGACCCGATTTCTAAACGACTTGGTCAGCGCAGGGTAGTTGGAAACACTGCTAAAGTTATGATCTTGAACTTCCAACAACTAATCAACAATCGGACTAGTTGTTCATTCATGATGTAGAGAGGGTCATACCACTTTAGTCCCATCTATATTAGAAGGTGAAAGGGGTTCACCTCTAGCTGCAAGAGGCCTGGGATTTTACCTGCCTGTGAAGCCCAAGCCCATGATAGGCCCCGGCACGCCGAGGGTCCCTACCGACCATGAACCAACGGAGCTCCCCCTCAAGAATGGTAATATTGGCCCGAACATGGCACCCGACCTAAACCAATCCAAATCTGGTTGGTATAGTGGCGGTTCTACATTGAGCCGAGGTGGAGCGTCCGCCCCACCCTAAATTTCAAAAATCAATTTAAAGTCTTTAGCCCATGGTGGGATGATGTGCTATAATACATAGTTTGCCCCCACCCAAACTATTTGAGGGACTATTTACCCCACCCTAAAAGAGTTTCTAGATCTGGATTGTTACCATAGGCGAAACACGAGCATCCTGAACAAAAACCGACTTAAATAAACGAACTCATATACGTCTTCTGTTGTAAATAAAACTCAAAGAATTGGTTCATTTTGCCATCCTGACCGAGCTTACTACGCAAATAAAGAAGTTTATTTTTAATGAAAGTTCCATTGTGAAGATGGAACCCATGGTTCATGCTCCCCTCAAGGTTGACTCTCTCTCTCTCTCTCTCAACATAAAACAACAAATCTATTTTCTGTCAAATGTGTTAAATAATAGGGAGCAACATCCTTATATAACAAGGTGACCTAATGCATAAAAGACTATCATACCGACATGATACAACATTAATGAATAAAGACATACTCCAAATGGGACATGATGATACTAATGTGGATCTTAACATAAATTAGATTCAAAATCAAACCCAGTTCATATGAAAGACCCAAACAACTCTAAGACAGACCCAAATGAAATAGAATACTCTAACCGGAATGTCGTGTGGATCTCGTGGGATTTTGCCAGGCTTGCAAGTGGAGGCTCCCTAAATGTAGCCAGCATCTTGTGACATAACCATAGATTGCATTTCTTTATTAACTCTCTCTCTCTCTCTCTCTCTCACACACACACACACACACACACACACACGTATACACACACACAAGTCTTATACAAGTGTGAATGTGCACTAAAAGGTCTTCCATGGGACAAACCTTCTTTATACTAGCACGTTTTGAAATTACTATAGTAAAAGGAAAGTTGGAGGATGCAAACCACCTATATGCAATCTTTGTGCAAACCAATCTCAATCATTTGATAGAGGGTTATGAGTGGTTGAGATTGAAAATAACAAAGTCAAAAGTATACTTACTTTTGATGGATATTTCAATTTTGCTTTTATATGTTATTTTTATTTTTTGTTTTTCAATCTTAAATGATTGAGATGAGTTTGGATAAAGTTTGCATATAAATGGTAATAGTAAACATGCATATTTTTGTTTAAACATTTGAAACTTACAAAAATATGAACTTCGAACGAACTCAAACAATGATTCGTAGGAACATAGACATGGACTCATTATGTTTTTTTGTTATGAAATAACCAAATAATTTATATAAGCATAAACATAAACTCATCAAAATGACATGAATTGCTCATAGTTATATGAAGATGAGAGCTCGCATAAAAAACGATCCGACCACTTGGATAAACTACCCACTGATCCAGCACGTTCTTGTTTCCCAACCCAACCTAAAGCCAGACTTTCTCCAGACCCACTATCTCACCCGAGCCTAGAGAGACACCATACTCACCCGAACTAGCATCAGAGGTACTCTCTCTCTCTCTCTCTATATATATATATATATATATATATATATACACACACACTTTTGCCGAGCCGCTCATATGAACATCTTCATTCACCGCCCCCCCTTGGATAAACTACCCACTGAACCAGCCGATTATCAACCCAGTGCACCGCCCATACCGTAAACTGAAATAGCGGTTGAAGAATCTACCCGTTCCCCATAAAACATGTGGATCCCGAGCTTGTTCACCGGAAATTATCACGGACTTGTATTATAAACAAAGGCCTTAACCACGGGCAATATTTTTTTCTGAATTTTCCAATATTTGAGTGATCCGGACACCGCATCCTCACCGATTCACCTTCTAGTGCTTATTTGAGGAAGTCAAAAATAAATAAAAATTATATTTATCAAAATATCATTAATACGTGCGACGGAGAATGCAAAGAATCTATATAGAAAAGGCATCGACCACATTAAAGTGTGGGGTATTAAAGATTATTGGCATATTGCCTCAATCCTTTTCATAGTAAAAGGCTATATACAAAGCTAGAAGGAATCGGAATATATAATTATAATGCGCCACTTAATTTCATTCGGGTCTTGTGGATATGAGGCAAACAACCCCCCCCAAGTCGACCATGGGGAAGAATAAATTCGCAACATCCTGATCCACTGAAAATGATTCAAAGCTACGGCTAGTAAATGGATCGAGTTGCTTGTGTTTCAGCTTCTAATGAGTTGGTTTGATGCTTGGTTTGTGATTTTAATGAGCTGAACACAAACTGAGTTGAACATGAACTGTGGCTTCAGTTCCCCCTCTACTCACATAAGCACATCTAGTTGAGTATATATATAGTTTTAAATGCAAATAGCTTTTAATGCCTAATCTTACATAAACAACACCACTGTTCAGTTTTTGAAATCAATAGTAAAGATTTAAATTACATTATATTTAAATACAACACTACATTAATGTAAAGTACATCTAAAAGATCAAATAATAAAAATGTTTAAACAAGAAAAATATTTATACAAAATTATGCGTCAAAAGACATTTGAAACTTCCTTATATATATGCTCAATCCAATCCGTGCATATTTGAATACAGTGCGATCAATCTAAAAAGTATGGATGGAGATTGAGCATGGACCAATATATATATATATATATATATATATATATATATATATATATATATATATATATATATATATATATATATATACAGATATATAATTTTATACCCATATATATTAGAAAATCATTTAAATGAATGGATTGGGTGCACAACATAATTAAAATGATTGGATATTTCAAACAAAAACATAAAAACAATTTATTCTATTGCTGTCAAAGTGTAAAATACTTTTTAATGAGACGCAGATGCCAACTGTTAAGAAGCAGGTTATATGCTAACTGGTCTAGCTCCGCTCATGTTAGATTCATATTCAGCATCAGCACAGATAAACAACAAACTAAACAATGAAGAAGACTGTGTGTAAACAAAAAGGCCATGACCACCCTCTGTTCAGTTCGTTCCGCTTGTTTACCAACCCAATGGCTCAAGTTATCACATTCTTTGAAAGTCAAATACCATACCAACAACGTTTTCTCTACCAAATACCATACCATAGTCCACATATATCAGTCATAAGAACTATTCGACCTTCACCTCAACAAAACACACACAGATCTTATTCGACCTTACATCAAGAAGTAACCCCATAACAGTTATCATCCAGTCATTTCGTAATGCTTTTATACGCCAGATGAATTGATCATATAATCTCCACGCTCGAGAAATGACAGCCTTATCTAATTATAACCTCAAAGCGTTTGAATCGATTCACACCGCTAACCCGTTCAGGTTTTGGCACAGTGATGTAAGGTTGCTACTGAATGAAATAAACTGACCAACTAAAAGATCCTATACCTCTAAGAAAACACAGACACAACAGCCCTTTGCCGGCCAATCTCATCATCCTTTCAGCTACTTTCCACCAGTGGACTTCCAACCCTCTATGACTGCACACCAGAGTCCGACTTCAGCTTCAAAGAAAGTTGGTTCCAGTCGAGAGGGCAGGAAACCATCCCTCTCGATCGAATTCAGCTACCATTTCGCAAACTCCACCATACCGGCGGCGGACTCACACAACTCCCAGAATAGTTTAAGGAGTGGGAAATGATAAACAAGAATAAAAAGACGCACATCCACACATCTCACACAGCACCGGAGAATCAGCATTCATAAAAAATGCATGCACACAACCAACCACCGCCTCTTGATTCATCTCCCACATTCCTCTTGATTTGAGGAATTGAAAACGACATTTATGAAATCAATGATTTGCTGCCACCACATGAAAGAGAAATCATATTTTATTCAATGAAATTACTCGCCCGATTACAGGGAAGATCCAAGATGGTCTTTCCCAACTTTGCCCGAATTGCCTCAAATACCAGAATGATTCCACATACAAACCCAAAAAAACCTAAGATCGCATTCTCAGTCGTCAATAAATTGAAAACCATATTCTCCAAGGAGAGAGACCCAATTCCATGATACTTCATTTTCTAAGGAGGACAAACCCTGATCGCAGAACACAAGAGATAAAAAACTACCAACCATGCACAACAATTAATAGTCCTAAAGAAATTCAGCCGAAGAACAAATAAGTATGTATATGGAGGGCTCTCTAGATATCAAAGATACCACTTTTCTTTTGAACCATATCAGAGCACAAAATAACAAGTCAAAAAGATCACACGCTACTGGCTTAACCAAAACCACAAAAATGAAAGGGAAATGATCAAAGGGAAACGGATACAGCATGAAAGGAAGCAATCCTCCTATCCTCCTTCACCGCTATTCGGAATTCATGCTTCCCCTTGAAGAATCCCTTCATAGCAACTACTTCGAAAGCAAGACACGATCATGCAAACCAGAAAATCTGAAAAGACGGCGGCCAAAACAGATAAACAGGCTACCAATCAACAAAGGGAAGCAGAAACCCAAACCCATCCGATCATCAATACCCAGGGATGCAATCGCCTTGAAAATCAGCATCACACCTTTTATCCTCGAACTTGCAAACCGGACGGTTAGATCTCCGGCGAACCGGTCCTTCATTTCTGGCTAGACGGACATTCGCGCGCAAAATGCCCGGCCTCTCCACAATTATAGCAAGTTCCGCCACCACCGCCACCATAGCTACCACCGCCACCATAACCGCCTCCTCCTCCATAACCACCACCACGGCCACCAGATCGTCCACCGCCGCTTCCTTGGTAGCAATCCCTAGCCAAATGCCCTGGCTGCCCACAATTATAGCAAGAACCACCACCACCTCCACCACCAAAGCCACCGCCACGTCCACCGCCACCGCCGCTTCCTCCACCGAAGCTACCACCATAACTTCCGCCACCCCGACCGCGTCCACCAGAAGAGAAGCCCCGTTCGCCGCCGGATCCGGCGGCGGATAGGATAGGGGAGCCATCGGGGCCGCTAACGTTGACAGCCTTGGTCCGGCCGTCATCGCCGCGCTCGATCTCAAATTCGACCGAATCGCCCTCAGATAAGCAACGGTATCCCTCTGCTCGGATCGACGTCTGGTGGACAAACAGATCTTCGCTACCATCGTCTGGTGTTATGAACCCGAAACCCTTTTGCATGCTGAACCACTTCACCGTCCCCGTCGAACTCCCCCCTTGTGCCATTTTTTCTCTCTCTAATCAGAGAAAGAAGAGGAAGGGCGAGAAACTCTAACTTTAGGAGAGAGAGAGAGAGAGAGGCCCGCCGCTTCGAAGAAGAGAGGACGATCACAAGGGCAGGAGGTCGAGAATTTTTATAGAGCGAGATTGGACGGCTGGCGTTGGGTTCAGGCGTGATGAGCGTATCTCCGCCGTCGATCTGGAAATTCGCGATTTGGTTCGTGCGCAAATAAGGAAATGCGTGACGCCTCTTTTGGAGAAAGGATTTAATATATTTTTATTATGGAATGCGGGGGCGAAAAATATCTTGGGGCTGTGACCTGCTTTTCTAGAGAATATGAATGTGAAAGCAGTCACGCAAATGCCAAAGTCAATAGGTCGACCCATGCCACGATGGAAGTACAAAGTTGAGGGAAAGAATGGATCGGGAACCGATCCGTTAGTCACAATGAGGGGTATTTTCTTCTTTGTTTTAAGATAAAAGAAGGTTGGGAAAAAAATAAAAGATAAAATAAGAAAAACATGTTTAAAAGGTTTGGTTATAAGCTCAACCTCAAACGCAAGTCTTACGTAAAGTCCTCACTTTTTACATGATTACGAGACCAACCAACAACCCACCCCATGAGTATCTTTCATCAATCATATCAAAAAAGTCAAAAAAGAATTAATTTGTTTAGGTTGCCTTAGAATTTGATTATGTTATCATAAATTACTCTCATCAATAAATTTCAAGAGGAATCAATAACAAAGTTTCTTTCAAATCTTGGATGTACTTTGACTCAAATTCAAAACAATAATAATCACACTTTAAATTTAGTACCTTTCGAAAAGGTTGGTGATTGCATGGTAGTAGCATTCAAACATAGCATTGAGTTAATACTCAATAATTATTATGCACACCGAGAAATAGCTCACTTGGCTAAGAGGTCAACTCTCAAGTTGAAGATTATTAGTTTGATACCCGGTGTGTCCAATATCACTTAGATCTCCCCATTATACCAAAAGAGTCAATATTTATTATTATTATGGAAAAGAATGCAGCATACATGTAAACCAGCATACATGTATTATTATTGAAAACAAGAACTATACAATTGAAGCTTACTTAAATTATAAGAGGAATTTTAATTTTTCAGAGGAAATTATCTCCTGATAAAATTAAGCTATGTGACTTTCATTGCATTAGCTCAAAAAGAGACATGAAAGATGTCATGGACCATACAACTGGGAAAGAGAATCCAGAAAGCATAACATGCATTAGAATGTCCATCTCTTCTGCGTTTCTTTTCCAAGCAAGAGGAAGACAATGTCTGCCGAAAAACAAAGGGAGGAAGATAACATTTGTGTGTGCACTACGCCTATCACTCTACATCTGTCTAGGATCGATAGCTATCACAAGCAAATTTTTACAAGTTTGGCTTGTTACACAAGGCTTTTTAACATTATAAGCCACAAGTTTGGCTTGTGCAGTGAAGGCATTTTATGAGCTAGGTGGAATGGCTTGTTTTGTATTATTATAAGAACATGAATGACTTATTCTTATATGGTTTATTACAAACAGCTTGCACCTTACAGTGAAAAGGAATATATATATATATATATATATCGTGTAATCTTATCAAGTATGTGGCAATGTGTATGTATGTAAATTACTATCCAAATAGACCGAAGAATCCGAAAGGTCCATAAAAGTTTAAAACGGTTCAAGATCCTAGACTTACCCGAAACCCGATCCACTAGAACCCAAACACAGAAGATTAGACATTCTATGATTGGAGATATGATAAATACTCCATAACGCTAAACTTATTATAAGATGATACATGTTCAGCCAAACCAACAATTGCTACAATCCTCGTCGCTTTCAGCAATAGAATCTAGTGAGTGATCTAGAAGGATATGTACAATGCAAGTAGTAAATGAAGAACTGGAAGAATGAAAGCATATACTCAAAAAAATCATGAATTAGAGCTTTGCATAACAAAATTATCAATACTTGGAAAAACTAAAAACAATCTCTTTTGTTCAACCCTCACCAAAAATTTCCTAAAGATATTTGAGAGACTCCCGTACCTTGAAATAATTGTAGATTGAAAAATGGATCAATTTAAGATAGAGGTCTTTGTGGTTATATTCTAGGCACAACCTCCAATCTCTTTGATTCTCAATTAAACCAAAACCTTGCAAGTCATACAATTGAACCAAAATACACCATCAATTCCAGTTTGGTTTGGTCACAAAAATGGTTGAATACACTATAACATGCCAATATTTGACACTTAAGTACTAAATATATGATCAATCACATCAAAAATAATTTATGATTTTTAAAATAAGTTGTAGACACTTCAACTATAGCACCAAATATATAGCAAACCACCTTAATACAGAACAAGTTCTAGCACCAAATACATAGTGTGCATCTGCATTCTTTTGGTTCTAATTGTTGATTTGAAACATTCAGACAATGAATAAAAATGTATACGTTTTTTTACAAATCAAATCAAACCAAACCATGAAATAAAGCGCCAAAGGCCGGTTTGGATTGGCTCATTTGGTTCTTTGAAAAGCCTATCACCTTGTTTTCGTTGACATATAGAAATTCAGTAAATTTGATGACAAACTTGAAATCAATACGTGCGAACACCTGCACACCACCAAGTTGATGCGGATGGCTAAGATAAACACTTTAATAAATGTGGCTGCAATGAAAAGGTTAGTGTGTGATTCTCTTCAAAGAATGCTTGACCACTGACCTTTAAGCTTTTTCGTTGGTCTCATATTCAACTTCCCCGACGATCGCCTATAGAATATAATAAAGATCCCATGACTTTTCTTGTATAAGAGTAGTCAAGTCCTTATCAATATTGACACCCCAAAATGGCTAAGGTATTGTACTTCCTTTTGTACGCTTCAAAGAAAATACAGTAAAAGGTTTCGAAGAAGTAGAGTTTGTGTAAAAGGCAACCTGGCAGGAGAGAAGGAGAAGGTTTGGATCTTCTTCATGCTAATAAAGAACGTCATTTTAGAATATATGGTTGAGATTCATGCTTCGCTCTCATAACACGATGAAATATATACGTCGCCCCCTCCAACACTATTTTTTAGATCCGCCACTGCTCATGTGAATCTGTCTTAGGCATTCAACGTTCATCAACAAGTGCTTTATCTTTATTATGAAAATATCTCCACAGTTTCAACTCAAGTGTATGTCAACAAGCTCATTCACATGAGAAGGCAAGTCCTCCTGGTACACCTTGTGTGATAGGACTCACGCTGGGCAGGATATGTCGTGCAATTGAACATACATGCAGATATTACCTTGGGTGTTTGATTACATGGGTTGGACCTACAGAGCTGGAACCATAGGATCAATATAGTCAAACAAGCATACAATAAAAAAGTGGGGGTAGTACAACCCCACTTTTGAATTGATTACGAGGCTCACCGGTGACTCACTTATAGGGGTAGACCATTAACAAAGGGTTTGAGGTCAGATTTGTCTTTAAAAAGTCAGTACGGGAAACATGATAACTTTTTCTTGTTTTCTTTATTATAAGCATGATTTATTTATATTAAACATTAATGATAATGAAGCATCATCTTCTTATGCTTCTATTGATTTGTCCTTTATTATTAATGTGAATGTATGTCATAAACGGTTAGGGCATATAAGTTTTAAAAAGTTGAGGAAATTAGACAACTTTAACTTATTGCATGAGTTTTAAAAAAACAACTTTAATAAGTATCAAGCATGTATACAAGAAAAATGACAAGAAAGTCATTTTGTAATGAAGTAATTAGGGCAACAATCCTATTAGAAATTATTTACACACACACACACACACATATATATATATATATATAGACCCTTTAAGGTAAGGTAAGATCTCATTGTAGAATACTCATTCATTGGATATTTATATCTCCTAGCATATAAATATGAGGCGCTAGATATATTTAAACAATATAAGCAAGGAATGTGTAATTCAATGTTGAATTCTTAGAAAATACTAAGAATGATATCCTCGAAAATGATGATGAAAGCACATATGATCCCTAAACAAACTGAGAGTTTAAGTAAACGTAAGATACCTTGGATCAAACTGCTTGTTTAAAGGATTATCACACTTACCTTGTAGAAGAATTGTGTAATTTATATATTAACCATCATTGTTGTGAGGAGAAAGTTTTCCTTACCACCTCAAGAAGCTCCCACCATCAAACTTGTCCATCTTCACAACCCTACTTTTGAATTGATTATGAGGCTCACCGGTGACTCGCCAGTGCGGGGTGGACCATTTGATTTGGGTCAGGTGTGGACACGAAGGCTTGGCCTCGTAATCAAATATGGTAGGCTACTGAAATCAAGTGTGTAGTACCAGTTCTGTAGGCCCAGCATGGCAATCCAACACCCTCTAAGGGTTTAGTTTTATGTGTCGAATGCCTTCCCATCACAGTTGGATTCCATCAATCCAACAAAGCAGATGAACCAACGTCTCTCCGAATGCCTGCATTCGGCAATAACTGCCAGGGCTTCAACACATTCAAGTAATTCGTATCCGATTTAAACATCAAAACCTGCCATTGGAATTGCCTGCTTAGACTCCACCCCGTTTACTTTTAAAACCAAAATTGTGACCAATCTCCCAAATGTAGCCACAGGTTAACCCGTGGGCTATAATTCAAAGCTCGCCGCATAACCATAAGCAATTCGCTCCACCCCCAAATAAGTATTTCGTCATAACATAGAGTCTACAGTATCACTTTGGACAACTCGTCTCACCTTGATAGAAGTTCCACGACTGATCTGCCTTAGCAGAAAAAGCATGTGGATGATGCCAGTGGGACATATCCAGTTCGAAACAGGACCAGTGGTTCCAACTATAAGAGAACCTTGAGAACCGGACCCAAAACTAGACCTCCGGTTTGGTTCAGGTTCCACCTTCCATAGAAACAGAATGGTACCAGAACCAGAACTGACTGTTCAAATGCCAGTTTAATGTTCTTTGTTATTTTAAAAATTGTTTTATATGTTTTGCCGGTTTTTAACAGTTTGAAACTAGAACAAGAACTGATGGTTCCAAGGCGGAACTGGTCTGGTTCCCGTCTAATGGTAGTGTGGCCCTCGAGCGACTTTAATGGCCACTGCCTTCATCTAAACAAGCTGCAGCTGAGCTCACAGCTACCGGGGCTCGACTCTAGTCCGACGCCCAGTGTGAGGAATCAACTTGGATTCAAGAGGTGGATCTAACCCAATAATCCGAGTGATTGCCTGCGAAATGAGCAAGTGAGAATCCAAATTGCAGCAAATTTGGATAGTTGATTCCATTTTTATTCATGTGCCAATGTTTTACATACCACAACTTCACTTGAGAAGAGGAGTCCATGTATTACATCAATCTAAATGGCTGTAATTTGTGTTTGTACTGAAACCTATACAGAGTATGACCCGAAACGCCCATACCGTGTCTGCCCAAAGTGACATAAAAAGCTGGGTGATCTTCATATTGACCATTTTGACGTGAATACAAACTCACACATTGAAACTATGATTTGATCAGGTCATTTTAAGATCAACCCCTTTCTAGCACAAACATAAATTGACGTAATATGGACATCAGGAGTGTTCAAGAAGCCGAATCAAACTGATCAAAACCAGCCAAATCGGCAGTTTGGTTTGGTTCCAACAGTTTTGTGGTTTGGTTTGGTTCAGTTTGGTTCCGTCTGTAATTAGGAGGCTGTAATGAAACCACCACCAACAACAACTAAGCCTTTCCCCATGCTAGATGGGGTCGACTGCATGGATTCTTTATTTCCACCGAGCCCTATCTTGTGCCATGTTGGCAGATAACTCAACATGAGGTAGATAATTTTTTTATTGCTTCTTTCCAACACTTTTGGTCTTCCTCTTCCTCTTTAACATTTTCACAATCTAGCTTTTTCATGCCTTTTTATGGAGCTTATTTTGGTTGTCTTTGTACATGTCCAAACAATCTTAAATGATTTTCTTTCATTTTATCCTTGTGTCACTCCAAATTTGTTTCTAATAACCTCATTATGTATACGGTCTTTCCTTGTGTGACCACACATCCATTTCAACATCTTCATTTCTTCCACGAATTATCTTGTATACATGTTGATAATTAATTGCCCAACACTCAAAACTATAAAACATAGAAGGTCTAATTGTTGTTTTATAATATTTATCTTTTAACTTTAATGGTATCTTTTTGTCACATAAAATGCCAGATACCCATCCTCATTTTAACCAATCTATATTAATTATATGCGTAACATCTCCATCAATTTTTTCATCACTTTGAAAACTAACCTTGGTATTTAAAACTTCCTTGTGAGAGATGCAATGTATGCCAATCTTAACTTCTATATCCTCTGAAGTAACTAAATGATTAAACTTATATTTTTTTATATTCTATCTTTGTTCTATTAAGTCGGAAACGTTTACATTCAAATAGTTCTCTCCATAGTTCCAATTTCCTATAACTTTTTCTTTAAACTCATCTACGAACACAATATCATATGCAAATAATATACACTATGGTACTTCATATTGAATATGTTTTGTTAACTCATCAAGGACTAATATAAATAAATATGGACTTAGAGTTGATCTAATTCAATATTAACATTAAAGAAACTTTTTATTTCTTCATGAGTCCTCACACATATTTTTGCATCATCATACATGTCTCTTATAAGATTTATATATGTCAGTGAGATACCTCTCTTTTTTAAGGTTCTTCAAAGAACATCTCTTTGTACACTATCGTAAGATTTTTCTAGATCAATAAATACCATTTGAAGGTCCTTCTTTTTTGTTATAAAATATTTTATAAGACATCTTAATAGGTGAATCGTTTCAATGGTAGATATACTTGACATGAATCCAAATTGGTTCTCTACTATATTTTATAGTTGTTATAACTTACGTTCAATAATTCTTTTCCATAATTTCATAGTATAGCTCATTAACTTGATATCCAAATAATTCGCACAATTCAGGATGTCTCCCTTGTTTTTGTACATGGGTATAAGTGTACTTGCTCTCCATTCCTTAAGCATCTTTTGGTTTTTTTATATTTCATTAAATAGTCTTGTGAGCCAAGTGATCCTCGTCTCTACTATAATTTTTCATATTTCTATACGAATATTGTCTGATCCAACAAATTTATCAATCTTCATATATTTAAAAGCCTCTTTGACTTTGTTGTTTTAGATACATCGGTAGAAATTATGGTTCATATACTTTTCTAATTTTGTTAACTCTCACAAACTAATACTAACATTTGTGTTTTTATTAAAAAACTTATAAAACTAATTTTGTATCTATTTTTATACCATCATTTGCCACTATAGTCTTTTCATTCTCATCTTTAATATATCTAACAAAAGTAAGATCCTTAGTTTTCTTATCTATAGATTTAGTTATTCTAAAAATATCTCTTTCACCTTCTTTTTGAGTTAAGTTTTTTATATAAATCCTATCAAATTTTACCTTTTGGTCATTGACAACCTTTTCACTTCTTTGCTTTGCTTTCTTATAAGTTTCTCAAGTTTCACTAGTTTCTTTGGCGTAATGTAATTTGTAACATGCCCTATTTGCTTTAATTTTATCTTGCACAATTTCACTCCACCACAAGTTTTCTTTTGTATTGATATTTCACCTAATATATATTTTGCTACTTTCCTAATGTGCATAGTCATGTTGTTCCACATATCATAAGGTGTACTTATGTAATTTCAAGCATTTTCTTGAAAAACTTTCTATTTAAATATATCTCTTTTCTCACTTTTGAGGTTTTACCATTTAGTCTGAATAGCTCTATGCATCCTTTTCTTTTGTCTACTTTTTTAACACATAAAATTCATAACTAAAAGTCGATGGTGGGTAGTTAAGCTTTCTCTTAGAATTCCCTTACAATCTTCATGACACAATCTATCTTTTTTCCTACAAACAAAATAACCAATTTGTGTTTGTGACAAGCAACTCTTCTAAATAATTAAACGTTCATATCATTTTTTGAAGATTGTGTTGGCTATAAAGAGATCATATGTTATACCAAAATTTAAAATATTCCTACCTTCCTCATTTAAATTCCCCAAACTATAATTTCTATGAATACCTCTATATCCTAATGCCAAATCAAATAATCTTTTTTTATGGAACTTATTGACGTACCTTATCTAATTCCTCCTAAAATGCCTTATTTTACTATCGTTTAGTCATACTTTGAGTGCATATATACAAATTATATTCAAAGCCTCTTCTCCTAACACTAATTTTATCATCATAATTTGGACCCCATATCATTATATATCAACTACACTGTCATTTAAATCTTATTTATAATAATATCAACTCCATTTCGAGTCTTTTCTTTTCCTAAGTTACATAATTTAAAACTTCTATCCTCAATCTCCTTTGTTTTTTCTTCAACCTAGTTTGTCTCTTATAAACATCAAATGTGAATCTTTTTCCTAATCATACTATCTACCACTTTCATTAGTTTGTTGATTAATGTTCTAATATTCAATGTACAAATATAAATCTTATTATCTAGGACTAGCTTTCTTACCCTTACATCCATTCATGCTGAAAATGCGAAGACTCTATGTGCAATTTGTTCACTATATTTACGTGACTGTAGTGGGACTAACTTCTTTATCCATACCCGTCCATGATTTGAAAACCCTCTCTACAATTGATTCACTACATTTGAGCGAAGATGTAGAGACCCTTGCTTACTTTTTACTGTATTCGGGCTCAATAGTGTGTCATTAAGAAAGGGTACCCCAACGCTATACTCATAATTTGTAGAATTCATGATAGATAAATCTGACAAAGTTTTACACTAGTTGTCGTAAGCCTAATGTAACCCTCCTCCTTTATACAAGCTTGGGGCCGGCCATGCAAGGGTGATCCCTTACGTCAGCGAAATTTTGTAATGGAATCAAACCATCATTATATATATAATCTGCTAAGCACCCTAGACTTGATTGCCCATAACATCCCTTATAAACACTATCTTTCTTTGTCAAACCCTAACCATCTTTCAACACCTCTTTTTCTTTCTCAGAGACAGGACTTCTGAAAAGCCACTTTTGACGACAACACATTCATAAAGAAGAATATCCATAAGATGCTTTATAAAATATATACATATGTACATCGCACAATGTCAAACAGAAAGAAAGAAAAGAAGGCAAATCACATACACCATGTTAATCTTTAAGACTTTCCCAAACCATCTTCAGCCCCTTGTATCTCTCTCTCTCTCCACTTTCTCATCCACTAGACCAGCGGTCTCGAACTGAACCAAACTCAAACAAATGGTTTGGTTCGATTTGATATTATGTAGTATAGTGGTTTAGTTCGCTTCTCTAAAAATTAAGAACCAACCATATTGGTTTGGTTTGAGATTGAGGCTAGAACCTAACCAATCAAACAAATAACACCCCTAACGAACATCATTAAACCCGAAATTAAGGCCCTTAATGCAATGTTAACCCATTTCAGAACCTAATTACATTATGGGCTGGGTCTTGCCACAAAAATTGATGCAATCAATAATTCATAAACCCTTTACTAGAAAAGGTGCTCCTTGCCCCTTTTGAACCACAAAAAGATCAGCTCATTTTGGGCCTGACCGATCCCTTTCACATGACAGCATGTGAAGTTACTCAAGCATGGGGGATGCAGACTTGTTGAGGAAGGGAACTGTTTGTTAGGCATGGACCATGTGATGTTTATCCAGTATCTGGATCTATTTGGATCCAAATTATAGTTTGGAGAATTTAGCTCGTATTAAGGGAACCATATTTATCTTTTAGGATCCAAATCATGGTTTTAGTAAGTTTATCCAAATTAAGCAGTTATTTTGATCAAACAAGAAAGCTCCTTCACAGACATGGCTGGATCGAAACCGACTTGACATTTCCAACCAGAACCGAACCGGATCAGGACCCAGTGAAACCGAACCTGGACCACCTGATTTGGTTTCGGTTCCAACTGATCCAAAACCGGAACTGATTGTTTCAAAACTGCAGTTCCATTAATTTTTCCAAAATTTTCTTTAAAATTTAATATTTTTTGCCAGTTCTGGCTGGTTTATGTCTCAAATCATAACCACCTTGAAACTGAACTTGAACCGGTTTGGTTACGATTCCCGGTTCCAAGAGAACCAAAACTGACCATGTCTAATCTTGAATATAACTAGAATCATTTCGGTGGCATCAAACAAAAGAAGCATGGGTGTGCCCACAATGAGGTGAAAGATACTACTCATAAGGGACCTCTCACTTATGGGCTTACTGTTGCATAAGCCAAACAGAGTATGTTACATGTCCAAGTCAATCTTAGATATTGTGCTGTCTGGGTGTGGGAACCATACTAGCCCTGGTGCCGGTCTAACGAATGCAAGTAGCAATGAAAGGCATCCTAACAGGTCGGACCCGGTGGGTCGGGGTCTAGGGTTCCATACTCGGGTCACGGTTCTTATGGGTTCGATCGAGACTCAGGTTAGTACCGGTGCTCGAAACAAATTTTGGTAAATGATATCAACTCCAGATATTAGTTGGATCTTGTGGGTCTAACCTATATGACTAATGGATCTGTGCTTATGTTACCACTTGACCTGATCAATATGGTTTGGGTTTGGGTCAATCAGGTCTGATCGGAACTATGGAGCTGTAAACATTTTTTTTACTATATTTCCTATGATTATATGCTGCATGGCCTTGTTCATGCATTCAAGCATCAGCGAGGGGCCATTTCCGGCTGTTTTGCATTGAGAAGGTGAACAATGTTTTCACAATATTCTTTGGACCTTGCTTTCATGGAAGTGCTGGGTCAGTCCTTTTCTTTTTTATGTAAATTACCATGTACAAAAATTATTTTAATTTTCAATCCTAATTCTAATTCTTTGATAAACGTGATATTTACATTCTTTGAATTTTTTATTTTAGGAGAAACTTCACAAAATATCTAGAGGTTTGCATGTTTATCAATTTCGTTACTATGGTTTAGAATGTCCGTTGTAATACCCTATGATTTCTGTCGTCTATCAAGTTAGTCCAAACTCAGCATTATCAGAAGATAATGTAGAACATGGTTTCATGTGATTAGAGTGATGTAGTTGTTAAGTCAACAACCACGTCATTATTAAATATTAAATCAACAAATATATAACTTTACACTATTAAATTTAGCATACAATAATTAATGATATTAAAGAATATCTAATATTCATTAATGTTTAAGTTTAGCTTCATTCATATTTAAGTGTAATACTAAGTATATGCTAATATGGCAGCAAAAGTGACCATGATACTAACATGGCATATATGACATGATAAGTGATGATGACATGCATATGACATATAACAGCTTGATCAACTAATATAAATTGATGTGACTGATGATGTGACAATTGATATGTCTTATCGAATTAAGAATATGGTTCTAACGAGTTTGGACTAGTTTGATAGACCGTTGAAACCATAGGATATCACAACTCTATTTTATAACCACAGGACCAAATTGGTAAACACAATCCTCAGGGTACTTTCGTGAAATTTTTTCTTTATTTTAATCATAAAAATAAACAATTTTGTGCCTTCATTAGTCATGAGAGTGAAAAATGAGCACAAGCTCATGTGAATTCCAAGCAAGAAGAGCTAAACACAAGCTTGCTTGTTTACGCAGAATCGATTTTTAATATACATTTCACTGAGAAATTAAATCTGTTTACATGAACTTGTTTATTTAAGCAAGACACTAATCACGAATTTTAAGTACACAATTTACCCTATTCTCTCAGCCCCAAGTTTATATTTAGATGTATAGCCCACAGTTGAATTCATGGGCTATGATGGATAATCGAAACAGATCCCGTAGCCTATTAGCCCCATCCTGAAAAGGTTTATGGGTACACTGCTAGCTGTATGATGGCTGTATCTTGCGAGGGCCCCAAGTTTCTTATGACAGAACAAGCATTACAAACAAATATAAACATACAAGAAGAAACTGATGCCCATACACATATAAAGTTCCCTCTCTCTCTCTCTCTCTCTCTCTCACACACACACACACACACACACACACATATATATATATATATATATATATATATATATATATATATATAAACAGGATCCCTGCCACTTTTGACATGCTCCCTCAAGCTTATTCATGCTTTTTGGTAGAATAAGTGTAATTTAAATTTTTTTTAAAGGTTTTCGAAAAGGATGAAAGATAATATTATTATATTTATATCTTTAACAAACAATAGTCAAGCATGAGTAAGCAACATCAATAATAGGCATGATCCAATCTCTCTTTCTCAAGTCTATGCATATACCGGTTAATGCTCAAATTCACTCAAAGATTTCTACCGTTTGATCGACATGGTCAATCATAGATTTTAATTTAAAAAGTATTTAATGTACTATATATACTAAATCCGTAGTGCAAAAAGTATAACAACAATTTTTATTTTTAAATTCAAATCTCTATTATTGATCATATCGATCAAACGGTAAAGATTTTTGAATGCATTTTAGCATGAATAAGTATGCACATATTCCATTTTCTCTCTCTCTCTCTCTCTCTCTATATATATATATATATATATATATATAGAGAGAGAGAGAGAGAGAGAGAGAGAGAGAGAGAGAGAATGCACATTGTACTCATCCGTTTTATATATACTCTCCATATAAATATACATATATATATATATATATATATATATAGAGAGAGAGAGAGAGAGAGAGAGAGAGAGAGAGAATGCACATTGTACTCATCCGTTTAAGATTAGCCATTCCATAATAGCGGAGCACAAAAAAACTGATGCGTATCCAAACGTGGTCCAGTCGTGCAAAGAAAGAAGCGTTGAAGGCCGACGAACAGAAGTCGGACGTATATACGATTCAAAGAAAGTCACTTGTATCCTTTTCAAGTCACGAGCCCCCCCCCTCTCTCTCTCTCTTTTATAATAGCGCTGTAGATAATGAATGTGAAGGAAACCCTTCAGTTTGGGGCTATATGCAAAGTATGCTGCTCCAACAACGTCCGTCCACTAAATTTTTGTCGTATCTCTCTCTCTCTCTCTATATATATATATATACATACATACATATATATACATACATATATATATATATATATATATATATATATATATATATATATATATATATATATATATATATATATAAATATACATACATATATATACATACGATTTTTCATCATTTGTGGAGCATTTTCGGTGCCCTTACAACTATGATCCGAAATTTTTGTCCTCTCTCTCTCTTTGTATATATATATATACACACACACACATACTCTTTTTCATCGTTTGTGGAGCATTTTTGGTGCTCCTACAAGTATGATCCGAAATTTTTGTCCTCTCTCTCTCTCTCTCCCTATATATATATATATATATATATATATATATATATATATATATATATATATATATATATATACTATTTTTCATCGTTTGTGGAGCATTTCGGTGCCCTTAGAAGTATGATCCGATAGCTTGTCTTGTAGGAACTTGAGCTCAATCAAGCTTTGGTCTCTAAGCTCAAGCTGGACTTAAACAACTCGCACTCTAGCATTATGCTTTTATCTCCAAGCTTGAACATGCTCATGAACGAGGTGGATCAAGGTCGACTCTTTACCAAGCTTTATAGGGTTGCATCCTATCAAGCTCGACTAAACTCGGTTAAGAACAACTATAATATGTATTTGAGCCACACATTAATGAATTTTCTAAATTATTTATCTATATATGAGAAATTAGTACATGCACACACCTATTGATGCTTAAATCTACTTAAAGATTTCTACTTTCGATCAATATGATCGATATTGAAGATTTTAATTTAAAAAGCAAAAGGTATCATTATATTTTTTGTACTTCACATTGAATGTACATGTATATTAAATATTTTTAAATTCAAATCTTTATCATTAATCATGCTTATTGAACAATAAAGATTTTAAGAAGATTTAAGCATTGATGGGTGTGCGCATGGACTATGCTCTCTCTCTATAAATATAAATATGTATATACATATATATTAAATGTAAATATGTATAAAAGTTTAGGTTTCGTGAGCAACTCGAGTCTTGTTTGGTGAGTTTGAGCTCGGCTCCCTGAATGTCAAGCTTGACTTGGTCCAAGAGAGACCTAGTCAAATTTGAGTTGATCTCAACTAGCTCGGTGTTCGGTTGCACCCCTTGTTGGCCCACATAAAATGTCTTTGAGCGGTCTATTCAATGTGAAAGAAATAAGATTACAACACTTTTCATTACAAGGGAGAAGATGGCACTGAGCCTTTTTCATGTGTTACACTCTCACAACTTAGAAGATGAAAAGATAGATCAAGAAAAGCTTCGATATAAATAATTAAGTTGTCAGATATAAATAGTTGATAAAGGAAGTCGATGATCCCTTTACAACGATTTGATTCCTGAGAGAGAGAGAGAGAGAGATCAAGCTTTGTGAGGAGGGCACTGGAAGCACTTTGTGAACAGTCCAAACGTGTAAATCTGGTGAACGAAGTTGATGGTACTTGCCCAACCCCCAAAACCGAACCCAACGATCAGAACCCAACCCACAACCAACACATCGATGCAGTACAGCCCAACCCAGCCCCCAACGATTGATGGCGGTCTCTCTACTGCATTCTGCATAGTTATATGTGAATGACAAGAAAAAAGAGAAAACCAATCAGAATTGCATCAATGAAATATAGATAAATACATACATATACATGAGTGCACACACACAATATATATATATATAGAGATATTAGTATATGGGCACATCTATCCATACTTAAATTCAATTAAAGATTTATACAATTAGTTTCGATTTATATGATCAGTGGTGAGATTTGAATTTAAAAAATAAAAAGTACCATTATATTTTTCATACTTTATATTTAAAATGATTTTTAAATCATGATGATCAAACAATGAAGATTTTAAAGTGAATTTAAATTCAAACGCTCTCTTACTCATGTTTTAACCAAAACTACATAAAAGTTTTAGTTTCTAAAGTTCAATGAAAAGTAAAGGTCTTGGCTGTGGTGGCTTGCTCTTGGTCTCGACATGAGCTTGGCCACCATAATTGAGTGAATTAGGCCAACCAAGAAGATGCAACAAGCCGCAAACGAACCCAGCTCAGATTGCGGCCCCACTTGTTTAAATTGAGAAATTGAGTAAGGAAATTGGTGATGCAGAGGTACCTCTCTTGCAGCAGCAGGTGCAAAAGTTATCATGTGTGCTAATGCAGGGATGATGTAGACAGTGAAGCTAACAAGGAATGATCCAACTGTGGAGTTTATCGGTCCGAAGAAGGGGAAGATGATAGCAAGAAACCAAATCGGGACGACCACCGGAAGCCTGGCCAATGCACGCTTCAGATTGCTTTTCGTGTTGTGCATCCCAATCAACTTCTCCCATACAAAGTAAAGAGGTGTGCAGGCAAATCCGAATGTTATGAACTGCATTAGATGATGAACACTTTAAAAGATATCGAAAAAAAGTCTGAAAAAACCGGATGAAATATTGGTATTTACTTTCTTCAAACATGATACATGATCGATTACAATAACGATCAAGATTCTAAATAGCCAACTCCATAGAGCCTTGGTTTTCAAATATTATATCCTAATTATTTTCAAAAAAAAATCTAAAAAGAAAATCATTTTAACCCCCCCCCCCCCTCTCGAGCCTATTTTTTCAGCAAGTGTACCTGATGGATCAACATAAGAATAACAGCTAGATCTCTAAAACCAGATCGTGGTAGCAAGGCAAATGCATTTGAATGATTGAGCAGCATATCCCCAAACGCCCAATAAACAGAAATGGCTGAAGGCAGAGTGAGGGTGAGCACATAAAGTGTAGCCACCAAGTATATCATCTTGAACTTTTGGGGCTTCCACATTGCGTGCATGATCTCTCTGAAAAATTAAATCAAAATAATATTAACAAAAGCTTTAATTCTAACTACATCAAGGAAATTAAAGGGTCTTAATTATATAACTAAATTAATTCTACATAAATCGATAAAAAATTGCAACATGATCAAAGATGGAAGGTAAAATACTAAAATCTGACTCACACTGTGACAGCATGCCCTCCAAAAGTGTAGAGGATGTTGGTGGCTCCAGTGAAATACAGCACAGCCTTAGTTGGGGCTGAATGCTGCACACCCTCAACCTAGCAAAAGTTGCAGAAAGTAAATTAATCCCAATATTAATTAATCAACATTAGCCGACCCCATCTAGTATGGGAAAAGGCTTGGTTGTGGTTGTTGTATTAATTAATCAACATTAAAAAATGCTTTCTTCAAGCTTCAGCATCTTCACATACACACGTAATTGTATTGATTTGAAGGAGTATGAATTACCTGTCCATGAAGGAGAGAAGCAGCGGTCATATACCAGGCAGTGTAGGTAGTCATCAAGAGGCCAAGAAATGACCAGATTCTGTAGTTGTGAAAGGAAGGGATGAAGACTGTGGTAGCACAGCATGCACCAAATATGTATGTCCATGTTCTCTTGTCCAGATTATCGTTGATATAATAAATATTGCTGTTCAACATTTCACATTGGAAAATATTACTTAAATGGTAATTAATAATCAAGAAATAGAGAAAAGATTTGATCAAATTACATACCTTGCACATGCAATGAGCTGAATTACAGAACCAAACAGAAGAAATGTACAATTAAAGAAGAGACCCGCGTTTCTCCAGTGTTTCCCCAACAACCCATCAAGGACTTCAAACCACTGATAAGATAGAAACAAGAGATCTCTCAGTTCATGCTTTCCCATCAAAGAGATATTGGATTAACACAAAACTTAACGATGGAAGAACTCTTAGAGTATCTGTGTATGTGTGTGTGAGAGAGAGAGAGAGAAGCAAGCTACCTGAATGACATGATTTCTGAAGTCCACCTTTTCTCTTTCCTTTCTGGTTCTGTACTCAACGTAAAGAATGCTAATAAGGTAAGCCGTATAGCTACCCATTAATCCATAAAACAATTGGAAAAGGATGCCAGAGAGCATCCCAAGTTGGGAGAATGAGTAAGGCAGTGTTAAAAGCACTTGTGCCACCTGAAAAACCAATTAATAAATGCAATCAGTAACCTTTGATTGGAGAAGAAAAATAACAATATAATTAATTTTTTCAAGAGCGAAGCAATGACCTGGTTAGAGGCACAACTGAACCAGGCATCGTACACAGAACCACCATGCCAAAAGAGCTTAGATAGCTTGCTCTTTGTTGTTTGGTTCTTTCCTTCGGTTTCCATCTCTATGTAGTTTCCGGCAATGACTGTCTCGACCTTCTCGGCAGCCATTTCCCTTCTTCTTCTTCTTCCTGCCGAAGCTGTGCAGAGATGCAGGCGCAAAGGGGTTTGATGAGAGGAGGTGGGAGAGAGCTGGATGTGCTTTACAGTATATGAACTTGGGTATAAGCTGAAGAAAGTGCTCAACTTATAGACAGAGAGAGAGAGAGAGAGAGAGAGAGAGAGAGAGAGAGAGAGAGAGAGAGAGAGAGAGAGAGAGAGAGAGAGAGAGAGAGAGAGAGAGTTGGTGATCGGATATTAGGCTAAGGGGCAAGAGTGAAGAAATGCACGAGCGGGATGACCCACAATCCTTCACTTTGCTCGCTTTCTCTTGGTTGTTTGCATGGAACGTCTTCTTCTTCCCGAGGGGATTGAAATAGATATATGCATGAGGGCTTCCTCTCTTTCTCACACACACAAATATATATATATACACTCTTCTCTCTCATATATATATATATATATATATATATATATATATATATATATATATATAAAGAGGGAGAGATAAAGAAAGAGAGCTGTTAATGGGCTGGACTGAAATCTGGTGGGGATCCAGATCTTGTAATCAGTAGGAAGAGGGTCCATGATGCAGGAGCATGAACAACCTAGGTTGTGGGTTCCACACATGCTAGCTTGCTCCTTTTGACTATATGACCAATTATATTGGTATGTTGTGCCACAAGGGTTGAAGACGGGTCGGAGTTGGATACCACAGGGCAAAACCCAATCCGACATTTCACACTGCATTTGAATAGATATTGAATATCTGTCACTAAATATTTGCATCTGAATCCAATCTAATACCAATGAAACATTAATTACCACAACTTATTTTGCTCTTACACAGGTTTGGGCAATGGATCCATATCCACCTACCACATTCAGATCCACGCAAACGACACAATACAGGACCATTTACAGTTCAAACCAATAACGATTCACGGGCGAAAAATTAGAAACCTAGGGTTTTCTCTCACTAAGGTGAGTTATATTTGATTCTTAGTCATGATTATGATTATGTGTCATATTTGCATTTAACTCTAGGAAAAGCAAAGATCATGTTTTATCATTGTCTTAATACTTTTAAGATCGTCTATCTCATTTAAAGTGTTCACCATGTAGTTGAGGTAAACAAAAAAGGACTCACTAGCACTTAGAGTGTTAGCTCAATAGTAGGATGCTCTAGTGTTGTTGCTATTGGTGGGGAGTTCAACTCCCGAAGGGTGCATCTGCAGGTGCGTGTGTTAGGCTTTGGCCTCCTCTTGAAAAAAAAAAAGACCCATTAATGCAATCCCAATTTGTGTATGGTCCCATGAAGCAGCACTAGTTTTCTTCTTTCATAAATGAACTCTCAATTATTTTGAGCTTAGTATGGCTTGGTCTACGATCATAAGTCCACATCTTTTGATAGATCAATTGGTCAAAAAGGTTGCCTAACAAGCCAAAGCCTATCTGATGGGCGTTTGTTGTGGCTCCCTGCATGAAATAAAGTTGGTTCAGTTCATTTTCTAAACTTTATGTACATGCATCTTATGAAATGTCCCAATGAACCATGATAGGTATATGTAATAAGTATATCTTTCTTTCTTTCTTCCTTTGGATACAATGGGGAGGATGAAGCCATGAATGAGCTTCTTACGGATTGAACTCATGACTCCCATGGCGAGATGAGTTATCGCTCTGGGTGTATCTTGTTTAATCGAACTATTAACATGAAAGTTTGAAAATATCCCCTTCTTTGCAATCAAGATGGAAATAATACTGTTGGCGTGCGAATAAGAACCTTAAATCTAGCTACTTCATTATTCTTATGATTATTTCGAATTAGGCTACTTGATTTTTCTTTTCAGTTGGACTACTTGATTGATCCTCCCGCAATCGTTGCTTTATAATTTTAAGTTTTAATGATTTACATTCACAAAAACATTTTACCAATAATAGTCCCAATTGATAGGCATGCAGCGTCTACTCTCTCTCTCTCTCTATATATATATATATATGCTTAATCCAACCCATGTTTAAATCTAATCAAATATTTTCATCATTCGATCCATGTGACCAATTGTAGAGATTTTAAATAAAAAAAGTATATTATGTTGTTATACATTAAATGTGAGTATGAAAAGTATAACGGTATAAATTGCTTTTTAGATTTAAATTTTTATTGATGGTTCCGATCGAATGATAAAAATGTTTAAGAAGATTTAAGCATGAATTTGAAATGAGCATAAACCACTATATATATATATATATATATATATATATATATATATATATATATATGTATATATGTATATGTATATATGTATATATATATATATATATGTATGTATGTATGTATGTATGTGTATGCATATATAAAAAGAATATAATCTATACACACATCAATTCATGCTTAAACATTAAGAAGAATCTAAACCATTTGATCGGCGAAGGTTGAAATTTAAATTTTAAATGCAAAAAAATATATTTGAACTTTTTAGAGGTGCAATAAATACACCAGATACTATTTGCTTTTTTACTTAAGAATCTCAACCGTTGATCTTCAAGATCAAACGGTTCAGTTTCAACCTATAAAGAGAATTAGTTCATGCATGCACCCATGTGTGTATATGAACAAACAATGTGGATTGGTTGAGTTATAATGGTTCGGTTTCGACCTACAATCATGAATCAAATCATATAAAAGAAAATACAGCAAATCAAATCAAACCAAACCAAAGCTCCGGTTTCGATTGGTTTATCAGGTTCTTTGAAACTGCATAGGCTTAAATGGACCATGTTAACTAGGGCTAGGAAAGGGCACGCTAGCAGGACCTACCACGAGCACGGCTGAGGGTATAGGTCATCTTTTAGACTGAGAAAAGGACCTTTATGAAGCCAAAACTCGATCTAGGGATGATTGTAACACCTGCTGAGAATCCACAACAACCACACTAACAGGACCTACCACGAGCTTAACTGTGGTCTTCAACCGTCTTTTAGACTGAGATAAGATCCGGGCATCTGATATATGATCCTACATTGCATCTCAGCCGTTTGCTGGAGTTCATCGTCGTACACGCGAATGCAGTTCAACGGCTGAGATACAATATAAGAATATGTTAATAGGATATAACCCTTGATCTTTAGGTCATACATGGTCACCACCACCACCACCACCACCACCACCACCACCACCACCACCACCCCACCCCACACCACCACTTGATAAAGTTTGTGAAGCTTTATATGGGTTCAATCAGTACTCTTTGTGACAGCCCCCATATCTTAGTACTTAAAGGTGAGTATGATATAAAGTCGTAGACCTTTCCAAAAAAATAAAGATGGACCATCATCACTTTGACCATGACCTTGATCAAACCCATGAGGGAATCAGTTTATTCAGGCAATGGACCCAAAGAAGCAACTCTTTTACTTTGAAGGACTTTTTTGGCATTTTTTTAATTTTGAAAGGCTTTTTTTCTTTTCTAAAGGCAACTTTAGAAGACATGGAAATTCATGGTTTTCTAAAAATGAGAGAGTTTCAAATGATTTTATTGAATAAATCAAGTCTTGGGTTTTCTATATGTTTGTAATAAAACTTATTTAAAACCACTACATCTTAACCTTAACTAAGCCTTTTCTAGGGGCTTGTTAGGCAGTGAAACACAAATTTTCAGGTCATATGTCCTAGCAGTGGCAGACCCACTGTAGGGCAAGGTGAAGCATGCACTTCATCGAAAGTCTGAAAAATTCTTTGATACATCAGAGTATATAGGAAAATACAAGTGCTTTGTGAAAGTGGAATACATGTGCATCTCACCCGAAATACAAGCTCTTCACCCTAAAAGAATTCATGACTAGTACCATTCTCATCCAACTATCCCCATAACATAGTCGTGTATGCATGTGTGTGCGCGTGCATGCGGGCCGTGCAGCACGATGGCCGGGTCCATTAAGCAAATTATGGCAGCCATTCTATCACTCTCTTGGAAGAAAGAAATGTGGGTGAGGACTAATGATGTTGCCAGTTTAATCATAATTCTCATTGGGCCCTTTCAAAGCCAAAGAAAGTATTAAAGTGGAAAGGTTTATACTTTTAAATCATCATTGAAAGCTCCACTACATTGGTTTTAAGCATTAATCTGAACTAAAAAGCTGGTTGATCAACTGACGTTACATGTGATGTATAAAAGAATTTAGAATTTCCATCTTTGCTTGAGTTCATATGAACTCAACTGATCTTCAAAGCCAATTATGAGGCTAGTTATCATTCCCCACTTGCTTCCCACCTTTCATCTTTCTCTTTTCCCTTTCTCAAATCAAATAAGAAAAGTTGCAGAGGGAAAACCAGTGCCTTTAAGAGTAATGGGCCCGGGTTGGATCCAAGTTGGTTCTGGTTTGGGCCTACTTTTGGGTCAAATGATGAGAAAGACATACCGTATGGATCCTGTCGTGATGCTTAAAACAATATGGATTGTATCCTTATTCATCGATAAAACTATTGGTTTGTGATTTTGAGCGATTATCTAGATGGGGTCATCAACTGTCTCAATAGATATGTTCGGTTTCAGTTCTGTTTTGGAACGGATGGTTTCGGGGCGGTATTTGTTTGAGTCCAGTTCTGGTTTTATAAGTGGTGAAAGTTCCCGGTCCAGTTCCGGTTTCACTGGTTCTGGGTTCAGCATGTTCCTAGCGCAGTTTGGTTTTGGTTGGAACTGCTGGGCCGGTTAGGAACCGACCATGTTTACGTCTCAGGTTCAGAGGCCATTGCGTCGAAGAGATAGTGGTGTCGATTAATTAGGTATAACCCCACCCTGATCCATATCAAGCTCATTGTGGTCTGGGCTCGGTACAGAAAGAATGATTTTGGGTCTGGGCTCAGTACCAAGCCCATTGTGAGTCAGTACCCGAACTTATGTCCCGGGTATCAGAATATCTGACTAATGGTTGTTGCCATTATGAACGTTTATGATCTGACCCGAACTCTTATTAAGACGCAATACTCCAGTATAAAAACATTAGTTTTTCAAGTGGATCCTGTTTACGCTTGTATGATCTGGTTCTGTTTTTCTTTCCTCACAGTAGACCCAATTGGACCCAGTTTAAGATCTAGTGCTCGTGTTTCAGTGTAAGACCCAGATCTGGACCAACTTCGACCCAACCCGCTGACACGCTTGCAGTTGAGAAAAAAAAGACTTATCATAGGCTTGGCCAATCTTTGCTGTAGGTTTACTTTTAGATTTCTACAATTGGATCCGGGAAACCAAATTTACAATGGAAGATGAACTGATCCAAAACCAACTCTAGTTCCAACCCTCGGTTGCAACCTCTATGGTCAGAGAGATAAACTAAAGGAATAATGAAATTTATTTAACAATTTATTTATTTATTTTTTGTTAGAGCAGGAGTCCGAAAGCTAACAGACACATACGTGCTTCCGAATTCGAACTCACCACCTGCGTCATGGGAAGCAAAGAGCCCTGCCAAATGAGCTAACGCTCTGAATTCTACAATTTTAATTCTTTGATTATTTTCACTTCTCGTAATCTTGATGTTGCTACTAAATCCAAAAATTGAATCGATCACTGTTTCCAACTACAAGTCAAGCTTCCTACTTCATTCAATTAAGTTGGATCCAAAAAGAACATCGAAGTTTGATAAAGCCAAAAAGTATCATTATACTTTTACAAGTGCAATAAATGTAACTTTTATAATTTTTGTTTTTGTTTTAAAGATTTTAACAGTAGATCGTAAGGATCGAATGTTTGAGATCTTTAATAAAAAAATTAACATAGATAAGTGTGTGTGAACTACTCTCTCTCTATATATATATAGGGTTGTCAATATTTATATATATTTCTTCTCTCAAATTATGGAAGCTATAAAACAATGGTAATTACTGTTGGCCGGCCCCCCTTGTGTGGCTTCAGCCTCCAATTGTAAAAAATGACGACAACAAAGCCTTTTACCATACTAGTTGGGGTCGGCTACATGGATTCTTTGTTTCCACAAAACCCTATCATAATTTGTAGATTTCATGATAAATAAGTTTGACAAAGTTTTACGCTGGCTGTGAGAAGTCTTACGCCATCTTCCTCCTTTATCTGGGTTTGGGACCGGACATGCAAAGGTGACACCTTACATGGGCATAATTTTCCATTGTAACAGAAAAGAAAAAAAACAAGTTAATACTTCATCATGTTTCAATCACAACTGAATAACTTTATGGATATCCAAATGATGCTTTCATGAGTTATGATAGGCCATCCATGCGAACATCCAAATCAAAAGTCATGAGTTCAATACTACAGGGATACCAATCACCCAAGACTGTCTAACCTCGATCTCACAATAAAAGTAAAAGAGAAATTTCATAAAATTAACTTTTGGTTTCTCAAAATTTACACGAGTCTCAATATTTTAGAAGGAACATGAGGTTTTTATTATTAATTAATTAAAAACCTCAAGTTTCAATCTTCAATAAAATAGAGACCTTATAGCCGATAACTTTAGCTTTTGATAGGTGTTATAATAACCTCAATTCTCTATTTAATTAATGATAAAAACCTCAAATTTATATTTGAAAAAAAGTTCATGTTATTTAAAGACTCTCCAAATTGCGGGCAGCTCATTTAAAAAAGTTCTTTTGATTTATATGTTAAAGTTATGTGGGGTTCTAACTTCTAAAGACTCTCCAGAGAAACACATTGATTGATTTAAAGACTAAATATATGATATCTTAGATTTATTTATTGCAACATTTAAAGACTAAATATATGATGCCTTAGATCTTATTATTGCAAGATAAACCCTTTAAGTTCGTAGCTGACATTATATATTTATATTAAGTGATAATAATTTTTTCAAATGGTACTTAACTAGCTTAAAACAAGAAACATACTCATTATCTACAAAACATCAGCAAAGGGACCAAGGAACATATTAGTTTCGGGTGTGCATGAAACAGTAATTCAAAGAAATTTGCTGCTGTGACCGGTTTCATGCAGCGGCGGATCCACGGGTGAGACCGTCGGCTCACTTGAAATTTTGAAATTTATTAAAATTTTAAAATAAAATTAAAAAATTTAAAGCCCGTCCCACCTGAATATGAAGTCTGTCCCACCCGAAACAAGTTTATGGATCCACCACTAGTTTCATGCATTTATATGGAGCTTAGTAATCCTTTTTGGCAATTCACTCATGGCTAGGTCTGGCTTACAGTTTCAAACCACCAGTTCCAGTTTGTCTAAAACCAGAAACTGAAACCAAATTGGAATCTAATGATTCGTGTTCCAGTTCGGTTCTGGTTCAATGAAAGGTGGAACCAGAATTGAACTGGATGACCCCTAGTTCCAAGTCTGGTTTGACGATTCCGGTTCCAGTTAGTTCTTAGCCTGGTTTAATTCTACTTAAAAACTGCCGCGCTGGTTTCAGACCGGCCATGACTTGGTGACTAGACACACACATGCATGCATACACACACACGCATACATGCATAGATGGACTTGGCTCGGATAAGACGAACTAAGTTGCACCTCATTAAGTAAGGCATCAAGAGCGTTAGCTCAACGGCACGGCGCTCTAGCACCATTACTGCTGGTCAGGTGTTCGACTCCCATAGAGTGTGTGTTAGGCTTCGACCTCCTCTTGTAACAAAAAAAAATGGCAAGAACTTAGGGGCCAAACCAAGAGGAGCTGAACATGTCTAGCGCATGACCCAAGTGCAAATTTACGAACCTATCGAACCACGGAAACGAACAGCTTGTCTAGGTTAACGCCCTGATTCTGATGAACACAAAACTGAATTGCGTTATTTGATCTTTGATGATGATAGTTGAGGTTAGGAGTGTTCGGGATTCGGTTTAGTTCGGTTCTAGGTTCAGCAACGAATCAAACCGCTATTTGTGGATCCTATGTTTTAGAGAGTCGAACCAAACCATGCCATAGTGAGAACCGATCCGAACCAAACCGACAATTCCGGTTTGATTCAATTATGAACCATGGTTTTAGTTCGATTCTAGCCTCAGCCTCGAATCAAACCGCTATTTGCAGTTCCTAGTTTTTAGAGAGTTTGAACCAAATCATGTCATAGTGAGAACCGCCAAACCCATAGTTCTGGTTTGATTCAAATATGAACCACTGTTTTGCTTATTTTAAGGTTTGACTAAATATCAATATTATGTCATCATGTCATTTGGATCTAGAGAGATTATAGAACTCATATATAAACTTATGATGGTTTACATCTCTATATGAACATAAGCATATATATATATATATATATATATATATATATATATATATATATATATATATATATATATATATATATATATATATATATATATATATATATATATACATAATTCTGTTCATGTAAGGGATCACCCGTGCATGACTGATCCCAAGCCAATTAAAGGAAGAGGGTTGAGTTAGGATCGTGACAGTTAGCATAAAACTTTGTCGGATTTATCTACTATGAATTAAACAATAAATAATGATCTAACTCATGTTAAGTTAACTGCGAGTATAATAGGCTACGTAAAAACAAAGAATTCAAGTAGCCAACCCCATCTAATATGAGAAAAAGCTTAGTTGTTGTTATAGTATATATATATATATATATATATATATATATATATATATATATATATATATATATATATATATATATATATATATATATGCGTGTGTGTGTGAATGTAATGATGTGGTTTGGTTCTAACACTAGAATCATAAACCAAACCACCAAATTATTTTCCTGTCAGAACCAAACCAAACCATGAAGGGTTGGTTCTGGCGGTTTGACCTCGAGTATGTGAAGGCTTAAACGGCCAGGGTTTAGGGCAGCCTGGTAGACTCCTCGTGTCGAGCCATACTTGAATCACTTTATGGATTCATCCAAGACAAGAATTACCCAAGTTAAGGATTAGCCCTAAACTAAATGGAACCAGAAAAAAACATTAAATAAATAAAATTTTAAATTTTTTCAAAACTGACAGTTTGGAACCGCCAGTTCTGGTTATGCTGGTTTCAGTTTCATGAAGGTGGAACTGGAACCAAACCGGGTGATCCCCAGTTTAGGGTCCAGTTTCACCGGTTCTGATTCCAGCCAGTTTCTATCTGCAAAGCCAGTTCCAAACCGGCCACGTCTAGATCGTTCTATATGAGATCCAAGGGTATAGAATGCCCCCTTAGCTCATTCCAGTATTCATATGATTGAGTCCAACTAATTGGTAGGTGCCGGTACTGAAACTACAATCCGGCATTTCCGTGACACCCACAAATATCAAAGCATCTTCTCTTTCCCTGTAAGGATTGGTGCCTCCTTGAGGTAAAGCCTGAGCGTGGACATGGCTGCCATGCCCATTGCGCCTGCAAACTTGGCATAGGGTGGGTTGGGCGAGGGATAACTGGATCTGCTGCCGATGCCTCGATCGGAGGCCGAGGGTGTGGTACTTCCAAAACCATTTTACTCCCAACCTGGATGAGTTAGAGCTAAGTCAGTCGTGCGGAGCTCAGATCAAGCCTGTTGTCTCAGTGTTCTATAATCAGGAAGACTAGATCTTTGTATGTAAGCACAAGGATTTATATTAGACATGCTGGTTCGGGGTAAACTGGAACTGCCAGTTCCAGTTTTCCTGGAACCAGGGACTGGAACCGAAAAGACACCGAGCCAGTTTCATTTTGGTTTGAAACTGCCAGTTCCGGTTTGAGTTCTAAACCGCTTAAAACTGGAAAGAATGAAAAGTAAAAGGTTATGGGAGTGATGATTTGGAGCCACCGATTTCGGTTCCACCTAGTTCTGGTTTCATCAAAGTTGGATCGAATCGAGTGGTTCTTGGTTTTGGATCTGGTTTGATCGGTTCTGGTTCCAGTTGGCTCTTAGCCCAGTTGGGTTTCAACTGGAACCGTTAGATCGGTTCCGAAACGACCATGTCTAGTTTATATAATTAGCAATTTAATTTATTTTTTTCAAATATGAAAATCAGATGTAGTAAGAGGAAAGCAGCATTGCCTTGGTGAGGAGCTCAACCAATGTGGGTCACCATTAATTGGCAGGCGCTCGGCGCCCTTGCTGCTGTTGAGGAGCTCAACTCCTTGGGGGCGCATGCATTTGTCTGTGTGTGTGTGTGCGTGTGTGTGCGTGTGCGTGTGCATGCACGTACGCGTGTGGCTTCAGCCTCCCTAAACCAAAAAAAAAAAAGAGTGGAAGGTTGGACTTCTATCTTTTAATTAATTGCCCATAAATGCCATTGTTTTGTATACTGCATGAGTGTAGGGCTGGGAAACGAGCCAATGAACCCACAGGGGCATTGATGGCTCTTTTGATCAACTCAATATGTTGTTTGTATTTGACTCATAAGCTCGATTCATCTGAGCTAAATACAAGATCAACACCAGCTGAGTTAAAAATTATAAGTTTTAACATGTAATTTTCATTTGAGAATCCAATATCCTAGTAAGGAATTATGTCAAAATTCTTCTAAACTTCTTGTAGAACTTGAAAGATTCTAATTAAATTATATCCATACAATTAATTTGGTTAATATTGTTTTCTAGCATATATATGCAGACACAAGCACATACATGTGTGTATGTGTCTTTATACTTAGCTATTTCATATGTAATTTTCTATGAAAATACTCATCTAAATAATCTAGAAAACAAGAAAATGGTATCTTGCACAATTTGTTGCATAAGCTGCAATTAGGGCTGTTCACTGTTCAGTTCTGTTCTAACCAAAAACTTGAATCAAATCACTACTTGTGGTTCCTAATATTTTGAAAAGCGAACCAAATCTAAAAGACCGTCATGAACAACACACTCCCCCAAAAAAATTAATTTAATATCATGTGGTTAATGACTACATATATATTAATATGATAAGAACATATACTTCACTTGATCTTAGTAAAAAGGTTTTAAAAATCACTTGATCTTAGTAAAAAGGTTTTAAAAAGGTATGCTTTGTTCAAACCCTTACAACCCATTCTATAGTCTCATAGACTCCCTCGTTCCGCTTCCCTTCTCAATAAGGTGCTAAAACTTTTCTTTCTCAAAAGGTTTTCCTAACGATTCGGTTCAGTTCCAGCACTGGAACCATGAACCAAACCACCAATTATTTCTCCTGTTACAACCAAACTGTTCGACATCTAGAACCGAAAGAAACCTCATCTGTGATTATTGCACTTTGCCAGAAAAAGATGTGCTTGTACTTGGAGCTTCAGCTCACCTGCCAGGGCAATAGACTCACAAGATGCATGTCGTGAGTTCCATACCCAGAGGCATCCACTTGACTTCAGTGTCCCCATTGGAAAAAAAAAACTAGCTTAATGTCAACGGTACAGATTTGGATTTGGGTATCCAACCAAACCGAATTGGTAATGGAAGGTTGAAAACATGATGCAACTAACAATGGATCTGGACCCCCTGATCATATGAATATGATTGCATTATGTACGTATAAGATACAAAACTGATCTGTTATTGGGCTCAGATTTAGTAATGAATTTTATCAGCTACGCCCAAGCGAAATCGGAACTGGCAGAACCCGATTAAGATGGATTTAGATCCTTACCCGAAACATGAGCCATCCCACGAAAGGCTCAAAACTTTGTTCACATACTTAAGAGATATTTATATATTAGCTCTCATTAAAAAAAATTACATCCTTCTTCCTATCATATATCCCGCCCCCCAACACAGATTATATATATATATATATAATATTGAGACATGATATCTACATAAATCACAATCATTCAATTAAAGTATGTGAGTAGTTGAGATTCAAAAACTAAAACTAAAAAGTACATGTATTTTTTGACTTTTTATTTCAATCTCAACGACCAATAGCCCTTAATTAAATGGTTAAGATTGGTTTGAATAATTTGCATCCTTCAACTTCTCTATATATATTTATTTATCTATCTATCTAATATAAAGAGTATATTTAAGGAACCAACAAAAATAGAGAATAACCCATCATAACCATTAGATCTTTTAGACGAAAAGATAATAAAAGAGAAAACATAATACATTAAATATAAAATACAACTTTTAATTCAAATTTCTACCGTTAATCATGAATTTTAAAAGAGAAAACAAAATAGAGAATATTTTCTGATTGCATTGCTTCTTTCGGCTTTTGATAAATGTTTAAACAAGCGTAGAAAGTTAGATAGTTGACATTTTAAAGACTGAGCATTCTCTAGTAGTTAAATACTAATATGAAGCAAGATCAACCATCCTTATAGCCAACTCCACTGAGTGTGAGAAAATGGAATTGGTTGTTTTGGTAGAACTTTGGAATTCAACCATTGATCTGGAACAGCAGGATCTAAATCCAACGGCCCTGAAGCCAGGAAAGAGATACAGCTGATCAATTGCAGAGAAAACATCAGGCTTCTGCTTTTGAATAATCGAGTCAGTCCGGATATGGACCCTCCATAGCCTAAAAGGAGAAAAGAATAAAGAAGGAAACTCTCTTGTGGTTCTTGGCTAATTGAGAGAGAGAGAGAGAGAGAGAGAGAGAGAGAGAGAGATGGTAGCAGTCTTCAACAAGGAGCTTCTCAGCTGGTATCTTATTACCTTGAAGCTAAGGGAAACAATTCAACAGAGTGCCATAAATGAAGGCGATATTGAGGAAGGAGTGCATCAGCAGGAGAGGGAAGCAGTGAATTCAGAGCTGGACACAGAGTGGGTTATCTCCATCAAGGAGAAGCTGAGCCAATCCCTGCACGATGACAACTCCTGCTCGTGGTCGAAGCTCTGCATATACAGAATCTCCAAGTCTCTTCGCAACGGTGACGTCGACAAGTCCTACGTCCCACAGATCGTGTCCATCGGGCCTTACCACCATGGACACGGGCGCTTTCAGGACATGGACCACCATAAATGGCGGTCACTCCGGCGCATACTCGAGCGCACCAAGCAAGGTGTCCGAGTCTACTTGGACGCCATGAAAGAATTAGAGCAGAGAGCAAGAGAGTGCTATGAAGGACCTATCAGTCTCAGCAGCAATGAATTCTGTGAGATGATGATGTTAGATGGCTGTTTCGTTCTCGAGCTCTTCCGTGGCGCGGCCGGCGGGTTCAAGAACTTGGGCTACTCCAGGAACGACCCTGTCTTCGCCATGAGAGGGATTATGCACTCCATACAACGTGACATGATCATGCTGGAGAACCAACTGCCATTGTTTGTCCTTGAGCGGCTCTACACCATGCAAAAATGTGATCAGGATAAAGAATCAATTGTTGCGAAGCTTGCTCTGCAATTTTTCGATCCGTTGATGCCTAACGATGAGCCTCTAGATAGCACTGGAAGTCAAGTAACCCAATCCTTTGATCCGCTAACCGAAGGTGGTTTACATTGTCTGGATGTCTTTAGGAGAAGTATGTTGAGGAGTGGCCCGGCCGAGCCAGTAAAGATGCCAAAGATCTGGAACCTGCGCCGTTCTGGTGCAGTCCGTGTGGCCGACAAGCGGCGACAGCAGTTTGTACACTGTGTCACTGAACTAAGAGATGCAGGGATCAAGGTCAGGAAGAGGAAGACAGATCGATTCTGGGATATCCGGTTCGAATGGGGATTGCTGCAGATGCCAAGGCTGCTGATACACGACGGTACCAAGTCACTCTTCCTCAATTTGATTGCGTTTGAGCAATGCCATCTTGATTGTAGCAATGATATCACATCATACATCATATTCATGGACAATCTAATCAACTCATCAAAAGATGTCAGCTACCTCCATTATAAGGGAGTTGTGGAGCACTGGCTTGGGAACGACGACGAAGTTGCAGATTTGTTCAACAAGCTGTGTGAAGAGGTGGTGTTTGACATCAATGACAGCTATCATTCTGAACTATCTGAACAGATGAATGAATATTACAATCACAGATGGAATACCTGGAGGGCGACTCTCAAGCACAATTATTTTAGCAATCCGTGGGCTACCATCTCCCTCCTGGCAGCAATTGTCCTTCTCCTGCTTACATTTACACAAACTTTTTATAGTGTCTATTCGTACTATAAGCCCTGAAACTAGATCTGATGTACTTTTATGTCATCCAACAGTTGGAATTTTGTTTCCGGCAGTCAGAAATACCATTTCCGGCAGCTTTTAACAGTCGGAATTTGTTCAACGACAACTGTCGAAGGATCCTTTTTTAGAAGTGTAATTTGGCTTCGAGGCTTCAAAATGTATTCTTATATTCATTCTGTTGTCCCCTTTGGATACAGATAAGGAGCTTCTTAAAGTCTGCAAGATATGATTCAATTACATAGTTGTAAAATTGTTTTATGTCTGGACATGAAAAATTAATATGATTGATCTGTCTTTCATCCATGGTGAACCAAGAACTCAGGTTCCATTATATTCACTCTGATCATGTTCGAGAGAGGGCTTATGCGAAGTCAGAACCTTGGAGATTTATTTTGGTGTACAGAATTGAGTTATTTATGGTTGAAGAATGAGATATATGATTCACTGTAGTTGTGGATTTGTTTTATGATTGGTCAGGAACAGTGACCATGATATTAGTTCGTGATGCCCAACAAGGATTAATCGCACCATGATAGGAATAAAATATGAAGCAATCAGTTCCAAGTCAAACTAAACGTGTTTGGTCTCCCAGGCAAATCGTGTACTTAGTGGTGTCCAAGGAGCGCCAAAACAAACTAAACCGGTGGCTTGATTCAGTTGTAGATGTCGAGCGGTTTGGTTCGGTTTTAATATGGAAAAAAGACTGACGGTTCTCCATGTGGTTCTAGTGTGACTGAACTTTATATATAAAGTTTATGTATAGATATAAATCCAAGTTTATATATTTGAAATTTATAACCTTATATATATAAAGTTTATGTACTTATATTGGGTTATAAATCCTCATAAGTTTATTAGTTTATATATATATATATATATATGAATTTTATAACCTCACATTCATATAAAATCAGGACCTGAGCTCCAAATAATCTGATAGCATAAAACTTTGTATTTAGTCAAGCCCTAAAATAAGTATAACCGTGGTTAAGAATATAACCAAACTGGAATCGTCAGTTCGGTTTGATTCGGTTCTGGTCATGACAATGTTTGGTTCAGTTCTGTAAAAACCAAGAATAGCAGTCTGATTCAAGGTTGAGGCTAGAACAAAACCAAACCATCTACACACCTACTTGTACTTGCCATTACCAAATATCCACATGATGGCTGGACCCGTATATATTTGATTCATGGTGATAAGGCTCTACCTAAGACAAAAGACCGACTTAGGTAGGCCTCATGACCATTATTCTAGGAACCATAGTTTCGTGAGTGCTTGGGTTTTCATGTGAAATAGGACAGCAACGAGAGAGAAGGTCCCTAAGTTTTAGTGTAAAACCCCTGGGCTCAGTTCTTGCAGACGACCACTCTCCTAATGCCGAAGTTTCTGACTCAAATTGAGCCAATGGAACCACAATTCCATGATAGCGACAAGTTCTGCAAGTTCCGAATTTGATACTAAACTGCAAGCACCAAAAATTAAGGTCCAATCACATTAAAACCTTGAATCAAACTCAGCCTTAGCTGGGCCACTTTCATCAGACGGGATATTCCTTAGCTTTTACAAGAAAAATAAAGAAACAAAGGTGAGGAAGTAACGGCAGGCCAGCTGATATTGGTCAAAACGTGCCAACCCACGTTTAATCATAACCCCACAACGCCCTTGGCATGAAATTGACCTAAACGCAGCAGCACACACACACGCACACGCACAGAGAGAGAGTACCCAAACACCAGAAAGAATTTGTAGTCAAATATGAAGGAAAGTGATGATCATCATATATGAATGAGATTATCTAAAGACTACCTCATCGGTTGCAAGGGAACACTAGATCAACGAGCATATCGAACTGTAAAAAAACAAGTCTTGGTAACACCCACCAAGATGCTTTTAACACTTCAAACTGTATTGCCACACTCCATGTCATCTCATATAGTCACCGAAATTAAGCTTTCTTCCTTCTTGAGCTTTGTTGAGAATAGAAAGGTAACTGTTGTAATATAACTAACTGAACAAGGAATCAACAATGAAGCATTTTCGAGCAACAAAAAAGTCTCAAAAAAAGTTGACAATGTATTGAATATTATTCAATGTATCACATAAAAATATTATTCAACAATAACTGGTACAAGCTAACATCACAGTTATCCTATCTTGTATATAATATGATCGATCATACATGCTTCCCACCAACTCTGTCTCGAGGGATAAGACGCAACTCTGATCCATGTTTGAGGAAGACATTGCCTGAAAATGCCAAACATGTCAATCATCACCCTTGCCACACAATAATAGAAATAATAGCAGTAGCAGCACAACCACTATCCAAACAACAAAATACATATGACCTATGCAAGTTCCTACAAACAAATAGATGGACAAATACCTAGAACAAGACTTGAAACCTGTCATAATTAAGCATCAGACAAAAGAAGAAACTGAATGCCACGCAAGAAAATACAAAAGGATAAAAATGAGAGAAATACCTGCACTTTGCTGTGGGTTGATACCTACACCATCTGTTACATGTTGAAGAAAGTATTCTTATTAGTTAAACAGGAATTAGAAAATAAAGAAAAGAAAAAAGGTTTTGGTTATTGAAACCTCTCAAAAGGCTATTACTACCAAGATTTTGGTAATGTTCTAAGTACTTGTGTTAATGGAGAGCATGTACACTTATACCCATATATAACAACAAGAGAGACATTCAGAATCATGCGAATTATCGGGGTATCAAGTTAATGAATTATACTACAAAATTATGGAAAAGAATTATCGAACGTAGATTAAGATAAGTATCGAGTACAACAGAGAACCAATTTGGATTCATGTCAGGCATATCTACTATTGAAGCGATTCACCTTCTGAGACGACTTATGAAAAATTATAGAGTAAAAAAGAAAGACCTTCACATGATATTTATGGATCTAAAAAAGCTTACGATAGGATACCAAGGGATGTTCTTTGAACAACCTTGAAAAAAAGAGGTATCCCATTGACATACATAAACCTTATAAGAGACATGTACAATGGTGTAAAAACATGTGTGAGGACTCATGAAGGAATTACAAACCTCTTTGAAGTTAATATTAGGTTACATCAAGGATCAACTTTTTAAGTCTATACTTATTTATAATAGTGATTGATGAGTTAACAAAACATATTTAAGATGAAGTACCTTGGTGTATGTTATTTGCATATGATGGAGGAGTCTAAGGAAAAAGTTAATAAAAAATTGGAACTATTGAGAGAAACATTAGAAAGTAAAGGCTTCTAACTTAGTAAAACAAAGACAGAATATATGGAATGTAATTTTGATCATTTGGTTACTTCATAGGACATAGAAATTAAAATTGGCACACATTGCATCCCCAAAAGGAAAGTTTTAAATACCTAAGGTCAATTTTTCAGAGTGATGGAAGAATTGATGGAGATGTTACGCATATAATTAATGAAGGTTGGTTAAAATGGAGTTGAGCATCAGGTATTCTTTGTAACAAGAACATATCATTAAAGTTAAAAGGTAAATATTACAGAGCAGCAATTAGACCTGCCATGTTTTATGGTTCTGAGTGTTGGGCAGTTAATCATCAACATGTACAAAAGATGTCTAAGGCACAAATGAAGATGTTGAGATGGATGAAATGAAGATGTTGAGATAGATGAGTGATCATACAAAGGAAGACCGTATACATAATGAGGTTATGGGAGTGACACTAATAGAGGATAAAATGAGAGAATATCGTTTAAGATGCCTCTAAGAAGGTATGAAAAAGTAGATTTTGAAAGTATTAAAAGAGGTAGAGGACAACTACAAAAGTGTTGGAAAGAAACAATAAAGAATGGTCTCGCTTATGCTGCTAACATGGCACATGATAGGGTTTTGTGTAAACAAAGAATCCATGTAGCCGACCCTATCTAGTATGGGAAAAGGCTTAGTTGTTGTTGTATAAGTTCTCGTGTTCATGCTAAAAAAATGTCCCGTTGAGTTATGTACCAATTAATCAAGGCATCGATAAAAATAATGGCATGCGACTGAAAGATGGAAAAGTTTGCAATTATTTAAAAGCTACTTGGCACCCAGTGATACTTCAAATACTTTTAACGTTGAAAACAACATAGGCATCTGAGGACTTTCACTTGGCAATATTCGGAACTATTCAGTGGCACCGCCATACAGTTGTGAGCCTTCTCAAGCAGCCTTGAAACAGATCTAGAAAAGGTAATTTCATACAAAGACTTCACTTTTATTTTTCTTCTACACAAACTATGAAACAAAAGTTGCAAACTAAGATAAGACATCAGCAAAGTTACGGGCTACGTGACATTTCAACGTCCAGGAGCATCATATTTTAAATAATGACATGATCACACGCTACAAGATGGGAACGGATGATGAAATTGGTCTGAAATTAAAGGAACAGAACAGTGTGCATAGATGCAACTGTATTGGCGCTGGATTCAGAATCCGGTGTCATGTCAAATGCAGTATGAAAGTTCTGCACGATACTGAAAAACAGTTCTCTTCCAAGAAAAAGGAACGAGACTGGGCTATATGTGCTTTTTTTCACGCAATCCCACCAAGTTGCACGGTTGTGTATGAGGTAGAACTGTAGAAGTACTCCAAATGCATAGAAGGAGTCATTTCCTTTGGGGAATGTGAACGCTCATAATATGACATGAGGAGAATGAGCTTAGGCTTTGTTCAGAAATGCCATCGTGTTCACATCTAAAGCCTCTCGTACAATGCACGCAAGCACACCATGGTGATAGTACGCAGAACACTAGCTCATCCACATGCTAAGGTAATACACGAGTCTAAATGCAGAGTAGCTGTAGAGGAAGAAAGAAGAATGATTCCTGATATCTTATAGAGTAACAAGTCGGTGCTAAAAATGTGATCCTTATACATTATTTGGTGAACCACGGAAAGATTAGAGAACTTTTTAATGGAGCATCTCCACAAAAGAAGGTAACAGAATCTATGGCATCTAAGATTTACCAGAAAGTATGTTCTGCACTACACAACAAGGAAAAGCACTTAAGAGAATCAAATCAAGCACAAACCAACTCCTAAATAAGGAAAAAGAACTTTCTTCTCTAACGTGTGCAGAGGAACCAACTACCCTACATTTATGATATGCATGCACATACGATTGTGTGTGCATGCACACACATACACATCAAAGGAATCTACTGAAGGAATGCACATATCAAAAGACTGTAACAAAGGTAAAATTTGGTTTTGGAAGAAGTTCGCCAGGATCTGCCACCTCACTACACAACAATTACATAAGCGTGTGATAGAAATCTTACAAACAGAGTACAAAACTTGAAAGATGAAATGAATAATCCCCATGTTGATCGCTACAACAAGCAACATCAACCAGAATGACAGTGATACACTACTGCTCCATCACTCTGCTTTCAGACATGTTCAATTAAAGCTCAAACCGTTGAGAAGGAATTCTGGGGTCAGCTGAAATAACATATCTTTATTCCTTCAAAGTCAGATGCATCTATTTTGTCACCTTGAAGACAACATCTGCATTATTAGCTTTTAAAGAATCCAAACATTTTTTGTCGAGATTAAGGCCCAATCTTGTTAACCAAATGAGTTCAGCATAACCAGCAGTGGTCACAGCACAATCAACCATAGTCATAGAAGACTATAAGAAAAAAAGAGGTCAAATCAGACCAGGCAGGGGAGCTGTTTGGAGATTGGATATGATTCTTTAGTAGATTCATATGATCATGAGGATCTGAATTTTAAGGATAATTGGACATTATTCTGCTTACAAAATCCAACTTGTACCACCCAGAGCGTTAGCTCAATGGCATGGTGCTCTGGCACTGCTGCTGCTGGTGGGGAGCTCGACTCCCAGCAGGTATCTCATTAAAGTACATCAATCTTATAAGAGACATGTATGATGGTGCACAAACATGTATGATGATGAAGAAATAAAGTATTTCTTTGAAGTTACAACAACAACAAAGCCTTTTCCCATAATAGATGGGGTCGGCTATGTGGATTCTTTGTTTCCACAGAGCCCTATCATGTGCCATGTTAGCAGTTAACTCACAATATGCTAGATCATTCTTTATTGTTTCTTTCCAACACTTTTGTGGTTGTCCTCTACCTCTTTTAATACTTTCCAAATTTAGTTTTTCATACCTTCTTATAGGTTCTTCTTTTGATCTTCTTTCTATATGTCTAAACCATCTTAAACGATATTCTCTCATTTTATCCTCTATTGGTGTCACTCCTAATTTGTTTCTAATAACCTCATTATGTATACGGTCTTTTCTAGTATAACCACTCATCCATCTCAACATCTTCATTTCTGTCACACACATCTTTTGTACATGTTGATGATGATTAACTGCCCAACACTCATAACCATAAAACATGGCATCTCTAATTGTTGCTCTATAATATTTACCTTTCAACTTTAATGGTATCTTCTTATCACAAAGAATACCTGATGCTCCTCTTCATTTTAACCAACCTGCATTAATTCTATGCGTAACATCTCCAACAATTCTTCCATCACTCTGAAAAATATTTAAAACTTTCCTTTTGGGGGATGCAATGTGTGCCAATTTTAATTTTTATGTCCTCTGAAGTAACCAAATGATCAAACTTACATTTCATATATTTCATCTTTGTTCTACTAAGTCGGAGGCCTTTACTTTCTAGTGTTTCTCTCCATAGTTCCAATTTTCTATTAACTTTTTCCTTAGACTCCTCCACTAACACAATGTCATTTGCAAATAACATACACCAAGGTACTTCATCTTGCATATGTTTTGTTAACTCATCAATCGCCATTATAAATATGTATGGACTTAAAGTTGATCCTTGATGTAACCCAATATTAGCTTCAAAGAAGTCTGTCATTCCTTCATGAGTCCTCACACATGTTTTTGCACCATCATAAATGTCTCTTATAAGGTTAATGTATGTCAATGGGATACCTCTTTTTTCTAAAATTCTCCAAAGAAACTCCCTCAGTATCCTATCGTAAGCTTTTTCTATATCAATAAATATCATGTGAAGGTCTTTCTTTTTTGCTCTAAAATGTTTCATAAGACGTTTCAAAAGGTGAGTCGCTTCAACAGGCGATCTGCCTGGCATGAATCCAAATTGGTTCTCTGTTATGCTTGATACTTGTCTTAACCTACGTTCGATAATTCTTTCCCACAATTTCATAGTATGGTTCATTAACTTGATACATCGATAATTCGCACAATTCTGAATGTCTCCCTTGTTCTTATATATGGGTATAAGTGTACTCACTCTCCATTCCTTCAGCATCTTTTGGTTTCTCCATATTTCATTAAATAGTCTTATGAGCCAAATGATTCATATTTCTCCTAGTATTTTTCAAACTTGTATAGGAATATTGTCTGGTCCTACCGATTTACCACGCTTCATATGTTTAAGAGTCTCTTTGACTTCATTCTTTTGAATACGTCGATAGAAACTGTGGTTTATATACTTTTCTGATTTGGCCGACTCTCTTAAGTTAATACTAACATCTTTATTTTCATTAAAAAGCTTACAAAAATAGTTTTTCCATCTATTTCTTACATCATCATTTGCCACTAGAATTTTTTCATCCTCTCCTTTGATGCATCTAACATAATTAAGATCTTTAGTTTTCTTATCTCTAGCCCTAGCTATACTAAAAATATCTCTTTCACCCTCTTTTGAGTTGAGTTTTTTATATAAATCCTCCCAAATTTTAGTTTTTGCTTCACTGACAGCCTTTTTCGCTTCCTTCTTTGCTTTCTTATAAGCCTCTAAAGTTTCACTAGTTTTCTCAGCATAATGTAATTTGTAACATGCCCTTTTTCCTTGATTTTATTTTGCACTACTTCACTCCACCACCAAGCTTCTTTTTGTGCCGGTACACCTCTCTTAGATAAACCTAACACATCTTTCGCCACTTTCCTAATATGTATAGCCATATTGTTCCACATATCACAAGGTGTACCAACATAATTTCAAGCATCTCCCTGAAGGACTTTCTCTTTAAATATATCTTCTTTCCTGTTTTTGACGTTCCACCATTTAGTCCGAATAGCTCAATGCACTCTTTTCTTCTTTGTCCATTTTTTTTATTTATACATCTATAACTAAAAGTTGATGTTGGGTGGTTAAGCTTTCTCTACCTTGCAATCTTTCCACACTATCTTTTTTTTTTACAAATAAAGTAATCAATTTGTGTTTGTGATAAGCCACTCTTATAAGTAATTAAATGTTCATCTCATTTTTTGAAGATTTTATTGAATATAAAGAGATCAAATGTCATAGCAAAATTCTCCCTACCTTCCTAATTTATATCCCCAAAACCCAAGTTTCCATGCATACTTTGATATCCTAATGCCTCTTTACCGACATGTCCATTTAAGTCTCCTCCTAAACAAATCATCTCCCTTTGTGGAATCCTTTGAATCACCTTATCTAACTCTTCCTAAAAAGTTGTCTTTATACTATCTTCTAATCCTACTTGGGGTGCGTAAGCACAAACTATATTCAAAACCTATGCTCCTAACACTAATTTCAATGTCATGATTCGGTCACCATATCGTTGTATGTCTACTACACTATCCTTTAAATCTTTATTTATGATAATAGCAATTCCGTTTCGAACCTTTTCCTTACCTGAGTACCATAATTTAAAACATGTATCCTCTATCTCCTTTGCTTTTTCTCCAACCCACTTTGTCTCTTGTAAACATAGAATATGAACTTTTCTCTGAATCATAGTATCTACCACCTCCATTAGCTTACCGAATAATGTTCCGATATTTCAAGAACCGATACGAATCTTATTATCTAGGACTAGCTTCCTTACCCCCCGCATCCATCCATATTTAACATGTATCCTCTATCTTCTTTACCCACACCCGTCCATGATGTGGGAACCCTCTCTGCAATTGATTCACTACATTTAGGTGAAAATATAGCAGCCCTTGCTTACTTATCACTGCATTCGGGCTCTGCAACACGTCGCTAGGCGGGGACGCTCCAAAGCAATGCTCATAATTTGTGTAATCCATGGTATAAAAATCCGACAAAGTTTTACGTTGGCTGTCGGAAGCCTAACACAACCTTACTTCTTTGAAGTTAATATGGATTAAATTAAGGATAAGCTTTGAGTTCATATTTGTTTAACTTAGATATTAACAAGCTAATAAAATATATTCAAGATGAAATATCTTGGTGTATGCTATTTGTGGATGATTACTGGATGGGCCTAAGTAAAAAGTTAACATGAGATTGAAACTAGAGAGAAAAATATTAGAATGTAAAGGCTTATGACTTAGTAGAACAAAGACAGGATATAAGGAACACAACTTTGATTATTTAGTTACTTCAGATGACATAGAAATTAAGATTGGCATACATTGCATTTTTCATAAGAAAAGTTTTAAATACCAAGAGTCAGTTTTTCAAAGTGACAAAAATTTTGATGGAGATGTTAAGCATAGAATTAATCCATGTTGGTTAAAATGAAGAGGTACATCAAGTATTTTATGTGACAATAAGATACCATTGAAGTTAAAAAGTAAATATTATAGAAAAGCAATTAGACCCACTATGTTATATGATTCTAAGTGTTCGGCAATTAATCGTCAACATGTATAAAAGATGTTCTTGGCAGAAATCTGGATGTTGAGATAGATGTGTAGTCGCACAAGAAAAGGCCATATAAATAATGAGGTTACTAGAAGCAACCAATAGATGATAAAATGAGAAAATATTATTTAAGATGGTTTGAACACGTGGAAAGACAACCAAAGAAAGCTCCGGTAAGAAGGTGTGAGAAACTAAATGGTGAAAATGTTAAAAAAGAAAGAGGATAAATACAAAAATATTGAAAAGAAACAATAAAGAAAGATCTAGCTTATTGACTTAAGTTGTTAGAATGGCACAGGATGAAGCCTCATAGAAACAAAGAATCCATATAGTAAACCCCATCTAGTATGGGAAAAGGCTTAGTTGTTGTTGTACAATTAATAAGCAAATATGGAGAGGTAAGGATACTAAGTCATCACAAAGAACAAAGAGGAGCTTTCCTACGCCAGTTCAATTTTGTCTCAGATCATATTCCAATCTTATAAAGCAAGGGCTTATCAGTCTTTGTCCATATGGAAGAAGAAGCTACGCTATATTTGGTATATGGGGCCAATAAGGAGCCTGTTTGTAGGACCATATGAGGCCAAATTCGGTTAAAAGGTTAATCCGCGAAGGCTATTGGTTCATCCATGAATTTTGTTTGGGTACTCGAAACTTTTGAGAACTCAAATCAAATTGTAAGCCTAAGGCAGCTGATGTGAGAAAACGCTGAGAATTGAATTCTCTCAACTCAATAAAATCTAATTCTTCTCTCAAGGTGTGGAATGTGCGGAAAGGTAAACCTTTCTCCTTAATTCCTTCCCGAGACGAACAAGATGTGTTTCATACTTAAGGTTCACAGCGACAATGGAGTCGCATGCTTTAATCGAAGGATGTGCTCCTATACCTACACTCAACATAATCATCATGTCACTATTATCCTATTATACATCTCATGCTCGGGCCATCTCTTACAAGAGAAACTACCGTTTTTAATATTTCATCGTCCGTTACAATTCAATAGCAAAATGACCGAATCCACGACATCCGGTTTCTTTCCTCTAAGAGCATCTACGTCTCTCATGTCGCGGATATCTCTGTCTCCAACCTGGGCATTCCTTTTTCTTCTACTTTAGATCACAAACTTGATCAGCGTCTATAGAGCGTGTACCATATTCAGCGTAGAAGTGTATGAGGAAAACGTGGATGGATTAATCAATCAAGAAACTCGAAAGAAGTCAAATAGTTGATCAGCCATAATTTACCATTATGAATATTTTTAAAAGTTAAGAGAGCGGGCTCAAAACGAGGAAGACACAGAGAGAGAGAGAGAGAGAGATGTGAAATACCGTTGGTGATGATGGCGCTGGTTTGGGGAGGTACCTTGAATTCCTCGGCCGCAAACTTCAACACCGCGGTGAATGGGGCCTCCTCTGGAACGCTAAATCTGAACGCCATCCACGGAAAACAAAAACACCCACAAAGGAAATCACATCCGAAAACCAAATTTGATTGCGAAAAAGAATCCCTCAGAGAGAGGAGAGAGGGAGAAGGGGGGAGGGAGAAGCGTACACTTTGAAGGGAAGCTTTGGATCGGAGGTTAGAGTAACTTTAAAGGACACCTTTCCTCCCGCTCCCGCCATGATCGACTCTCTCTCTAGTGGAGAGAGAAGATTTGTTCCTTTTGTGTTCCCGGAAGACGAAGGGTCGCGTTGGATGAAGGCCAATATTTTCTTTTCTCGCCTTTTTTGAGGGTGGGTTCCGGTGTGTATTGGAGCCATTGAGTATAGAGCCACTCTTTCTGTGGTCCCGGTTTGCCTGGCTACGCTCACACAAAACCACGATTGGTCAATCCCGACTGGCGGTGGTAAATCGGGTCACCAGGTCGAGTTGGGCTCAGGTCAGCTTGCGCTCGGGACAAAATCAGGTTCGAAAGAGACACGACCTGGTTCTCATTCCGGTTCATTTTCAAGACTGAAACACGACCAAGGTCAGGTTCGGGTTGATCCAACTAACTATCTTGTATATTCTACATATGACATGTTTACTCACGCTCACCGATTGTTTTTTTGTTGTCACAAGTATAAAGTTTTTTTTATTTAAAAAATATAAAGCGCATTATTATTAAGAATGTTAATGAAGAGGAAATTCCGTTCTTCGTGGGAACCGGTTCTGAACGGGGCAAATTTGGAGAATGGGAGAGCAAGGAAACCTGTGACAGGAATCGTGGTGGGGATGGAGATAACAAGTCTCTACCCCACAAAACCGACCCCAACCCTTCTTCTAATTGATTATACAAAATTAGGTCTATATAAAAATAAAATAAATTATAAAAAAAATAAAGTGTGAATTTGTGAACTCATCGTCATTCCCCACATTTCATCTATAATAATATATTTCAATTTAGATGCATTTTATATAAATTAAGTTTAATTTCATATATAAAAGTGAGCACCAATCTTTGTTTAAAAATCTCTTTTTTCAGTTGATTTTTGCAAGGATCCATGAAAACATTGGAATGGGATAGAAGCTTTATTTTATCTGTATCGCAAGAACCACAAGGTTATGAAACAAGGATGGTTCTAGGACTTTGATCCCCGCTCCACCTCACCCCATAAATATTCCTAATTGTTATTAATTCATTATTATCAAAACCAATGTCGGACATTAATCACAACATCAATGGTGGAGGATAGAATCACTCAATAAGTATATATATATATATATATACTTATTTATTTATATGTGATATTTTAAGTGGGGTCCAGATATTTGGTGTCCGTTTTCAGGACCCAAACACGACCCAAGTTCCCCCAACCTTGACCTGTACAGGACATTTTTTGGTCGGGTTGAAGATTGTCACCCTTCGGACGCTCTTCTTTTCTTTTAAAACACACTTTTTTTTTCTACAGTTCTTTCTTTGGGTACAGAACACTCACAGATATTATAAATATATCCAGCCATCAACATGGGGCGCCAGTAAGGGTTCACTTGCTTTTTTCAACTTTGATTCGTGTTGTGTCGTGTCCTTACATATCCATACATTCAAAATGAAGCCTTCTAATTAGGGCTTGAACCAGCTCGTAGACCACCGGATTCAAACCGGTAGTTCTGGCTTCACCGAAACCTAGAACTGGAACTGAACCAGCTCACCTCTTGGTTTGGTTTTGATTTCTTCTTAGTTCAATTCTGGTTCTGCCTTCAAACCCAATCCGGTTCTGGTTTATTTTTATTTTCATTTGAAAGATAAGATGGAACTTTAAAACTGGAACTAAGAATATTTGACTCTCTTCCGAACCATGGGTTCTGGTTTGGTTCTTTGAAAGGGTAAAACAGAAACTGAACTGTGGTGTTCCGGTTCCATAAGCAATATTGGTACCAAGGGATCGTTTCGATTATGTGCTAAAACGAGAATAAAGAGTTCGGTATGGGCTTAATATGACGGTCTCACAGAGTTCCATAGACTATTTCCTCTCAACAATGTCCAAATCAACTTTTTTTTGGTTAATACAAATAAACAGTACATGAAAATGAACCCTCTAAGAGGGAACTGCATTGGACCTGGCTCGACAAGTTGACCTGGACACCACGAACCGACTAGAACCATAACGAGGGCTGAATTGGAGATGGGGACCTGTATGCAAATTTTCAGTTTCGTAGGACTTAGATCCATGATATGATTCTTTTAATAATAAGAAAAATGAGAAGTAATTAACATATAAATTAAAAAAATGGAATACCTCCTAAAGCTCTCCTTCGTAGGCCTGTTTGAGTTCTTTTTGCTAAAGTTGTTCTTCCTCCATTGAGTAAGAATTGATCTCTCTTGCTACCAAATTTGCTTGTTTGAGTAAATCTTAATCCTTTGAAATATTTAGCATTCAGTGAGCTTCACATGGAACTTGCTACAACCAGCTCACCTGAGTTGTTGAGAGAGGATATAGATAAATAAAAGGAAATGAGTTTTTGGATTAGTTTCAACTAGATCCAATTCAAAATGGATCTCTGATCGAGGAATTGAAGTAGGATTAAGTTTTAGAAGATTGGGTTTATTGGGTTTGAATTGAATTTAATTGGGTCCAACTTGAAGATAAGATTTTAAATCAAAACGGATTTTATTTAAAATGAGTTGATTGGGAAGTAAGAGTGGGATTTCAATAGCTATATCAGATTTTGGGTTTAATTAGGATTATATCCAAGTTGGATCGGAGTTGAAAATGAGATCCGTAGAGTCGGGTTGGGTATGGATTAGATAGGATCAAGTTCAAGTGGGTTGTACTGTGTCTGGTCGAGGTTGGTGAAGCGTGTCAATTGATTGGACCCGACCCAGTTGAGATAAAAAGGCTAGGGTTTTGTTCATAACCGTCTCAAGGGAGAGAGAGAGAGAGAGAGGAAAAGACGCAGGAAGCAGCGACGGATGAAGGCAAGAAGGTGGAGCGGGGGACATCGACGACTAGGCAGCTGGTGGTGACAATGAGGCCTTCACTGTGTATAGAATGAGAGAGATGTCTCTCTGCTCAACACAAAGAGAGGGCGTGAGAGAAAGAGAGAGAGCGTTTTCCCTGCGCACGTTGCTGCTGTGTTACCTTGCGGTTTGCTTCAGCTGCACACCTTTTTCTTTGCGGAATTCCTTCACACCCAACCTACTTTCTTCACTCGATCAGACTGCTAGTAGGTGTATGAAGAACATAATCGGCTCATTGATCTCCACGGCTATGCGTTACAAACTCAACACATAAGACACACACGATGGTATTGGACTGCACACACACACTCACTCGGTTTTCACCACACACAATCACCCCTATCTAGTTAAGGTTCTTCCCTAGAACCCAGCTGAGATGCAACTCGCCTAGCTATACTGACGGTGATGGTCACAACACGTAAGGGGACTGATCGGTTGCAGATGGCTGTAAGGGCCGACTTCCACAAATCACGTTCAGTCTTCATCCACTGGTTGTGCACGGCTTCTTCCACTCTGCACCAGGCTTCCCTCACGATAGGTGGTTCGGCTGCAGGTAACCTTCACCAGGTAGAGACTTGGCTGCAATCTGCTGTCACGGAAGCTTCTTCACCATGACGCATTTGGCCTGCACTCCTGCACTTCTTCTCCAGGAGATGGTTCGGCTGGCTACTTGCTGTCACCAAAGAACAACGCCTGCAGCAAACTGCAGCACATACTTGTAAACTGTGGGGCGTAGAACTGCTGTAACCGCTCCCGCCATAATGCTCCATGAACCAGTCGGTTCGGTTATGCAACTCCCATAACCATTCCCTCCAAGTGCCACCTGTTATCATTCGGTTCATGCTACTCCCAGTCAGCAACCGACTGTAACTAACCTAGCTAACACCATTTAAACCTAACCCATAATGAAACCAACCCGGGTTATAAGATCCAACTGATCCAATTTCACAAGGATTCATACTCGAGAAGGATGCGGAAGGATGCGCGCGCCACAAAAATCTTGCCTCTACTCTCTGCTAAATGTAGAGAGAGAGCGTGAGAGAGAGGGAGAGGGTTGCGGTCCTTTGCGTGCAGTAGAGAGAACTTCGGTTCTCTGCTAGAGAGTGCGAAGAAGAAAACTTTAAGCAGAAACAGCGAGAGAGAACTTCTTTTCTTTCTGTAATGTATTTTGAGGAGATACAATGGGCTGATTGCCTTCCTCCTTGAAATCATTCGTGGCTGGCTACTTGTAAGTTTCTTGCCTGTAGGTACTTCTTGATGTAGGTGCAAGCTTGTGGTTACTTTTTTGTAGGATTTTGTGGGACATGTTATTGTCAGTCGTAGTTTGTTGCTTTTGCACGACATGTGATTTTCTAGGAGATTTTAAATTTTGATTTTGGTCATATATGTGAATTTGATCTGGTTTGTATCTTTATTTGAATCTCATTAAATGGGTGCTTGTATTTGAATCTTGTATTAGGATCTGATTCAATCTGTTCTTGTATCTGCTTTAGTCTATTTTAACCTTGTATTTGGATCTGGTTCAGTTGGTGCTTATGTTTGATTCAGTCTGTATTTGGATCTAATCTGATTTGTGCTTATATCCGCTCTAGTCTGTACTTGAATCTTGTATTTGGATTTGATTTGGTCTATGCTTATATTTGTTCCATTAGTGTGTTTCATCTTGCTTTGGTATTAGAATCCTGGTATGATCCAATCTATGTTTGCATCTGATTCAGTTTGTGCTTGGATCCGTTCTAATTCTCATTGGTATTTGAATCTGATCCAACCTGATCTGTGTTTGCATCTGATCTAGTTTGTGTTTGAATCGGTTCCAATTCGCATTAGTATTTCAATTTGATGCGGTACTTTGGGTGTTTACTAGACCGATGTTTCAATTCTGGTTTCACCTATTGTAGAACCGAACCAGAACTGGAGCCAGCTATTCCAAGTTGTTTCCTCTTCCCGGATTTCAAAATCCCACCTTTCTTTGATGAATTTTTAAAATAAAACAGGAATGTAAAATGGATTTACATGGGTCCAGAGCCAAACCCGGACGCAAAGAGAAGACTTGATTTAATTCAAAGTAGTTGGATCTAGGCACAATGACGATCACCAAATGGTCACCATATTAATAGTTTGTGCATCCTCATGCCAATATTGACTCGACCCGTTCAACTACGGGTAAGCAATATTCAGTGTTAACTGAATAACTAAATTGAACCAAACCGAAGCTTTTCTTTGGTTCGGTTCCATTGAAAACCAGTTCGGTGTTGGTTTCTTATTTTAAGTTAATTCAAATCCTATAGTGATTTGAATAGGCAGTTTTTCTCACCCTATAAAAAAATTTAGATCGGCTGATGATTTAAGGTATTTAAAAGAACAACTCTAATTTGGGTCAGATATCTCAAGCTCCAACAAACTTATAAAGACTGAATCAGGTTCCACATCAAACTTCATGAACGACCTGATATTGTTTGATGCGCTTTCTTAATAAGAACTGGTGTTTGAATCACTAGTATTTGATGTTTATCTTTCTCATTAAGAGCCTTTTGTTTTGGTCCACCACTCTCACCCCTTCAGAACCATGGACTGCAGGTTTTAATTTTAAAATTTCCTCACTTTTCAGATAAAAGTAGAATTAATTTGGAACCAAAACCGATTCGAAGTCGAGAACAAGACCGGGATTGTAAGAAGGCTAACTTTGCTCCTGTTTTCGGTTTTAATGGAACCAGGATGGTTCAAGACCAGCAGTCCTGGTTTACTCGTAACCGGACGGGTCTAATGTATCAGTCTAAATCAGTCTTACCAAATTTTTATTTTTTAATGATGCAATGATACACTAGTCCATTGAAGTTATTTTTTTAATTTGAAAAGTAATTTTTTGAATTTTAAAACAGAAACACATATGTATTCTTTGCTTTCTTAATTAAATGTAAACCATCTAATTTTTTTATTGAATGGTTTCAATTGATACGCTACTCAGCATCGATACTTGTTAGTCCATTTGGTCTAAATAAAATTGCGGACCAATTCATCGTACGCCATCAGACCTTAAGGGGAGCTTTTGTTGCTGCTTGAGAAGTGGGACTTGCAGTCGCATCCGTTTCTATGTCTGAACTCGTGGGCTACCACTCAATTCGAGAAATCCTTGAGATGCCTCCATTGTCGAAAAACGAATCGTAAATACACGATATAAAAGTATGGAACTATGAAATATATGTATATTCAAGCCCCCGTCTAAAAAGTAGCTCATGAATGCTCATTGTGGAATCCAATGCGTGTACATAGCATGCATTAATATCTTCTTAAACTTTATACAAACACAACAGATTTAGTAAGCATGATTAAATTATTTAAAGATTAGCCGAAAGGAAAGAACCAATTTGGAGAAGCATACATTGGAAAGATCTGATTTGGAAAAACCCATCTTCACGCCATCAATTCGCTGCTCATAGGATGCTTCCTCTTCACTTCACACCTCCCTTCTCTCACATGCAATTGAGAGAGAGAGAGAGATCTATACTGTTCCTTCCTCACCTATTTGAGATCTAACAAATAACTGAGTCTCAGCCTTCTGAATCGCTAGATAGTACGGAGGAAGAAGAAGATGGAGATGCACCACACGAAGTCAGATTCAGATGTGACAAGCCTCGCCCCGTCGTCGCCGCGGCGGCCCGTGTACTACGTTCAGAGCCCGTCGCGCGACTCGCACGATGGTGAGAAGACGTCTCTGCACTCCACGCCCGTGCTCAGCCCGATGGGATCTCCCCCACATTCCCATTCTTCGCTGGGGCGTCACTCTAGGGAGTCCTCCACCAGCAGGGTCTCCGGATCTCTGAAATCTGGCAGCCGGAAAATCTCCCCCCATGATGGTAACGGCCGGAACGGAAAAGCCGGCAAGTCGTGGCGGGATATTCCTGCTATTGAAGAAGAGGGGTTCCTTGACGAAGAGGAAAAAGAGAAGGGTATCCCTCGTCGGTGTTATTTTCTTATATTTATCTTGAGCTTCTTTCTTCTGTTCTCCTTCTTCTCCTTGATTCTTTGGGGTGCCGCTCGGCCTCAGAAGCCAACCATCGCCATGAAGGTCAGCCATTTCCTTTCCTTTCCTTTCCTGTTGAATGAAACGATTCAGATTGTCCAATTGGTGTCAATATCCTTTAGGTAAAACATTTTGAAATGCTGCACAAACAGTATTCTGATCTTGGTCTTACTCGCCATTAGCATCTCTAATTAGAATCTAGATGTGGGTAGTTGATGTTTCTTCTTTCTCTTCCTTCTTTCATGGAAAAACTTCAAAAACACTACATGTTATGAGCTCGAGTCATTGAGATCTTGTTATTATTGAAACTGTTATTTCCGATTGTATCTGTATTTGGGTTTCGTGAGATATGTAAGGATTTAATCATCGATTGAGATCTGATGTCTTTTCATGCAGAGTATCAGCTTTGAGAGGTTCTATATACAGGCCGGATCTGATGCATCTGGAGTACAGACTATGATGCTTTCCATGAATTCTACACTAAAACTTGTTTATAGGAACACTGCTACGTTCTTTGGTGTGCATGTTTCTTCTTCACCAATCGATCTCTACTTCTCTCAGTTGAATGTGGCTACTGGATTTGTAAGTCCCTCTCTCAGATTTCTTGATGTAATTTGTTGGGGAAAAGAACTTTTGGGGTTTGATTTTGTTTTCGATCTTTGCTTGATACAGATCAACAATTTCTATCAGACAAGAAAGAGTCAGAGGGTTCTGAATGTGCCTTTGCAAGGGAACAGGGTTCCCCTGTATGGAGCTGGTTCTAATTTGAATATAGGAGGAACTGCAAACAATATTCTGCCAATGAATCTCACCTTTGTTGTGAGATCAAGAGCCTTTGTTTTGGGAAAGGTTGTGAAACCCAAGTTCATTATTGAGGTTCAGTGTGGGGTGCATCTTGATCAAAGCAAGCTCGGCACCTCTGTTCCTCTGTTGAGTGCATGCCATGTTGATAACTGAGGAAGAAGAAATGGGGACAGATCTTGGAATGTTTGAGAAGATGGTAAAACTTATTTTCCTTCAGTTTGACTTTTGGGGTTTAGTGAAGGAGTGAATCTTTCAACCAACTTTTTACCATAAGGCTCAATACATAATAAAAAATAGGATCATACGATCTTATTATGAGGTTCACCGTATTGAAAATGGACTTGCAATGATAGTTCTGTAGGCCATGTCTCGTAATTAAACACCACCTATGTATAAGATGTGCGGTTACTTTTTTTTAACAATGGGAGATCCAAGCCTAACACATATGCACACACAAGTGTCCCATGAAGGAATCGAACTCACCACCAACGAGTGGGTGTTGAGGAGGCCTACTGGTGAGCGAACGCTCTCACTACTTAATTAAAAGTACATAACTCTTTTGTTTATGACATTAAAGAATATCATTACGCTATCCAATCCCATGTTTATCTATGATGAGCATCGCGCTTGAGCTCAATAATTGAGTGATCGTTAAAAAGTTGAACATGTAGGTTACTCAACTTGAAGGTGGTCCAATTCTTTTGTGTTTTTGTTTCATGTTTGTGACTGGGTTTGATGTTATGACAAGTTGTTAGCAATTTCGTGTCAAAAGCAGCTTAGTTCGAGCATGACCTGATCTTTTGCAGGTTACATTGCCGACAATCTTAGTTTCAGGTTGTGTTCGTGTCTGGTTTTCAGTAGGGATTAAACCGACGAACCCGAGCAAACCCAATTTGTCACTTTGGATTGACGTTTCCGGTTATGTTTGTGTCTTATCGTGTCGTTTTTATCTTTCTACCGGCCGATTGCTACTCTTGGAATTACCTATCAAGTCCTTGTGGGTAATTGGTTCTCGCGAAGTTGCATGCATCTTGTAAAGAATGAATACGAGGTGAAATGTGACAGCACTGACGCTTGTGATACTGCATCACGTCCGTCCATTGCAATCAACTGAGGCAGACTTCCGAAACGTTTCAATCATTTTACTATTTGAGATTAACTATGATATTTTTATTCAAATTTCTATCATTGATCGAAAATGTTTTAAATATTTTTATGTACTTAAAAATATTATGCATTCAACTCTCTCTGTAAAAAGAGAGAGAGGTAGTAGTAAATGTTCAAATTCCATCATAGGGTTGGGTATTCTCTGCCTCATTTGGGTTGGGTCAATATTGTCATCTCTATTTGGTGATACGATGAATCAACGGATCAGATTTCATTGTTCAATATCTAGATTCCCTCAAACTTTCGATGGATCTCCACCACAGATCCAGATCTTGCATCTGCTTTTCTCCTTTTTCTGGGTCAAACCAATCGTATGGACCCTATAATCCAGATAAAAAAAGGTATGGACCCCATTTAAACATCTTTCTTATCTTTAACAGTACACCTTTGCCTACATCAAGTCAAGAACTCAAATCTTGCACTGCTGCTACTTTATATGAAATCTGGAAAAGCTTAAAAAATAACAAAAAAATTCAAGAGTTCACAAGAAAATGAAGAAAAGTTCCAAATTCAAAACCAAAAGACCAAAACTAGTCTCATACATTACTAAGTTGGGTCAGCTATACAATTTTTTCGCGGTTGTGCTCGATTTTATTTATTAGCGTTTAGCTTAAAAAATACATCTAACTCGTGTTTTATTGCCTTCTTTTTTCTCTCCCTCGTTTTAAAGGTTTACTGTTCAATTTCTCAGTCCCTTCTCAATGATATATGCTTCACCCTCTCTTCAAATGTCCAAAGAACCTTAAGCATGATCCACAGTAATTGTTTCTTCCAATCCGATTTATAAATTATGCTTTACGTTTTTCTTATAAAAATGTTGGGGTTAGCCACATGCATGGCTGACCTTCTCTCTCGATATATATATATAGTAGTCTATGCTCAATTTTATTCTTTCTTAAATCTTCTCAAACATCTCTAACATTATATTGGCACGATGATACAATGTACTTTTCATACTTTGTATTTAATGTATAATGATACAATTCACCTTTTAATTTCAAATATCTATCGTTGATAGCATTGCTCGAACAATAATAAGTTTCACTAGATTTATGCGTGTGTGCGTGTATGTACTAATATATAATATGTTCCAAAATAACAAAACGGATCTTTACATCTTACGATGTCCTATTCTAGATCTCTTTCCTTTGCCTCATCCCCATTTTCAGAAATCAACTATTTAGTACCTTTAACTTGACATGTTCAACTTGTAGACATGAATGTAAAGAAAACTCTATTAAAAATGTAAAAAGAGAAACGTATTATTTTCTTGTGCTTATTATTTTCTTATGCAAATTAGCCATGTTCAAAGTCTCCAATGGCATCCCCGAACAATCTTTTATGACAATGGTGTTACCTCTAATTTGGTAGCCACTATTGGGCTTCTTACCACATGACTTCCATGTGCTTCAACCCAGCTGAGTGAGCCACTGACAATTTCATGCTTTAGTGGAGCTACCATTTCCAATGTTAAGGTGAAAGATTTCTTCTCATTCTTCTGACTGAATAATAATGTTTCTGGGGTCACAGTCACTGTAAATCCTTCCATTTGGGTTGTCACCGCTTTGTATGCAGAACCAACATCACAAACGTTGGTCAGCACCCTCTTGAATGATTTTGTCTGCGAAGTATGGTCTCCATTAAAGAAAGAGATGAAAGATGGATAGTTCAGGTCTGGATTTTCGTCGGAGCAGGAATCGGCATCTGATGGCGATCGAGTTATGGTTTGAATCTGCTCTTTTGTGTAATTCAGGCTGCAGATCAGTTTAATGTAGTCTTCACGGCCAGCGTCGTAAACTAGACCAGGGTCCATGGCCTTGTTGGGATCAATCTGGCCTGCTCCCATGGCTGTAGGAGATGCAGGCACTTTGCCATCCTGAATTGGGCTGTGTGTGTTGTCTAAAACATTAGCAGTGGTCATCATGGCCGAACGAATGGCGGCCGGGCTCCAATCAGAGTGGGCTGATTTCAGAAGTGCTGCAACTCCTGATGCATGTGGGCAAGCCATTGATGTTCCACTTAAGAGATTGAAATCTGCGTACAGAGATCGCCGGCCTATCGTCACGACAGATGTTGTCACTGGCCATGCTGCTAAAACAAGAGTTCCTGGAGCCATTAGGTCTGGTTTCAACACCATTGGAGTACTTGGTGATGGTCCTCTTGAAGCATACTCTGCTACAGAGGGTGCGGGCTTCAATCCAGTATGTGTTACAGCAAATTTGATACTAACCTTTGGATTGCGGCTGGTTCTTACATAATCAAAGATCGCCTTTGCGTCTGCAGGATACAAAATCACACCCGGGAAGTCGAATTGTGGTTCATTGAGATATAGACTGTTGTTTGTCACAAATAGGGCGCCGGCTGCTCTTGAAGAACCCACCACTGATATTTGCTGTTGAACATTGTCACTGTACCCACACAAGATGACCTTTCGGCCAACATCTTTGAGAAGCTTGGTGGAATTGCAAGCCTTGGTTGCCTCACTGTAAAACAAAGGTAATCCTATTAACGATACATCTTGCGGATACAGCGATACACCGAAAAGTCTAATTTCATCTCCTAGAGTGACAATTGCTCCAAAATTTCGATCAATGGTGCCAGCACTAACAGTAAGTACCCAGGGAGTTCCATTATGCAGTGTGCTGAGTGATGGCCCTCCATTACCAGCAGAGGATGAAACAAATATGCCTCTTTCCATTGCCGCAAACGCAGCTATGGCGATTGGATCTTTGTAGATAGGAACACCATCAAAGCCTAAGGATATGGAGATCACATCCACACCATCTGAGATTGCTTGGTCAATTGCAGCAAGTATATCAGCAGAGGAGCTGCCCTCTTCCCACAAAGCCTTGTACATGGCGACTCGGGCTTTCGGCGCGGTGCCTCGTGCAGTGCCATTCCCATAGCCGAAGTAAGAGGCACCATTAACATAATTACCAGCTGCGGTAGATGAGGTATGTGTGCCATGACCCTCTACATCTCTTGCTGAGTTCATAGAGATAGTGAGATTTGGGTTCTTGGCTAGCAGCCCCTTGTTGAAGTATTGAGCACCAATGAGCTTCTTGTTGCACATTGAAGAGTTAAAGGATGCACCACTTTGGCATGTACCCTTCCATCTCTTTGGTATTGCAGTCATGCCATAATCTGCAAAGCTCTTGCTCTCTGGCCAGACCCCAGTGTCTATCACTCCAACTATCACATCCTCGCCGAATTTCGACGCCGGCCAGATGCCCGATACCGGGTTTAGATTCAGGAACTCGAAAGTGTGAGTCGTGTCCCTTCTAACTTCCATGTCTGGGTATGCCACGATGAAGCCCGGCGATTTCTTGAGCAATTCAAGGTGAAAGGCTGAGAGAACTGCACTGAATCCATTTATAACATTGTTATAAGCATAAACAAGTTTCAAAGGAAGAGTGTTCGAGGCAGCATCAGTAGATGCTGCAAGGCACTCTGCTGATAGTATGGAGTTGTACCAATTACTATGGGCACTAAATGCCTGAGGCATTTTTGAGGCATCCATGTGAATTATATATACACCATGCTCTGGTAATGATGATGCCCAAGTAACGTGATATGCAAAAAGAATGATACATATCTTCAGAAACCTGGTAGCAGCAGTAGCCATTCTCAATGAATCCCTTTTGCCTCTCTTTGCACTCTATATATACTACAGGACAGCATCATACACACGCAGGGGGAGAGAGAGAGAGAGAGAGAGAGAGAGAGAGAGAGAGAGAGAGAGGGATGGGTTGTGCATTATAGAAGGTTCAGATTTGTCCGTTCCTTTGGTCACGCAGGAGAAAGGGCCAAGGATTAGACTCTCTCGGATCAAGTCATTGTCTATTGGAAGGCCTTTTTCCTATGAATTTCTTAAATCATGAGATTCAGAATATTCAAAGATAGGATCATCCGGCGGCCGGCCTCTTGGCTGGTTGTCCAGAAACATATTGAGCAAAATTCCCTTGAAAACATGGTCTTTTCTTCCAGTTGCAGTAAAAATAAAAAGCCATCTTTGTCAAGTATCAGTAACAAAAGTTCATTCCTTTGTAATGCAAATGGAGCTGAGCTACATGATAAACTTGCTTATTCTAATATTCAAAACTTATTTTATTTTCATGGTGCTGTTTTTCTTGGGTTGGGGGGCGACTCGACATTGTCTTACTGTTAAGACGAAGAGGGACTAGGGGGAGGCCTACGCGCACACACACAACCTATAGATGCATAGTGAACCCAACTTCACCTCTCTCTCTCTTTCTTATACATACACACACACACACATATATATATATATATATATATATATATATATATATATATAGAGAGAGAGAGAGAGAGAGAGAGAGAGAGAGAGAGAGAGAAATTTGGAGTTGCTAATACACCACTGTGTCCATTTAATTGAAAAGAATAAATAGAACAAGTTGTCCTTTGTACATTTTCTTTTCTAAAAAAGAAGCTTTTATTTTTTATATAAGAAAAATTTTAAGGGGTTTTAAAAATATAATTACATTCATGTCATCAAAAAACAATAAGTGAAAATGTGAGAAGTGAGAGTTTTCCTTATATATACTTGATATATACTAGCACCCTTTATATAGTAATATATTCAAATAAATTTTGATCATGTGTCTTGAGTTGATAGATGGTTAAAATTTAAATTTAAAAGTACAATATATATGTGAATAAAGTATACCTATAAAAGTTTATTTTTTTATTTAAATCTCAATGATCCGTCATTAATAATTGATAGTTGAGATTTATTTTGATATACTAGTATATACCATATTCTCAATCTATAGAATGTTGGAGAATGCAAACCATCTACTAGCAAATTTTTTCCAAACCAATATTAGCCTTCTAACTAAAGGTTAGAGCCGTAGAGATTGAAAATAAAAAAATATATCTATTTTTGCATAATACTTATTATCATGTAAGCAATTTTTATTTTTTTTGTTTTTCAACCTCAATCATTAATACCTTAATATAATGATTGAGATTGATTTGAATAGAGCTTAAATGAATAAACATGTATAATTTGTACGAGTTAACCCTTTGAATAGTGAAGCTTTTTTATGATGTACTTAATGATTGATGTGACGGATGTGATAGGCCCTATTTCTCCGTCCAAACCCGTCATTCGTCATTGTGGTTACTTTTTATTCCTTGTTTCATTCGGAAAGAATGGGAACAATAAGCAACCTTTTGCATTTAATTTTGCCCCACATGATTGCGATGGCTTCTTTTTTTATTCCAATGAAAACGAAAAGCACAAGATTTTATATCGACATTTAGAAAGGTCTTCCAATTTTCAACCATGTTGGAAGACTTTTCCAATATACCACGTATATATACATGCATACACACACACACATATATATATATATATATGAAAAATTGGAATCCAATTTTTTGATTCATGTCCACCAATTATTTTTTAATAGTAAGAATTTAATTTTAAAAAATTTAGAATTTTAGATAATATTATTATATTCATGTCCTCAATAAATAATGGTAAGATATGAATAGAATCCAATATATATGTGAAAAACTGAATTATGCTCACTCAAAAGCTTTATTCATAATAGAAAGGAGTGTGTGACTCTAAAAACTTACACTCATCTATTGTTTTTGAATAGCACGAGTGTAATTTAAATTCTTTTAAAAAAGCATGACAGATATTACTATTACAGTGTCACCCAAAACCGATGGATGGACAATGTCAAAAGTGGACAAGATTCTATCAATATTATATATATTCTATTGGATGCAACTCCTGGGTATCGAACTCCCGACCTTGAACTTGAAGTTCTTGATGTAGCTGAGAGAGCCCTTCATGTCCTGTGCCCTGTCGGTGTCATAGTTGAAGTGAAATATATGACTTAAAAATTTGATGCCTAAAATTATAAGTGTGAAAAATCTTAGGGCCTCCCAAAGTGAACAATTTTGACTTGAATCCGTTTGATGGTGACCCAAAATCAAGATGCTCTTCATGCCTTCTTTCAGTTCTAGGCTCAACCAAGAAAGAATCCAATATTCGGTTCTCAATTTTGGGGAACCATACGTTTCGCTTTGTTTCGATCTCAAAAAATGATTGATTACATATAAAGACCATTAATGTATGATCCTTTATAAAGAATCCAATATATGACACTTTAGTTCATTAATGTATAATCCTTTATAAGTTAATTGAACTTGATATTGAATAAGTTGTTCACATATAAAGACCTCCATATAAACATATATTGTTTATATGGATTGGATCAGTGGCGGATTCAAAAATCTGCTCAGTTCCATTTTGAAGCTCTTGAGGCTAAGGAATCAGACTAAGAGAACCTTCAATTTTGAAATTTCCAGTTTTGGAGAGTAGACTTGGCTGGTTTACAACCAGCGTGGTCGTTTTAACCAGAATCAAATTAGGCTAGAACCGACTGAAACCAGAACTGATCAAACCAGACCCAAAACTTGGGGCCACCTGGTTCGGTTTCGGAATCGAAACCATGCTAGAACCTGAATCGGCAGCTCCAAACCATGAGTTTCACTATTTATTTAAAATTTTAATGACTGTTTTTAGTTATGAACAGTTGGACTCAAACTGAAACCGAAATCGGAACCGGAAAGAGAATCGCCACGGTCTCCGGTCAGTTCCAATTCGAAAACCCGAACTGGTCATGTCTACCCAAGGAGTGCAAGCTAGCTGAGCGTTCACCTCAATTTGCCTACCAAAGAAAGACTATTATTCCTGAGGGTATGAGATTTTCAAGGAATTAGTGCAAGGATTCATGAGAATCTGAAGGAAAAGCAGTTCCATTTTCATGCATAGAGACAAGTTTGCGGAGTTGTCATCGAAATCGTTTTCAATTAATGAGAAGAGTGTTTGAACCGTGGAAGAAAGATACAAGGATGGTTTTGATAACATCAGAAAAGTTCAGGATATAACAAGAAATCGAGATTTCCGGAAAAAGTTTCAACGTCTTCTCCATCGGAAGATACAAGGGTGGTTTTGATAACATCAGAAAAGTTCAGTATATAACAAGAAATCGAAATTTCCGGGAAGGTTTCAACGTCTTCAACATCGGAATGGGCCAAGAAAGATACAAGGTTGGTTTTGATAACATCAGAAAAGTTCAGGATATAACAAGAAATCGAGATTTCCAGTAAAGGTTTCAACGTCTTCCCCATCAGGATGGATGACAGAAGCTCGCCGGCCTTTGTCAACAATTTCTGCTGTCACTTGAACACTTTAATTGTTTGTGCAGATCAATGTTGCCGGGAGACTCCGATGATTCAGTTTGATAGAGTTTTCTGATACTGTTTTTGAGACATAGAAGCTGGGTTGCACATGATGGGTAGTCAAGGTTCGACTCCTATGGGCCGCACTGCCCACCGCCCAGTATAGACCCCGGGATCATGGGTACCCAGCTAGGACAGTAAAACTAGCCACACAAACTAACTTTGGCCCGTTTATGATGATCCTATATATATATATATATATATATATATATATATATATATATATATATATATATATAAACTGGGAGATGCTAGACATCATATCATACTAGACTCTACTAGATGATTTGTGTTATCCATGCGTACGAACGATGTAGATCGAGTTACAGTAAAACTAGCCACACAAACTAACTTTGGCCATGATCCTATAATATATATATATATATATATATATATATATATATATATATATATATATATCGAGTTACAGTAAAACTAGCCACACAAACTAACTTTGGCCCGTTTATGATGATCCTATAATACATATATATATATATATATATATATATATATATATATATATATATATATATATATATATATATATATATATATATATATATATATATATATATATATATATATATATATCGAGTTACAGTAAAACTAGCCACACAAACTAACTTTGGCCCGTTTATGATGATCCTATAATACATATATATATATATATATATATATATATATATATATATATATATATATAAACTGGGAGATGCTAGACATCATCATACTACACTCTACTAGACGATTTGTGTTATCGATGCATACGAACGATTTAGATCGAGTTACCCATCAAGTAATGTCTAGCTCTCTCTCATACATAAGTATAATTTAAAAAGTTTTTAAGAGGTTTTGTAATATATATAATATAATATTATTATTATGCTCATGCTTCCAAAAAGTAACATTCAAACATATAGTAGTGGACACCATCCAATCAACTCTCTCTCTCTCTCTCTCTCTCTCTCTATATATATATATATATATATATATATATATATATATATATATATATAATAGAGTGTGCATACGCACATACATGCACACTTGAGAACAGAGCTGGATGACACACAGCTTGTCTTTTACAAATTGAATTTAGAAAAAGGTATTAAAAAACTAAAACTGGTTTCAGTTCCACAGAAGCTTGAACTGGAACTGAATCGGGTTTTTCTTGGTTTTGGATCTGGTTCTGGTTCCAGCCAGTTCCTAGCTCAGTTCGATTCTCATTAGAACCGTCAAAGATTCAAAAGAGGCCATGTCTAACCTGACTCGAGTAAAAAAATATAAATAAATATGTAAATAAAATTAAATCCAATCTCACCTTATAAACGCAACATTTACACGCTTGACACAACTCATGCATAGCCAGTATTTTAGAACCAAAAGCATGCTTCTTATGAAGCGAAAATGGATTTTCATGGTCTTTTATGAAATTATACATAAAAAAAGTATATATATTTTTATATTTCCTGTTTACATTTTACAAGTATACTTAATTCTAAAGCAATATTTTGCTTTTCAAATTCAAATATCAATCATTTCTTCTTTTAAATTCGATTATTGAGATTTGTTTGCATATACTAACAGGTGTTAGGATTAGCATGTTCTCTCTCTCTCTATATATATATATATACATATAATAATAATAATGAAAGAAATTAATTTTATTTGATTGAGCTGCTTTTAACACGACTCTTCACAGGCACGGTAATGAGGTGTAAAATAGGGAGCAGTTCGGATGAAACGTCCAAATTAGATTTTTGAATGCCTTGTAAAATCTTCACCTCTCGTTTTGGTGATGGACGGCCATGGTTCAAGGGTCTTATTACTAGGTGGGTCCAGTATGAGGAAGTCCACACGAATCTGACTAACAGCCTTAGCTCCAAGACAAAAATGGACGGTTCAGATTATGGAACATATAGGCAAAATGACGCCTTTCTGTAATATAAGATACCCCGGTCTCGTTTCACCGAATAAGTAACATTCATGTCGAGCAAACTAGGTCAGGTAGAACACCATACAACATACGTCAATATCACGAATTTTACGTCATATTGAACACCAAAAGAGACTTTCTGTTCACCTCACGTTGCCTCCCTCTCTCTCAAGACACATATTCTTGCTTTTTATTCAAACTGAACGATACATGCATGCTCAATTTATTACATCAAGGAGCATAAAAATTTTATTCACAGCATGACAGTATCGTATAGCCTTTATGCAGAATATATTCATGAACCAGCAACAGGATAACTGGTAACTACGATAGGATTCCTCACTAATGTTTTTCACCATCGTCCATCCAAGTCAGAAACCCATAGACGACGTCATCCTTCATCTTGTGAATCCTTCGAATGGAGACTATGAAGCTCAGCTTCTCATATTTTTTAGTAAACTGAAGTTTTGCAGGCTGAACTATCACCTCCACATCTTTGGGACTTTCAACACAAGCATCGTAAGTAGCAGGACCGTCACCAACAATGGTCACAGTCCTTGTAAACACTTTTCTGCCCGAAGTTTTCGAAGTGTTTTGTGTTAAGAAAGTGATGAATGAGAGGTAGTTGAGATCTTGAAAGGGCTTTGAGCAATTGAAACTTAAAGATCGAATGATGGTCTTTATTTGCTCCACTGTGTAGTTCAAGTTGCAGAGGAAATTTATGTAGTCATCTGAATTAGCATCATAGATCAAACCAGGATCCATGGCCTTATTAAGGTTGAAAGAGCCTGATCCGATCGCCAATGGAGTCGCCGGCTTCCCTCCATTTCCCATATCCTTGATGGGCCCATGAGTGTTATCCAGGATATCAGCAGTAGTCATCATGGCTGAGCGCATTGCTGCTGGGCTCCAATCAGGGTGCACTCCTTTCAGCAGAGCCACGACTCCGGCCGCATGTGGGCATGCCATTGAAATGCCTGTTAGAACCATGAAATCACTAAGTAGACTTCTGCTTCCGACTGCTCCAGCCGGAATATTGGACGGCCATGCCGCTAGGATCATGGCCCCTGGTGCAGTTATGGCTGGCTTGAGAATTCCTGGATTAGTTCTTGATGGCCCCTTTGATGAGTAATAATCAACTGCCGGAGCTGGCCTGGTGCCGGGAATAATAGTCTGCTGAAAACTCAATGAAGCATTTGGCTGAGCACTAAGCATGATGTTCATTAGGAATTATCTCAATTACTGGAGCCTTGTAAGATACTAGAGAGTCACTGCTCACTAGTAAGGCTCCGGCGACTGCCGAGCTCGCGATCGAATCCATCTGATGACTTACAACAGAGAGCTTCGTCTGGCATACTATGACCACGTTGAACAATTGCTTTGTTTCTAGGGAGCCAAGGCAAAACTGGTCCGACTCATTGTAAACAAGTGATGCACCATACACCAATAGATCATCCGGGTACATTGTTGTTCCAATGATCTGTTGCCCATTGCCAAGAGTTACCGTGCCGGCAAATTGCCGGTCTATAGTGCTCGCTCCGACGGCTAACATCCACGGGCTGTCATTTGAAACTGTGGAGGGTAATGGACCAGAATTTCCAGCAGCACATGACACAAAGATGACTTTCTCCATGGCCGAGAAGGCAGCAATAGCTATTGGATCTTCATAGAAAGGTGTCGGCCGTGCCCTGCCGAGTGAGACCGACATAATGTCAACTCCATCTGTAATGGCGTCGTCCATGGCAGCAAGAACATCTGAAGCAAGAGCAAATCCATGCCAAACTACCTTATACACAGCAAGACCCGCCCGCGGCGCCATGCCACTAGCAGTGCCAGAGGCGTAGTTGAAGGACGAAGCATCTTCTATAAAGCTGCCTGCGGCTGTCGAAGCAGTGTGTGATCCATGTCCTTCGGTATCTCTACTAGAAGGTATAACAGACAATGGAATTGCTGCAGTGAAGCCCTTGTTGTAATATCGAGCGCCAATCATCTTTCTGTTGCACATCGAAGAATTGAAGTCCCGGCTTGTTTGGCACCAACCATCAGGCCATCATCCCTAAAGCTCCTGCTCTCCGGCCAGATTCCTGAGTCGATCATGCCGACAATGGCATCTTCGCCATAATCCGACGCCGACCAGATGCCGGAAACACAGGAATGTAGGTGTATGTGTTGTAAGAAGCTCATATTTCATGTCCTCGTAGACCGAGAGAAAACAAGGCAAGTTCTTGAGAGATTCAAGATGAGAAGGTGAGAGTAATGCACTGAAGGCATGAATGGCATTGTCATAGGAGTAAAGAAGAGAAGGGGGAGTGCTGGAGCTCAATGAACAAAGAACTGTAGTGTGCCATTGAAGAGAAGTGGAAAATTCAGTGAGCATGGCTGACTTATCCATATGAACTATGTAAGTTGATGCATTTTCTAATGCAATCACAAGATGAAATGTTTGTGGCAGGAACAGACATACAAAGGGGAAGGACTTGGGGTTGGCCATAGAGTTCATGCAAATACGCTAAGTAATGAGAATTTTGCATTTGGTACCAAATATTTATAGAATCCGATTGCATTATTTGTATAAAAATATAAAATATTTGCATGAGAATCCAAAACCCATCAATAATATAAAATCCGATTGCATTATTTGCATAAAAATGCAACCCACTAAGCTTTTCAGATTCAGAATCGAAGTTCGGCTCCCGAAAAACCCGATCTGCAGATTCAGGTGATGCCTAGCAAAATTGAATTATATTGGTGAAGTAAAAATCAGGAAGTTGATCGCTGTTGAACATATCATATTGTGCGCAGCTGCCCACTTGGCTTCTTTTGGAAAAAAAATTGTTTCAAGTTGTTTCAGGAGTTAGCAACTTCCCTGCAGTGGTCTTCAGAATAGAAGTTCTGTTGCTTCCATTTTAGAGTCTTTGGATCCGAATGAACTCAAAATATCAAAAGAGAATCTAAGCCAGTTTCTAACCCAAATCCTAAAAAAAATTAAAACTCCCCTACCCTTTTCGACGGAAACCGTGTTCCAAGATCTGAGTTCCATCTTCGCCCCTGGATTTCTTACTCTTGCTTCCGCTCGTTTCTGTTGCCGATTCGACAATTCAATTCTCATGTTTGGATTTTATTTTAGCAGCGAGAATATGAATTCTCAATACTCCAAATTCTCTGTTTAGATTTCTCACCGCTGCATATTACCAGGGAATTCAATTCTCTGAAACGTATAAAAGCTAACCGGGAATCTAAGGTGTAGCTTTCAAGATGGACAATTTGTAAAGATAGAAATGAAATTGAAAATTATTAACATTTATAGTTCTTACTTTTTAAGTGAATTGTCGATCTTGGTCTTGATTCCTGTACGTACACATGCTTTACTGCATTACTTGCAACTGGTCTTGGCCTGGATCCGTATTGATCTTTTCAAGTGACAGTTTCATGATAGAGAAGTCCACCTTATGCATGGTACCTACAGAAAAAGAAGTCCTGAAACAAACTCTCTATTTCTCTCTCTCTCTCTCTCTCTCTCTCTCTCTCTCTCTCTCTATATATATATATATATATATATATATATATATATATATATATATATATATATATATACGAAAACTAGATTTTCTTGTGACATGAGTATAATTTAAATTTTTTAAAAGTTTTAAAAAATGATGTAGTAGAAAAAAAGATGATACACCAAGAGACATTATACATTAGTATTATCTCTCTCTATATATATATATTAGAGTCGATTGACATATCATTCAAATCTGGGCCGTTCCATAAAGAGAGGTGAGCGGTTCATATTAAAACACCCAAAAGAAAAAGATCATTTTTAAATAGGTGCACATGTTTTTTGTATAGTTGTCATCAAAGAAAAAACAAAAAGTTACTAGATGAGATGCCATCCTTCATATTCGTTAGGGTTCGGTTCATACCCCTCCTGGAGCAGTTTTCCTCCGTATGTGAAGAGTAAATGATTGTCCCAATGTGCAACTACTGGTGGGTTCTCTCAATGGGAAGGTCGTGAAGCAAGTTAAAGTTCACAGCAGCTACAGGCATCATTTGATTGCAATCAAGTCCACAAAACAAGACCTCCTTGAAATGTAGCGGATGCTTTCAAAAATAAACTTGAAAATGCATGAGAAGTGCTCTTGAAAGAACTTGAAAATGCATGAGAATGGTGTTAAAAATTCCTGAACTTTTGAAGAATCCGAGCTTCAAAGAGAGAGAACAACAAACAGGTCTCTGTTGAATCCAAGGTACTCCACAAAAGGTTCTAATTCAGAAAGAACCTGCTAAGATCGGATGAGGATTGAAACAAAAAGAAGCAAGGAGATCAAAAAATAAATGACCACATATGTGGATTGATGAGGCAATCTCTCCATAGTTCAAGAAGCTCTGTAAACGGAAACACAAAGGTCCGCACCAGTATGCAGGGAAAGTTTTCTTTGCCTTCTTTTTACGGTGGAGCAGACAGCTAATCTCTGTCTAAATAAGAACATTCTGTTTACTTTTCAGGCTCTCTCTCTCTCTCTCTCTCTCTCTCTCTCTCTCTCTTATAAATGAACGCATCTGTAAGACCATATATATATATATATATACATATGTAGAGAGAGAGAGAGATTGGGCTGAACCACCTCTGAAATGCTGCAAGGCCAGATGCATGGTTGCTGAGAAAATAGTTCCTTCTTCAGGTGAAGTGAATCAATTTCTCTCGTTTAGCTTTCATAGTTTTGTCTTATTGTTTGTCAATGTACAAAGATATACATATTTTCTTGGCAATTTCTTCACAACGCAGATGCTGCATTCGTCTATTTTATTGCTGAGAGATCCTTTCATGATCTGCCCACTGCAGCAAGCCCTGCATTAACTGAAAAGCATCACGCCGTGCTTTTCTTTTCTGAATATTATTCTTCGATTCTGATTATCATGTTGGATGGGATTCCCGTGCTTTCTTGTTTCATCTCAATTCTACATGGCTAAATTTTATTTCGAAGAAAAGAATAACTCACGGTTGTTGAATCCACATGCTGTAATTGTAGTCTATGATTTGAACACTCGGTTATCTTTTGAGCCAATCGCCGATTCATCCCATCCAATAAGATTCAACACAAAACATATGAATTGTGGGCTTTATATAACTTAGGGTATAACATTCACCAAATATAATGGCTACCCCTTGTAAGGCTTACGACCAGTCTCAAGCCCGGGTAAAGGAGGAGGGTTGTATTAGGCTTCCGGCATACAACGTAAAACTTTGTTGGATTTATCTACTATCGATTGTATAAATTATGATAGTGTTACATGGAAACAAAGAATACATGTAGCCAACCCCATCTAGTATGGGAAAAGGCTTAGTTGTTGTTGTTATTTAATAATATAATGGCTACCATAACCTTGGGTAATTTGATTGCCTCATGTACCCAAATAGTTTTATATCGGGGGCTGATGTGGATAGTGCATAATGTTGATCCTATCTACACAGTAGAGGGTCATTAGTTCGTAGTTTTGCACCTTTTGGTGTCCCCTATATTCTAAATGCAAAACATCTTTTGGTGCATAATCTTATATAAATATCTCTATTGAAAACCCTATAGTGATTTGAATTAAAAGTAGGATAATACTTTTATACTTTGTATTTATATCAAATTCTTGTTGTCAGTCTTGAAGTTCAAATGATGAAAATGTTTATGCAAGATTATACACTAATATTTAATATATATATATATATATGAGTGATTCAATTATACCACCACTGACATTGTCGACTTATGTCTAGTTCTCTATTGTCAATTATAAAGTGGAGATTTAAATTAAAAGTAGCATGGTACTTTTGTACTTTAGTCGTCAATTTTGAAGATCAAATGATGAAAATGTTTATGCAAGATTATACACCAATATTATATATATATATATATATGAGTGATTCAATTATACCACCACTGACATTGTCGACTTATGTCTAGTTCTCTATTGTCAATTATAAAGTAGAGATTTAAATTAAAAGTAGCATGGTACTTTTGTACTTTAGTCGTCAATTTTGAAGATCAAATGATGAAAATGTTTATGCAAGATTATACACCAATATTATATATATGTATATCATTACTTAGCTCGTCTCACCTTGTGGCAAGCTCTTCCCCAGCTCATCTCATGCGGTATGGGACAAGCTGCTTGAACACGTTAATCATGTCTTGGCTCGGGATTACGTGCTTGGTTAGTTGAATATATGACCTACATACTAATCCAATAGTGCACACGTCTTCAATTAGTCAAAGATTCTATTTTACAATAGAAGTCCCATAAGGAAACTAAGTTTCAAGTTCAACAAGCATGATATAAATATAATTATATATATGTGGAGAGAGAATTGGGAATTGCTGAGCTCTCATTTATGGTGCTATCGTGCTAGTCAATACATGACAACCTAAACCGTCTAATGGGAGAGATGAACGACATAGATTAAAAAGCAAAAAATAAAAGTTGTTTCTGAAAAAATACAAACTATGATATATAATGTTTCACCTTTTTCTTTTTCTTATTTAGAGTGTCCATCGCTCATGGCATAAAGGTTAGTTTAATAACTTCTTTGTGGGTATATATATATATATATAATGATTGATGGTGGATCCCACAACAATAAATGCAAAAGGGTAACTACTTTACACTATCTTATAACTATTAAGTATTTGGAGCCGCGGACTCATTTATACTATCAATAAAACTATTATCATTTGGTTTTACATTGAACGTGTATTTATTGCATTTACTTTTAAACATTTGTCGTGTTGCGTGGTTTGAGTTAAATTGATGCCAAGTCTCATTCTAAGTACTTGGCATACGGGAGAAGGGTTTAAATCACATTCCCTATCGGAAGCCGTCTTAACTACTTATTTTGCTGTACATTTGTGAAATCCGCTAAGACTGATCCGACCAAAGGGCTGGGTGTCAGTCATGTTGTGAGCTCCGTCGACTCTTTTGATGGTCACATGACAAATTTGGTATTATTAAGTATATCCCAGTTTCTTTTCTCTCTCTCTCTCTCTCTCTCTCTCTATATATATATATATATATATATATATATATATATATATATATATATATATATATATATATATATATATATATATATATATATATATATATATATATATTATGTGTGTGTTTTCCACAACATTAAATCGAACTGGTTTGGATTTCAAAAATCAACGTACAAAAAGCGATGTAAATCTAAATTTTGTGCCCATGTCATTTACATTCACGGATTTTCCTGGGATAATTCTATACAACCGTAATAATAACTGATCACTGATCTGGGCCCACGTTTTCGGGTCAGCTTCAGGTCACGTACCCAAAGTAGTCAGCCTACTTATGATGCCAATAATTTGCAGTTCAAATGAAAATATTGAAGCAAGAGTTTTACAAAGAGGATTTCTTTCCTCATATGCATAAAGCAACATAAAACAACGAACGATGCATCCTCCCGTTTTCCCGTCTAAATTCATTAACCACGTGTGAATTTCACATATAGCCAAGTTAGGATAGCAAGAATTCTTTCAGCAACCACAAAAAAGGAAAAAACTTAAAACAGCCATTCTTGACCAGGACCATACCTTTGTCATATAACTTTCCAAATGTTATAAAACCGTATTGCATCATATGACAATACGTGTATTATACATATCGGTGCCTGAACCGATATGATTTAGGTATATGTATTGCAAAACACCATTTATCACCTTATCATACCATATGTTATGATATGGATACCTTATTCACACCACCTTATATTATATGGTACATTGAAAGTTTCAAAAATCATGTTTTTAAAATGAAAGCTTAGTTGTATTTAAATCCCATCTAGGCCAGCTTTTTTGGCTCCTCTTATAGGTCTATCCTTTTTTCTCTTCAACCCTTACATCCATTAATAGTCATCAATCTTATGTTTTTCGAAAAGATCCAAGGGCAATGTATAGATGTGATTTGGTCTATTTTGATATTAAGGTGCATATTATATAATTATTCATGAATTTTAAAATTCTTTTACGTTTCTATGATTTTTTAAATAATTTAAGAATCACTTGTATTGTATAGTATTGCATGATTCGATATGATACAGGTATATCCGTACCCCGTGCCATATTGGGTCTAATACGATATTTACAATATTGTTTTATACAACTTGTCAATGATCATTGCAAAGGTGTTGTTTGCTTGAGTTTTAGGTATTGCATACTTAACTCTTACATAAGTGTAAAAGTTAAGTATGCAAGTTGGGGCTCGAATTAACCCCTTACCAGATTCTCACACCCTGGTGTCGAACTCAGGACCTCCCAGACATATGTTTCTTTGAGTCAACCCTCTAACCAGCAAACGTCGTAGTTCTTAGAGTTTGCACAAGTTAACAAGCCAGCCGGGGAAGAACACTTTTCCGGCCGACGCCGAGTGTTGAAATCATGACCGGCCGATGACATAATAGGATCTAATAGAAGAGCTGACAAAAAGTTTTCCGGTGGGGGATAGAATTTTTCCGAAATAGGTGTCCTTTTGGTAAATGGTCATAACTTTTGGGTACGTTGTGTAAGTTTTCACTCATCGGCTAGGGGATACTCCATCTAAGTTGACATAGGAATCACCAAGATGAACTTTTCTACTTTTGAATGAACTTTTCTCTTATACTTTTCAATGGCAACTTTATCTTTAAATGACAATTAGATTCTATTGGTATGAGTACTCGCTTGTGTGTGTGTGTGAAAGAGAGAGAGAGAAAATTTTGTTTAATATGTAAAAATATAAACATGAAAGTATCTAGACATGGACGATTTGGAATAAACCCAGCAGTTTCAATCGGATTGAACCAAGTCACGAACTGGTTAGAACTGAAACTGGTCAAACCAAACCCAGAGCCAGGGACCACCCCGTTCAGTTCCAATTTCACCTTTTGATAGAACCACAGCCGAATCAGAGTTAGAACCAGTGCTTTCGAATAGCTAGTTCTATATTTTTTTCTTTTAAATTTCAATTTTTTTAATGTTTATTTTGAATCCAAACTTTGTCATGACCTTATTCAATCGTTTAAGATGATTTGAATACGTAGAAAAGTGACCAAAGGAAGAAGCTGTTTTAGATACATAAAAAAGGCCACCAAATAAATATTTGAAGTAATAAGTTATGTTAAGTTAACGATTATCATGATACAAGATTGAACTCTATAGAAACAAGGAATCCATTGAACCGACCTCATCTAGCATGGGAAAAGGCTTAATTGTTGTTTTCAAACCCGAACAGTTTAGGACAAACTAGAACAGGAACCAGTTTGGTCCTGGTTCAATTCCGAAATTGCTGGTTCTAGGAAAATCGGAACCGGCCATGTTAGAACTGATATCAGAAAGAACATTAAATACTTTATGTTTTCCTATATTAAGCAATGTGATGCATAAAAGCCTTGGACCCGCATTCCTTTGGAGTCGTCTCATGGTAGTTTCTTTTAACACGCATTCATGCACTATGAGTGGCCACCAGTAGGGCTTCAATCCGTTTTCTATTGTCTTTCTCTTTCCATCTTGTCCTTTTAAATTCTTTTTTCTTTTAAACAAAAAACACAGACAACGAAAGTGCTCATCATGTCATATCAAAGGGCGTTTTTCATGAAACAGTGGTGAATCTTCATCCCTCCTTGATTCCATTATTGAGCTTGGCTTATGTCACGATACCAATGACTTCAACCAACTATTTCTTGTCCAATGAACTCATGATTGAATTGTGGAAGTGTATTTTTTTCTGTAATGAAAGTATGATCTTGGTAAACCTTTATTATAAACCAGAACAGTTCTGCATGAATAGATTCAAAAGAAGTTAATGGCAAAATAAGGTTAGCAAAAAATATATTAAGATGTTAAGAGAATGCTTTAAAATCCAATTAAATTTATTAAAATTGGTTACTAAATTATGAGATAGCTTTCTAGTGATTCCTTACAAGCAAGCTTTCATGGATTCCCGTGCGTTCAATTGGCCATTAGAATATATGACATGACTCACAAACCAACAATTCATCAGCGCAGAGCATTACATTCACTTTAAAGGACTTCAAAATAAGGAACTGTGAATCTTTTTCAAGTTTTACTTTTATGATCTCACAATAGTTTCTAATAATTAATTCCTTTATTTATTTATACAATTTTTTTCAAATTGTCAACTTGTAAGGTTAATGATCATGGTCATCATGCCTGATAAGTAAGCAGTACTGATTATCTTTCTGTTCTTTGTTAATGATTTAGTCTATATATTTTGCTAACAGATGAGCTAAACTGAGACTCCATAGTTGATCAACCAAAATTCATTTTACCATCTGCGGAGCTGATAATAACAGATGGATTCCTTCCTTTCACTTCTTCTTCTCAATCTTCTGTGTATCTGCTGTGTAAACTCAGCATGGAATATGGACAGCAAAACCTACATCATTCATATGGACTACTCGCAGAAACCAACTGCTTTCTCCACTCATGAGCAGTGGCATCTTTCAACCTTGTCATCACTCTTAACACTATCATCATCATCATCCAGTGTGCAGGATAAGTTGCTGTACACATACAACCATGCCATGCATGGATTCAGTGCTAGGCTCACAGAGACTGAGCTTGCAGAGCTTGAGAAGCACCCTGCTCATGTAGCCTCCAACCCAGACTCATATGCTGAGCTCCTAACTACCCATACGCCGGAGTTCGTCGGCCTGACTAGCTATTCAGGAATATGGCCGGCTTCATCCTATGGCAGCGGCGCGATCATAGGGATAATTGACAGTGGAATTTGGCCTGAGAGCAAGAGCTTCGACGACCATGGCATGCCGCCGGTGCCGGCTCGATGGAGAGGTCGGTGTGAAAATAGCACTGGCTTCAGCCAGTCTCTTTGCAACAGGAAACTGATTGGAGCTCGGTCTTTCAGCAAGGCATTAAAAGCAAGTGGCAAGCGAATTACAGATGATTATGATTCACCACGGGATTATTATGGGCATGGTACACATACATCATCAACAGCAGCAGGTAATCTTGTTCTTAATGCAGAGTACTTTGGTTATGCTAAAGGCATCGCAAGAGGAATTGCACCAGCTGCTCATGTTGCGATGTACAAGGTCATCTTTTCTACCGATGATGACAAGAGTGCTGCTTCCGACGTGCTTGCCGGAATGGACCAGGCCATTGCCGATGGTGTCGACATCATGTCATTATCCATAGCATTTGGGTCATCGCCTTATTATAATGATGTGATTGCCATTGGTGCACTTTCAGCAATAAGAAGAGGCATTTTTGTCACCTGTGCAGGAGGAAACAGAGGATTAATGTATAAAGTCTTGAATGCTGCACCATGGATTATGACTGTTGGTGCGAGCACCACTGACCGGACTTTTGATGCCTTGTTAAGACTAAAAAATGGTTTTCAGATTCAAGGAACATCTTATTACCCTGGAAGAACTCATATTGCCAATCTTTCATTGTACTTTGGCAAAGGAAACATCACTAAGGCCTCATGCATGGCACACTCTCTTGATATTACTGAGGTAACTGGAAAAGTTGTGCTCTGTCTTAAAGGTCACATTGATATCATAGGTCAGATGAAAGAAGTAAAGCGAGCTGGTGCCGCAGCCGGAATCTTTGAGGGAAATCCGATGCCCCTGGATCCAACAGACTATTCGATACCAAGTGTGGTAATACTAGAATCAAAAATTGATCCAGTGATACACTATGCTTCAAAAACATCTCATGCTGCTGTTACAGAGATGAAGTTTCAAATTACTAAGTTCGATGAAAGACCAGCACCACAGATAGCATATTTCTCTTCTAGAGGGCCGAACCCGATCAGCCCGTCGATCCTTAAGCCCGACATTATAGCACCAGGAAAGGATGTGCTAGCTGCTTGGGTACCAAATGCAACAGCTACAGACTCTCAGTCAGATGAGCTAGTTTCAGCCTACAGACTTGATTCAGGGACCTCAATGGCGACACCACATGTGGCTGCAGTAGCTGCCTTGGTCCGAGCCGTGCACCCTGACTGGAGCCCAGCTGCAATCAGGTCAGCTATCATGACCACAGCTGAAACATATGACAACATTGGATCAATCATCAGAGATGAGAACACAGGTCAACCTGCTACACCTCTTGACTTTGGTGCAGGTCACATAAATCCAAACCGAGCGATTAACCCTGGGCTCATATATGATCTGGACTTTCAGGACTATGTGAAATTTATATGCAGCCTTAACTATTCCAGAAAGCAGATAGATGCAATATTGAGACTAAGATCGTTCGCCTGCGAGTTTCATGAGGTGGATCTGAACTACCCATCTTTTGCAGCAGTCTTTGAACATAAGAGTGAACCATCCTATCCTAAAAGGCGAACGTTCAATAGGGTGCTAACCAGTGTAGAAGACTCTGCTGCAGTTTACTACTCAACGGTGGAGGTCCCTAAGGGACTGAAAGTCACTGTTGTCCCTTCTTCTCTCACATTTGATTCAAATAGTAAAAAGAGAAATTTCACATTACACTTAGAGGTTGGTGATGAAGCTCTGTTTTCAATGCAGAAGAATACTTCAGTTTCTTATGGATTCTTGAGGTGGATTGATGAAAAATCTGCACATATTGTTTCTAGTCCAATTGTAGCCATTGTTATTTGACTCTTGATCTTTGGTGCAGTGTCTTACTTGTACCTATTGATGTTTAAGTTAATTGAACTCTAGTGCAGTTCCTTTCTTAGAGTCCTTATTACATAATAAGGATGATTCGCATAATGTAATGGCTTTGATGTTAGAAACCAAAGTTTGAATTTATAAATATGCACTTGTAGCAGTATCTCTAGACCATTAAATGCCACACATTCTGCTTTGGAGTGACATACTTAATGAACAGAGACCACTTTATCAAAGAGCATCCGCTTATGTTTAAAAACTCAGGACTGTGACATCCAAACCGAAGGAAGATACCCCAGGAGCATCCACCTACAGAATCTCTGTTGATCTAGGGGAGCACTTGAATTGAAGTGAGTTTAAGGGACAAATAATTCTGGTTATTTTCTAGCTCAGTTTCTCGTTATCAGGATTCAGCTTAGACCAACAACAACAACAACTAAGCCTTTTCCCATACTAGACGGGGTCGGCTACATGGATTCTTTGTTTCCACATATCCCTGTCGTGTGCCATGTTAGCAGTTACCTCCCAATAAGCTAGATCATTCTTTATTGTTTCTTTCCAACACTTTTGTGGTCGTCCTCTACTTCTTTTAATACTTTCCAAATTTAGTTTTTCTAACCTTCTTTAAGGTTCTTCTTTTGATCTTCTTTCTATATGTCCAAACCATCTTAAATGATGTTCTCTCATTTTATCCTCTATTGGTGCCACTCCTAATTTGTTTCTAATAACCTCATTATGTATACGGTCTTTTCTTGTATGACCACTCATCCATCTCAACATCTTCATTTCTGTCACAGACATCTTTTGTACATGTTGATGATTAACTGCCCAACACTCAGAACCATAAAACATGACAGGCCTAATTGCTGCTCTATAATATTTACCTTTTAATTTTAATGGTATCTTCTTATCACAAAGAATACCTGATGCTCCTCTCCATTTTAACCAACCAGCATTAATTCTATGTGTAACATCTCCATCAATTCTTCCATCACTTTTAAAAATTGACCCTAGGTATTTAAAACTTTTCTTTTGGGGAATGCAATGTATGCCAATTTTAATTTCTTATGTCCTCTGAAGTAGCCAAATGATCAAACTTACATTCCATATATTCTGTCTTTGTTCTTCTAAGTCGGAGGCCTTTGTTTTCTAATGTTTCTCTCCATAGTTCTAATTTTCTATTAACTTTTTCCTTAGACTCCTCCACTAATACAATGTCATATGCAAATAACATACACCAAGGTACTTCATCTTGAATATGTTTTGTTAACTCATCCATCACCATTATAAATAAGTATGGACTTAAAGTTGATCCTTGATGTAACCCAATATTAACTTTAAAGAAGTCTGTCGTTCCTTCATGAGTCCTCACACATGTTTTTGCACCATCATACATGTCTCTTATAAGGTTAATATATGTCAATGGGATACCTCTTTTTTCCAAAGTTCTCCAAAGAACCTCCCTCGGTACCCTATCATAAGCTTTTTCTAGATCAATAAATATCATGTGAACGTCTTTCTTTTTTGCTCTAAAATGTTCCATAAGACGTATCAAAAGGTGAATCGCTTCAATAGTAGATCTGCCTGGCATAAATCCAAATTGGTTCTCTGTTGTACTTGACACTTGTCTTAACCTCCATTCGATAATTCTTTCCCATAATTTCATAGTCTGACTCATTAACTTGATACCTCGATAATTCGCACAATGTCTCCCTTGTTCTTATATATGGGTATAAGTGTACTTGCTCTCCATTCCTCGGGCATCTTTTGGTTTTTCCATATTTCATTAAATAGTCTTGTGAGCCAAGTGATTCCTATTTCTCCTAGTATTTTCCAAACTTTTATAGGAATATTATTTGGTCCTACCGATTTACCACTCTTCATATGTTTAAGAACCTCTTTGACTTCATTCTTTTGAATACGTCGATAGAAATTGTGGTTTATATACTTTTCTGACTTGGCTAAATCTCCTAAACTAATACTAACATCTTTATTTTTATTAAAAAGATTATAAAAATAGTTTTTACATCTATTTCTTATATCATCATTTGCCACTAGAATTTTTTCATCCTTGTCTTTTATGCATCTAATATAATTAAGATCTTTAGTTTTCTTATCTCTAGCCCTAGCTATCCTAAAAATATCTCTTTCGCCCTCTTTTGAGTTGAGTTTTTTATATAAGTCATCCCAAATCTTAGCTTTTGCTTCACAAACGGCATTTTTCGCTTCCTTCTTTGCTTTCTTATAAGCTTCTAAAGTTTCACTAGTTTTCTTAGCATAATGTAATTTGTAACATGCCCTCTTTGCCTTGATTTTATTTTGTACTACTTCACTCCACCACCAAGCTTCTTTTTATGTTGGTACACCTCCCTTAGATACCCTTAACACATCTTTCGCCACTTTCCTAATATGTATAGTCATATTGTTCCACATATCACAGGGTGTGCCAACATAATTCCAAACATCTCCTTGAAGGACTTTGTGTTTAAATATATCTTCTTTCTCGCTTTTGAGGTTCCACCATTTAGTCCGAATAGCTCGATGCACTCTTTTCTTCTTTGTCTATTTTTTTATTTGTAAATCCATAACTAAAAGTCGATGTTGGGTGGTTAAGCTTTCTCCTGGAATTACCTTACAATCTTTACAACATGCTCTATCTTTTTTTCTACAAATAAAGTAATCAATTTGTGTTTGTGATAAGCCACTCTTATAAGTAATTAAATGCTCATCTCATTTTTTGAAGATTGTATTGACTATAAAGAGATCAAATGACATAGCAAAATTTAAAATCTCTCTACCTTCCTCGTTTATATCCCAAAACCAAAGTTTTCATGAATCCCTTGATATCCTAATGCCTCTTTACCGACATGTCCATTTAAATCTCCTCCTAAACAAATCATCTCCCTTTGTGGAATCTTTTGAAACACCTTATCTAACTCTTCTCAAAAAATTGTCTTTATACTATCTTCTAGTCCTACTTGGGGTGCGTAAGCACAAACTATATTCAAAACCTCTACTCCTAACACTAATTTCAACGTCATGATTCGGTCCCCATATTGTTGTATGTCTACTACACTCTCCTTTAAATCTTTATTTACGATAATACCAACTCCGTTTCGAACCTTTTCTTTATATGAGTATCATAATTTAAAACCTGTATCCTCTGTCTCCTTTGCTTTTTCTTCAACCCATTTTGTCTCTTGTAAACATAGAATATGAATCTTTCTCCGAATCATAGTATCTACCACCTCCATTAGCTTACCCGATAATGTTCCAATATTCCAAGAACCAATACGAATCTTATTATCTAGAACTAGCTTCCTTACCCCCCCGCATCCATCGATAATCAAAATGTGAAGACCCTCTCTGAAAATTTTTCACTACATTCGGGCGGCAATGTAGCGGGACTAACTTCTTTACCCACACCCGTCCATGATGTGGGAACCCTCTCTGCAATTGATTCACTACATTCGGGCGAAAATGTAGTGGCCCTTGCTTACTTCTTACTGCATTCAAGCTCTGCAACACGTTGCTAGGCGGGGACGCCCCAAAGCAATGCTCATAATTTTTGTAATCGATGTAAAAATCCGACGAAGTTATGGAAGCCTAACACAACCCTCCTCCTTTATCCGGGCTTGGGACCGGCAAATCCTCTCTTTGGATTTCTCACATCCTCTCATGAAAATCCCACAAAGCCACAGCATATTAAATTCTTGAGAATGCTTGGCATCAAGTATTCTGAATTCTTCGTTCTGTTTCTCGATCTCTGGAACACATACCGCATTCTAATTGTCGAGATTTGTCTTTGCGTGCAGATTGTACTTTAATCTAGAGCAATTTGCCGTCTTGTTGCTTGTGAGAGAAGCTCACTCTTACAACTTTACTTGCTAATAGACCTCTGTAATCAAATTAAGCTTGTCTGCTCAACAAGTAAAGCGCTAACTTTGCTTTGTAAGTTCTTCAAAAATCACGAAAAGTGAATTTGATCCATGTCCATGAGTCAGCATTCCTTTGACATTTCCCTTAATCCGCGAATGAATAAAGAAAGGACAACTACATTTAACTAAAGATAATGAATTCTTGAAAATTTAACCCAACACACCCAAGGAAGCTCAGAGTCCTCTCATTTTCTGGGGTTCTTTATGCAGTGCATTAATGATTAATCAAACTCTCAATGGAAGGATCACCAAACAAGATACTGAAAGCTTTAGCTTTCCAAAATGTTAATTCCTTAATCGGTTGGAGCCTTCCATGAGGAAGGACCACCATCATGACAAAGTATTTTGCCCTTTCCCCGCACTTTGGCGCACAAACTCAATTATGGGTACATTGATTCTCTTCATCTAATCTGTTAAGTGGTATAGAATCACATACTGCAATTTAATATTCATTGATGTACTTTAGGAGTTAAAGGAGATAAAGTACCACTTAACATATTCCTTGGAGTATCAGCTTACCCATTATTAAGTTTGTCGTGTATTAATAATATATTAAGTTAGATGATGTAGAGTAATACACGAAAAGATTGTATACATAGTGAGGTTATTAGAAACAAATAAAGTGACAATAATAAATGATAAAATGAGAGAAAATCATCTTATAAGATAGTTTGGACATGTAGGAAAAAAATGTACGAGAAACTAGATAATTAAAATATTAAAAGAAGATGAGGATTATAAAAGAATGATCTAAGTTATGTTGAGTTCATATAATTGAGTTGTATGGAAACAAAGAATCCATGTAGCTAACCCGCTCTAATATAAGAAAAGGCTTAGTTGTTGTAGGGATGCGAAAGTGAATGCATGACTCAGGTATCGAGTTTATGACCTTTTAAGCTGTGAGCTGACCTCTAACCTGGTGAACCATTGCTCTTTGTGCAAGATACCACTGTCTTTGATCACCTTCTTAGTAAGGTAAATAATTTGAATTCAAGTTAAAATCATAATTAAGGTGTTCGTGACTGCTTGGCTTATTTGCAGGCTTAATATGCATATGGCACTTATAGTGTATAATTTATAATCACTCACATGATAAATTTAATTTTTTGAGTAATAAAAGAAGTTGTTCGCATATAAAATAACACCGTTTAAAATATTTAAATAATCTTATATTAGAGTGGAAGTCAAAGCTATCTGCACAAGCCATGAACATGTGCTAATTAATACATTTCTTACTTCAACCATGGCACCAAATAAATAGCAAGTTCCACTCTCGTGTACATTGTTGTATGAACTATTTATCCGTTGCATCACTTTGAAAATCCGCTAAGGTTGATCGGACTTACTGGCTATATGTTAATCACGTTGTGAGCCCCGTAAGCTCTTTCAATAGTCCAAGCATGACACTTCGACCCTTGAACTAACCCATGCGAAAGAATAAAATCGTGAAGTTGAACCAGACGAAACCACAAAACAAAGGACCCAAACCAAACCACAAGTTGTGGACCGGTCCGGTTCGGTTTGGCCGCTCTCGTTTTGGTTCCTCTCTTTTTGGTTAATTTTGAAGAGCCCTTGTTTCCTGACCTTCCGATTCGGTTAAGTGAACGTTCAAGCATGAAGGGAAAAGGCACTTCGACATGTCCGGTTTGGAGACCCAAACCAATTCAAGTCAGGAGTCATTTGGAACCAGAACCAGTCAAAACCAGGGACAACCGGATTTGGTTCCTATTTCACTTTTAATGGAAGCAAAATCAGGTTGGAACCCGTACCAGCTGGTTCCATAATTGTTTTGATTACGTTTTCTAAATTTCAAATACTTTAATAATTTTGGACTCAAACCCAAACCAGAACAGGCCCGATCCTGGTTCTATTCCAGTTCCTGATTTAAGGAAAAATGAAACCGGCAATATCTATTTATATATGCGCATATTGTGTCCATCCATTGAATTTTACGTTAAGAACATAGTTTAAACCATTTTATGAAGGAAATTTTGTGCTTTTAGCTATAAGAATGGAGTCCCTGCTGTTGATTTCATCATTTTCGTCCAGTGCTACCTTGGCGGTGGGTGGTCTGGGACCTGAACCACCCCCAAAACAGGCGGAACTAGAACCCGAATGAAATGAGGACCCTGGCGGTTCTGTTTGTTTCCACCTATCAAGTAACCAAACTGGAACTGGTGGTTCGAAATTGAAAATCCGTGTTATCTTTCTCTGGTTTTAACCAACACCTTTGTTTCATGAAAAATAAATCTTTCAGATGAAGCTGAAACCAGAATCTGACCTGGAATGGACTGCACCAGAACCAGACCCATTACCGCTTAGGGCTGGTAAATAAGCAGACCTGGTGCACCCAGAGCATGAGCTCACCCCGTAGGGCTCGGTGACACCCACTTTCAGGCGGTGTGTTTGATTTCCGGCACGTGCATGTGTGTGTTTCCGGCTTCTGGCTCCCATGGTAACCGGAAAAAAATTGAACAGAGCTTCTCGTGGTTTGGATGGGTTGAACTCACGATGCATACTCAGTTCTTGAAACAAAATGAACAAAACCTGTCTTGGTATGTTACAAGAGTTTAACATGAACAGCGCATATTCGGTTTGGTATGCCTTATATTACTTTATTCAAAAAAGTACCATGTTGTTTTCGTTTTCGACATTTTGAAATCTAAAGTTTTCACGCAATAAACCTAAGGTTTTTGCCATCAATAATTTTTTTTTTAAACAAAAAAAACTCTACCATAACCGTATTAGTTCTTGCTTATGTGGACATGTTCATGTGGTACTTATGCCACATCATCTTCATGTAAGCTTATGTTAGACATCAAAGTTGCGACACATCAACTTATATTATATGATGTTAATTGTATAATATAAATATATATTGATTAATTATATAATTGATATTAAATTTTTAATATAATATTAATTAATATTAATGATATAGTAAAAATATTAGTTGCTACATATTAAATATTATTAATGTTTATTAAATATTAACTATAATTATACCATTTTAGTTAATATATAAGTAGTTGGATAATTAATATTAAAGTCTTAACAAATATTAAGTAAGATCTATTGAACATTAATTAATATTTGATTAAAATAATATATAGATATATATTAATTAAAGACATTAAATTAAATTTTAATGATAATAATATGATATTAACATAAATGTATAAAGAATTATATATTAAATATGCAAATAATAATATTATATTATATTATATAATATTTAGGAGTATCTATTTAATAGTTTTAATTTTTATTTATTATATACTTAATCGATAATATAAATTTTAAATATTAATTTATGATACTTCTTTAATATATATTAACTATTAATTATATATGATGTAGCAACTGACGTAGTGGTAACCTAGCAACTTTATATCTAAAATAAGCTTACGTTGCAAGTGACATTGCATCGATGTAACTTAAGTGTCATAAATGTATGGACGTTGGTGGTGTGTTAGCAAAAACTGAAACCATTATGGTAGAGGTTCTTTTTCAATTAACGGTGAAAACCTCATATTGCGTTTTTATTACGTGAGAAGTTTAGATCCAAAGCGTCAACAAAAAAATATAAGGTACTTTTGTAAAACAAATCCTAATTTATTTGATTAAGAATACAGAACTTTTATGTAAATATGTGCTAGAAAGCTGCTTTAACCCAATGAAATATGATGGTTGGCTATTAGAAGACAAAAGTTCCTTGCCTAAAATAATGTCGCACATATCAATAATACAGAACACTTGAGCAAAGAGCATCTGCTCATGCTTAACCCAACTCAGCATGGTGATGCCACACAGATAATAGCCCCCAAAGCATGATATGTACAACACTTACTCTGTTAGACTATGCAGATATTCACCAGCAAAAAGCAAATCTTCGAATTTTCTGCATATTTTTACAGATATTTTTAGAAGGATGAAACCATGAAAACATTCACAAGGCATCAGCAAATTATTTTCATTGCCAGGTGCTTAGAAGGATGAAATACACTTTATATTGCTTCATGTACATTATCATAGAACAAATTACAAAATTAATCAAAAGATAGTCCCTCATTTTAGAGCTCACATTATGATCATTTCAGGAATTCTTGTCATGAATCCAAGGACTACGTAGATAGAGAAACAAAAGCATATACCAACATAAGTACCAAGAGCAATTAAAAAATGCAGCAACTTATTCATTGATTTCACCTTGGAGAATCATGGCTGCCGCAGATCAACTGAGGCCAACATAACCAACAAAAATAAAGTACCAAGTGGATTGATATCTGTAGGTCCAACTCTCAGAATTTAGCTCCATGGTAGAGGCTGCACTGTCCTACAAAGGCAAGGAAGAGAAAATGGTCCATTTGTTGGTACTCTCATGGCGATAGACCGGTAGGAGATGGCAGTGAAGCTGTATCAAGTAAAAGGCTTCTACTACAATACGACCTGGATGTACTGGAGGATGATTGCAAGTACTTCGGATCACCATTCTGACTCATTACATCGCTGTTCCTCTGAAACCTCCCTTTACCCCCCACACCTTCTCCCCTACCGTCATCTTCTGCAATCTGAAAAGGACTAGTCCGCATGGGATCCACACTCTCCTGAAGCAATCTAAGAACCTGTTTGATTGATGGCCTGGATCTTCCTTCTCTTTGAGTGCACCATCTAACAACTCTAACTATAGTTTGAAGCTGTTCGAAATCATATGCATCAGCAATCACTGGGTCAACCATCTCTGAGAGGCTTGACATTGATGTCATATATCTCCTAGACCACTCCACCAGGTTCATGCCCTCTTGTATTGCTTTTCTTGCTGTGACGATTTCCAGCAACAACACGCCATAGCTGTATATATCACTCTTTTCTGTAAGCTCCTGTGTCACAACATATTCAGGATCCATATAACCTGCAAACGTAATTCAGTGTATCATGAGAACAAACATTGTCGTTTGGAAAAGCACCGAGCTGGAAGGCCGCCAACCATAGTTTGGCACATCAAACCAATAAAAGTTCATTTTTATTTAATTCCTTCAGTTGCTCCAAACACTTGCAAGACTTCATCTAGATACTAGCTAATTCACTAAATAATATCGCAGTAAACCTCAAAGTTTTTGAGCAATGGAGTATTATCGCATACCTGGAGTACCTCGTATATCAGTGTTTACAGGTTCAAAACTGACTGCACCAATTCTTGCAGCATGTGCTAGGCCAAAGTCTGCAACCTGGGATGTCCTCATTTTACATTTAACACCACAGGAAGTTTGTTAATTAATTGGTTGATTGTATTGGGGGACAATTTTCAGTTGGGCACCAAAATAAGAAATTTCACTGCAGCAAGCTCACAATCCAATCCAATTTAATTCATGAGATATCTTTTCACAATAAATCAGGTTTGAGACACAATGCAGTTAAGATCCAACGTACCTTGCCACAAAACCATGACAGTAAATCATGCTTGGAATATGTAGATAATGGTCTATATTATAAAAGAGGCACTAGATTCGTATGTACATGAATGATGTTAAAGAAACAAAGAACAGGGAACAAAGTTTACCTTTGCAACAAAATTTTCATCTAACAGAATATTGCTAGACTTTATGTCTCTGTGACAAAGAGGAGGATCACAGTAGAAGTGAAGGTACTCCTGCCAGGAGGAAAGAAATGAAGTGAAAATACCTTCAAGAAGGGAAACTGGAAATGGTCTCAGTAGCAGGAGAATTGTTTTCTGCTTCGTAACGTAATGTCATATGATAAGTTCTAAACAAACGCATAATCATGGTGCCAGTTGAATGGATTCTGGCCAGGCTTTGAATGTCGATCACTACCATCACATTTTGATTAGTTGAAACATATAACCAAATAAAAACCACAAATTACCAGAGCATTGGCAACATCTATTGCAATTTGGATTCTTGTCTTCCAGCTTAGTGGAGCTTTGCCAGGAGCTGCATTATAGATAAGTAAAAACTTATTATGAAATAGCATGCATACAACATGAATATATGTGAGTCATATGACTCCACCAAGTGAAAGAAAAGCTTAAACATTACAGTGAAGATGATCTTTGAGACTCCCATTTTGCATATATTCATACATTAAGAACCTGTTTACAGTCACACCATTAATATCAATAACAGAAAATTTGATGCATAATACTTTATCACAAAACCAGAAAAGCGTACCTCTCACTATGCTCAACACAGAACCCCCTAAGCGCAACAAGGTGACGATGATGTAGCCTGCCTAGAAGCTCCACCTCTCTGCAAAATTCCTCCTCTCCTTGCTCCGAAATTTTATTCATCCTCTTCACAGCTGCAGCGAATCCATTCTCAAATTCAGCTTTATAAACAGTTCCAAATCCCCCCTTCCCTATGATCGTATTGAAATTGTCCGTTGCCTTCTTTGTCTCTTTGTAACTGAACCTTCTGAACATTGGGGAAGAACCTGTATGATGTTTCTCATTAGCCCATGTTCCTCTAATACATTTAAACACAATAATCCCAAATCAAAGAGAACATTCATGTCTTTCCACAAAAGGTAAAAAAAAAAACCTTCCTGGCATTTTGGAACTCTCCAATGAGAATGAATATCTTTCCATGAGTCACTATCAGCAGTAGCAGATCCCTTCAGTTCTCTGTTTTTTCTATGTATGAGGAGTATCAAGATGATTAGTAACAAAAAAGCTACACCTGTAACAGCAATGCCAATTCCTGGCACTAACGTTAGACGGTATGGATGGTGCTGGCCGCTGTTTGAAATGTAGACTGGTTGTTGATTAGGAGTTGGAGAAGGTTGTCTTCCACTTGGAGAAGGCTCAGGCGTTATCTTTGGAGAGACCCCAGACACTACAGCCAGACAATGAATTCACATTGAGTTCTGATATGCATGAACCGCAAGCAAGAATAATCTAATTAAAGATCACCCAGTTTAATTTTGTCTTTCATATGAATTAGTGTCAAAAGCTTCCTTAAAGTGATCCAGAAATCTTTGCAAGAAACAGAGCATGCATCAGTGACTTTCATGCGGAACTATTAAAAGAACTATGCTCATCCAGCCACTTGTTGATAAAAAAGCCAAATGCACAAGGAACTATTCAAAAAGAAAATGTATTAAATTATCCACAGGCCTAAATGCATAAAGTTCAAGAAGAAGAGTTAGAATAGTATCTGATAGCAGCCACATTCATGAGCTTAAGTAATTAAGCACCTATTAGCATTTCTTATGTTTGGGACAGACATTAGATTCTGTACCTGTAGCCGTTATATAGTCATTGACTAAAACCATGCAACAATAGTAGTTTTCTGTGTATTGTCTGTGCAGGTCTCTTTCTGTAAGGAAATCCAACCACTATATAAATGTACCACTACATGGGACAACATATCATATCATTAAGTAACATTATTTGCATTTGTTGCTTGCAATGTCAGCATGTAGTTTGGGTTTGAGGAGATGTGGTTGCATAATACATACAGGTATATTGAGTTTGTGAAATTCACTCATCAATGGTCCCAACCATTCACTACAAAATTTTTATATTCAAGCTGCATCATACAATCTATTGGTTTTATCCTGCAACGGGTGATTCGACCTTTAAATAACAGATTCTTGATGGTTTCATGGTTTTCTGAAAAAAACACTTCAGTGCACACAAAAGAAACACTACCTGACATATACAAAATCAAACTTTCTATGTAGTGCATCCCATAATTCAGAATGTCAGAAGGGGACAAACTTTCTCCCAAGATCCTACATTTGTAAAAGATGTTATGCCCAAGAATTAGAACCCCATACCCGCTATGCAATGGCCCCATTCACGTACAAAATATCCTGGTAGTCACACATGCATGTTGCCAGTGTATGATCATACAAACACATAAGTTTTTTACTGTTTATGGATGCACTATATATAACTAAAATTAGTTAACTACGAAGAGTATATAAACCGTAATATAGGTGATAGTATTAGCTTAGCAAAGCTAACCAAATCTGAGAGTATATAAACCACAATTTTCACTGACTTATTCAAAGAAATGAAGTTAAAGTTCTTAAACATATTAAGGTTGGTAAATATGTAGGATCAAATAATATTCTCTTGGAAAATCTTAGGATAGATGGTATCACTTGGCTTATAAGATTATTAAATAAAATATGCAAAAACCAAAAGATGCACGAGGAATGGAGGACGAGTATAGTTATACTTATATACAAATACACGAGAGATATCCAAATATGTGTGGGTTACCAAGGTATTGTATGAGTTACCATGGTATCAAGTTCATGGGGCATACTATGAAATTATAGAAAAGAATTATTAAACGTAGGAAACAAATTATTATATGGTCATACAAGAAAAGACCGTATACAAAATGAGGTTATTAGAAACAAATTAGGAGTGGCACCAATAGAGGATAAAATGAGAGAACATCGTTTAAGATGGTTTGGACATATAGAAAGAAGATCAAAAGAAGAACCTGTAAGAAGGTTAGAAAAATTAAATTTGGAAAGTATTAAAAGAGGTAGAGGACGACCACAAAAGTGTTGGAAAGAAACAATAAAGAATGATCTAGCTTATTGGGAGTTAACTGCTAACATGGCACACGATAGAGATCTGTGGAAACAAAGAATCCATGTAGCCGACCCCGTCTAGTATGGGAAAAGGCTTAGTTGTTGTTGTTGTTGTAATTATTAAACGTAGATTGAGACAAGTATTGAATACAATCGAGGGTCAATTTGGATTTATGCCAGGGAGATCTACTATTGATTTGAGGCTATTCACCTATTGAGACGTCTTATGAAATATTTTAGAGAAAAAAGAAAGAAACTTCACATGGTATTTATTGATTAGAAAAAGTTGGTGTCAAGATATATTCTTTGGAAAACTTTAGAAAATACAGGTATCCCATTGACATATATTAATCTTATAAGAGACATGTATTATGATGCACAAACATGTGTGAAGACTCGTGAAGGAATAATGGATTTTTTTTAAGTTAATATTGGATTACATCAAAGATCATAAGTCTATATTATTTATATTGGTTATTGATGAGTTAACGAAACATATTCAAGATGAAGTACCTTAGTGTATATTATTTGTGGATGATATTGTGATAGTGGATGAGTCTAAGGAAAAAGTTAATAGGAAATTGGAACTATCAAGAGAAACATTAGAAAGTAAAGGATTCCAAATTAGTAGAATTGTAGAACAAAGATCGAACACATGGAATGAAAGTTTGATCACTTGGTTATTTTAGGTGACACAAAATTAAGATTGAAACGCATTGTATCCCTCACAAGGAAAGTTTTAAATACTTAGGGTCAGTTTTTTAGAGAAATGGAAAAATTGATAGCAATGATACACATAGAATTAATGAAGGTTAGTTAAAATTGGTTACAAAAAAAGTAAAAGGAATATTGTTATATTCCCGCTATAGAACGCCCCTCCGAAGCTATAATTTAAAACACGATCAAATCTATGGAAGCATTGGTTTATACATTTCTGTTGGTCTCGGCTCTAGGGTAACTATATTCATCCATAATAATAATGGATTACCGACAAAAGTCTCCAATAATTATTCCAATAATTACATATCCGATTTGACCTATGGACGAATATGCAAGCATGAGAGGTGTATAACAGAAAAGTATTGAATACAATAGAGAACCAATTTGGATTCATGTGAGGCAGATCTACTGTTGAAGCGATTCACCTTTTGAGACGTCTTATAGACTTTTGTTGATCTAGAAAAAAAGACCTTCAAGGATAAGGTACCGAGGGAGGTCTTATAGAATTTTAGAGAAAAAAGACCTTCACATGATATTTATTGATCTAGAAAAAGCTTACGATAGAGTACCGAGGGAGGTTCCTTGGAGAACCTTGGAAAAAAGAGGTATCCTATTGACATACATAAACCTTATATAATGGTGCAAAAACCTGTGTGAGGACTCATGAAGGAATGACAGACTTCTTTTTGGGTTACATCAAGGATCAACTTTAAGTCCATACTTATTTATAATGGTGATTGAGGAGTTAACAAAACATATTCAAGATGAAGTACCTTGGTATATGTTATTTGCAAATGACATTGTGTTAGTAGAGGAGTCTAAGGAAAAAATTAATAGTAAATTGGAACTATGGAGAAAAACATTAGAAAGTAAAGGCTTTCGATTTAGTAGAACAAAGACAAAATATATGGAATGTAAGTTTGATAACTTGGTTACATTAGAGGACATAAAAATTAAAATTGGCACAAATTGCAATCCCAAAAAGAAAGTTTTAAATACCTAAGGTCAATTTTTCGAAGTGATGGAAGAATTGATGGAGATGTTATGCATAGAATTAATGTTGGTTGGTTAAAATAGAGAGGAGCGTCAAGTATTTTTTGTGATAAGAAGATACCATTAAAGTTAAAAGGTAAATATTATAGAGCAACAATTAGATCTGTCATGCTTTATGGTTTGGACAGTTAATCATCAACATGTACAAAAGATGTCTGTGACAAAAATGAAGATGTTGAGAGGATGAGTAGTCATACAAGAAAAGACCGTATACATAATGAGGTTATTAGAAATAAATTATGTGTGTCACCAATAGAGGATAAAATGAGAGAATATAGTTTAAGGTGGTTTGGACTTATAGAAAGAAAATCAAAAGAAGAACCTGTAAAAATGTATGAAAAACTAGATTTTAAAAGTATTAAAAGAGGTAGAGGACGACCACAAAAGTGTTGAAAAGAAACAATAAAGAATGATCTAGCTTATTGTGAGTTAACTGCAAACATGGCATATGATAGGGCTCTATGGAAACAAAGAATCCATGTAGTTGACCCCGTCTAGCATGGGAAAAGGCTTAGTTGTTGTTGTTGTTGTTGTTGGAGAGGTGTATCACATATTCTATATGACAAGAAGTTATCATTAAAGTTTAAGGGTAAATATTATAGAGTGTCAATTAGACCCACTATGTTATATGATTCTAAGTATTGGGTAGTCAATCATCAACTTGCACAGAAGATATCTGTAGCAGAAATGAAGATGTTGAAATGGATGAGTGGTCACCCAAAGAAAGACCATATAAATAATGAGGTTATTAGAAACAAAATGGGAGTGGCACCAATAGATGACAAATGAGGAGAAATCGTTTAAGATGATTTGGACACATAGAAAGATGACTAAAAGAAGCTCTGGTAGGATGATATGAGAAACTAGATAGTAAAAATGTTAAAAGAGGAAGAGCAAAACCGTAAAAGTGTTGGAAGGAAACAATAAAGAATATAGATGATAAAATGAGGAGAAATCATTTAAGATGATTTAAACACGTAGAAAGACAACCAAAAGAAGCTCTGGTAGGATGATATAAGAAACTAGATAGTTAAAATGTTAAAAGAGGAAGAGCAAGACCGCAAATGTGTTGGAAGGAAACAATAAAAAATGATTTATCTTAAGTTGACTTAAAGTGTTAGCATGGTGCATCATCGAGCTCTATGGAAACAAAGAATCCATGTGGTTGACCACATCTAGTATGGAAAAAAGCTTAGTTGTTGTTTTTATGACAATGTCATTCTTCATTTAAATATTGACATACAGAATGCATGGTGCTTACTAATGAAGCTTGACTCATTTATCAAAAAATTCTTCATTCAAATGTTAAATGGAGTATGGAGGATAAATAGCAATACCTGGCTGATTACTGAGTTCTTTAACACCAAAGAAACAGCTTGCAATGTCAAAGGTAGACATGTCACCGCTCTGACTTGCAAGAGTAGCAAATGTGGCATCTCTGCAAGTGCTCAATGTTGAATTATCTTCTACTCCTACGAGATGGTGAAGATATGGAATGGTGGCATTTAAACACCTCCTGCAATTGTCTTCTTTTGATAGTGACAGGTTGCAATTAACAATGACATCCTCAAATTTTGGTGCTATAAGCATTTCCATAACTGTCATCCGCCCACCACACTTAAAATCAACAGGAATTTTCAACCCCAAACGGCAATATCTGGATGCATTTGATGGCACCCCATAGAGTTCTAAAGTTTCTGAAACAGAAGTGAGGCAAGTATCAACCATATCTGAAGGAACTCCGAGTCGGCCGGTTGTATTGGCATACCGAGCAACAGCAACAGCAACAAATGCATGAATGTAACGACAGCAGTATCCTCTGTTTTGTCTAGAACAAGTTGAAGCTGCTTCAGCGAAGTTGAAGCCATTCAAATCAAGGGGACAAGCTGTAGAATCAATAGCAAAACACCGATTGAAACTATCATATTTGATTCCGTGAATCACAGCTCATTGTGATCATTTTAGGCTTTTAGCTACAAACTTCACTTTCATTAGATGCTTATTATTTTCTGTTTAATTTGTCGACTACATAGATTATGTAGGTAAACCATTATATGCAATGTTATGCTATTCTGTCTCTGCTCAGAGAAGTGAATCAAGAAACTGTGAATATTATATTCAATACACAATATCTAAAGCATACTATATCTTGTTTAGAACAAGTTGAAGTTGCTTCAGCAAAGTTGGAGCCATTCAAGTCAAGAGGGCAAACTGCAGCATCAATGGGCGAAGCACCAATTTGAACCATTATATTCCACTCTGTATCACAACTCATTTTGATTATTCTGACCACAAATTTCTGTTTTACCTTATGTGTTATTCACTAGAAACTCAGTAATGACATGGAAATGTTGACAAAGATTAGTCTTTTGATTGTTTGGTCTAAGAATGAACACATTTCTCCATGGAGTTACTCAGAAAAAAGGTAAAAGTTTAAGGGAAACAGAAAGTGGCTCTGCTAAGAGATACTGAGATACGATTTTGAAACACAAAGTATCCAGATGGACAGTATTTCTTTCATTCACTTCAAACAGATTATTAAAGCTTCATGTGTAAGTCAATGAAGAAAAATTTCTCCACAAGAAACCACCACCAGTGTTTCCATGTTAAGCTTCGACATGGAAAGGAGTCCAAAAGTCCGAAAAAGAAGAGAGAAAGCACTTAACAAAAGAGCACCATTTTGAGCCTCGGGAGCAGAGAGAGAGAGAGAGAGCATGGAAGGCATGATCCTTTAGAAACTGAAAAGGAGGCACCAAAAAGAACCTTTGAAGTAAATGAAGAGATGCCTACAGAGCATTGGTAAATGGGGCTGCTTTGGTTTTGCTTAAAATGAAGCTAGCAACAAGAACCCAACCTGCCATCATCAGATGCATTTGCCAAAAGAGAGCAACCAAACTCAATACCCTTCGCCTTCCACAGACCACCTTTGCCATAAACTCTCTCTCTCTCTCTCTCTCTCTCTCTCTCTCTCTCTCTCTCTCTCTCTCTCTCTCGCTTTTTCTTCAGACTGCAGTTTCAGGAGAGGAGAGGCTGATCAAACAAGAAGGTCACAGGGGCACACTAAAATCTTGGTTACTTGTTTATTTCTTTTTTGAATGTCTTGTTTGTGAAATGGTTGTGCCCCACGGTGAGATAAAGTTGGGGGTGATAACTGATAATACGTCAAGAACTATGCCTAGCATAATGTGTTCTAAAATCTCAGCTGTCCAAATTTCATGATGAATGGTTGTCTGTTGACTGACCTTTATGGTGGGATCCACCGAATGACTCCAAAAGAATCGGCCGTTCATCGTAATATTTGACGGCTGGGAACAAACACGTATAACGAAAATGATCTGACAATGTGTTCTGAACTACACTGTTTTTGAGGTGGGTTTTGACCCGCAACCCATGCCTTGAATTAAACCCTTCATAAAACACCACTCCCCCGACCAGTAGACAGCGTAGTAAACAGTGAAGAGAAAGAGAGAGAGAAGTGGGAAGACGGTTTGATACCATTATTAACACGAAGGAAATGCACCACATGCCATTCAACGCTCCATTAGGGATGAAAATTTCAGACACGACATGAACACGAATAATCTGATAATACTGCGATCGTGTCACCCATATGGACACAAGATGACAAAAGTGCTACCGCTATTGCCAAGCCATATTAGACTCTCTCTCTCTCTCTCATTGCAATAAATGATGCTGAGATGCACAAGATCCATGTTATTGGAATAAATGATTGTTCATTTTCTTGTTGGAAACCTTTTTAGGGAGAGAGTCTTGTTGAAAACTTAAATGTACTTCTCTCAATGCTTTTATAATCTAGGAAAGGAGATCCTACTATGTACCTAATAGAGGGCAAAAGAGAATGTACAACAAGGATGTGACGAAAAAAGTTTTAAAAGGTTACCTTCATATGATGTTAGCCTAAAGGTAAGGGGTGATTGAAGCCTTTATTTATATATAGAGAGAGAGTATATGGTATATGATAGTAATATTGTTCAATCTAAACAAATCTCAGTCATTCAATTTTAAATATATATCATTGATATTTGAATTCAAAAAAACATGTTTTTCAAATTAATTATAGTTCCAAAAATTACAAATATATTTTTTACTTTTAAAATCCAAATCTCAACTATCCATCCTTAAAATTGAATGCTGAGATTTGTTTTGAGTAGATACTATGTGATGCTGCTAATATATACCAAGCATCCCATACATATATATGCGTACATGTGTATATATACACACTGTTAGTGGCCTTTTTAAGTTCTCAAAAATTAAAACATTGTCAAGATAAGGTCCCTTTGTTTAGACAAATAGTGAAGCAGACCCCTATCAGACATCGGCACCCCTTGTGTAGAACTCACGACCTTCAACTTAAAATGTTTTCTGGGTAGACCTTCTAGAGAGGAGAGCTATGCCTCCTCATATTTGTACATATCTATCAACTCTATGAATGCCAAATATCAAAAAATCGATTACATGTGGCTATGCACTTGAAAGTTTGGTGGAAGCTCAAGGAACAAGAACAATAACAGTAAAGAAGAGGAAGGTATTCAAGCATTCGTTGTTCCTTTAAAAAAATAAAATAAAATAAATATATATATATATATAATCTGTTGAAGAATATGCTTATCTAGTATTCTTTGTGTTAATTTCTGATGTTTTTAACTATTATTGTACTTTCCCGAAATACTAGGGGCATTTTGGTAATTTTCTGTACTAGGGGGTATTTTGGTCATTTTGGTTAATTTTCGTTTTACAGCTCCTTATATAAGGGCTGGTAGGTTGTATCAGGATTTGAGGAAGTGAGTAAGAAAGTGAGAGAAAGAGGGGGGCGGCCTCCATTGGAGGTTCGCCCCTTCCTTCAATCCCTCGTGTTTTCCTCTTTAATATTTGTGATATTTATTGTCTTAATCTTCTGCTATACAACTATGATTTTCAACACAATCAAGAATTAGAATTCAAAAAACAATGGCATTAGAACAAATGACTCCTTCCTTGAGGCAGCTGAAGCTACGCATATTGCTGGAGAGAATGGTTCAAGATCTGCAGGATAATCACAGTTGCTAAAAGTTGCGTTTGGCTGCAAAACAATTTATGAATATCAAAGGTCTTAATTAGTTGAAGATGTTCTTTGATCGAAACAAATAACTCATTCATAATCCATGTAGCAGACACTACTTAGTGTGGGAAGAGGCTTGGTTTTCATTTTAGTTGAATCCTAACTTTAAGCATAAAAGTCCTTATACTGCATTATTGCCATCCATTCATGAGAAAATAAAGCCTTACACAGAGAAACGCCAATCTATAGAATGAATCAATTTCCCAAAATCTAGTTGTGAGGATTTTCTCAACAGGAAAATCACATAAAAGATGAGAAGTACACGAAAGGAAAAGTGATACTGATCAGTTCAGAACTTACTTGAGTACAATATAAAATGAGAGAGAAACACTTAAGGTGTTTTAGAAGTTTGGAGTGACCACCAAGTGGAGGATGGTGTGAGAAATTGGATGTGGAACACTTTTAAAGCGTCAGACATCTGCAACCATAAAACTTGATCTTTTTATCTTAAAGTTAGATCCTAATGTGGTGTAAGATAAGGCACAATGACAACTAAGAATCCATGTTTTCGATCCCACTTAGTGTTGTAAGGTTTTGTTATTGTTCTTTAACATTTCCAGGACTAATTATATTATTATCTGTTCATTGTGAACAATTGTTTCTCATTCAACGATCAAAATGAACATCAAGAATTCCAGAGATGGAAGCACCTTTCAGCAGTTAATGTTCTCACATCCACAAACTAGTTGCCCATTGGTTACAACAACAGCATATGAAGCCCCACCTCCATCACTCTTCTGCAAAAAGAAAGAGGTGAAATAAAATAAAATGGAATGCAGGATATAGTTTTCCGTTTCTACAATTTTCACTAGATTCGGGGCACCAACTATGTAAACATCCACAGCAATGAAATTAGGCCAACGTTTATTAGCTGCCTCATAACATGTGTTGGTCATGTTAACCATTACGCTACTCGTCTAAGAAAGATGTGAAATCAGTAATATTTAAGAAAAGGAAACACTTTTTATCTTTTCATCTTCCATTTTGGTGACAATGCTTCTGCATTAGAAGTTAATCACACAAAGCTTTTGAAGCCATGATAGTTGTAAAAAGTGTCAATTAAAGGTTTCCCTGAGCTACTTGAGGATTTTGTTGCTTACGTGCCAAATATTTTTAGCCATTTGCATCATGCACGTATGATTTTATCTCTAAGAGCCATTTCTTGCTGTTGTTTTCCCTATTCTTCACAACTATTTGTAGCATATTATATCTAATTCTTCCTTTCTTGTTGTAACTTTCCTGATTAGATTTGAAAATAATGCAGTGGCACTTCCTGTTGATAGGAACTGATGTTATTACATTGATTCTCAAGTATGTATCACCACTGATAAGCAATTCCCTCAGACACCTCCTTTTCTGATTTAGAAGTAAAAACCAGCAATCTTTGATTCAGGCCCACCATGACAGAGACATTAGGCCAGTCCATGCCATTTTTGTGCATTTTCGCTACCGGAAACAAATACTTCATGAGACCAGCAGCTGTGAAGAGGTTGGTGAGACCATTTGGGGAGGTAACATAGTCCTCTATGAAAATTGTGATGATTTCTGTTGAATTTGATTCCAGGAACAACTGAACCTCTTTGAGGGCATTAATGGCTGGTTTCTGTCGATCAAGAAACACATTCAAAAAGAAATTATCAAAATTTCTTTTTTTCTAATTATAACAGGAAAAGGGGTTTTTAAATACTGTAAATTAGTGAATACACCTACATACATATGCAGTTTCACTGTAGCAGTGTCCACCAAAGGAATGACACAGCCAAATATCATTCTGGAAGTCATACATATCCAGTATAAGACCTCTAACACCATTCTGCAAGCATCTACTTAAGTTAATCGATTGCCTAATTAAACTCTTTTCAGTAAGCATTATTGTCGAGGGAAGAGACTGACAAACTGCACACACACTGATAAAATGTGACATTTTGCTAACGTCTGAATTGGAGAAACTTGGAACAACTCAACAGAAAACCTCGAGACCAAGAGCTCGGCCAGGGGCCTATGCTGGGAACCAGTTTGCTTAAAGAAGTAATGCCTCCAAGGAACCCCACACTGTCCCTCCAGCAGGAAAAGGCCTTCACTAGGCTAGCACCCCTTGGAGCTTCAAATAAACATGATGTTGCTGTGTTTTTAATGAAACTTCTTCTATTCCCCAAAAAGAGCGAAGACAATGACGCAAATAAAACTTCTATGAAGGATATGTTAAAATCCAATACACTTTGATATATTGAACCCCGCATAATTTCCAATAGAGAATATATCCCACAGTTTCCTTTTGAGGCTTTTCTCGGTATCCGTTAAATCGGTGAAAGTAAGGTTCTTGCTTAAATAACAAATTTCAAGTACGATGATGTAAATTAAAATAGTGGGTGAAGTAATTATAATTCAAGTAACAAAGTAGTGCAATCTGTGTGAAGCAACAGCTTTTGATAGTGGGCTCATTTGGATTTCTTTGGGGAGAAGCAAGACAAGCATTTGTTTGGGAAGCATTATGACCGCTTCAGAACCTGCACACCGAGTGGAATTTACTGCTGCTTTCTTTTTGTGTGGTGTCTTGATCTTTCATCCAACTCTCTCTCTCTCTCTCTCTCTCACAGCTAAAATGTCTAGTCAGCATAATATGGTTTGAAGACAAAGAAGAGAGCAAAATAGAAAAGGCAAAAGTATTTAACAACAAAAAAGTTAAACAAAGAACTCACAGTGAGTTGGGAAGTAGTGGAGTTCTCCTCGTTGCTGGGTGAAAGCCTAGGACTTCCATTTAATAGGTTGAAATTGCTATAATTACTTTTATGGATTAAATTTCACAATTGGGAAATATGTCTCAATATAATTTATCTCCTCCTTTTGCGAGAAACCCTTTGTAACCAACTTTGTCTTAAATTTGTCGATTATTTCATCGACCTTATATTTCTTTTTCAGAACTCATTTAAAACCTATGACTTTTCATTCTTTTGTCAAATTAGTTAACCCCTAGACTTGGTTTTTCTCAATAAATTTAGATGAGTCAATAGCATTCATGACTTTTTATACCTCGTAAATCGAATGAATTACACACTTCTTATACATGATAAGTTTGATAATTCGTTAAGTAGGATGGTGTGACCCTAGGTCTTTTATGTCTACTTAAAGTTTCGGCTTATTCGAGAAAATCATCTATATGTTCAAATGATAATGAATTTAGATATACTTGATTGTCAATATATTTATCATCATCTTCAAAGATATCATTCTTAGTATCCTCTAAGAATTCAACATCTTACTCTCTATCCGTATATGATCCTTATGATAAAACCAATATCCTTTAGATTATTTAGGATATCCGATGAACATACATCTAAAGGACCTACTATCTAGTTTATCCCTAAACTGATCATGGATCTTCACGTTAGTGATAGATCCAATTTTCTTTCAAACCACATCTCATATAATATAGAGAATACAACTTTACACAGTATTTTGTTGAGTATATATATATTTGTACTTATCACTTCTCTCCAAAATACCCTTCGTACAGAAGCATCTATTAACATAGACTTTGTTATATTCAATAAGGTCTTGTTATATCTCTCTACTATATCATTCTGTTTAAGTGTCCTAGGCATTGTATTTTCCTTTGCAATACCAAAGTGTTTACATAATTTAAAAAATTATGTAGAAGTGTACTCTCCACTTTTATTTGTATCCCAATTAGTTCTTGCTATCATGTCATCATTTAAAAATATTTTATATATTTTCTTTTGTTGTTCAATTGCATTAGGAGGTGAGGTTGCACAATTTCCCTTATCACATAGTTTACACATTCTAGTGTAAGAGTAAACAAGATTTTTTCTTTTCACATTTTAAAATTAAGACTGTTTAGTTTTTTCATTTTTACCAATTCGAACATACATATTCTAGAGTTTATTTTTATATCTTTATCAAAAATAATAATCAGACGGTCAACATATAACATATAGCCAAGCACTAAATTGTAAAATGTAGAGATAATGTAATTTTATAAAGATAGGAGTAATAGTGCCTTTTTATATAGTGGCAAAGTTGCGAAATTATGCTTGTCCAAGGGTAATAATGTAGTAATAATGTAATTTTATATATTGATATTTCATAATTTCCATAAATTATCAAAGAGCAAAAATGTCCTTTCACTTGTTTGGGGTAAAATTGTCTTTTAATTTAAAAATATGTAAACCTTTTCATAATTTTATCGGTATGATTATCAAAACCTTCAATATGTTCAAGTCAGTTTTGGAAAATTCCACATAAGCGAGAGAGAAAGAACAGAGGGAAAGAGAGAGAGAGCGGGGGAGGGGAGGGGAGTTCCACTCACAGTCGCTCCCTCCCTTTCACCATCTACAAGGCCTTCTACAGATTGGGCCTTGTATCCGATTAGCCTTTGTCTGCTTTTCAATCAGTTTTTCTTTGATCGTCTTTTGTGTGACTTTTTATCGGCTTGCCTCTGATCGGCCTTCGCCTCTTTTTTCCCCTTTTTTGTATTCTCTCTCTGTTATTTCTTTATGTCGACCTCTAGTATCACCGATCGACCCTCCACCTCCCTTTTTTTGTTTGATATGTTCGTAGGCTAGGTAGATTTGGCCGATCAGGCGGTGGATTTGTCTGGCGTACCAGCTTGTTCTAACAGTCGAGCATTAGGGAGTTCTTCTTTCCCTCTATTTCTCATTTTATTAACTAACTAGCGTACTTATTTTTGCTGGAACCTAACTTTGATACCAGTGTTGGGGATCTTTCTGATCTTCGTCGGAGTTCCTTTGCTCAGGTTGGTTCCATCATTGTCTCTTGCTTCTCTAGTGTCCTCACCGCAGCGACATGGCGGCAACAGTAGCGACATTGTGGTCTTCTCCGCACTGCAAACTCAGAAGCGGAAAGGAGAAGTAGAGTTCTATGAAGGAAGAGGAAGGTGTTTGTTTCCCGATTACCTACAAAAGGATTCCCAGAAAGGAGTCTTTCTATTTCATGTGTGAAGTGTAGAGTGCATAGAGCAGCACCTTCCATTTTACTGACTCCCTCCCTCCCTGTCTTTCTTGTTTGGGCCTCTGTCATATCCATAATGATTACATATTACGTTGTTAATTTTGTAACGGGTTTCACAAAAATGGTAAGATGGTTGGTCTATCGTTTTCGTAAATATATATGTCGAAAATGGCTAATGCTCGGCGTTACAGGGTCTGATTCGAACCAGTTTCCCTAAAGAAGTCTATAAGTTGTAAGTTACAGGGTACTTAATGAAACGGGCTCCCCCAAAGAAGTCTATAAGTAATTATACATTTTGGCTCAGGTTGACTTGTAAGATATAACTTGAATAAGATAATGGCGGGAGTGGAACTACAAATTTTCGGTTCTGGATAAATCGAAACAAACCTCCAATTTCTGAACCTTAAATTGTAATCGAGTCGAACTAGAACCAGTTTTGGTTTTGGTTATAGAATCGTCGGTTCCACGACAATTCTGGTTTGAGTTTAAAATCGTTCAAAACTGACTAATTTTATTTAAAATTAATTTTTTTAATAAAAATTGAAAAGGAACGGAACTAATGGTTTGAAACCACCGATTTTGGTTTGGTTTTGGTTCTCATTTTACAAAGGTGAACCCGAAACCAAACCGAGTGGTCCCTGGTTTTGAAACCGATTCCAATTCTAGGTTTAGCCATTTATTGGCCTGGTTCAATTATGATTGAAATCGTCAAGTCAATTGAGAACCGACCATTTCTAGGTGAGACTATTGCAACTTAACACAGAAAGACATTACCAAGTATAATCAATATAACATCATTCAAATGGACCCTCCATAGATGCTCATGAAAATAAGAAATAATATTGCCGGTGAACAACAGGAAGTCCACATTTGTAATTGTAACAACCCACCAAAGCTAGACATGGTTGGTTTGGAACCAACCCGGTGGTTCGAGGTAAAACCAAACTGTCCATGGAACCAATGGTAACCAAAACCGGTTTAATTGTCCAAAACTGAGAACTCATAGTTTAGTTATGGTTCATAGGTTTTGGAACCTAAACCAGAGGTTCCAAATAGGTCCTTAGTTCAACAAGAGGGTGTTCTCCACCATTCTAGATGGTGGGGAGTTCTATTCTCACGAGGCACTCACATTTCTCCTGAACTATGATTAACACGGTCATCGTTACCCCTTAAAATCGAAGTGTAAGGATTTGGAGAATTTCCTATAACAAGTGGAAGGGTACATCAATACTCAGGAGATTAGACGGGAGGATATCAAGATCAGTACGATAACATCATTTTCCAATAGTGATCCTTTACTTTGGTAGAGATAGAGTTTCACAAATGTCGATTGAGGACTTTGTAACATCGACACTTTTAATGACTTCAAATGTAAGATACAGAAGTAGTTCCTTCTTGATGACCCAAATTACATGGCTCAAAAAGAATTCATGCAACTGAAACATGAAAGGTTCATCCATAAGTATATCAACCGATTCACCTCCTTAATATTGAAACTTCTCGAACATGGTAGAAGTGGATCATTTCTTCTTATTTATAAATAGATTACAGTGTGAGGTGGAGTGCGAGCTTTGGCAAATACGGGTGAAGGATTTGACTTCGGCCCTTAGTGTGGCTTAATGCCCAGCAAACGATGAACCATGGAAGGAAAATTGACTAATTGTTCCTAGAGTCCAAAGAAGCTTGCAAACAACAATGGTGACACGATGCCATTTAATAATGCGCAAAGAAACCATACACATAAAGAGGGGGATGATCGTAGGCTACCCAAAATGAACACGAGGAGGACGACCATATCAAGATAAAGGGAAAGTTGTCCTCAAATGCTATCATTGCCAAGGAAACTACTATTTGAGGGATTGCCCCATAGAACCATCCACCCAACGGGTGAATGCAATGACCACTGCGGAGACCCTGAATGTGACAAAGGGGTGTGAAGAGCCTATATATTATTGCTGTGCACTCCAAGTATTTAAGACACACCACCACCGACACTGGGTATGTATGCTTAGAGAACTCGATGAGTTGTTCTACGTCAGAGTGCGACTGAAAGGGACAGAGCCTTGAGCCATGATTGACTTGGGAGCTACACACAACTTCCTATCATTGACGGAAGTATGCCAGTTAAGACTCCACATTTCTAATACTGAAGCATATATCAAAGACGTGTTGAGTAAGGTGATTCAAGTAAGTGGTGAGTAAACAATGTCATCCTTTTTATTAGAGACCGATGCACATGGGCTAGTTTTTGTATAGTAGACGTTGATCACCCCATGGTCTTGGGTTCAACATTCCTCCTGCGAAAGATGTTTGTCCCAATTTTGTAGAACAAGGTCTTTATTTTGAAGATGACAATGACTGAGAAACCACCACCTATTCATCGTCAGGCTAGTCCAAGGAGAAGTGACTCTCTAGCTTAAGATTGATTTGACCCCTCATGACCCTCAAAAGACTAAGGGGTAGCGTTTACTACGGTTGCCCCATCAAACTTTATGAAGGAAACTCCCTAAAGCGTGAAGTCGTACCAAGCCCCATTAACGATACAAAGTTACTACGATGCTTTAATGTAAAACACAATTGATCCTGAAGTAGAACATATATTATCAAACAACCATATGTGAGGGAGATGGCAAAGATGTTGTCAAAGACGACAATGATTCAAGTGGGGGAGAATGTGACCCTTCAACTGTGAATTGTACGGTCATTTTTGGCCCTTGTAAAAGGTCTCTTTTAAGAGAAGAGTTTCAAAAGTCTTGTTGTGTGTTCAGACCATGTGAACTCCTGTGTATTATAAAAGAACTCAAGTTACCTTAAAGTTTCTAAGCATTTGCTCTCTTTGCCTCTTGCCTTTATCGTTGGGGTGTGTGAGTTTTCGAGTGTCAATGTTTTCGATAATCTTGACACTCGGAAAAGGATACTCACATTCTGTTTTAGGATGTTGATGGTCGACTACAACACTAACGTGAAATCTACTAAGGCTTGCTTGGCTCCGAGATGAAATGTCAGTCTCGACCCAATCCATCAGCTTGCATAACGTTGATTTGGCCATAACAAAAAAAATTGGGACCATGCGAACTCTTGTTTGCTATAAAAACTGAAGTTGCCTTCAAGTTTGTGTTCATTTGTTCTCTTTGCATCTTACCTTTGCCATTAGGGTGTATGAGTCTTCGAGTAACAACGTTTTCGGCAAGTTGTAATATTGTCACAGCCAAACCTACGTCGTGCAAGACGACGACTGGGTCGAGATCGATGCTTGACCTTGGGGTCAAGCAAGCCTTAGCAGATTTTACCTTAGTGTTGCAATCGACCACGGACAACCCAAAATGAAACGTGAGTGTCCCTACCTAGAGTGTCAAGCTTGCAAAAATGTTGGTACTCAAAAACTAAATCACCCCAACGGCAAAGGCAAGAGGCAAAGAGAGCAAATGAACAAAAACTTGAAGGCAACTTGAGTTCTTTTATAGCAGACATGAGAATATGCATCCTCAAGTTTAAGTGCCGGTTTCGGCCTAGCTCATCGTCTTGCATGATGTTGGTTTGGCCATGACAAAATTATGTACCTTTATATTTGAAAGGGAAAAAGCTTTAAATAGCTTTCTGAAATCCTTTGACACAAGCATATTGCACTCTACCATTGAAGTTGATGGGGGAGATTCCTAGAGGATGCATTGTGTTCTTGTATTTAAAAAAATTATTTTTGAAATGGTTTTTAGTGATTCTAAAAAGAAAACCGTGTCCCGGAACTGGAACTTACCCTGAGTGGTTCGGTTCCAGATAGTTTGGAACCGTTACCCGGAATCGAACATGTCTAACCACATCAAATGTGTGTTGGTGTCATACATTGGCTCAGATCCAGGTCGGCCCATTTTCAATCCGAACCTGAAGTAACCCGACCCATTGACCAGATTTGACAGGCTTTGATTTATTGAGTGCTGCTCCCCTAAGTTTATGTAGCCAAAATGGTCAAAGCCAGGGTGATGTATTAAAAAGGGAATAATTGCTAAAAATCTTAAGCTCAGGATGATTACCAGCTGAAACCGAAACCAAGGTACACTCGGCATTAGCTCACCTGGTGGGGTTTTGACTCACGTCACGAAGGTTGTGGGTTCGACTCCCGAAGCAGTTTTTTAAATGATCATATTTTTTTAGCTGACCTTGTCTAATATGGAAAAAAGCTTACTAGTTGTTTTTGTTTTTGTGTGTAGGAACGGTAAAGCAAGCATTTTAGGCCATCAATTTCGTAATGATCGATCCAATGTGACTCACGACTCGAAAGTATGAGATGCTAAGAATTTTAAATATAAGGACATTATTATCACCACACCCCGAATTACTATACCCACATATTTTCTTTATGTTTTTCAAATTACTTCCACATTTTTTTGGCATTTTCTACATTACCACTTCGATATCTCTCGAGGAAGACAAAGAAACAGAGACTTTTTAACTTTAATTGGAAGAAAAGTTTTGTATTTTCCAAAGGTATGATCTTGACTTTGCCCGTATCTTCATTTGTTTTCGCAATTTGATGCCGTCTGCTCGGAGTTGAAATCTGGGGCAAAGATGCAGTATAGCCACGTTCACGTGAAAATAACAACTAAGCCTTTTCCCATAATAGATGGGATCGGCTACATGGATTCTTTGTTTCCACATATCTATAAAATCAAACTCAAACACGGCAAGAGCAAGCAGTTTGGGTTTCCATACGAGTTCACTCGAGTGCCTTATCCTTTCCCATGAAGCATAACAATATTCTGGTGATTGCAGGAAATGAGCTGAAATTTTACAACTAAAAGCTAGTCGTACATCAAAGTACAAGGATGTAATGAAAATTCAACATTGTGATTCATATTTCTTTACATATTGAACATCATCAGAATCAACAAGCTTTGGAGTTTTATAAACAGTGGCAATATCTCAAGGGGATTCCTCCCTCTCAAAGAAGGTGCGGCTTTGCTCATTGCCTGAACAGGAGGCTCTGCAGGTTTTGGAGCTCCGCAGATTCCAAAAGTCACGTTTGGCTGCCAAAAACAGTTTATGAACATCAATATCTCCTAATATCTTAAATATGTTTCTATCACAAATCAATCTATGCCTAATCAATTGCAATTATTCAAACCAGTATAAGTTGGAATGTTAGACATCTTTCGATGTGATCACATCTTGCAGCAATCAGATCTCTTTTTGATTTCCTCTGAAGAGTCATGAAAAGTATTGGCGAACACCCGAGAATCAAATTACATAAAGAATATGAATGAACAATGAGAAATATAAAGTAAATAGCAATTCAACTCTTACCAATGGCTACCAACTTTAAAACATTGTGTCTTTATTAGTACCAATAAGATGGTTGAATTAGTATGTACCAGCAAAACAGTTGCAGAATTCTTTCCCCATACCAGGTCAAATTAGTAAGGGAGGTTTCATAGTTGGCCAACCCGTAAAACACACACACGAGGTAGAGGCCATGTGGAGAAGCGGATAGACGAAACTCCAGTATTGATAGAAGAAATTAGATGATGAACACTCCAAAATGAGGTCTCAAAAGTGCAGAAAACAAATGATAAAAACAAGATCTTGTTTTTGTATAGATGCTGATATGATGCAAGGTGGAGCATAATCGGGACCAATAATCTATCTAACTGATCTTGATCACTGTGGTATAAGCCTTTGTTGATTTTGGAATACAACAAACCATTAAAGCTACAATTGAAATTTTACATAGACACATACATAGAACATCCAGAAATAAAATGGTATTCAGACTTAAAAGCTAATAAAACGTAAGAATGAGCCACAGATCTCCAAAAGTATGTGACCAAACTCGACTCTACTGATCAAACACGGCTAGATGACTTGACAGAAATTCAGGTCGAATCCTGGTTCAGAAGGACAGTTTAGAGCAGATTAACCATTGCAAGGCAATCCTTTTCCAAGCAGGGATCCCTGAGTTGGATTGCCAGGTTTGCTAACTACGGGTTTCTTTGCAGAGATGCGAATCCACTGTAAAAGAATCATTTTCTCAGTTAATGATATAAACAAACGTTGAAGATGAGAGTACCTTGCAATAGTCAATATCTCCACAACCGCAAACCAGATGACCATTGGATACATCTATAGCATAAGGGGCTCCACCTCCATTACTTCTCTGAAAATAAGACCAAGTTAACAAGTCATTAATGCATATCATACAGAAGTTTTATTAGAATTTCGAGCATTAACCTCGAAAATATCCTTTTGTTTTAGAGAGAAATATAACCATTCATTAATTCTAAGAAACAACGCATAGCTTTGTAGACCAACCTTGTAAAAATCAACAGCAATAAAGTTGGGCCACCGCTTATTGGCAGCCTCGTAACAGGTGTTCATCATATTGAGGAGTGCAGCTGAATTATCTTTACATGCTTCAGCAAAGTTGGGATTATCAGGAAAGTAGTTTTGCAAGACCAGTGATCTTGTTGCTGTGTTCATAGGTGAAGACTCTGCTCGGTTCGGGCACGAACCCTTTTTCATCCCTCCATAACCATCTATAACCAAGAAGCAAAACCAGAAAGAGCGATAGAAGGGAGTCAGTAACAAATTTGATCATTGCATGATTTCAAGGAGATGCATATGAACATATAGCTATGTCGCATCAGTTCAGGTGTGGGGAGGAACAGTAAGATGTCATAACTTCTAAAAACTTCAAAAACTACATGTGCATGTATATAAATGAAATACATATATATATGTATGTATGTATATATATGCGTGATCTCATAAATCTTTAAGAAAAACTCAGTTTTCATAAGCTTTTTATTCATTAATAAAGTAATAACTAGTGAATCATTAAAATATAACAAAAATATGGAAGTAGTAGAAAAGAGATAAAAGCACACTAGCCGTGTCCGACACAGTATCATCACCCACATTTATGTCATAATTTCACACAACAGGAAACTTTAGGTAAGTAACATATTCGTGTAAGACAGAATCCTACTACTTGCTGTTCTATGAAAAATGTCAAGATTACATTGGTTCTCCACTACGTATCTCCACTCATATGCTATTCCTTCAGATGCTTCCTTCCATGATTTGGAGGTGAAAACCACTAGTCTCTGATTTTGGCTCACCATCTCAGTAACAGTCGGCCAGTCCCCACCATTTTTCGGCATTTTCGAAACCGGAAACCAATACTTCATGAGTCCCGCCTTTGTGAAGATCTTGGTGAGACCATTTGGTGAGGTGACATAGTCCTCTATGAATATGGTAATGATTTCTGTTGGATTCGATGAAAGGAACGCCTGAATCTCTTGAAGGGAGTAAATGGCTGGCTCCTGTTGATCAGCAGACAATTAGAAATTTAGAACACAAGAAACAAGAATATCACTTTATGTGTGTGTGTGTGGAAATCAAAGTTATTTATGTTGAAAATGAGCACATACATAAGCAGTGAAGTTGTAGCAGTTACCGCCAAAGGAGTGACAGACCCAAATATCATTCTGGAAGTCATACATATCCAGCATAAGGCCTCTAACTCCATTCTGCATGCATCAGCATATGTTAATTGGCTATGCCTTTCAATCCTGCATTCTTATGTAATGAGAATGAAACCATACAAAATCGCGATCAAATATAATATGAAGATCAAGACTCCAAGATCCAAGCAGATATTAATTATAGTGTTTCTTATTAAAAGTTTGTATAAATTGATTTGTCTTGCAATCTAAGAAAGCCCATCTGCTAAATTTTCCATCAAGGGAGTGCCACCTTTAAGATTGACAGTCACCAATGTAATTTATTCAGGAATCACTTGCATGAATTTAATCGGATGGCACCATTACTGCTCAAGAACATCTTATAATACTGAAATATGTGTGTGCATGCGCGGGCGTGTGCCACATTACTTAAAGCATTTTTTTCTTTTCCTGTTTGATTTCACTGCAGATTGCTGATACTCATATCTTAATATCTGTGATTTCCACCCTGAGGTAGTTGGATGCCATTCATTCTGGTCTCTATATAGATGCGATTGGATGGTCGGGATTGAATATTATCAACTTGTGTTGAATATGTTTTGCATGTGGAAAAAGAATGAGGAAAGGGGATTCTGTCAAAGAAAATCACGTAAAATAGAAGGTATTGAAGGAGGCTCAGGACCGCAGTCCATAGAACAGATAGTTGTGTTCAGACTTCAGAGAGTTAACTATTTGAATTTCAAAAGTGAAGGGTCTTGGGTGGTGGCTGAACTTAAAGTATGCAACTGAAAGAGTTCATTAAGCATTTATAAGGAATAAATCGAAAAACAGAAATGGCAGAACACGGTGGTTGCATCTTTCAAGGAGAAAGTCAAGGAAAACCATTAAAAATCCTTGTACTTCTTCCTTTTATTTGATTGGGTTTGGTGAGTCTCCCGCTAAAGCTTGCTTGATTTCATGGAAAGAAATGCAGTTTAATCATGTGCACACCTTAACTTCATGTTCAAACCGTGAACCTAACTAAAACCCAAACCCAAACCCAAACTCAAACCAAAAATTAAGTCTTATCTCACACTAACCGTACTCCATACGTACATAAACACACACACACAGCCAGTGTTTTATTAATTGTATTCCAATGCACGTAATATTTCTAGCTTGCCGGACACACACTGTTTTACTATCATATATGGCTTAAGTTTCAAGTTTGTAGGCTCAAGCGTCGTAATCAAACAACCCTTAAAGGTCTTCGGGTTCTCATACCTCCAAAGCAAGCGAGCTGAACCTTAGCCTTTAAAGTTGAGAAAATTTGCTTTCGTGAGGCCAAATATATTGGATTCATTGGGTGTGGAGAAATTAGGAACATTGACACAGAAACATGATCAGGACACGACCCAAAAGTTGGCATCTTCCGTCCAGCCAAAGTGGTACATGCACGCACTGACTCGAAAAGACCAGGTTGTGTTATGTTGACCCGTTTCTCACCTAAACATAAAATAACATTAATACACCTCTATGTGTCCGTTTTGCTTCCTCATAACCATGATTTAAATTAATTACACACTGGATGCGGATGAACTTCAAATTTTATCGGCCTTGACTTGATAATATATTGAAAAGCAGGTCGTATTTTGAATGATTTCCTTAGGTCCCAAAGTCGGTCCACCCGAATCCTACCCAAGTATGCCAGCAGCGTTCCACTCGTGTTTGGATAAAATATATCTTTCCCTCTCGAGCATTTAATTTTTAGAGAATATTCGCCTCATTTTGCAAAGCTTATATATATATTAACGTTTTCCTTCATTTATTTTCAGAAGTCCTTAAAACATTTTGAATTGCAATGCAACGGGTAAACATGTGAGAGGTAGGTCCGGTTATCCCCCTCTCTCTCTCTCTCTCTCTCTCTATATATATATATATATATATATATATATATATATATATATATACATATATATATATATATATATATATATATATAACAACAACAATTAAGTCTTTTTCATACTAGATGGAGTCGGCTATATATATATATATATATATATATATATATATATATATATATATATATATATAGAGAGAGAGAGAGAGAGAGAGAGAGAGAGAGAGAGAGAGAGTGTGGTGTACAAGGGGTTAGATTAAATTGAATTCACATCATCTCTTGTGCAAGGCTCCTTAAAATAGAGCCCCTGTCAGCTTTCCACAATGACTTTCTTCAATGAGTTTCAGTTGGTTCATCAATGCCACCAGCCTATTTTAATCAAAAGCTGTTAAGGGTATCTTCACCTCACTCTGCACCCAGTGCTGGGTCTTGTAGGGCTCAACTAGGGTCGATCAGGTTCACATAAAGGGGACCAACTTGGGTGAGTCCCACTCTCATATCCCACCGGTTACGTGATCTGAGAAATCATGATCTACCACCAAATGGAGTGCCATTCATGCATCATGGTATATCATGATCTAAAACAAAATGCATATATCATTCATTTCATTGGTATCAAGATGACATCGACAGCATGTCCTTTGGTTCTCGGTTATGATCTCTCAGATCACGTGACCCAGACTCAGGACGACCCAAAGGTCTGGTCTATCTGACACGAAATCTTTGGCTTCTGTACTAAAGATTCGATAAGTTTTCAATAGAACCAAGTATTATATGATGCTGGATTGTTTCATCTTCAAAGTTTCTGATTCTAATACGAATTAATGCAGCTCTGTCAACTGCATTCTAGGTATCCTCTCTTTCATTTTATTGTTCAGAACTTTTCTGCTTTAGAGAGAGAGAGAGAGAGAGAGAGAGAGAGAGAGAGACTCACGTTGAGCTGGGAAGTAATGGAGTCCTGCTGATTAAAAGGAGAAAGCCTAGGAGTCCCTGTCCATGATTTCTCCCCGAAAATAGCATATGAGTTATGCGTGGTCAGCCATGAATACCGGTTATAAGGCAGACCGTTCACCTTCATCATTTCGACGAACATAAACCCAGCAGAAAACCAAATATTTCTGAGCTATTTTGATAAAAAAACACAGCAACCAAATCCTAAAACAACACAAGAATACAAGAAGTTGTTGGTGCTATTCATTTGATCGAAAAACCATCGTCCATACCTTCGATGTGGGGTTCAAAGCGGTGATCCGAGTGCATCTTGGAAGGATTCCTCCGCCCGCAACGCAAGTCTCACAGTGAAGGCCCTGAGCACAGTTGCTGTTTTTGATGCATTTCTCTCCCTGTTTGCAGTTTCCTGTTAAGCACAAACCCTGCGCACAGATGCATAAACTTGCAATAAGAACCATGGAAGCTAGAACGGTTTGCGGACTCCTACTCCATTCGAAGGCTTCTCTCTTTGTCTCCATCTCTTTCTGTGCAGGAAGAAGTCCCCAAATTCAGCAACGGGTGTGCCCACAGAGAGAGAGATGATCTTGTACTGAATGACGGAAAAGGATCGAAAACGGCGTGAACTAAATGGTGCATCTATGCGAGTCTTTATTTTTTATATGAATCCTCAAACAAATCAATTCTTTCTAATGGATCTTACTAGGAATAAAATAAATAAGTAAATATTCATATTTATACTTAATAAACAAGTATTTAAAAGTAAACAAATGATCTAAAAATGAAAAGCAACTTTGGTGCAAGAACTAATCCTTACTACAGAAAGCATTATTTAAGAATTCAAGTTTTGAAGTCACGAAAGTTTCTTTGGAGCCATTTCTTGAAAGTAAAACTTAATCCTTTGCACAACGAGAAATAGCTCACCTGGCAAAAGGATCGACTCACAAATGGGTGCTTAGACTGTTTGAACTTGCAAGCAGCATCTGCCAAACAACAATCACTGGCTCGCCATGTAAATTTTAAATTATAATTCTGACTTGAAAAGAAAATAATTAAGTTTTTTATTCTTTATATATATAATAGGTAGATACAGACAATATATATACATAACCTCTGACAAAGTACGCATGAATATACATTGTTCAATGGATGCATCTCTTTCTCTACTTATATATATACACTAGAGAGAGAACTAAATGGATACCTATTGAATTAAATTCATCCCAAATTGCAGTCAGTTTTGTGGCTCTTTTGGACCTAAAACAAAAAAAAAATCGTTTGTTAGGTAGCAATTTTTATATTTGAAAAGGTTCTTCTCTTTTGCAAGAAAAGAATGCCGTACGTCATATTGCAACCTTTGCCGTCTAGCTATCTCTTTCGTAGTAACTCTAAGTATTTAAATTATATATAGAGAGAATAGTCCATGCATCATCCATATTTAAATCCGCTTAAACATTATCAACGGTGAAAATTTGAATTTACAAAGTATTTAATGTGAATTAAATACAGAGTATGAAAAATACAATGATAACTTGTTTTTTAATTCAAATTTTTGTCATTCATCATCAAACAATTAAGATTTTTTAGTAGATTTGAGCATGAATAGGTGTGCACATTTACCAATACATATATGTAAATATAATATTATATTTATACTTATATGTATAAAGAGAGAGCAAGAGAAAGAAAGGAGTGATCAGTGCTCAACTTTGTTCATACTTAAATCCACTAAAAGATTTTCATTGTTTGATTGGTGCAATGAACGGTTGGTAGAACCTTGAATTTAAAAAGAAAAAGATATTATTATAGATTTCATACTTCATATTTAATACACAATACATTTCATTTTTAAATTCAAATCTATTGATTATGCTAATCAAACAATGAAAATATTTGAACATGGATGGATTTGAGCATATACCACACATGTCCCCTCATGCCGATTATTGTTTTTGATCGGCTACAACAGGTGGATGAGAAGATTAGTAACGCCATGCCAATTTAGACATTTAAAAATTTAAACCTTTCAACGAAAAAGAAAAGAAAAGGCCCACGGTTGATCAACAAGCAAACTCATTTGGATAAGAGATAACGAACTGCCAGTCTTATGATCATCTAACAGTCAAAGAATATTCTAATTCTTTTCTCCTTTTTCTGAACAAAAAGCCAAATGGTGGGTTTGCTCGACAAAGATGAACCAATCATATATGATTTGACAACGAAAGAGAGTTGAGGTGGAAGTCTCCCAAGTATAACCCACGGTTGAATCGGTGGCCTATAAGTTACCACGCGCTATAAGAGTCCAGTATGTAATAGTGGGCTATTCACTTCACCCTGAAATGTTTTTCTGGACCCATTATTATTCTGTTTGATAATGAGCATTGCTTGTGCTACACGTAAACTTAATTGGGTGGTTCCGAATAAACTGGGACTGATGGTTTGGAACTGTTATTTTTGGTTCCTCATGAGTGTTGGTTCTGTCTGTTCTGGGTCCAGTTCGACGATGGTTCAACCCTGTTTGTCCTGGTTCGTATTCCGGTTTGTTGTGGTGGTAGGTGAAACAAGAACCTAACCGGAAAGATCCTTGGTTTGGTTCTGGTTCCAGTTCCTCCCATTCTAGTTTCACCTGTCTCTGGAGGCGGTTCCAGGCCCGCTCTGGACGTGGTTCCGGATAAACTGAGACTGACGATTTCAAACTGCAGCTCTATTCTGCTTGAGTTCTGATTCTGTTGGTTTCAGGTCCAGTTCGACATTGGTTCCAATCCTGTTTGTCCCGGTTCATATTAAAAAGTCCATTCCAAGGAGATGGTAATATGGAACCACAGCCAAAATAGGAGTCTGAACTTTTGGTTCTGGTTCTGATTCTGGTTCGTTGCCTCGGTAGGTAAAACCAAAACCCAAAGGACCTCGATTTAGTTCTTGGTTCCAGCTCCTCCTATGCCAGTTCCATCTGGTTCTGTGAGTCCGGTTCAACAGATCAGGGGCTGAGTCCAAACCGGTCACCTCTAGTTTTACCAACTTGGTTTATCGTAGTACCCTCTGCTAATAACTATAGAAGCCAACAACAAAAAGGAAACTTTCCTAACAACACGAAGAGTCTATACCGACCCTACAACCAACACGATCTCCTATTTTGTGTCACATTACAAGCTTTTCGGGTCAGGTCATTTTGTATCAATACGAATTCAAGCCATATCGACGCATTCAAATAAGTTTGATTCGTTATTAGATCATAAAAGCTCACTTTTTTGAAGATCTCTCCCCCTCTTTGGGATTAACATCAACTGCAATGGTTCGATAAGTCGCTCATTAAGGAATAGAAGTGCCGGCGATACCTTCGCGTAGAAAGTTTTCTCCACATACGGCTCTCGAGAAAGAAAGCTTGCAATTCATGAATAGACTCATACTGTCTAAAAACATAAAATCTACTATGTAGTATACATATTATCAAATTAGAAACGGTTATATATACACACATTCATATTTATATAAAATATATACATCAAATATATAAACTGGTATGTGCTAATATACTTAGGTGCTAACATATCCAAACAAATTTCAACTATCTATATTTGATGATTGAAATTTGTTTGGATTCACTAACACCTAAGTGTGCTAGCATATACGAGTTTCTCTCTCTTACGCGACACACACACACACACACACACACACACACATATATATATATATATATATATATATATATATATATATATATAGAGAGAGAGAGAGAGAGAGAGAGAGAGAGAGAGAGAGAGAGAGAGAGAGAGAGGATCAAGATATTGTTCTATGGACTATAGTTCAATTGGTACTGACCTTGATGTCTACACTATTAATCTCTCCGTATGACATCTAGCGATTTCCACTCTTTAATATATATACATATATTTATATATATATAGAGAGAGAGATTGGATCCTGCTATTTATTCATTCATGCTTGACAATTGCTTTTCAAAAACATAAGTATAATAGTATTTTTTAAAATTATACTAACATCACTAAAAAATAATGAGCCAGCATGTCAAAGGTTGGGATGATTAAGTTTTCTTATATATAATATATATACAAAAACTGAATCGTGGCCATTTTTTACATACTCACCATTTGCTTTTGGATAATATGAGTATAATTTTAAAAATCTTTGAAAAGTTATGAAAAATATTTTTATACTTATATCATCCAAAAACAACGTGCATATAAGTGTTAGTGGTGGATTATATACATATATATATATATATATATATATATATATATATATATATATATATATAAAGAGAAGAGAAGAGGAGGGTACAAGTTTATTTATAGATCCCTGAGTAGCATATTATTAGAACATCGAAATGTTTAAAGTGGGCCAAATTGGTAGCGTAAGTATATATTCAAATGATTATACAAACCTGGGAGATAGTTCTTGTACTGATATCTCAAATTTTTGTTAGCCTATTTGAGACTCGCTAAATTCCAACTTATGAAGTACTCGAGTTGAGTCGAGCTGAGCCAAGGAATGAGCAACTCGTCTTGATAAATGGTCATTAATTAGCACAAATATGTTTATTAAATAAACATATATATATATATATATATATATATATATATATATAGAGAGAGAGAGAGAGAGAGAGAGAGAGAATAGTTAAATATATTTCAACTATCGGTTTATGCTAGCATGCTTAGGTGCATATATATTCAAGTAAATTTCAGCTCTTCGTCTTAAGATGAATGAAATTTGAATTTAAAAAATAAAAAGTATACATTGAAATCAATATAAAAAGTGTACATATAATTTTTTATTTTTTACTTTAATTTTCAATAATCTATCACTTAAAATTGATGGTTGAAATTAATTTGTTCGACTTTTAGTTATGGATTTAGAGGTGAAAAAGTTGACAAAGAAGAAAATAGTGCATCGAGCTATTCAAACTAAATGGTGGAACCTCAAAAGCGAGAAAAAAGTTATATTTAAACATAAAGTGCTTCAAAGAGATGTTTGAAATTATGTTGGTACACCATTTGATATGTGGAACAATATGGCTATATATATTAGGAAAGTGGCGAAAGATGTTTTAGGTGAATCTAAGGGAGATATACCGGCACAAAAATAAGCTTGGTTGTGGAGTGAAGTAGTGGAAAATAAAATCAAGGCAAAGAGGGCATGTTACAAATTACGTTATGTTAAGAAAACTAGTGAAACTTTAGAGGCTTATAAGAAAGCAAAAAAAGAAGTGAAAAAAATTGTTAGTAAAGCAAAAGGTAAAATTTGGGAGTATTTATATAAAAAACTCAACTCAAAAAAGGGTGAAAGAGATATTTTTAAGATAGCTAGGACTAGAGATAAGAAAATTAATGATCTTAATTTTGTTAGATGCATCAAAGACGAGGATGATAAAATTATACTAGCAAATGATGATATAAAAAATAGATGAAAATACTATTTTTATAAGTTTTTTAATGAAAATAAAGATAAAGAGAATCTTAAACATATGAAAGGTGGTAAATCGGTAGGACCAGAAAATATTCCTATAGAAGTTTGGAAAATCATAGAAGACATAGGAATCATTTGACTCACAAGACTATTTAATGAAATATAGAGAAATCAAAAGATGCTCGAGGAATTGAGTATACCCATATATAATAACAAGAGAGACATTCAAAATTGTGCAAATTATTGGGGTATCAAGTTAATGAGTCATACTATAAATCAAAAAGAAATATCAAACGTAGGTTAAGACAAGTATCAAGTACAACAAAGAACCAATTTGGATTCATGTCAGGTAGATCTACTGTCGAAGCGATTCACCTTTTGAAACGTCTTATGAAACATTTTAGTGCAAAAAAAAAGACATTCACATGATATTTATTGATGTAAAAAAAGCTTATGATAAGGTACCAAGTGATATTTTTTGGAGAACCTTAGAAAAAAATGTATTCCATTGACATACATAAACCTTATAATATACATGTACGATGATGGTTCAAAACATGTATGAGGACTCATGAAGGAATGACAAACTTCTTTGAAGTTAATATTGGGTTACATTAAGGATCAACTTTAAGTCCATACTTATTTATAATGGTGATTTATGAGTTAACAAAACATAGACAAGACGAAGTACCTTGGTGTATTTTATTTGCAGACATTGTGTTAGTGGAGGAGTTTAAGGAAAAAGTTAATAGAAAATTAGAACTATGGAGAGAAACATTAGAAAGTAAGAGCTTCTGACTTAGTAGAAGAAAAACATAATATATGAAATGTAAGTTTGATCATTTGGTTACTTCATAGGACATAAAAATTAAAATTGGCACACATTGCATCCCTAAAAGAAAAGTTTTAAATACCTAGGGTCAATTTTTGTGAGTGATGGAAGAATTGATGGAGATGTTACATATATAATTAATGTAGGATGGTTAAAATGGAGTGCAAAATCACGTATTCTTTGTGATAAGAAGATATCATTAAAGTTAAAAGGTAAATATTATAGAAGATCAATTAGACCTGTCATGTTTTATGGTTGTAAGTGTTGAGCAGTTAATCATCAACATGTACAAAAGATGTATGTGACAGAAATGAAGATGTTGAGATGGATGAGTGGTCATACAGGAAAAGACTGTATACATATAATGAGGTTATTAGAAAAAAATTAGGAGTGACACCAATAGAGGATAAAATGAGAGAATATCATTTAAGATGGTTTGGACATATAGAAAGAAGATAAAAAATAATACATGTAAAAATGTGTGAAAAACTAGATTTTGAAAGTATTAAAAGAGGTACAAGACGACTATAAAAGTATTAAAAAGAAAAAATAAAGAATGATCTAGCTTATGTTGAGTTAACTGCTAATATGATACATGATAGGGCTCTGCGGAAACAAAGAATCCATTTAGTTGACCCCGTCTAGTAGGGAAAAAGCTTAGTTGTTGTTGTATGTTAGCACTAGCTTATTAGCATATACTAAGTCTAATTTATATATATAGTGATTGAATCATATCCAACACTCACTCATGCTCGACTATTCTTTTTCATGAACATAATCTTAATAATATTATCACTCATGCTCGACTATTCTTTTTCATGAACATAATCTCAATAATATTATCTTTCGTTCTTTTTTAAAACTCTTAACTTTTTAAATTACACTTATGTCACTAAAAAACAATGAACGAACACGAATAAACATGTCAAAAATGAACAGAACCGTATGCTACATGCAATCGGGTTCACAACCTGTCCACACTGATCGGGTTGGGTTCCCGTGGGATCGGGTTGTGATTGCCAGGGCCATCATCCCTAGTTGGGTCGCGAGGGCATAAAGTTGAAGTTTCAAAATTTGGAGACAAAACAAACCCAGAGCCCGATGAGACGGATCCCGAGCACAGCCGCGTTCTATTGGAACCTCTCAAAAGCGCACCTGAATAATAACACTATTTGCAAAATACGCCTCCAAACACAATGTTATTTGAAGATGGCCGAAGAATTTTTATGATAAATTTCATGTTCACGTCCAATATTTGCTAAACTTCCAAACAGAGACCTACTTTTTCACATATGGAACATGACTCCTTGCACTCAAGACGGCAATAAGAGAGGGTTGGGCACGGGTATAGCTATATCCTGCGCCAACCCAAACCTTAACGAGGTGGGTATGGCACCGGTAAAGATGGGTTATATATACATATAAATATATAAAGAGAGAGACGATGGAGATATTAGATTCTTGTTGACAATTTAAATTGTTTATTTTTAATCGGTAATTCAGTTTTAAAAAGGAAAAGTAAAAATATTTAAAAAAAATAAAAGTACAAAGTATATTCAGATTAAAAACATAAAATGTACAAAATATTTTTTGAAAAACTATTTTTACTTTTTCTTTTTAAATTTAGATTAGTTGATCAAAGAGACAAATGGTCAAGATTTAATAAGGAAAAAGTAAAAATATGAACGACTCATATTATCAAGAAGAGTTTAGGATAAATTAAAGTTTAGAAACTCTAATTATATATATAAATATACACACAAACATTGATATAAAAGTATATACATGTGTGTTTGTGTGAGAGTATATATATGCACACATAGTTTATACTTAAATCCACTCAAAGATCTCCATCGTTTGATCGGTGTAATCAATGATAAAGATTTAAATTAAAAGCATAACAGAATGTATAATTATATTTTTTAAATTCAAATCTCCACCATTGATGATGTTGAATGAATAATAAAGATGTTTAAGTGAATTTAAGTAAGTGTGTGTATAGATTATGTTCTCTCTCTCTCTATATGTGTGTATGCTGAGTACGTAGGGGGACAAGTATCAGGTTAGGTGATTAGGCATCTTATCCTTGAACCTGAATCTGATCGGGTCGGATAGGGTATGGCCCAATGGGCCAGGTCAATGTTTCATTCTTACATGGACCTTGTGAATTGAAATGAACTAATGTGACACATGTCTGCTCCAAAAGATGTAACATGTTTCCTTTATATTTGGGTTTGGATCTAGATATTGTATTCTCGTATCAACTCAATCCGATTCAAACCACTTCGATTCGAGTAGGCTGAAAATATCCGCTTGAGCCCACCCAACTTGACAAATTCGTTGAAAAAGAACCTCTTTAGCCCAATGAGTCAGACACGAACTGATTCATGAAATTTGGGACAAATCAGGTACACATGGTACATATAGGATCCAACCCGAACCTGAGAAATCGTATCTTGCAAATGATAACACGCGTTCATATCAAGAAGGCCGTGAGGAAACTGCAGCATTGTCTTTAGATTTTGTAGAAAGCTGGGTGCCTTTTCATAATTTGGCCATTTAAAGTGTACTTCTAACAATACATTTTGTTTTTAGTGACTTTGCTAACTTGGGCCAAACGGGCCACCCACGCTTACCAAATGGAAACACCCTCTTTACCCATGGGGTCACAGGCTACCAGTGGTGGATCTAGAATTTTTTTGTGAGACGGGGTGAACTGCCTATTCAACCATTCAGGGTGGGGCGAACTATGTATGGGATGGATGCTTTAGAGATGTTTTTATGACTTTTTCCTTGAATCCTTCTTGTATTTTTCTAAATATTTTCCTTGCACATGGCAATCATTTTGTTTATCTTTCTCTGTGTCCATACTTTGAGCTTTTCATTTCCTCTCAAAGTCACTTGGGCACATTTTTTTGAATTTCTTCTTACGTGCTACATGTTGCTGTTGGTTATTGTTCTACAGAGTATCATGGTTTTGCATGATATCTTCAGGTTTAAAGTTTGATCGCTGCTTAGAATTTCATGTCGACGTTGATTATACTCCTGCAAAGTAGCATTATCTTACATCATCATTGCATGAAGCTATTTTCCTAGATAAAGAATAATGCCCTGAAAACTATTTGGATTATTTTGTTAATGGTTTGGTGATTCTCTTGTAAGAATAATCTTATCATTTAGTACATCAGCATGGATAGCTCCCGGGTTTAAATATGCACTTATTCTAGAGATTCTCTGGATAAACTTCTTGTATGATCTCAGTAGCTTTTTGCACTTCACGGAGATGCTAGAATTTCTTAGGGATATGCATCTAGTGGTCTTTCTGTTTGAAACTAAACTGAAATTCTGTTTCGGTAAAACTGAATGCTAATCGAGTCGTGGTTGGCACACTTCGTGGGTTTGATCAGTTTATGAATTTGGTGGAAGACAACACTGTAGATATCAATGGCAATGACAAGACTGAAATTCTTTTTCTTCTTTTATACAGATTTCTCTGTCTTGTTAATCTTTTTGCAGAATGGCGTTTTTCTAATTAGGCTTGTTGGACTCGGATACAGTGTTGAGCTACTCTTTGCTGCTCTTGTTGGGATTGAGTTGCTCATTTCTGTACTAATATGTCGATGCTTGAATTTGGCAGTGAATGTTATCTCTTCTCTTTTGCAGTTACTGCCTGCACGTGTTTATTAGTTCGCTGAAATCAGCAATAGAGAAGCAACGGGTTATATTTGATGCCTTTTCTGTGGGCTATTCTACAGCCCATGACATACTGGAAAACATAATCATCCAAAGGAATTGGGTCATGTGACCAAGCATCTGCAGATGCTCTGAAATATTTGAACCTTTAGGCAATTTTATGATTTTTCTCTCCATACACACCCACACATATATAACCACATCTACTTTGGTTAACGGTGTTAATGGCTGAACATATCAGCATGTTTTTAAAACATCGTGTAAGTGATTGGATCATGAGCTGCAAATTTATTCTGATAAGTGAAATTCTGCAATTTTTTTATCACCTAAATAACTGGGTTTTAGCATGACATGTATCATTGTGTCGGTTCTTTGACCAGGAGAACAAGGCTCCTGTTATGTGAGAACACTTGTCACGTCAATGTTGGGTGTAAATCTGGACATGGTTTGGTTGTGCTTGTAAAGCTCTTCTATGAACATTCATTGTCTTACTAGATTTGGCTGTGTTGGGTAAATAACTGGGTTTTAGCATGACATGTATCATTGTGTCGGTTCTTTGACCAGGAGAACAAGGCTCCTGTTATGTGAGAACACTTGTCACGTCAATGTTGGGTGTAAATCTGGACATGGTTTGGTTGTGCTTGTAAAGCTCTTCTATGAACATTCATTGTCTTACTAGATTTGGCTGTGTTGGGTGGTCTTGTTTGACTGTGATCATTAAGTGGTGAATTAGTGGTGTGCTGTTATTAGACTGCTTGGTGCCTTAAATGATCAGATTGTGCTTGTGATCATTTATTTTGGTAGTGATATTTTAAAATGTGGTTCCTCTTTCGATTGGCTGCTTAATACGTGAAGTATCTAATTTAGGAAGTAAGAGTCAACGAAGGCATGTTATTTACATGGCAATAGTAAATAATTTTAATCCTTTGCCCGTCTATGCTATCTATTGTGACATTTCTATCAGTTTACTTCTGAATAATCCTTTCCGAAGAAAAGCGGAGACTTTGAAGGATTGAGAAATCAGATTGTCGTCGATCAAAATGAAAGCATGGATGAAATCTAAGCATGAGGATGTGAGAAGTTACCTTGAATTTCACATTCCCTTGAACTACAGTTCAATGTGGAGGAGGCACCCTTATATTCTCAGGATCTGGATAGAGCTCATTGCTGATTGTTCTGACTTGAGTCTTGTTTGGTGTCTGGCAGTAAAAATAATGTGGCGTGCTGGCACGATCACGAACTTTTTTTATTGAAATGGCCCTGTGTGTGTACAAGCATATGTATATATGAGAAAAACTATCGATCTATTATGACAAGGTTGGGATCTTCAAGGTTCAAATCACCGGGCTCGATTCTAGCTCGCTTTGAGATTGATAATTTAGATTTAGAGATTGATGAAGCGGATATGCAGATTTTAATTGCATGTGAGTAGTAAACCACAAGTGGGATTGCTATTGATCAATGGTTTCATGATTGTCATTGCATTCAGCAGAATGTAGTCAGTATTCAGTATTATGGTCTTGTCAAATTTTAAGAAATTTGGCCAGCTGGGAAATCCTATTCCATGATATCATATTTATGATGTTGGGCTCTACCGTATAATTAAGCCTCATGGCTTTCTTCCCCTTTTCAATTGTCTGCCTATTTTTTGTTGGTATGGTCAACCTGCATAGTTGGATCATAGTTAAGACCGAGTGTCTCGATCCAGCTGCCGTTCAAAAAAAATGTCTTCATCCAGCTTATGCAACACTATGTTCATTGTACATTTCATGGATTGACCATATGAATTTCCTTCTACTCCTGGACCGGTTTAGACGTTTGGAGTGTGATTCAAAGTTACTACAATCGTACAATGTCAATTAGGATTTTATTGTGTGTCGGTTTCAGCTATTTGAATCTTTATGTACCATTTATCGAGTCATATTGCATTGTATCATATGATATGACTCATATCGTATTGTGAGAATCGTATAATACTTTATAGATTTATGTATATATCTTTTGGAAGTCATGTTATCGACTTTTGAGGTTCGAGTTTGTTTTAAACCCTTTAAGACTCTTCTTCGGCATTTCTACTGCTTTCTCTTTTTTAGAGACTCTTGCTCTCTCATTCGAAGCTCAAAGTTTCATATTTATTGCATCAGTTAATGACTGACAATCTTGATTTCTGTTTAATTGAAAACTACTACAACAAAGAAGTTTGGGAACGTAATTTTTGTGGACATCATGCACAACGAAGTTAGCCATGTAAGACATCATTTTGTCCAGCCAAATTGAAGGTATGTTCTTGTTCTGCTATGTCTCAACAAGACAAGGTGTAAATGCTAAAAAAAAGTAAAAGATATACAAGCGAGGAGAAGAACATCAAGCACCATGAGCAGGAAGAACCTAAAAGCACTACGATCAGGAAGAACGTAAGGATAAAAATAAAAAAAATAGTTAGTTTTTTATTTTATTTATCTTCAGGCGTAAGAAATTAGGCACTGAAGAACACTTGAATAGAAGAACGAACGTGCAAGTATTGGAAGGAAATAATAAACATGAGACAACTTTTCCGAAGTAAATATCAATATGGCACGAGAACAAACACAGAGCTGAGTAAGAATCGATTTACATGAGAGATTTAGCTTACAGTGAAAGTTTTGGTATTACACACCCTTACATCTACGATGAGAGATTTAGCTTCATTAGACAGCCTCAAAATCGATTGCACTTGTCTTTGTCGAGCTATTAGCACCATTCAAGTCAATTGAGACAGCTGAGTTTCAGTTTTCAAAATAGGAAACCCCACGGAGGGGTGTTCATGGTTTGGTTTGATTCTGTTCTAGCCTCAACCTCAGTTCCAAGTTTTTAAAGAAATGAACCAAACTATAACATGGTTAAAACCAAACCAAACCAAATTCAATTAACGGTTCTGATTTGGTTCAGTTTTAAACTATAATTCTACTTATTTTAGGGTTTAGCTAAATATTTGAGTATGATGTCGTCATATTATTTGGATATATGATCCCAATATAATATGCATATAAGGTTATAAAACTCATATGGATAAACTTATCATGATTTATATATATATATATATATATATATATATATATATATATATATATATAGAGAGAGAGAGAGAGAGAGAGAGAGAGAAAGAGAGATTATACAACTCATACATTATAAACTTATCAAGATTTATATTTAAATAAGGATAATATATATATATATATATATATATATATATATGATCCTACCCACCTTTGACATGTTCACTCATGCTCACTCATTATTTTCTAAGTAATATGAGTGTAATTTAAATTTATTTAAGCAATTTTAAAGAAGTGTAAAAGATATTATTATTACGTTCATGCCTTCCAAAAGCAATAGGTGAAAATGATTGGACATGATCCAATCAATATATAGAGATATATAGATATATATATATATATATATATATAACAGTTTGGTTAAGTTTTCATGATTCGGTTCTACCATTTAAACTGTGAACCAATCCACTAACCATTTCTTTTTGTTAAAACCGAACTTTGATTCGGTTCGAACGGTTCCTTAAACGTTCCTGCTCAGACAGCCAAGAGAAATAAAAAAACAACTCTCTGTGTGTGTGAAACAGACACGCGCACACACATGAGCGCGTCTGCTAGAAAGCAAAAATCGCAAATGCATTTGATTTGAACATGCGTCTCAATCACCACGTTCTCAACCTTTTCCCTCTCAAAGGCAGAGCTTTGCTTCTAATTCAACCCCATCCCAAGAACAACCCAGCAGCTGCAGCAGAGACCACCAAGTGGACCCCCCCTCCCTCCAATGTTCATGGTTCTCACGTTGCACCAAATTATTATTACTAAAAGGTTAGAGAGAGAAAGAGTGGGAGAGAATTCAAGCCCAGGTTGAGAGAGCGAGAGATCAAAATCCTTCAATACGAACACAAGAAAACATGGTCTCTCTCTCTCTCTCTTAGCCCCTCTGTCACCTGAAATCTGACCTCAACAGAACTCCGTTTTTAATATTTCTTTTCTTTTAATTTCTCTCCTCGTGGATGCCAACCGTGACTGAGGTTCTCCACAGCCCTCGGTTTCTTCTTCCTCTACGAGTTCTCCCATTTACCCTTCAACTGAGAACGGTGCTAATAGTGATTTTTTGCAAACCAATCGTATCAAATTGAATTCGCCTGCAAATAGTTTTGTGGGTAGTGATTTGGAGAGAAGGGTGGAAGAGGAGAGGCACGTAGGATGGAGATACTCTCTCCTTGTTGGCTTTGCTTGTGACAGTGTTTATGAAGTCAATGGTGCCCTGTAAGACTGATGTCAGGGGGGAGAAGGCGAGCAGCAGCATGGAAATCGGGTTGCCGACGGATGTGAAGCATGTTGCTCATGTGACGTTTGATAGATTTCATGGATTCTTGGGGTTGCCCGATGAGTTTGAGCAGGACGTGCCCAGGGTGGCCCCTAGTGCCAGGTTTGTGCGCGAGTTTTATTGGTGTTTCTTGGATTTGTGTTCTCTCTCTCTCTCTTGGTTGCTTGGGGGAGGGACTCTTTCTTGTGTTTTGCTAGAGTTGAGTTATTGGTGATAATGGAGTTGCAATTTGATGAGTAGCTACGAGTTACATATGCATAATTAGCCTTGTATGTTTTTTGTCTGAAAATGGTACGAATTTTGTTTTCTAGATTAGAGAAAGTTTATATATCAATTCAAGTATGTTAAAACATTGACGAAACCTTTCCATTTATCATGAATCAAGTCAGCGAAAGATTGTGTTAGTTCAAAGCTTCTAAGAAAAAATTGATGAAAATGTGTTTCTCGTAACTTATATCGGATACTTGCCAATTCATTTTACAGCTGCATTAATTGATTTAGATAAACTTGCCAACTCATTTTGTGAACGCTGGCCATTCTCGGCTCGGGTAACGGCGGGACCTGAGGAGAGGCCGGATATGTAACGGACAACTGTTACCGGAAAATCCGGTAACGGCTATCCGTTACCACTCCCAGACGAGGGAAGCCACGAGAGGAGAATACCAAACGATGGAAGAGCGGGTGCCTATAAAAAGACAGCCCCTTACAAGGTGAAATAAGAGAGAAAGTCATAGACAGAGACCGAGAGTTTTTTACATATTAACAGAGTCTCACAGATTCACTGATTCACATTCGTCTGAGAAAACCCTCGTGTGAAAACCTCGCAACCTCAACATCCGCTGCGCTCACTGAAACTCTGGTGACCCTGAAGGCAGAAGGTAAGAGCCGGATATTCTCCTACAGTGGTATCAGGGCTTGGTTCCCTACAACAAAAAAAAACAGAGAGAAGAGGGTTAGAATTTTTTTTTTTAAAGAGAGAGAAGTCGGCAGTCGGACAGGTAAGCCAGAGGCCAGTCGGAGGAAAGCCCAAAGATAAAGCCAGAGGCAAGCCGGCAGAAAGTCCCAAAAGAAAAGCCAGAGGCAGGCCGGTGGAAAGCTCAAAGGCAAAGCCAGAGGCAGGCCGGCGGAAAGCCCCAAAAGAAAAGCCAGAGGCAGGTCGGCAGAAAGCCCAAAGGCAAAGCCAAAGGCACGCCGACGGAAAGCCCCAAAGAAAAAGCCAGAGGCACGCCGGCGGAAAGCCCCAAAAGGCAAAGCTAGAGGCAGACCGACGGAAAGCCCCAAAAGGCAAAGCCAGAGGCAGGCCGGAGCAAAGCCCCAAAAAGGCAGAACAACAGCAAGCCGAAAAAAGCCCGAAGACGAGACAGAAACAGCAAGCGACGAAGAGCAGCTGACTGAAGTGCTTGGAAGAAGAAGAACCCGACAGCCGATAGCCGACGGTCGGCCATCGGCCGAACCCCTCTCTCTCTCCCTCTCTCTCTTTCTCTCTCTCTGGAAAAATCCAGACTTGTAAAACCTTTTTTTATTTTTCGTGTTTATAAGCGATATAAAAAAAAACTGTTGTTTTCAGAAAACCGCGGCGGGAAAACCAGGGTTTTGAGAGATAAAGACGGAACTGCCCCCCGTCATTTTCTGATTATTACGAAATTGCCACTGTAAAAGGACAAGTTTATCCTTGGCCATTTTTAAAAATTACAAAAATACCGAGGGCAGTTAATTTACGGTTTTATCCAACCCGGTTTGGAAAATATTGTTTCTGCCATTCAGTCAAAAAACAGGTTTACCCCTATTCCTTTTGAAAAATTACAGATTCGCCCTGAGAGTTAAAATTATGATTTTAACCCTAATCAGTTGCGAATTTTACAAGAATACCAAATAGTGATTTTATGAGTTTGTCCTTGTTATTTTTTATAAAAATACAAAAAGGGATAAATAAGTAAAATTACAGATTTATCCCTAGGTATTCGTTTAAGGGTTTAGAGGCAGAAAAACCCTTAGGAAAATTATTAATTCTGCATCAAGTTAACGTGTTTCTTGCTCTGTGTTTTTCCTTTGTTTCCTTTAGAAAGAAAAAGACCGCTTGCTTAGTATTTTTGCCAAACAAAAATGAGTTCTAGGATATATGTATCCGAACTGGCAAAAACAGAAAAACTAAACGGTCTGAACTTCCAGATATAGAAGAGAAGAATCCCGTTAGCTTTAACACTATAAGGTGTAGAGTATGTGTTAAAGGAAACAGTGTGTCCTCCACCACCAAACAAAAATCAATAACAGTTAGAAATATATAAAACATTTCTAAAAGATGATACCATAGCAAGAACTGTAATGTTAACTTATATGGAGGATGACCTAATTAGAGTCTTTGAAGAATTTGAGATTGCGAAAGAGCTATTTGACTCATTAACAGCTAAGTATGATACAACTGCAAAGTTGCATGTGCAGTTGCTACTACAAAAATACAACTCCTTTAGAATGAAAGAAGGAGAAAATGTAGTAGAACATGTAAATCATATGCTGGTAATGGCTAGGGATTTAGTTGTAGCAAAATCAGTCATCCCTGAACCAATGCATATATCAACTATACTAAACAGTCTACCTGCATCATGGAATGTGGTCACCACTGCCTTAAGGTTAGGGCCTGAAATCAACCTTTCGGAATTTCCCCTAAAGCTAACAATTGAGTAAGAACACATGCTCAAAAACAAAAGGGAAAAACTGCTAGTAGTCCAAGATGAGTTGGCATCTAGCTCTAAATCCAACCAGAAAAATAAACCAAATAAAAAGTTTGGCAAGAATAACAAGAAAGGTAGTCAAGCTTTTAAGAAATCATAGGAAACCACTTCTCGGATCAAGTGCTTCAATTGTGCAAAGATGGGGCACTACAAGAGGGACTGCCGCAACAAGAAAGGTAGAGAAAACAACCCACAACACGGACAATCGGAGAAGTAGGACATAATCTGTGTAATTTCAGAATGCCTATACTTGGACCGCCCAGTTACAAGACACATCTCAAAAACCAAGGAAGGGGCAATTGATCTAAAGGAATATCAACTCGGAGAACATCGTGTGTACATAGGAAACAATATTTTTTCTGATATTTTGGGTATTGGGTCCTTTATGATATTTGTACAAGGCAAACCAATAATATTGACCGATGTGTTAATTATGCCATCTATAAGGCGCAATCTGATCTTGATCCCTGCCTTAATAAAGAAAGGTTTTAAAGTTAGGTTTGTACCTAACAAGGTGACTATGGGAAAATATAGGAGAATCTTGTTCTCAAGAGAATTTGATGTAGAACATAGACTGTTCAAGTTATCTGATAATAAAAATCATCAATCTTCTGTTTATATTGAAAGTGTCCTTTCTGTTGATATGAATATACGCCTAGGGCATATAAGTCTGGAAAAGTTGAGAAAATGATCCAACTTTGACTTATTACCCGAATTTGAGGAAAAGACTTTCAACAAATGTGAAGCTTGCATACAAGGAAAAATGACAAGGAAAGTCTTTCCCAAGGAAACAAAAAGGGCAACAACCCTGTTAGAGATTATTCACACAGATTTATGTGGACCTTTTAGAGTAAAGACACATCGATGAAAGGGTTACTTTATAACCTTTATCGATGATTACTCTAGATATATGTATATATACTTTTAGCACATAAATCAGAGGCACTTAAAGCATTTAAAGAATATAAACAAGAAGTGGAAAATAAATTGGGGCATACTATCAAAGTCTTGAGATTAGACAGAGGAGATGAGTATACCTTAGCAGAATTTTTAGAATTCTGTAAAGACTTTGGTATTACTAAATAAAATACAATGCCTAGAACACATCAACAAAATGGTGTAGCTGAAAGGTACAATAGAACCTTATTGAATATGACAAGGTCTATAATTATTGATGCCTCTCTACCAAGGGTATTTTGGGGGGAAGCGATAAGCACAGCTGTTTACGAGATGTGGTGTTCACTACACCATATGAGATGTGGTTTGGGAGAAAACCCAACCTAGGTCATCTCAGGAGATGGGGATCAATTGCACATGTCAAGATCCTTGAACAATTTAGAGATAAACTAGACAGTAGGTCCTTGAGGTGTATATTTATTGGATATCCAAAAAGTTCAAAAGGATATCGGTTCTATCATAAGGACCAAGGACTCATTAAAAGTAGAGATGTTGAATTCTTAGAAGATTCTAAGAATGACATCCTGGAAAATAATGAAGAGTATATTGATGATTTGGTAGACTTTGACCAATCATCTTTTGAGCCCATAGAAGAACTTCCTGAAACTACCGATACCTTAATTGGACATAAGAGGCCAAGAGCCATTTCATCCTATTTAAAGGATTATTACACTTATCTTTCAGAAGAAGTGTGTAATTCGATAGATTTAGATGAATTGACTGATAATTTAACTTATCAGCAAGCAATGAATTCATCAGAAGCAACAGACTGGGAGAAAGCCATGGATGAGGAAATTGAATCCATTGAGAAAAACCAAGTCTGGGAATTGGCTAATTTGCCAAAAGAAAGAAAAGCTATAGGCTGTAAATGGGTTCTGAAAAAGAAATATAAGGTTGATGGTATAATCGATAAGTTTAAAGCGAGGTTGGTTGCAAAGAGTTTTTTGCAAAAGGAAGGGATAGACTATGTTGAGACATATTCTCCAGTTACGAAATTTGCATCCATACGTATAATCCTGCAATATCTGCATATTATGATTTGAATTTACATTAGTTAGATGTGAAGACCGCCTTTCTAAATGGTGATCTAGAAGAAATCATATACATACAGCAGCCCGAAGGATTTGTGATTGAAGGCCAAGAAGATAAAGTGTATAAGTTGAAAAATCCCTATATGCCTAAAACAGTCACCTCGCCAATAGTATTTGACTTTTCAAAATGCCATTATAGAACTTGGGTTTGTAGCTAACAAACTTGATCACTGTGTTTATGTTTGGAACAGTGGGAGCCACTTTGTCATCTTATCTTTGTATGTCGATGACATATTGTTGACTGGAAATGACAATGAAATAATTGTCAAAACCAAGTCATGGTTGAACTCCAAGTTCGAAATGAAAGATATGGGAGAAGCATCCTATATCCTGGGTATAAAGATCTCTCGAGATAGAGAATCTAGACTCCTATGCCTGAGTCAAGAGAGATATATAGACTATATCCTCAAGAAATTCAAAATGGGTGAATGTAAGTTTGCAGGTACACCTGTTGCAAAAGGGGTGAAACTAAGTAAGGTTGATTGTCCTAGTGAAAGAGACGATAAGCCTAATGTTCCTTATGCTCAAGCTGTTGGCAGCTTGATGTATGCTATGTTGTGTACAAGACCTGATATCAGCTTTGCTGTTGGTCTTGTCAGTAGATATCAAAGTAATCCAGGTTGGTAGCATTGGATAGCTGTAAAAAGGATTCTAAGATATCTGAAAGGAACAAAGGACTTGAAACTATGTTTTCAAGCAAATGAATTAGAAGTGGTAGGATACTCAGACGCTGACTTTGCTGGGAGCAAAGATGACAACAAATCAACCTCAGGACAAATATTCTTATTTGGAGGTGGTGTTGTTTCTTGGGCATGTAAGAAACAGGGTTGTGTAGCATTGCATACACAGGAAGCTGAGTATATTGCTTGTTGTATGGCTACAACAAGTGCTGTCTGGATAAGCTGCTTCATACGTGATTTGAAGCTGGAAATAACAGATGAGCCGGTGGTTATCTATTGCGATAACAATGCAGCAATTACTCTTATTAAGAGTGGGGCAGATTGCTCAAAAAGCAAGCATATAATGGTAAAATACCACTATGTTCATGATATGGTTATGAGAAAGGAAATATCCATCTCATACATGCCAACAAAAGATATGTTGGCAGACCCCTTAACATAAGGCATAACAAAAGAACTCTTCTCAAAACATGTTAGAAACATGGGTTTGAGATATGTTGTTGTATAGGTAAATAACCATACAACGGATGATTTGTTGTGTAGGGAAATAACCACACAAGAGGTTCTGATTGCAATAGTAATCAACGATCGACATAACTAGGGAAAACCCCGGGAAAGTGGGAGGAAAACCAGTATGTCGATACACTTGGCTCGAATGGCCAAGTGGGAGATATTACAATGTAATGGCCATTCTCGGCTCGGGCAACGGCTGTCCATCCAGCCGTTACCTGAGGAGAGGCCAGATATGTAACGGACAATCGTTACCGAAAAATCCGGTAACGGCCATCCGTTACTACTCCCAGATGAGAGAAGCCATGAGAGAAGAATGCCAGACGACAGTGGAGCGGGTGCCTATAAAAAGGCAGCCCCCTACAAGGTGAAATAAGAGAGAAAGTCATAGACAGAGATAGAGAGTTTTTTACAGATTAACAGAGTCTCACAGATTCACCGATTCACAGTCGTCTGAGAAAACCCTCGCGTGGAAACCTCGCGACCTCAACATCCGCTGCGCTCACTGAAACTCCGACGACCCAGAAGTCAGAAGGTAAGAGCCGGATATTCTCCTACATATTGATGTTATTTATAACTCGTCTCGGGATTTCTCTGGAAAAGTAGTTAGAACTGCATTAAAATGCATTTGAAACAAAGTAATCTTTCTTCAATTCCTCGAGCTTTACCCTCTGATAACATATTCACAAAATTCAACAGTTAGGCATCTTCCAACATCTACCATTTTCTATGTGCACCATTTCTGCCAAGAGCTTTTGGATTCTACTTGTATTTTTCCTAAAAGCTCTTTTTGAAATATCACATTATTCATTTTAGACTTTAGTTTATTATGTTCTGGTTTATGCATTCTTGAACGTAGGCACTCTCTTTTCTTTACTAGAGAGATTGGCCAAGCCTTAATGGAATCTTGCTATTTCACATTCAAACTCCATCCCTAAAGGGTGCCTATTTCTGCACATTATGTATGGGAAGGCCCGATTTCCTTGACGAGAGCCATTAGCTGTTTTGATCTGCAGAGAAGGTTCTTCCTTGTAAATCCCTTGTCCAACTCCCTATGCTAAACAAAGGTTCTGTGATTTCCTTAGTATGCCTTCATATTTAATGTGTAAGGCAGATCCTTTTGATGTATTTAATGGAATCAGCTGATCCTTTTGATGCCATCGTACCTGAAACATCAATACAGCAGAAACTTAATGTGATCTGTAGGCAGCTTTACTTAGATAATTTTGAAATTGTTTCATATTAGGCACATCATTTCTTACTGTCTGCTGAATGTTTTGCAATCGTGTAAATTCCTCTTGGCAGCGCTTCAACGGTTTCATATTCATCTAATGATTGCTCACTCTTCCTCTTCATGTTGGATGTTCTTAATCCTAAATCCTAAATCCATACGTTCTGGATCTAATTATGCAGCGCAAGTGTCTTCGGAGTCTCCCTGGAATCTATGCAATGTTCCATTGGCCGTAAAGGATACAGTATACCAACAATACTTCTACAGTTGCAGAAAAAATTGTATGCTCAACGAGGACTGCAAGTATGTTCTCCTGTATTCTTGATCGTTAGACTGCTTCCGTTTTCAAAACTTCTCATTCATGTAATTTTTCCTTGTTGTGCATAGGCTGAAGGCATATTTAGAATCAATGCAGAAAACAGCCAAGTGGAATACGTCAGGGAGCAGCTGAACAAGGGCATTGTCCCAGATGGTGTTGATGTCCACTGTTTGGCAAGTCTAATAAAGGTATTATTACCCATGATATACATACATACATACATACATACATACATACATACATACATATGTATGTAATATGTATGTATGCATGCATGTATGCATTTAAATGCTTGATTTTGGTTTTTGTTATCGTATATGTTCTTATTTCCCAACTACCTATGGAATGACAATTTGGTGTTCCATAAACGATGGTCATGCCTTTTGCACATTTTGCTAAAAAAAGAACATCTCGATGTCTCATTCTCATATCTTGTGCCCTTTTTAATACAACAACTAAGCCTTTTCCCATACTAGACGGGGTCGGCTACATGGATTCTTTGTTTCCACATATCCCTATCGTGTGCTATGTTAGCAGTTAACTCACAATAAGCTAGATCATTCTTTATTGTTTCTTTCCAACACTTTTGTGGTCGTCCTCTACCTCTTTTAATACTTTTAGTTTTTCTAACTTTCTTACAGGTTCTTCTTTTGATCTTCTTTCTATATGTTCAAACCATCTTAAACGATATTCTCTCATTTTATCCTCTATTGGTACCACTCCTAATTTGTTTCTAATAACCTCATTATGTATACGGTCTTTTCTTGTATGACCACTCATCCATCTCAACATCTTCATTTCTGTCACAGACATCTTTTGTACATGTTGATGATTAACTGCCCAACACTCAGAACCATAAAACATGGCAGGCCTAATTGCTGCTCTATAATATTTACCTTTTAACTTTAATGGTATCTTCTTATCACAAAGAATACCTGATGCTCCTCTCCATTTTAACCAACCAGCATTAATTCAATGCATAACATCTCCATCAATTCTTCCATCACTCCAAAAAATTGACCCTAGGTATTTAAAACTTTTCCTTTGGGGGATGCAATGTGTGCCAATTTTAATTTCTATGTCCTCTGAGGTAACCAAATGATCAAACTTACATTCCATATATTCTGTCTTTGTTCTACTAAGTTGGAGGCCTTTGCTTTCTAATGTTTCTCTCCATAGTTCCAATTTTCTATTAACTTTTTCCTTAGACTCCTCCACTAATACAGTGTCATCTGCAAATAACATACACCAAGGTACTTCATCTTGAATATGTTTTGTTAACTCATCCATCACTATTATAAATAAGTATGGACTTAAAGTTGATCCTTGATGTAACCCAATATTAACTTTAAAGAAGTCTGTCGTTCCTTCATGAGTCCTCACACATGTTTTACACTATCATACATGTCTCTTATAAGGTTAATATATGTAAATGGGATACCTCTTTTTTCCAAAGTTCTCCAAAGAACCAACCTCGGTACCCTATCATAAGCTTTTTCTAGATCAATAAATATCATGTGAAGGTCTTTCTTTTTTGCTCTAAAATATTCCATAAGATGTCTCAAAAGGTGAATCACTTCAATAGTAGATCTCCCTGGCATGAATCCAAATTGGTTCTCTGTTGTACTTGATACTTGTCTTAACCTACGTTCATCGTTCCTAAAGGAACAAGCAAGGGGAAAAGCTATCATGGTCCAGTCATTGGGTTGGCATAATCCACTATAGAACAACCCTCGTCTTAGTCAACGTTCAACATAGAAGAATCTTCATAGATTCAAAAGCAATTTCAACAATCTTCATAGTGGAAAAGCCAACATGGCGCATTACGTGTGCCACTAAACAAAAGAAAAAAAAGTCAAACACGAGAAGAGTCAAACTTAGTTGTGAACTGAAGTCTACCATCTCATTATCATCCTCTTTGTTTTTCTTAAATAATTGTCATTACTAAAACCATCATGAGAAGATGACTGTAAACCCACAAGCCAAATATGACCTTTGATCGACAGAATCTAAACAGTTCGGGTTTGAGTTGGATCGGTCTTAGCAATCTGACCTGATTGAATCCTGCATAATGGGAGCTAGGGTGAGTTTTGAATGACATACTTCAATATCATATCTGACCCAAATAATGCAGTTGGATTCGGGTTCATATAAAAGTGTGAATGCCAAGTTTAATTCCGATTGTTAATTGGATTCTGATTTGATCTGCAAATATGGCTATATGTAGTGCACTTTTATGTGAAATCTTAGCCTTTCTAAGAAAATATAGCACATTTAGAATGTATCTAAAGAGATACATAAATGAAAGAAAATATAATTCGTGTCACACATCACAATCTATGAAGAGGATATTGGCTCTACTCCGAGCAGGATCCGGGAAGGGATCAATGTATGCAGTCTAGATTGGGCACTTAATCCACATGTAATTACAGATTCAATAAATGCGGGAGGTGGAGAACGATTGGAGGACTAAATCCCTCAACTCCACTTTACATATACTGTTGTTATCAAATGCAAATCCATTTCAATGCTTTTCTCTCCATCAACTCGTTTCATCTAATGTCATTAATGATTAATGGAGTCATGTAGCCATTAACTGTATGCATTCAGGTTTATAATGGACTCCCAGCAAGTGAAGTATTTGAACGATCCTTGGAAATCCCCTCGATTTAAAAAAAAAAAAATCACGCGGTACACTGGGGAGGAGCTCTGGGTATGGAACTCATGGCGTTCAACATGTGGGTCGACCCCCTAGCCAGCTGAGCTATTGCTAATTTTGCTGCTCCCGTTATAACCTGCTCCTCCCACGCCCAAACAGAACCTAATACTCCAAACGAAGATCTATTTTGTGATACACATGTAGTAATTGGACACACTGTAATTTTAGTGCATCGTACTTGGCAATCTTTTCTTTCTGTCATATTTTTAAAATGATGCAGGATCCACCACGTAAATCCGTAATTGCATCAGTCTGATCAGTCTAATGAAAGGCAGAAGTTTCTAAATTCATAATTTCTTCTTGCATTTAGATTTGAAGGTGAATATAATTAACATATCTAAACAGTACTCCTTCAGCAACATTACTTCTCTACTGCGACAAAACATTTATTTTGACAAAACAGTCTGAAAACAATATGAAATGAAGGGAAGTGGAAAATGACAATTTTTTGGTAAAATTTTGAAAAATTAAATAAAAACAGAGGACCATACTTTGTATATGGTTTTTCTTCACAAAAACATATTTGATAACTGAAAAGTATCTTCTACTTAGTCAGCCATTCTCATTTAAAACATGATATTTTACATAAAATTGGAAATTTCAAGGGATTTACTTTTTTTTTGCTAAAATGTTTTATTATTATGTTTCTTTATCGTTTTAGGGAGTAGATATGCAATACTTACTTTGATGCTAATGTTCATGATGCGACAAAAGTGTTCATCCCTTTTAAGGGTACTTCGCTATGACAAGAGCCAGCTAAGCCCGAGTCCTTAATATGTTTTCTCTGCTTTCTTCTTTATGATATCTAGCGTAACCCGATCTCTATTAGTAGCACCCAGTCATCATCAATTAAGGCACAAAATCACCATTTTGAGAAGTCCAATAAAAAGCAAATCGATCACAATCTTCGAATATTGGACTGTCCAGTTTGTGAACATGACTGTTGTCATCTCTGTAGGTGTAAACAAAGTGAGGGTACTAGTCTTCTAATGATCGCTTATCGATGCGATTATGACAATCAAACACTTGGTTTGGATCATGCCTGTCTTAGCCACATATATGACAGTCAATCAGACCTTCTAAAAACCACAACCCACCATAAAAAAAGTCCCTTTCTCTCCCAAAAGATCATGGTGTAACAGTATGGAGTTTGGATGACCTTCACTAGTTCCGGAATTGGATTATAAAGATGTAAAATTTTAGCATATATTATAGACTTTAAACCCATTGGCCCTCCATAACACATGAACCCTAGATAAGTTGTCGCTTGTGCAGAAATAATTCTCTTTTAATTAGAATCACTCACGAAGAGAGGATTGTGATGGAGAACATATCACATCAAGTAAGTAGAAATTACAGATCTGCACAAAACACATGAGACCTGCAGGCGTTATACGTTTCTACCCATGTCCCACATTGATCACCCCTGAAAAACTTGATTCAGGAGATATGATTTTGCTTCTGAAAGTCTGATGTGCTAATCAAAACTTTTAGTTCGAGGGTGTAGATGGGTGAGATGTGGAAATACCAACTCCACTTATTGGATAGATAATCTAATATGCTTTGCTTAGTTTCTGAATTAATTATACTATACTGTTAATTTCTATATCTGCGTTTTATACGAATAGTTCTTGCATTATCCGATTCTTATGCATATCGAGGATTTTATAAGGCCTGAAAATCGAGCAATATATACTTGAAACAGCTTCAAAAGTTCGATAAAACTCCCGTTGAATTATGAAGTTTGCAATCAAAACCCAGATTCATCCAACACGCCACTGCATACACGAGTGCATGAATGCATCCACAGAGATACATTGTTGGGAACAGTGAAAATATTATGGAAGTACTTAAGCCTAATACTTCTTAATATTTCATGACTAAATAGTAGTCAAAATAGATGGATATGAGATGGAATGTCATCAGGGTTGCTCAATGATGCATGCTTCATAATTGGGAAAATGGTCTCTTTCACGGAAATACATGCATCCAGCCTAAAGAAGAGGATGATCATCTAATTGGAATGATTACTACATATTTTTGCGAAATCCGGCCTCCCCAAATCATTAGTGTTATTATTGGAATCTGCTCATCAGCATGTTGGTTCAAGATAAGAGTTGTATTTTGAGGATCCTTAGCTGTTAGAGAAATAATTGGACCTAACACATCCAAAAGACAGTTTTTCTTGGTTCATATCAACCCATAAAATTTTTTGGCGTGAGTCATACTTGCATTTCGGGTAAAACACACTTATATTTCACATCTACAAAGCAATTGTATTTTCCTATATACACTGAAGAACCTAAAAACTTTTCAAATTTTGAATGAGATGCATGCCTTACCTTACCCTAAAGTGAGTCCGCAACTGGATCAACCAAATCTTTCACTCTGGTTTAGGTGAACATTCAATCATTGAGACCTCCAACTCACGAAGGAACACTTAAGAAACACATTCAGAATTATTGTTTCTTTTCTATCTCGAAAACTTTTCTTACTCACTAGAGGAATTATAATATATATTCAATGGACAACTTTGCTAATATCTTCTTGAGACAGCCAAGAAGTCATTTCGGCCCAACCTATTCTGCTTAAAATTTCTATAAGAATGCCTAAGAGATCCATTCATATGTTACATCACATTGATTTAATTACAGCATGCAAGAATACTCATGAACCATTTGGCATGCTAAAATAAGAATGATCCTCACATTGATTTCAGATGTCCTTTTATTTAGTTAATTAGTATTCACTAGAAGAAAGGAAAATTATTCATGTGAGTGTGTATGTGTGCATGTGCATATGTATTTATACCAATATATATAGGTATGTGTAAATGTATGTAGGTATGTGCGCATGCATGTACGTATCTATGTATGTGTGTGTCTATATCTATATGTATGTATGTATGGATTAACGGGACATCTTGATGAGTCAATGAAAAGGAAAGTGTTCTTGTTCAAACCGGCCTTTGATGTTTACGTTGAGATATATCTTATAAGTTTTAGAGTATATTGTATGAAATTGATAAGGATGTGATACATGTCAATTACGTTTCTTTTCATCTGACTCGGGAGAGGATCACATTATATATGTGAAAAATGAGGAGGAACTAAGAAGAATAACACATTATTTTGTAACGTTCAATGCTCTCCGAACCGTCCGAGTCGTCCGATACGAAGAGCTCGTGCCACGTCATCGACAGTTGGCAGTTCTAAGCTTGTGACGGCGCCGCTCTGAATCTTCGGGAGCTGCTGCCTGCCAATATCAGCAGGCCACGTGGTTTAGTGGGGCCCTGCGTAAAGGACCAACAGAGTCATAAGAGGAAGGGAAGCGCGTGGGCATGGGCGCAACGCAACACCGACCATGAAAGGGACTGAGGGACTCCCACGTCACCAGCTTCTCTTTCTAGATTCGACTGCGTGCGAGCAAGCAGTCATCGTTGCTCCACGTATCGCAGTAGCTTAAGCGATTATTGCCATCAGTACAGTATATGACTTGAATGCGGGTGGAATGATCTCTCTCCCCTCTCTCCCTGTCCCACGAGACAGCATAATCCGTTGTGCAGTGACGCTACGCAATGAGAGAGATGGGCCTTCTCTCCTGTCACAAGAGCGGGGTTGTTTTTCGCTTTTTGACACGCAGGCGCTCGCTACACAAACCTCATCTCTCTCTCTCTTTCTCTAAATATTCACTATCTTTCCTCCACAGTGGGGAATCCAGGTACAGGCACAATATTGTATTGAAGAGAGACACTTGGTGTAATGCAGTCCACACTTAAACTAGTCCCACAAGTTTCAGCTCACTTCCATTCACCCTCTCTTAATTACCTCCTCCCCCACAAAGAGAGAGAGAGAGCTTTTCGACGTACATTAATTTCATCAAGGGAGAAGGCTCCACAAACATACCAACTCATCCAAAAGGTGAGCCCCTCAAAGACCTCCTCCTGGAGAAGAGAGAAATGGACATGCAGATAGAATCTCTGCAAGTTGCTGGCTGAAGGTTCCACCCAAGATGACTCATTTCCAGTGGATCTTGTCCCTTGACGCGAGGACCAACCTGATCAACTTCACGCCCACCGCGGCGTGGAGCTACGTACCAGCCAGCTACCCTCTAGTAGTTTCTTTTTGTTTTTCATTGCTTATATGCAGATTGACAAGCATTTGACTGCGAGTCATTGAACCACGTCTGTCATATCTCCCGTGTCGTACGCCAACTTGCTTATGTAGTTGTTGTACGTACTATGCATGATCCTTTCCTTTCTAATCTGTCTACTGTAAGGCTCTTCCCCACATCCTTGCCGCTTGGGAATTCACTCGAAATGTTTCCTTTTTCACCACTCAATTACGTTAACTTTCTGTAGGGTAGTATAGAGGCTTTAGGTAAAACCTTGAAAAGTGCTCATTTACATGAATGAATAAAGGATTTATGAAGCATAATTTAAACTAGTTATGGAATTGTTAGAAGCGTTAATTCGATTAAAATGATTCACATGACATTAAGTATGTACGTCGAAATGAGTACCACTCAAATCCTGAAGACATGCTACAATTCTCTGTAAAACTGGGAAACAAAAAGAAATTAAGGGGAAAAAACTACATAATTTAGATAATTAACTTTCTGATCAAGGAAAACTCTACCCTCATAACTAATTTATCTATTACCTGAATATCTTATTTTGATTGATCTAATATGAAAAGCAAAGAGAAATTGGATTTAGAACAATCCAGCAGAAACCTAGATCTTATCTGATTAATAGTCTGATAAAAAGGAATTAAGTAGGCAGATCACAAAGGAAATGTTGATTATGGTGTATTTTGGGGATTCCTTCAAGCCTCTCGAGATTTTACAGCATCGGACGATGTGTAAATGTAGGCACTGGATGTAAATTCCTCAGGTTGAGCTCTTGTGAAGCATGTGTGAATCTTGAAGCGGGTTCTACCTCGAAAAGAGTTCGTCTTCATGACAAAAATTGAAGAAAAGAAAAACTGAAAGAAAGATTAGAAAGGGAAGCCCATGGGAAATCAAACCCTAGAAATAGGTATACATGTGAACTAAATCAAACTCTCCGTAAGATTTAGATTCCACAAGTGATCAACTTTTCTCAGATAAAAGGGAGTTCACAGAATCTCTTCCCCTTCAATAATTCATCGCTGGCTGCAGCAGCACACAGTCCATGAGAAAACAGCCCGGATGACTCGAATGCCGTCCCCTCAGCTTTTGGGAGGCCACTGATATCAATTGACTGTATCGTAACGTACCAAGAATTCGCTTATGGCTTCACAAACTTCTACAAGAGAGGTTGCCTTCTGCCAGCGTTACAAACAGCAAACTAAAGCTGACAACCATTGTACCTGGAACAGTAGCTAGCACACTTATCAGGATCAACGAGCTAGCTAGGGCTAGCGTTACGATGGTTGCACGTGTGAAGGTGTGCCAGAATTCACCTCAGGTTAGACCCCCTCGGAGAGTGGGTGCGCTCTACCTTTATGAGGTGGGGCACGCATCGTCCCTGTGTCCCCCACCTTACCTCGAAGATGGTTGCTTGTCATATGCCCTAAGGAGTATGTTTGTAACACTGGCAGAGAGAGACAGAGAGAGAGAATGATCTTCAAGACTTTGTTTTGTCCATCAGATCTAACTTCGGGCAGATATAACGATATCAACTCAAGTTGACATTCAACTAGTTAGCTTCTACGAAACACACATTGTTAGAGTGATTCACTGACCCTCACTCATGTCTTATCCTTCTCATTCTCTCAAATACTTTTATAATTACATCGTTTTCTTGAAAAAGAACGGTTAAAAGAGGATGAAAAACAATGATTAAACGTGAACGACATCAATAATGGTTAGAATCCGAATTTTCTATACTATCTCATTTAGCTGAGTTTGATTGAAGCACTGCCCAACACTGCAAACAAGGTTGTGAATAGCGAGGTCACAGATAGAAATGTGAATAGCTGCTTTTGGATTGGCCAATTAGAAATGTTTTGATAATTCTCTCAACAAGATCCAATTTCTTCATCCTCATGAGAAGAGCTTGTAATCAAAGAAATAGATAAAATGGCACGCTTAATACTTTCTCAGCGCATAGTGATATTTCCATATTAATCACATTTCCTTAGAATGCCAAGTGACAAACCCCTATGATCTTTTTATTTGGGTGAAGTAAACCACCGATATCCGAAAGCTCAAGGACCTCAATTAATCCAGTGTGAGCCGGGTCAGCCTGCTAATGGGGAAACCCCCGCATTGGTTTGCTCCATTCACAAGACTCGAACTTGAGACTTTTCTTAAGGGAAACAAGTGCCGAACCATTTGAACCAACCAAGCATTCATCACCCTCCTTTACCTAGATGGTAATAAAGATTATCATGTTCTTGAGGTCAATATTAAAGATAGTCATAATAGGAAAAATTAGACCCTACCCACCGTTGACGTTGCTCACTCATGCCTAAAAGTTACTTTTTAGTAATACGAGTGTAATAACTCCATCTTTTATCATTTTAAATTTCCCTACAACCCTTGAAATTACACTCATGCCACAAAAGTCAAAATTGAGTTGCAATAATAGAGGAACGATAGTTGAATCAAAGCAAGTCGAAGCCTTCTCAAATAATCTATGGACACTTGAAACAATGACTAAAGGCTTTCCATATTAATCACATTTTAATGTATGGCAAGAGCAATGGTGCTTAAAGTGTTCACATTTGAGCTAGTGAGCTTCTTTGGTTAATCCATCTATTACTGAATGCGTGATCAATGACTAAAGTCTTTCAATATGAATTAAATTTTAACGTGTGACAAAACAATGACCAAAGGCCTTCAATATATTTGAAATTTTAATTTGTGACAAATCAATACTAAACGGTTTCCATATGAATCACATTTTAATGAGTGACAAAATTGACTCGTCCTCCCTTCTTATTACTCCAGATATTACCTTCCCTTAGCGTGTCAAACTCTTTTGATTTTTTCCTTCTTGTGACAGGAGCATGATGACTGTATTCTTTTAATAAGTTTAGACTAGAAAAGAAGAATGCTCATACCTTTGGACTGTTGTGGCCAATATTATTTGTCAAGGAAGCTTTAGTGCATCATATCTAGTGATGGCAATGGGGCTGTCATACATGGGTATGCTTATGCCTGGCCTCATATCTGAACCTCAAATTTGTATAATTGCCACAAACTCCGATTGTCGTTATTGAACAAGTTTGTACCTGGTATATATACATAACATGTATATGTACACATATAATACACACAACAAATATAAGGTAATATTAGTGCAGGGATTGGAAGAAAAGAAGTGATGTCCCTTGAGTGGTGTTGTATACTTGGGGAGTTGATATTGAGGAAATTGATGATGAAGAGCGGCTAATGAACCAAACCGACCAATGCAAACGCCTATTAATCAGTCTTCACCTACTTGTTCAAGATAAACTCAATAAACTCGCAAAATCTTCTTCAACCTTGGTGTTTATTATATAAACAAGTTCAAGTTGAGCTTAAATGAGTTGAAAAGAATGTGAGCTGAAGTAGGTTCTCTTGTTGCATGACCCCTAAATAGAGCTAGATTAGTAGTGCTTTATACTTGATGGAGATTTGATCATAAAGGGTATCATGTGGTGATCTACACTTAGTGGAAAGTTGACCTTAAATAGTATATAATTAGTGGAGGTTTGACATTAAAGAGTATCTTAAGGTCAGAGGTCTCTTATTGCTCGCCATAACGAAATGGGTGCGAGTTCGGGAGGGCCCGAAATTCGCATTATAGAAGCTCCAGCACCTTATGTATTCATGTAAGTCACGACCTTATCTCCCTCATTATTGACACGAAAAGTACCTTTTACAAGAGAGATGGGTAATTGGACCCACTTCCATGCTTCATGTGGGTTTGGGTCATAAGTTTCGTTTTAAGGTTTGAAATTATGCACCCGAATGGTAGACACCAATTTTGTCCTAAATGTCAACGCCATACAACAAACTGTTGTTTTGCTTTTTGTTTTTTCAGATGGTTTTCCTTTGAAAGCTCCTTTTACTTTTGACTTGGCCTAACTTTGATCCGGCGACCGGAGCCTGACCCGAGATGGACCTGGAAAAGATCCATGTTCAAGGAAATAGAGTAAGTCAAGTTAGTTATGGGGCATTAAAAGGCCCGATCTCGCTTGGATTATGTATAATTATGAGATTTTTCGTTTCCAACTCGCCACAATGTTTGATGGTAGGTCGATAGTTCGATACCCGGGATGTGCACCTGGAAGGTATACTTACCCCCAACTTTCCTATAAAAAGGGTTAGGAAAAACATGTATCTCTTTACGGATCTCTTCCCATATCCGTTCTGTATCTCAAAAATTTTGTAATTTACGGCATTTGAACACGCAATTTTCTATTTTTCGAAAAATAAAAATAATAAATGAAAACGAGAACTCTCATTTTCTGATTTAGCTTAATTTATAGCTACTCATACCTATTTCTTTCCCATATAAATGTGGGCCAGAAACCTAAGAAGCACTAGATCCGGATCCAGATCATACAGTTTTCAAAAGGATCTGATTTATATCTAATCAGATCTTTGATTAAGGCCGAGTAATTCTTAATATCAGAAAAGTGAGTCATAAAAGGATCTAGCTTTTGGTGTCTATATCCAGATGCGTTCATATTCTGTTCAGGTCTTGATGGATCCATGAACACTAAAGTGAGAAATGGGTCCACAGATATGGGTCTGATAGTGATGCTAACAATGGACACGTATATTAATCTGGAACGGGGAATGTGCGCCTGGCCTGAATAATTGGAACAGGTCCACATGACCAATGCACCATATCTATCCGGACCCAGTTTGTACGTTTACAAACCTTTCTGGACTCGGATCAAGTCCCATTTAATCAGAGACTGGAAGGTCAATGGCACTTCAACACTTTCTGCCATTTTTGCCCAAGCTTGAATAAGTCTTACCGCATAGAAGAAGAATTTGGGCAGGATTCAAACCAAAACAAAGCCTTATCCCACACTAAATGGATTTTAGGAACTCGGGTTGGATCCTATGTATTACTAAATCCAACATAAATGGAGTGTAGATATCGATTATCAAGTTGAAATAAAGTTTGATCAATGCAATTAGTGAAGATCTGGTTCCTAATCAAAGGCAATCGTGTGGATAATAAGATGCTGTTTGTACGGTTGGGGAAAGAGCTCTGCAACTCGATCCTACTCGTGCGTAGCTCATCAAGGTTTGGTCTAGATGAAGTGCATTAAAATACCTAAGTTGTATCATAAATACTTCTTGTTGTATCTATTCATCTCGTATCGACAATCTTGTTTATATGTGCTAACACATTTAAATGCTAGTAAATCTAAATATATCTTAACCATCCATCTTCTTGGGTTGATGGATGGTTGAAATTTGAAGTCCAAATATATTTTTTATGGATGTACTTTATTGATATGTATGTCTAGTATGGGAAAAGGCTTAGTTGTTGTTGTTTGTTGTCGTTGTTGTTGTACTTTATTGATATGTATACCTTTTGCTTTTTAAATTCAAATTTCAACCGTCCATCTAATAAGATGGAAAGTGGAAAGTGGAGACTTGTTTGAATTTGGTGACGTGAGAAAATTTGGTGAGCTCCATGTGAACAAATGAATCAGTTGTAGGGAACTTGTTCCATTGAAATATCCCACACTAAGCTAAGTATCACAAAGCCTTTGTATTTTCTTGGCTTGCTTTGCACGTTTCTTATAGAATGGGGGAATGAGTCTCCTCGTGGTACATTTAGTAGGACCCAGATCCGATACCGGCAACAGCACCACAACGTAGGACCCATACCAAGGCCTATTGGAATTCAAGGGCGGTCTGACCCTTGGAACTGTGATCAGGTGCCTGGCTAACAGACATTTTGACAAGCTTTCCTTGTAACGTAATATCGGTTATTCTCGGCAGTAAATCCATGGAACACAGTAAGATAAACCATTTTCATGGATTTCATGGATGTGTTAACCATTTCAAATAAAATCATTAACAATTTTCTTAAAATGCATACGTTATACCTCTCACGGATAATGATAAGACTTGTAACAGAAAACCCAGAATGATAAAACAGAGAAGACGATGTTGGACTGTAATGAAAGTTTTCCATTATAAATATAACAATAATAAAAGAAGTAAAGACAGTGAAAAATGCGAGAAAGCAAAATACTCTTCCCTGAAAAAACCTTGTGGCGAAAACTGGAGAATGATCTCTCTCTCCTTTTTCTGCTCTGCTCCTGGGTCTTCCTTCAAGCCCTCCCACTCTCTGCTATGCTTCAGATCTAAGGACTCCAGCGAGGATCCTGCTCAACGAAATCTCCATCATTCCTGCGGATATGCATGCACATGTGTACACCCACATGAGCTCGACATGTCCTGTTTCAAGTTAGACGGCTAGAAATCTCCGATCTGGGTTTACTCAGAACCATGAAGAGGAGCTGAACTGGATCCGAACCGATTGGAGTTATGATCCGTACCTATCAAGCCCAGTTCCAATGTGAACAAAAACCAAAAGAAAACTGAAAAGCAAAAAAAATTATAAAGAAATTACAGAAATCGTTCCTTCAAACTGTGAGAAACCATAAACTGGGATCAGTTATGGCTCAGCTGAATCGGGAAACGACACGACTGAGTTTGGTTATGACTTGAAATCCGATTTCAGCTACTGTTCAGACTGATTTGATTATGATTTGAACCGCCGGTCCAGTTTCGAACCAGGCACTTCTAAGTGGAGCACCACCGGGTGTGACTTAAAGCATCATGTCAAAGGCTCTATCCTACCATCCTTTCAAGTGCATAATTTTAGTCGGTAAAGCGTACATTGACGGTGGTATGCTTCCTTCAACAGCTAAGGGGCCCATGAGAGGAAACAAATCCTTCTCTTTGACTCTTTTATTCTCCCGAGAAGACGGTGGTGCTAGTGGCTGATATTATAATGCCGGTAGGATCTGTCATTATGATCTTAATCCAAAGCACATAATTTTCTCGAGGGAAAAAAGAGAGTAGAAGATTTTCTTTGACTTCTTATCGCAACTAATTAATAGAAAGCAAGAGTAAATTAAGGTTTGTTGCACAAGAGAGAGATTAAGAGAATCAGAGGGCCGGCGTCGCCGACGTCCAAATTGAGACGGTGCCAGGTTGGCGATCGAGACCCAAATTCCAAAACAGGGCGTGAGATCCTAACGCCCAACCGGCAGATTTTAACCCGCTCCCAACGAAACGCGTCAAGGAAAAGAGGTCGTTGGAAGTCGGCACCGAAAGGGAACGGACACACCAACTCATTAGATACTCCCCACTTGAAGTCTCTCGAAGTCTCTCTCTCTCTCTCCCCTTATTTGGGGATTACCTGATATGTGCCCGTTTTGAATGAGATTTATACAATTGAGGCCTGGAAAAAAGAAATAAATCCACCCGAAAATTTTCGTGTAAGAGTATATGTGTTTATGATCTCAATTAAAGTCATTTCTCACTAATAAAAGAATAAAATAAGAGATAGTTTTTATTAACCACACACCATTTTTGTCCTTTTTTCACTATAAATAAAAAAAACTCGTACACTATTTTTTTTTTCTCATCGAGTACTTTTAAAAAGCAATGTTTGAGCATGAATCTGATGTATATTCCTCAATATAGAATTTTCTATTTTTTTCTTAATTAAAACAGTTAAAAACCATAGACAATCCCTTGAATTTCACTAATGTTTATGGATGGGTTGAAACACAAGCATTACAATCTGCAGTGACTTACCCGACAAGTTTGAGAGTCCAAAGCTTATTTTATTTGAAAAAGATTAGTTCAATATAATGTTCACGAAAACTATGTATTAATATTAAATTAATTTGATATGAGGTGGTCTCATGAAACGTAAGCTAACATAAATTCCCTTTTTATATTGCTCAATTAATCAAACTTCTTAGGTCTTCAAGTAAAAATCCGTCCGGGTGGTTTGCCCTAAACCCAAACCCGATTTAGCCCATATAGAGGCAGGTTGGGTTCTTAGGGTTGCGGTCTTGCTGCGTGAAAGGGTAACGTGATTTACCCACAGGTTTGGCTGAGACTATCATCCTTGTATTTATTCCGAATTTCCGTGTGGTGTTGATCGTTTACATTGATGAAGGGTAACGTGAAGGATTTAGGGGATGGGTTGTGTTCGGGTTGAGCTGTTTATGAGATGAACACCAAGCAACATGACACGAACACCACCCATAACATGAGGTTTCCACCCGGATTTGCAACGTAATACATGATGCATGAACCCGATGATGACACGACCCGAAAAGGTCATGTTCGTTGCCAGCATGCGTTTTTTTGTGTTGCTTGTAAATCCACACAAAGTAGCTCACAAAAAAGTTTACCTTCGATCAATCTGTCTACATGCACGAAATGGAGCAACACTGACACGAACACAAACACGAAACCGCCCCCCACTTACAGAAATTAAACGTTTGAAAAAAGTCGTTGGAAGTCGGCACCAAGGGGTAACGGGAACCTTAAATACCTTAACTTTAAGGCGCTGGTTTCTCCTTTTCCTTTTATAAAAAAAACAAAAATTTAAAATTTCCTTTTAAACGGGTTGGGTGCCGTGAGCCCACATTTTACGTGATCCTCAAGCTTTTTGGCTGAAAATAGTGTTTAAGATACTTAACCTATTATATGATATTAATTCTAAGTAATAGTAATTTTTTTTTAAATTATTAAACCATTGTCTTCTTTTAAATAGTATTAATTTTTAAATCATTAAATCAATGTCTTCAATTTTTTTAAGACACTTATCATGAGACTTTTCCTTCATTTTTTTATTTTATTTGCCAAGATGGGATTTTGACCTATGATATAATCACTTAAACATGGTCAGCTATTTTCTTAAGGTCTCTCATGTGGTAGAAATGATATAATTCCCTCCCTAAACAGACAAATAACTTATATTACCGGAGTGAATGCGGAATATTTTTCTTTACCATAATTAAAAATGAAGCTCATGTTATGTGGTCAAAGGCAATATAGGAACGGTAGGCCCCACCAGACAAGGATTCAAATAATTTGAATTCAAGTATAGAAATAGGGAGCTCACCGGTAGAGATCTTTGACGATCATTTTTTTTTTTTGACCTGAAAGGATATCTTCAGGTGAATGTGCGCATAAATAAACATGTGCACGCACACACACATATATAGTTCTAAATGCATAACATTTTACAGCGTATATTAGCGCATAAACTACCACCTTTTATTGCTCCTCTACTCTTCAAAACCATTTTTCATAGGTCAAGATGGTTGCAGTAACTACAAAAATACCTAGAAAACCTATATATACATGTGTATATCAATGCTTTTGTGGTTTATTTAGATTTTCTAGTGATTTTGATGATGGCAACACCAGTTTTGATCAGTAAAAAATGGATTTCGAAAGTGGAGGAGTCGTGAAAGGTGGTGGAGGATAATGACCGATGTTTGAATGGTGAAACCATATCAAATAAGGGTTTATGCTTAGTTATGCACTACACAACAATATATATAAAGGTTGGTAAATGCTAGCATATTCAAATAAATTTCAATCATGCAATGTAAAAGATTCAAAGTTTAGATTTGAATTTAAAATAAATAAATTATTTTTGTGATCAAATATACCTCTAAAAAGTATGAGTATACCTTTTACATTTTTAGTTCAAGTATCAATCATATATGTGTCAAATTGATTGGTTAATTAAGATTTGTTTGAAAATACTAACTTATAATGATGTATCATATACCAATCTTCTTCTTCTTTTCTCTTTGTATCTTTATATAGAGAGGAAGAATATATATATATATATAAACCATTTTCCACAAGAGAAAAACTGTTGACACGCCAGCGTGTGTATGAGAGCTCGTCTTTTTCTCTGTGCTTAATTTATCTATATGCTTCTCTCTCTCTCTCTCTTTCTCTCTCTCTCTCTCTCTCTCTCTCTCTCTCTCTATATATATATATATATATATATATATATATATACATACTGGACGAAGGAGCATGTGAGATCATGCGCATACGTGGTCACCTGTGGTTGCCCAAGCAGTCAAATCGTGGTTGAAACGTGGTATCGGTGGTTGATAACGTGTCCTGGATGGACGGCTACAATACCGTTGGCGGCAATGATGAGAGCAATCATAACCATATGATCAACTGCCAAGGGACCTTATATTTTTAATAAATATTGCTTAACAAAGCTACACTGTCCAAACAAGCGTGCCCGGAACAAGGCATGGGCACGTGCCCACATGGTAGAAGAGCAAATTGGCCACATTGAAGCTCAGTACGCGAATATATGTCACGTTTCGGACCTTATTATATTGCAGATGATACTCCATATATTCATATAATAAGGTTCAGAAATGGCAGTTTGAATCTAGATATAATGTATCATTTGTAACAGTCCAAAGCAGTCTTATATTCGAGGGTCAGTAATGATTCTCAGCTTTGAGCGACACATAAAATAAGCTCGATGAACCAAACATGAAAAGCAATCATGTATTTATATATACTTATGAATTTAAAGTTTTTATATGTAGACATGGCCGATTCGAAACCGGTACTAACCGGAACTGGGAACCTCCGATTCAGTTACAGTTCATGATATCTACAAACCGATCCAGAACCAAAATAAAACCAACTGTTTCAAACCACCACTTATGAAGCTTTATATATTTTTCAACATGTATTTTATTATGTTGATTGGTAGTTTAACGGTAGGGAGCACCCTCCGTTGGCGTGCGGGGGGGGGGAGCTCGACCCCTACCACAGGTGCGTGTGTCCATGTTTTACAAAAAAAAAATGATTGAAGGTTCTGCAACTAGAACTGAACGATTTGGCTTTGGTTCCATGCAATCCAAAATCGTACATGTCTACTCATGTTTTATTCTTTTGCGTGAAATAATGATGAAAAGATTTTCTCTTGGAAGCAATTAGAGAAGCTTTTCTCCTCTGTGTCTACCAAACTAAAATAATGTTTTGTAAAAAGAACTTATGATATATATATAGTACTCTATTACTTATATATATATATATATATATATATATATATATATATATATGTGTGTGTGTGTGTGTGTGTGTGTGTGTGCGTGCGTGCGCGCATGTGTATGATATAACTTGCTTGTTGCTTGCTCATTGTAGATTCCCTTATCCATCTAAGTAAGGACTGATGCTCTATGCTCATCTTAAAAAATGTTTAGGTTCCCTCTTAACATTATGTATTGATTCATTTTTTTTTCATGTTACGTTTTTGAATGTAACATCTTCTCTATTTGTATTAAGTTTTATTGTTTGTTCATTAATTTGTTGCATTTGTTAAAGAAAAAACTACACTCAATTCCCCTCTCTCTCTCTATATATAATATATATATATATATAAGAAAATCATATCTTACTCACCTCTAACATTCTTACTCGTGTTCATTGCTTTTCGGTGACATGAGTGTAATTCTAAAAGTAGAAAGGTTTTAAAAAAGATTAAAGACACTATTGTTACACTTATGCTCGTGAAAAACAATGATACAATATGAGTGGGCAATCTCAGTGGTTGACAAGATCCAATCACTCTATATATATGTACATATATATATATATATATATATATATATATATATATATATATATATATATATACACATATATATGTATCATGTTGTTGGTCTAGACAAGAGGGCTCGGCGTGAAAATTTTATGAGCAAAAACAAAGACAGCAGATGCTCTGGATCAGTCATTGAGCTAAACGATTGCCAGAAAATTAATTGTAACTAGAAGATAAAAAAAATTAACAACAAGAACAATAATCATAATATGGGGGGGCAGGAGCATGGGACAAGATTGAGGTTGTAGTAATTGCATATTGTTTAAATTGCATGACCTTACTAAAATATCTTTAAGTCTTTGAGACCAACAATCAGTCATTGAGCTAAACGATTGCCAGAAAATTAATTGTAACTAGAAGATAAAAAAATTAACAACAAGAACAATAATCATAATATGGGGGGGCAGGAGCATGGGACAAGATTGAGGTTGTAGTAATTGCATATTGTTTAAATTGCATGACCTTACTAAAATATCTTTAAGTCTTTGAGACCAACATTAGAGATTTGAATTAATTATATTTATGGTACATTAAATGCAAAATAAACGAGAACACATCATTTTTAGTTTATAAAAAATTATGCACCGAAAGACATTATGTATGTACCACTTTCTCTCTCTCTCTCTCTCTCTATATATATATATGTCTAGACATTAGGGGTCAGCCTAAAATATTTATCAGCTAAAATAAAGGCAGCAGATGCTCCGGATCAGTTGTTGAGTTCCACAATTGCAAGAAAATTAATTGTAACTATAAGATAAAAAAAATGGGAGAATGGGACGTTGAAGCTCAATCGTTAAGAGAGGTTGCGAGAATGTCGATAAGAGCCCTATGCTAACTGCATACAACTTCTAACTGCTAACTAACGATAAAACGTTCTTGGAAAACCAACATCACTATTTCTTTTTTCATCATAGATTCTTAGCCGGTATAAAAAAATGTATTAAATTAACTATAACCCTAGTTTAGCGGCATAGATTGTGCTAATCAAGCAACGATCTTTAAGATTAATGCAGCAGCTCTTGCTTATAGAGACAAGTTTACAATTATCACTTCAACTATATATATTCTTCTCCCCATTGATTTGAGCAAAACCACATTTTGAAACCATGGTAGTTGATTAATTTACTATTTGACGCTCAGAAGGCCGATTTTTTCACATAATTCTGTTAAAAAAAGTATCTGGTTTTATATTCACTGCATTAATGACTGTTGTCTAATGCTCAATAGTTTGTCAGGCAGTCACTTGAGGCTTGTCGTCATATACATGTGTGTGTCTGTGTGCGTGTAACATGGTTGAATTCTTTTTGTTGCTACCACAGCTTCAGTCAAGTTAAAGAAGAAGAAGAGAGACAGAAGAACGGAAACCTGCAGGAATAAACAAACTCAGTAAAATTTACAGGATTTTCCTTATTAAACAACCAGGAAAAAGCTCTTGGAGAAGAGATACATGAAGCCTGAATGGAAGACAACTCCGGAAAATTGTAATATAAATTATATCTCTTGTTGGTATATGAAAGAATTGCGAGATGTGAAGCGTCTTTTACCTCGCTGTGATTCAGGTTGTCTTTCATGAACCAAGTGAATCAACAATAGCCACAAGGATTAAAAACCGTCGACTATGTTTCTTTACTAGACTTTGGATTTGGAAGAGACAAGGTTGTCAGGAGCTCAGAATGCAGTTTCAGTGCTGCTTATCGGGTGCCCTCGGCGGTGCCAACAAGTCTCTTGACCTGGGTGTCGTTCTCTCTGATAGAAAAAAGCTCCACGCAGCACCCAGAGCCTTCGCTCAACCGCACGGCTATCTGGATGTCCAAACCCATGAGATCAGTCTGCTGCTCACGTGTTTCTGTGACATAAAGATCCAATTAACATATAGATCTGAATCTGGTTTACATGATATTCCGAGATGAAGATCGATAACCTCATGCTAACTGTGTACACAAACATGAAAGCTCGGTTCGGATCTGGATATTAGTGAATCGGTCTTAAACTGTTGGTATTTCTAATCCGGATTCAAATAATTTTGATCACTAATTATTAAGAAAAGCACATCCCCTTATTCCATATGATTGGCCAAGAGTGCAATGCAGTGAGTGCCCTACAATAATTAGCGATACGTAACGATTCGGTTGACTGGTGTATGTCTTCATTACTGATATCTTTCTTTGGCTCTAATCATTACCAACCAGTTCTTTCTAAATACATTTTCATGGGCCTAATTGGATCTTATCATTGAGCAGTTTGCACAAAAAATAATTGAAGAAATTAGCAAGTTTATCACTGAGCGTCCCACGGTCACGTGGACTAAGTAAGAATATCGAAGTAGCATTAATGCAATGAATCCCAATGGTCTAAGCACTTAAAAGCATCATCATTGTGTGTGTGTGTGTGTGTGTGTGGTTCATTTATTGGTGATGATTTGAAGCTTGTGTCACATATTGTAAATGTAAAACCTTTCTACTTTTTTGATAACGAAGATGGGATTAGGCAAGACCTGTACAAGCCAAAACGATAAAGAAAAATTACACTGATGGAGCGACAGATCGTCGAGTTCTTCTGTTCTTTTTCATCAATTGATTAACTTTGATTGTAGTCATTGAGGAGTATTCTGTGACAAGCTTATTCTCATCTGAGATGTTCTAAAATACTTTTCGCCATGGTTGATCCGCAAACATTTGTAGTTCATACCTGGATTCGTCCATACTGCCATCAAAGAATCCTGAGAATCACGAATCTCCACTCCGATTGTGACAAGCTTATTGGAATCTTTAAAACTCGCTCTCATCAACAGGCCACTAATAGTTATCATATAATCAAACTTGTTTATGGTTATCTTTAGTTTTTCTTAGTCTCTTGAAAGTACTGAGAAGAATCATTGGACATCAGATCAATTACGCATCTAGAGAGATGGAATTTTATTGGTATATTTCCTACTTCAATGGCACATGCTTCTTTATGTGGTTGCAGAATAATTTCGATTCCATATGGTTGCCTTCAAAACTAGCTTGCATTCAAATGTGTGTGCGTGTTTGCGTGAGAGAAAGAGAGGTTCGCTTCATCCATTTTATGTTGAGACATGGAAATTCTTGCTGTTGAGTCTCTAATTCATTAAAGTGGAACAACTTCTTGAGCCAAGCTTTGCATATTTCTTAGTGCAGTATTATATATATGTATCCTAGTAACCATTGTCTTACCCCATTTTGTGCACGATTGAAGAAGGGGAGGATCTTGACTAATGATGTTCATATTAACATTAATTACTAATAATCATATCCTGATCTATCAACATAGAAAAATCGACAGAATCCGGGCTGCTTTTATGAAACCTCATGAGAGTCTGATTCACATGAATCAGAATCATTCATCGTTGTCATTAGGGAGTAAATTAAGTTACAATGTAATCGAATCAACAATTTAAGTTGCTAAGGAATCATCTTTCGAACCATATCTGCTGAACTTGAGAAAATGATCTCTCATAAGTCAAATTTCTGGACTGGACCTCCCTTGCACTTGTATGCTATCCTTCTAATCTATCTATAGTCCATTAGAGCAGAGGTGGCATAGCCTCCCTCTTCAGTCGAGGCATTAGAATTGGGTGATTTAGGGAGATTTCGCCTATAATTTCCCATCAACTTCGCGGTAGGGTCAGTTAAAGAAAAAAACTGTGACGATAGGGTCAATAAAAGAGTCCTTGTCTATGGACATCCCCTGTTCTCCATCCCTTGGAGTCTATGTTGTTATTGTCTCAATTGCATCAACATTTAATAATTTCAGTTAATTATTCTAGGTTCGTTAGGCCCAACAAGAGTTTTTTTTCTTCGGAACTATAGATTATGAATATATATATATATAGAGAGAGAGAGAGAGAGAGAGAATATTTGTTCGGACTTTGTCAGTTGTTCTTTTGGGACTATAAATTCGGTCACAATTGATTGTGTTTCTTGAAAAACTGAGGTGATGAATTATATACCAGGAAACAGAGGTTCAACAAGGAAGACACGGAAGGAGTCTTTGGGGGAGTCTCAATTTTCTCATGGGGAGAAGGCGTATTACATCAAAAACTATACAACTCATAAAAGATTAACATGTCCAACAAGTTAACCACATATATAGAAAGAAAATTATTTCTTTTCAACTTTTAGACTTGCAGCCAATATGGGAAAAGGATGCATTTGCGTATCAATGGTGATCAGAGTGTTTTATTTGACCAAATTTGAGAGAGAGAGAGAGATTGCACAGTTCTAAATAGTGTGACAAGATCGTATTTGTTTTCTTTGATGGATGGTCATTTCCCTCCCTCCTTCCCTCCCTTTCAAACCCCGCTCCCTCTATAAATACTCCTATGCTCCTCTTCCTTCCTCCACCAAAACCTCTCCTCTCTTCTCTCTCTCCCTCTCTTTCAAATTCTCTCATCTTTCACTCCCTACTCTCATTCGGTTCTTGACGGTTCTTGAATTGAATTGTTTTGAGACGAATTGGCTTCGATTCAAAGGGAAAATCGCAAGCAGACATGATGAGTTGTACGATCTCAGCCGCTTCACATTCTTCTCCCTGCAATCCAAATCCAATTCTATGCAACAGAAACCATCAGCACCAACTAAAGCTCAAAACTTTCACTCCCGATCAATCTTCTTTGAGTCTCCGTTCCATATCTAAGGCCGTCCATTGCAGCACCGTAGCCACTCCCCCACCACCTCCACAAACTCTACTCTCCAATATTCCTTACATCGTCTCCCCGGTGCCGCCATCTATTCCGCCACCATCTCTAACACGAACTGGTGGTAGGAAAGAGGTCGGCTCTGGCTCGGCGAAGCCTCAGTGGAACTTAGTTCAGAAAATCATCGGTTCTGCGCTTGACGCGGTTGAAAATGGTATAATTGCGCCGCTGGAACGCCGACAACCATTACCAAAAACGGTTGATCCGGAAGTTCAGATCGCTGGAAACTTCTCTCCGGTCGAAGAGCACGCGCTGAAGAGGGACCCTGCCGTGAGTGGTCGGATCACGGAATGCATCTCGGGGGTGTACGTGCGCAACGGGGCGAATCCCCTGTTCGACCCGGTCGCTGGACACCATTTCTTTGACGGCGATGGGATGATTCACGCTGTGACCGTCAATGGCTCAGAGTCGTCCGCGTCTTATGCTTGCCGATTTACCAGAACGAGCCGGTTCGTTCAGGAGGAGAAAATCGGGCGACCTATTTTCCCGAAAGCCATTGGAGAGCTTCACGGACACTCTGGGATTGCGAGGCTCGCGCTTTTCCATGCTCGTGCCTTCGCCGGACTCGTCGATGCGTCGAGCGGGATAGGCGTTGCGAATGCCGGAGTGATTTATTTCAACGGCCGGCTTCTTGCCATGTCGGAAGATGACCTTCCGTACCACGTCCGGCTGACTCCGTCCGGCGATCTTCAGACGGTTGGCAGGTTCGACTTTGATGGCAAGCTCGATTCTTCCATGATTGCTCATCCCAAGGTCGATCCCGTTTCCGGCGAGCTCTTTTCTCTCAGCTATGACGTTGTCCGGCAACCGTACCTCAAGTATTTCTACGTTGCTGCCGATGGAGAGAAGTCCCAGGATGTTGAAATCCCACTCGATCAGCCCACCATGATACATGATTTTGCAATTACTGAAAATCATGTGGTTATCCCGGATCACCAAGTGGTTTTCCGGCTGCAAGAAATGATCCGCAGCGGTTCTCCGGTCGTCTATGACCACGAGAAAGTGGCGCGTTTTGGCGTCTTGCCGAAATATGAATCGGACCCGTCAAAAATCCGGTGGGTTGACGCACCAGACTGCTTCTGCTTTCACCTTTGGAATGCATGGGAGGAGCCGGAATCCGACGAGGTCGTTGTCATTGGCTCTTGCATGACCCCAGCGGATGCAGTCTTCAATGAAAGCGAGCAGCCACTCTGTGCCGTGCTCTCAGAGATCCGCCTGAACCTCAAAGACGGAACCTCTACCCGCCGGGAAATCGCTCCGGGGATCACCCTCGAAGCCGGAATGGTTAACCGTAACAGGCTTGGCCGGAAGACTCAATTCGCTTATCTTGCAGTAGTCGAGCCATGGCCGAAGGTCTCCGGCGTCGCCAAAGTCGACCTTAAGACCGGCGAAGTCTGGAAGTTCGAGTATGGGCCCGGCTGCTATGGTGGCGAGCCTTACTTCGTCCCTGCTCGCTCTTCCTCCTCAGAAGAACGGCAAGAAGACGATGGCTATGTTCTCAGTTTCATGCATGATGAAAAGACACGGGAGTCGAACCTACTCATCATTAACGCCCGGACGATGGAGTTGGAGGCCTCGATTGAGCTCCCATCTCGAGTTCCATATGGTTTCCACGGAACCTTTATCACATCAAAGGATTTGGCCAAGCAGATCTGATTCAGGAGATCTCTTCAGAAACTTTACAATCATTTTCGCGTTGATTTTGCCTGAGGGATGGCCGGCTGTACATCCTCGGAAGCTTTCCGTCTTACTTTTTATAGAGAAATAGATAAAGATATGAGCGGCCGCATATCTGTGGTATGAGTCATAGTCCGTAGTTGGGGAGGGCCGAGCTTGTAGCTTTACGTAGACAGAGAGCTCAGCTGGCCTTTCCCTGAATCATTCTTTGCTTTCATGTATGTGAATAAAGAGATAGGATACAGATCAAGAGGAAATCAAGACGTTGGTTTTAATAATGGAGAGGCAGAGAGTGACGGTGCTGCCGCTGCTGCTGATAGTCGTCCTTTCCTCTCCTTTTTTTTAACTGAAATTTCCCCTTTCATGTACGTTTTTGATGTAGTTTTTGCCTGTAGATTTTGCTGAAAAGGTTTAAAGATCATCTCTGTAAACACAAACAACGGTGCTTGAGTTAGTTTTCTGCTAAATCTACATACTTTGTGATCCGCTGCTGAATGCCGAACCTATTCCGGCAGCTGGGATTCGAATCCTCGAGATCTCTGGACAGCTGATTTATCAATCTTAATCATGATTTGGAACAAAATTAAAATGACACTTTGGTAATTAAACTATGAACATGAAGAACAGAATTTGGGAAGAAACTTGATACCTCGATAATTCCTACAATTTTGAATGTCTCCCTTGTTCTTATATATGGGTATAAGTGTACTTGCTCTCCATTCCTCGGGATCTTTTGGTTTTTTCATATTTCATTAAATAGTCTTGTAAGCCAAGTGATCTCCTAGTATTTTCCAAACTTCTATAGAAATATTATCTGGTCCTACCGATTTACCATCCTTCATATGTTTAAGAGCCTCTTTGACTTCATTCTTTTGAATACGTCGATAGAAATTGTGGTTTATATACTTTTCTGATTTGGCTAACTCTCCTAAACTAATACTAACATCTTTATTTTCATTAAAAAGATTATAAAAATAGTTTTTCAGCTATTTCTTATATCATCATTTGCCACTAGAATTTTTTCATCCTCGTCTTTTATGCATCTAACATAATTAAGATCTTTAGTTTTCTTATCTCTAGCCCTAATTATCCTAAAAATATCTCTTTCACCCTCTTTTGAGTTGAGTTTTTTATATAAGTCCTCCCAAATTTTAGTTTTTGCTTCACTCACGGCCTTTTTCGCTTCCTTCTTTGCTTTCTTATAAGCTTCTAAAGTTTCACTAGTTTTCTTAGCATAATGTAATTTGTAACATGCCCTCTTTACCTTGATTTTATTTTGTACTACTTCACTCCACCACCAAGCTTCTTTTTGTGTTGGTACACCTCTCTTAGATACCCCTAACACATCTTTCGCCACTTTCCTAATATGTATAGCCATATTGTTCCACATATTTCAGGGTGTACCAACATAATTTCAAACATCTCCTTGAAGGACTTTGTGTTTAAATATATCTTCTTTCTCGCTTTTGAGGTTCCACCATTTAGTTCGAATAGCTCGATGCACTCTTTTCTTCTTTGTCCATTTTTATTTGTAAATCCGTAACTAAAAGTCGATGTTAAGCTTTCTCCTGGAATTACCTTGCAATCTTTACAACACGCTCTAACTTTTTTTGTACAAATAAAGTAATCAATTTGTGTTTGTGATAAGTCACTCTTATAAGTAATTAAATATTCATCTCATTTTTTGAAGATTGTATTGACTATAAAGAGATCAAATGCCATAGCAAAATTTAAATCTCCCTACCTTCCTCATTTATATCCCCAAAACCAAAGTTTCCATGAATCCCTTGATATCCTAATGCCTCTTTACGGATATGTCCATTTAAGTCTCCTCCTAAATAAATCATCTCCCTTTGTGGAATCTTTTGAAACACCTTATCTAACACTTCCCAAAAAGTTGTCTTTATACTATCTTCTAGTCCTACTTGGGGTGCGTAAGCACAAACTATATTCAAAACCTCTACTCCTAACACTAATTTCAACATCATGATTCGGTCACCATATCATTGTATGTCTACTACACTATCCTTTAAATCTTTATTTATGATAATACCAACTCCGTTTCGAGCCTTTTCTTTACCTAAGTACCATAATTTAAAACCTTTATCCTCTATCTCCTTTGCTTTTTCTCCAACCCATTTTGTCTCTTGTAAACATAGAATATGAATCTTTCTCCAAATCATAGTATCTACCACTTCCATTAGCTTACTGGATAATGTTCCGATATTCTAAGAACCAATACGAATCTTATTATCTAGGACTAGCTTCCTTACCCCCCACATCCATCCATAATCAAAATGCAAAGACCAACAACAACAACTAAGCCTTTTCCCATACTAGACGGGGTCGGCTACAAGGATTCTTTGTTTCCACAGATCCCTATCGTGTGCCATGTTAGCAGTTAACTCCCAATAAGCTAGATCAATCTTTATTGTTTCTTTCCAATACTTTTGTGGTCGTCCTCTACCTCTTTTAATACTTTCCAAATTTAGTTTTTCTAACCTTCTTATAGGTTCTTCTTTTGATCTTCTTTCTATATTTTCAAACCATCTTAAACGATATTCTCTCATTTTATCCTCTATTGGTGCCACTCCTAATTTGTTTCTAATAACCTCATTATGTATACGGTCTTTTCTTGTATGACCACTCATCCATCTAAACATCTTCATTTCTGTCACAGACATCTTTTGTACATGTTGATGATTAACTGCCCAATACTCAGAACCATAAAACATGGAAAGCCTAATTGCTGCTCTATAATATTTACCTTTTAACTTTAATGGTATCTTCTTATCACAAAGAATACCTGATGCTCCTCTCCATTTTAACCAACTAGCATTAATTCAATGCATAACATCTCCATCAATTCTTCCATCACTCTAAAAAATTGACCCTAGGTATTTAAAACTTTCCCTTTGGGGGATGCGATGTGTGCCAATTTTAATTTCTATGTCCTCTAAGGTAACCAAATGATCAAACTTACATTCCATATATTCTGTCTTTGTTCTACTAAGTTGGAGGCCTTTGCTTTCTAATGTTTCTCTCCATAGTTCTAATTTTCTATTAACTTTTTCCTTAGACTCCTCCACTAATACAATGTCATCTGCAAATAACATACACCAAGGTACTTCATCTTGAATATGTTTTGTTAACTCATCCATCACCATTATAAATAAGTATGGACTTAAAGTTGATCCTTGATGTAACCCAATATTAACTTCAAAGAAGTTTGTCGTTCCTTCATGAGTCCTCACACATATTTTTGCACCATCATACATGTCTCTTATAAGGTTAATATATGTCAATGGGATACCTCTTTTTTCCAAAGAACCTCCTTCGGTACCCTATCATAAGCTTTTTCTAGATCAATAAATATCATGTGAAGGTCTTTCTTTTTTACTCTAAAATGTTTCATAAGACGTCTCAAAAGGTGAATTGCTTCAATAGTAGATCTGCCTGGCATGAATCCAAATTGGTTCTCTCTTGTACTTGATATTTGTCTTAACCTAACAACAACAACAACAACTAAGCCTTTTCCCATACTAGATGGGGTCGGCTACATGGATTCTTTGTTTCCACAGATCCCTATCGTGTGTTATGTTAGTAGTTGACTCACAATAAGCTAGATCATTCTTTATTGTTTCTTTCCAACACTTTTGTGGTCATCCTCTACCTCTTTTAATACTTTCCAAATTTAGTTTTTCTAACCTTCTTACAGGTTTTTCTTTTGATCTTCTTTCTATATGTTCAAACCATCTTAAACGATATTCTCTCATTTTATCCTCTATTGGTGCCACTCCTAATTTGTTTCTAATAACCTTATTATGTATACGGTCTTTTCTTGTATGACCACTCATTCATCTCAACATTTTCATTTCTGTCACAGACATCTTTTGTACATGTTGATGATTAACTGCCCAACACTCAGAACCATAAAATATGGTAGGCCTAATTGCTGCTCTATAATATTTACCTTTTAACTTTAATGGTATCTTCTTATCACAAAGAATACTTGATGCTCCTCTACATTTTAACCAACCAGCATTAATTCAATGCGTAACATCTCCATCAATTCTTCCATCACTCCAAAAAATTGACCCCAAGTATTTAAAACTTTCCTTTTGGGGGATACAATGTGTGCCAATTTTAATTTCTATGTCCTCTGAGGTAACCAAATGATCAAACTTACATTCCATATATTCTGTCTTTGTTCTACTAAGTCGGAGGCCTTTGCTTTCTAATGTTTCTCTTCATAGTTCCAATTTTCTATTAACTTTTTTCTTAGACTCCTCCACTAAAACAATGTCATCTGCAAATAACATACACCAAGGTACTTCATCTTGAATATGTTTTGTTAACTCATCCATCACCATTATAAATAAGTATGGACTTAAAGTTGATCCTTGATGTAACCCAATATTAACTTCAAAGAAGTTTGTCGTTCCTTCATGAGTCCTCACACATATTTTTGCACCATCATACATGTCTCTTATAAGGTTAATATATGTCAATGGGATACCTCTTTTTTCCAAAGAACCTCCTTCGGTACCCTATCATAAGCTTTTTCTAGATCAATAAATATCATGTGAAGGTCTTTCTTTTTTACTCTAAAATGTTTCATAAGACGTCTCAAAAGGTGAATTGCTTCAATAGTAGATCTGCCTGGCATGAATCCAAATTGGTTCTCTCTTGTACTTGATATTTGTCTTAACCTAACAACAACAACAACAACTAAGCCTTTTCCCATACTAGATGGGGTCGGCTACATGGATTCTTTGTTTCCACAGATCCCTATCGTGTGTTATGTTAGTAGTTAACTCACAATAAGCTAGATCATTCTTTATTGTTTCTTTCCAACACTTTTGTGGTCATCCTCTACCTCTTTTAATATTTTCCAAATTTAGTTTTTCTAACCTTCTTACAGGTTTTTCTTTTGATCTTCTTTCTATATGTTCAAACCATCTTAAACGATATTCTCTCATTTTATCCTCTATTGGTGCCACTCCTAATTTGTTTCTAATAACCTTATTATGTATACGGTCTTTTCTTGTATGACCACTCATTCATCTCAACATTTTCATTTCTGTCACAGACATCTTTTGTACATGTTGATGATTAACTGCCCAACACTCAGAACCATAAAATATGGTAGGCCTAATTGCTGCTCTATAATATTTACCTTTTAACTTTAATGGTATCTTCTTATCACAAAGAATACTTGATGCTCCTCTACATTTTAACCAACCAGCATTAATTCAATGCGTAACATCTCCATCAATTCTTCCATCACTCCAAAAAATTGACCCCAGGTATTTAAAACTTTCCTTTTGGGGGATGCAATGTTTGCCAATTTTAATTTCTATGTCCTCTGAGGTAACCAAATGATCAAACTTACATTCCATATATTCTGTCTTTGTTCTACTAAGTCGGAGGCCTTTGCTTTCTAATGTTTCTCTTCATAGTTCCAATTTTCTATTAACTTTTTTCTTAGACTCCTCCACTAAAACAATGTCATCTGCAAATAACATACACCAAGGTACTTCATCTTGAATATGTTTTGTTAACTCATCCATCACTATTATAAATAAGTATGGACTTAACGTTGATCCTTGATGTAACCCAATATTAACTTCAAGGAAGTCTGTCGTTTCTTCATGAGTCCTCACACATGTTTTTGCACCATCACATATGTCTCTTATAAGGTTAATATATGTCAATGGGATACCTCTTTTTTCTAAAGAACCTCCTTCGGTACCCTATCATAAGCTTTTTCTAGATCAATAAATATCATGTGAAGGTCTTTCTTTTTTGCTCTAAAATGTTTCATAAGATGTCTCAAAAGGTGAATCGCTTCAATAGTAGATCTGCCTGGCATGAATCCAAATTGGTTCTCTGTTGTACTTGATACTTGTCTTAACTTACATTCGATAATTCTTTCCCATAATTTCATAGTATGACTCATTAACTTGATACCTCGATAATTCGCACAATTTTGAATGTCTCCCTTGTTCTTATATATGGGTATAAGTGTACTTGCTCTCCATTCCTTGGGCATCTTTTGGTTTTTCCATATTTCATTAAATAGTCTTGTGAGCCAAGTGATTCTTGTTTCTCCTAGTATTTTCCAAACTTCTATAGGAATATTATCTGGTCCTACCGATTTACCACCCTTTATATGTTTAAGAGCCTCTTTGACTTCATTCTTTTGAATACGTCGATAGAAATTGTGGTTTATATACTTTTCTGATTTGGGTAACTCTCCTAAGCTAATAATAACATCTTTATTTTCATTAAAAAAATTATAAAAATAGTTTTTCCAGCTATTTCTTATATCATCATTTGCCACTAGAATTTTTTCATCCTCGTCTTTTATGCATCTAACATAATTAAGATCTTTAGTTTTCTTATCTCTAGCCCTAGCTATCCTAAAAATATCTCTTTCACCCTTTTTTGAGTTGAATTTTTTATATAAGTCCTCCCAAATCTTAGCTTTTGCTTCACTAACGGCCTTTTTTGCTTTCTTCTTTACTTTCTTATAAGCTTCTAAAGTTTCACTAGTTTTCTTAGTATAATGTAATTTGTAACATGCCCTCTTTGCCTTGATTTTATTTTGTACTACTTCACTCCACCACCAAGCTTCTTTTTGTGCCGGTACACCTCCCTTAGATACCCCTAACACATCTTTCGCCACTTTCCTAATATGTATAGCCATATTGTTTCACATATCACAGGGTGTGCCAACATAATTCCAAACATCTCCTTAAAGGACTTTCTATTTAAATATATCTTCTTTCTCGCTTTTGAGGTTCCACCATTTAGTCTGAATAGCTCGATGCACTCTTTTTTTCTTTGTCTATTTTTTTATTTGTAAATCCATAACTAAAAGTCGATATTGGGTGGTTAAGCTTTCTCCTAGAATTACCTTGCAATCTTTAGAACACGCTCTATCTTTTTTTGTACAAATAAAGTAATCAATTTGTGTTTATGATAAGCCATTCTTATAACAACAACAACAACTAAGCCTTTTCCCATACTAGACGGGGTCGGCTACATGGATTCTTTGTTTCCACAGATCCCTATCATGTGCCATGTTAGCAGTTAACTCCCAATAAGCTAGATCAATCTTTATTGTTTCTTTCCAATACCTTTGTGGTCGTCCTCTACCTCTTTTAATACTTTCCAAATTTAGTTTTTCTAACCTTCTTACAGGTTCTTCTTTTGATCTTCTTTCGATAAGCCACTCTTATAAGTAATTAAATGTTCATCTCATTTTTTGAAGATTGTATTGACTATAGCAAAATTTAAAATCTCCCTACCTTCCTCATTTATATCCCTAAAACCAAAGTTTCCATGAATCCCTTGATATCCTAATGCCTCTTTACCGACATGTCCATTTAAATCTCCTCCTAAACAAATCATCTCCCTTTGTGGAATCTTTTGAAACACCTTATCTAACTCTTCCCAAAAAACTGTCTTTATGCTATCTTCTAGTCCTACTTGGGGTGCGTAAGCACAAACTATATTCAAAACCTCTGCTCCTAACACTAATTTCAACGTCATGATTCGGTCACCATATCGTTGTATGTCTACTACGCTCTCCTTTAAATCTTTATTTATGATAATACCAACTCCATTTCGAGCCTTTTCTTTACCTGAGTACCATGATTTAAAACTTGTATCCTCTATCTTCTTTGCTTTTTCTCCAACCCATTTTGTCTCTTGTAAACATAGAATATGAATCTTTCTCCGAATCATAGTATCTACCACCTCCATTAGCTTATTGGATAATATTCCGATATTTCAAGAACCAATACGAATCTTATTTTCTAGGACCAGCTTCCTTACCCCCCACATCCGTCCATAATCAAAATGCGGAGACCCTCTCTGAAAATTTTTCACTACATTCAGGCGGCAATGTAGTGGGACTAACTTCTTTACCCACACCCGTCCATGATGTGGAAACCCTCTCTGCAATTGATTCACTACATTCGAGCAAAAATGTAGGGCCCTTGCTTACTTCTTACTGCATTCGGGCTCTGTAGCACGTCGCTAGGCGGGAACGCCCCAAAGCAATGCTCATAATTTTTGTAATCCATGTTATAAAAATCCGACGAAGTTTTACGCTGGTTGTCGAAAGTGTAACACAACCCTCCTCTTTTATCCGGGCTTGGGACCGGCAATGCAAGGATGATCCCTTACATGGGCGGAGTTAATCAAAATGTGGAGACCCTCTCTGAAAAATTTTCACTACATTCGGGCAGTAATGTAGCGAGACTAACTTCTTTACCCACACCCGTCTATGATGTGGGAACCCTCTCTGCAATTGATTCACTACATTTGGGCGAAAATGTAGTGGCCCTTGTTAAATTATTACTGCATTCGGGCTGTGCAGCACATCGCTAGGCAAGGACACCCTAAAGTAATGCTCATAATTTTTGTAATTCATGTTATAAAAATTTGACGAAGTTTTACGCTGGCTGTCGGAAGCCTAACACAACCCTCCTCCTTTATCCGGGCTTGAGACCGATAAAGCAAGGGTGATCCCTTACATGGGCAGAGTTTTGTGCCCTTTTTAATAATTGTCGTTAATGCTTGATGGAAGTGAATTTTGTGTGCGACCTTTTCTGAAAGTCAAGTATATTTTTGAATCTTTGGTAAGAAATCAATGTTTTAGTAGGGTATGTGCTGCCTTTGCTGGCTCATTGCTCTATTCTTGGTAGTTTGGCTATTATTCTACTATTTTCTTGTGCATCTTATTACTAATTGCCATTGGATACATTTAAGCGAGGTGTTCTCTTTATATATCTTAGTTACAAAGCATACATGTTCATTTTCTTTTGATGCTTGAATGTTCCATTGAGAAATTATCACAGATATCAATTGACTCAGCGATTGGATCATTGGAGTTATCGTGTCATTGGCTTGGGTTTTACCCTTTTAACTATAGGTATTCTTTCAGGAGCAGTATGGGCTAATGAAGCATGGGGATCTTATTGGAATTGGGATCCCAAGGAAACCTGGGCATTTATTACTGACCAAATTGGCGATTTCGTTTACATACTAGAACAAATAAAGTAGCTTATCGTTGACAATCTTAAGTTATAGTTATTATAATTTCCTAATATGAAAGTTTTATTATTTGTAGGATCTTCTATGAAATTGGTCGATCTTAACAGAAATTTGATCATCCATTTATTCTAATCAGTGTAGCTTGAGAGGTATGAAGGATGTGTTCTTGACCTGAAGTCGCATCTTGCTTTCATAATAGGCCAATACGCACCATTTGCAGTTCCATAGTTGCTGGTCATGACTGGCACACTTAGTTTTCACACCCATCTATGAGGCAATGGTTTTTCCTAGGACAAGGTGCAATGGAGCGAATTCTTTTCTTGTTCTCCAAGTTCCTAAGAATCATAATAGTAATCATTTATGTTTGTTTTCCAGTCAAGATGTATTATATCTTGACATGCTCGTATGATTTGTGATAAGAAAAAGAAAGAGAAACTTCTTGAACAGTTATAAGTTATAATAGCAGTCCCCACATGCCAAGAGTATGCCCTTTGGAGAAACTGATACGTTAGACACCTTGGATAAAATTTTGAATGAAAATACATCTATGCATGCATGCATGTATACATACATACAATCCACACGTACCTACTACATACATATATTCATGTTACGATTGTTCATTTTTGTGTAAACACAAATATACCCAATTGAACACCCTTATAGAGTCAATCTCAAGCTGACTTGATATCTTGAGAACAAAAGTTTGTTAGGGATGTCTGCAACTATCCTCATGTTATAGAACTCTTGCTCTTTCCTGGTCATTATGCACTGTCATGGATATCAACCACCCACATGAGTCCATGAATTTCCATTTCGTGTTATGCTCCTTCAATTCGATATGCTCTGTTTCATATAGTTCATGATTCATGAAACTTGTTGGTTCTTATTCTTTTGAGGCATGTTCAGGCTTGGTTTAGAGAACTTCCAAAGGGGGTTCTAGACTCTCTTTCAGCTGAAAAAGTGATGCAATCAAATACAGAGGAGGACTGCATCCGGCTTGTCGGACTTTTGCCATCAACGGAAGCAGCTCTGTTGGATTGGGCTGTCAATTTAATGACTGACGCTGTCCAAGAGGAGCACCTAAACAAGATGAATGCTCGCAATGTTGCTTTGGTGTTTGCACCAAACATGACACAGGTTATAACTCACTGCTATTACTTTCTTTTTCCCCTTAAAATATTTCTGTAGCTACTTAGATTTGAACTTATCTGTCTATGATTCCCCATTTGCAGATTGCAGATCCCTTAAGTGCATTGATGTATGCAGTTCAAGTTATGAATTTCCTCAAGACTTTGATTCTAAGGACTTTGAGAGAAAGGCAGGAAGCTGTTCCTCAGTCAGCACCGTCTTCTTCTGGGTCTATGCCCTCTGACAGAAATGACCACGAAAATCCATCACAGTGCAGTTTAAACACAGACACTGAAGAGGGCCAAGAACAAGAAGAGGTTTTCTATTCAATCATCAAGCCGGGGAACAGTTCTTCGGTTCGTGATGCCTGCAATGTTGCAGAAGAAAAGTCAAGCACCAGTGCATGGGGTAAGGCTCCTGTCGAGTTTGCATGTGAGGAGCCCTCTCAGACCACCCCTGATTCTGATTTGTAGGGGTATACAGTATGCTTTGTATTGTTGGTTTGGTTTCTGGGTTTGGTGGTTCCAACTACTTTCAGGTTTCTCTGAATTTTTACAACACTTAACCGACGCTCTCGTCGGTTACTGTAACTCTGTTCATGAAACATCTGCGATTTCTTGAAATTTATACTTTTCCTGAACTTTAAGATTGTTACTGCTTATCCATATGTCAGGACTTCCAATGTTTACTTTTTGTTTGGGAAGCTGGATTATGAAGTCTGCTTTATGGTCCTCAACTTAAGTTGAAGGTTCTTTTCCATCGGGTGGAGAAGCGGCTCCTGGTGCAACAAGAATGTTTTCACAACATCCATCTGTTTTTCGTGGTTTCGCATGCTTGTATGACAACTGAAGATGGTTCAAGTAACTAAAGCTCTTAGAATATCAATTTGATGGAAGGTTGAAGACCAAATGGTGTTTGAGAGAAAATCTTTTCTTATGTGGTGGACATTCTGCTTTAGAAAACAAATACTTCTCTCTTTCCAAATAAGATCTTCCCTACATATATAAGGTGGCCACCAAATAGTTCTTGGATTAAGATAGTTCTCTCGTATATTCTATATTCTTAACTAAACAAGCTTACATTTCCCAACCAAATAGTAAATACATTGTTCATGTTCAGCTGCAGCTTAATATGGGAGCTCATGTTTAGCTTGTTCAAATCACAAAACCAAACATGAACGAGCTTTGCATTTGTTAAACCCAGCTGAACCACGAGTAGCTCGATTTATTTGCCATCTCTCTCTCTCTCTCACACACACACACACTTTTAGCAGGAACTTGAGCTGGTTTCAACCCTACACCAGCTTCAGGAAATACTGGGTCCCATTTTCAATTTGACTTGAAGGGCACTTCCCCCATGGCTCACAAATTCGACATTTTTAAATGATCCGGAATGCAGCAATTTCGTGTTTCAGATCGTGTACATCCGTGTCCTTTCGTGTTCATGTAAAAAACTGGTCAACCGGGCGAACACAATGCGATTATTTTGGTAAATGTGGATGTACAAGAACATAAATTTTTCCAGTTGTGTTCGTGCCAAGTTATTGTCTTGTGTCTTGTATTGCCTGACCAAGATAACCAATGCCATTCAAATAATAGACAACACGGAACACTTCAAGGTTCAAACCCAAGATTAATGGGTCAGGTCTTGCCCGGAAGGGTGATATGTGATTTGAACTATTCACACATTCATCCATTGTTAAGTGGAGTGTATCCACAAAATCTACACATCTTGGATTAGATATGGCCAGTTTGGAACCAGCTCAGCAGTTCCAACCAAAATTGGACCGGGCCAAGAACTGGAACCGATCAAACCAATCTTGGGATTAGAGACCACCCGGTTCAGTTCCAGTTCATACAACTGAAATCAGTGGTTCCAAACCATTGTTTCCATTTTTATAATTCAACATTTTTAGTGATTCTTTTTGGTTCCGAGCAGTTTATGTCTCAAACTGGAACCTGCCCGACCCGACCTGATTTGGTTCTAGTTCCTGGTTCGAGAAAAACCAGAACCAGTCATGTCTATCATGGCCGGACCCGTGGAACCATGTTCTTGTTTCTCAGCAATGAATCTGTAACATGGGTCTGCTATCAATGTGGGGACACCAAATCCTCTGAGCATCACCCATACACACATCAAACTGCAAATTGCATGCAACCCCTTGAGCATATCCACACACACATACACACTTGGGGATTATTGGTATGGAGATAAAACACTTCTTGGGCGTTTTGTCACACTAAGTGGGGTCAATTACATGAACTATTGGTCATTGAGCGAGATTTGTTGTCACATTAGTGTTTAGTTCCAGCTTTATTGTTGCACTTTCATGTAGGCGAACACATGGGAGTACTACTGTAAGCACTCTTCTATGGGTGTAAGCCTGACCGCTACCACCGCTCGGTGGGCTTCAACAAGTGGTGCATGTGCTTATTGGACAACCAAGCATCCTAGATCATGAGATCGCCGGTAGGGCTCTCTGACACCCACTTGCAGGTGACAAGTTCGATTCCCAAACCGGTGCTAGGCTTTGGCCTCTCATTGTAGCCAAAAAGAAAACTTCGCTTTATTATTTCCTTCCAATACTTTAAATGCCTTTTCTACATATTATTGAACCTATTGAAGCTCCATGTGGCTTCCTGTCCAAATTGTTTTACGCAACCAGCCAAGCAAAACTTTGAAGTGACATAAAAAAAATGTGACAGTGATGTTTGATATATATATATAATCTTGCTTAATAATGTCCCATGCCTGACCATTATTTTTTCGAGAGAATGAATGTAATAACATTGCTCTTTGTAGACTTTTAAAAACTCTTAGAAAAATTTTAAATTATACTTATACGATTGAAAAACAATTGGTTAGCATGTAAGAGGTACACATGATCCCATTTTCATATATATAGTGATTGGATTTTGCCCACCCATTGCTTTTGGGTAGTATAAGTAATAAAAGCACCTTTTATACCTTTACAAAACCTCTTAAAAATTTTGAACTTACACTCATGCCACCCAAAAATAATGGATGAACATGTATCACTGTAGAGGATCCTGTTTATATATATATATATATATATAAAGCATATGAGTACACAATATTAGTCTCACTTGTAAGAAATCATATCTTTTAAATTATGGCTTTTTTCTTATTTTATAACAATGTATTTGTTTCACATAAATCAAATTTTATTGCAATATTTTTCTTTTGTGGCTATATTTGAATTTGGGGTTGAGGCCAAGGTAAAGAAGATCCAAACACTATTCCAAAGTGAAAAATTAGGGCAAAACTATAGGCCAATTTTCTTATTTGATTTTCTTAACAAGATCTTTTCCAACAAAATAATGACCATCAGATTGAGCAAGCTGACCCAATCTCTAGTCGGACCCGACTAGGCTGCATTCCAATTCCGTTTGGAACTTCTCTCATGAGCTCGTTGAGAACTTCCACAGAGGTAAGGGGCATCGTCAACAAGTGGGCAGATCGAGAAACTCTTTTGTGGTGGGCCAAGTAGTCCCTTGAATGGTTTTGAGTGGGGCAAACTATGTATTATATTCCATGGATCCCACCATGAGCAATAAACTTTAAGTTGATTTTCAAAATGTCAGGGTCGAACTCCCCATAGATCGGCCACTGTTGCCAACCCTGCAAAATGAACCAAAGTCTAGAAAATATCATGTTGAAAGGAATAAATACAAATAAAAATACAAGCATAGAATCAAAAGAGAAAATACATATTTACAATTCCACTAAGATAAAAGGAAGGAATAAAATTTAAAGTGAAAGAATCGAATCAAAAAGGAAAATTTGGATAACTATGAAGTCCACTATATAAGTGGCCCTAAAAGAATCACATTATACAAATTTCCCTTCACCAAGGTCATGGATCAACCAAATCCAACCCAACAGATATCAAGAAATGTAAGCTAAGATCCAAATCCAAAACCAATACCCTGGTGTTTTTGATACAAGGTCCCAAATGGGTTGGAACTATAGTTCCATGGAACTGATTTTTGGCCAAAAATATGGCCCATGTTAGGGATGGACTATAAGATTTGGACTCAAGTTGTAGTTCTTTCTTGTCTTTGGTCGACACCCTTCAAACATATAGTTTTTTCTTATGTAAGAAGAAGCCTTTGATGTCTCTCTCTTTTCCCTAATCACGCTTCTTCCTTGCTCATTCCTTCTATTGTTGAACGACCCAAGGAAGTTGTCCGATGATGTTAGAGGACCCAAGTTATTTTCTGGTTCTTCTATTTTTTTTCCCTCTTTTATTCTTTTATTTTCCTCTTCCTTCTTTTATATTTGTTGCATGATTTTTTTTTTCTATTGGGGTTTGTTGAAGGGTGAATTTCATTAAGACGAGCGCAGGAATGAGACCGTTGATCTTAATTGTCAATTCCATATACAAATCAAACATGAAACTATGGTTCCATAATATAGGCCCATGTAGGTCTAAGTTTCCAATTCTAGTACAAGGGTCCTAGAACTACAAATCAAGCACACCCTTAAGTGAGTAGGTATGATGATCAAATAGTTCAAATTTTATGTCATTACAGTGATAATTCTCTGACTAGTTTGACACAGGTTTTAGTTTGATGTCAAATATGTCCCAACAATTCTCATCTCTCCAACCCGGCGAACCTTATTTTCTGGATCTGGATCTCATTATATTCATATCCAGGGCTGTCAGCTTATCCAGATCCTTTTGGACCCATATCCAATTCACTCACACGAACACTTCAAGCGTGAGATGGATCAATGGAGAGGGTCAAAAACTCCCAAGTTTTCAAACCTCACATCCCATTAAATCAGGACGGCAAACGCCACGCGGAGCAGTTCATGTATACCTGAAATCACATTTCTTTATTGTTTTAAAATCTCAGCAGTCCATTTTTGCTCAAGAATATCTTTTACTTGGGCAAACTTTAATCACGAAAATTATTAGCCTTACATCACCAAAACGACGGCTAATATTTCAAAACACTCAAAGAAATATATGAGATATTATAATTAAAAAAGAAAATCTTTTTTTAAAGTCTGGATTCGTGTTTGAGAAAGTTCACGAGATGGGTCTTTTTTCTCCTATTTTTGCTCGTCATAGGAAAGAGAAGGAGAAACAAATGGCTATTAATGGTTAGACACTCCGTCGCCTTAGCTTGCACCGCATCACCGTTCACCTCTCCCTCTCTCTCTCTCTCTCTCTCTCTCTCTCTCTCTCTCTCAAAGACTCTCTTTCTGATGAAACTTTCGGTTCGCTGTAATTGGTTTTCTTTAAAAAGCCTCGTACCTCGCTACCCATCTGCAATCTGATCGTCTCCGCAGAGGAATCGATCGGAAAAGCGTGTTTTCTCTCACTTGGAGGTGAAGAAATGGCTACCCTCGAAGCGTTGAGCCATCTCTTTGATAGTCCCATGCAAGATAGTTCGTTTCTCGACGCTCTCACTGCGCGACTGGGCCGGATGGTGATTACTCCCGTCGATCTGGACGCCATAACGGAGTTCTTCGGTGAGCTTCACTTCAAAGAAAAGCCCTCAGAGGGCACTAAAGATGATGATGTTGCCTCATTACCTGTTCTTTCCATCGAGAATCCGGCGACCTACGTTGCTGAAGTAGTCGCCGAGGATAAGAACTTGTCGGCGAATTCAGATCCTTGCCCTCCGGCGGTGGCGTTGAAATATATGGGCGGATCGTTCATGAGGAAGTCCAACAATTTGGAGTTGTGCACCGAAGGTATGGGCTCAGAGAGTTGCGGTGATGTGGAAGAACCGGTTCAGAATTTGGATTACTGCAAACGAAGAAGTTCGAGATATGCAAAGTATTTTGGCGCCGGATTTTCGCATCGGCGGAGCAGAATCGAGAAATTTCCGCCACCAATTTCTTCTATGGGTCGAAACGGTCTCAAATCTTACAGAGAAAATGGCAGATTCATTTTGAGAGAAATCAGTATCCCCAACCAAGAATTTCTTCACGCGAGTCGTGAAGATGGAAGGCTGAAGCTTCGTTTCGTTCAGAGAGATGATGAAATCGAGACGGTAGAAGAACAAGAGGAAGAAGATGATGACGACGTTCGCAGATGATGATGGTGACGATTGCAATGAAAACGGACGCAAAACTACGTCGGATTTTGTTAATGTTTCAACGTTGTAACTTGTAAGCACCTTTTGAACAGAATATTATGTGAGCGACATCAAGATTGATAACTGAATGGAGAGATCTTGATTTTCCATATAATGCAAGAGACTGATCTCTTATATATATATATATATATATATATATATAGAGAGAGAGAGAGAGAGAGAAACCGGAGCTGCTTTCACTTTAACGTGTTCACTATGATCGTCTATTTTTTTATGGTAGAAATATAATTTAAAAGATCTTAAAAGTTTTCAAAAAAAGATAAATGATAAGATTGCTTTTGAAAAGATATTATTATGCATTAAATATGAAATACTTAAACATAACAATACATTTCACTTTTAAATTTAAAATTTCTATGATTAATCACGTTCATCGAATAATGAAAATATTGGAATAGATTTGATTAATCACGTTCAACGAATAATGACTTGAGATGCTGCGAAATCGTTTGTAGTTTTTGTATGAACTGATCCCACCTTGACGCAACGGACTGTCCCGATGTGTATCCACATACCGATGTTTGCAGAATCGGATGATTTCTGACCGCACACGGCTTGTTTGTTCAATTTCATATTTGAAAATCAGATAAAAGAGAAAAAGGTATACCATTTTCGAGTTCGACGTAAATACCTCTCAAATTATGATTGAATCGGGTTAGAAATTACATCCAGATAAAACGAGATCCGAAACTTGGATGCAGTGTCACTGTGTTGCTTATGGAGACTTAATGAATTTAGATGATCGGCAAATTCGAACTGATTTACGTGATTAAGTTATTTATAGTTTTTTTTTTTTGTACATTGAGAAGGCTGAAGCCAGGTTCATTCTCTAGGTTTTGAACTCATGACCTCCAACTTGGGAGTCTACTCTCTAGCCAAGTGAGTTGTTGCTTGTTGTACATTTTATTTTATTTTTAAAAAGATTTTATATACAATGAACCAACTTGTTTTGCTTTTTCATTGAATACGGAAAGGCATTAAAATCCAGCTTCAATTTGTAGATAAAATGCAGACAATTTATTGATTTTTTTCTATTTAGATGCTAAAGGAGTTTCGACTCAAATTTGGACTCAGATCCTATATAATGAACCAAAGTTGGATTTAGATCCAAGTATTATTGTTGCCACTCATATAAAAATTCTGTAGGTTCAAGAATCATTCATAATCAGATTGTGCAGGATCTGATTAATTTGATTCGGTAATTCTACAAATATTGAACAGCTGACATCCCTAGTTCCACGCTTGATTTCATAAAAAGGGGCAAATAACGTGCTCTGCAAACCCATGTATATACACATATACTGTACATATATGTGTGTATATGTATACGAAAAAGCAAGAGTTGCTAGACACCCTCCCACACTAAACAATATGTGTCGTTGGCACAATTGTATAGACAACTGTCAACATCGATACGAGGATTGATGTCATTTAATGCACGTAGATGCATCAAATCCAATGTGAAATGGGTGCCTTACCACCATCATTTCTCTCACTCATATATATATATATATATATATATATATTGAATCCGAACAAATCTTGAGGATGGGTGGTTTAAATTTAAAATAAAAAAGTACACGTATACTTTATTTACATGAGTACTCTTTATTTAAAAAAATTAAATTTGAACTATACGTTATCAAAGATGAATGATTGAGATTTGTTTGTATTTACTACATCTAAGTGTGCTCATATATACCAATTTTTCTTTCTCATATATATATAAGTAGTTACTACATAATATCCTTAGGTATATAAAAATGTTAAATCTCTATCATTGATATTTGAGATTAATGATAGAGATTTGAATTACTTTACATTTAATGTATATAGTTAATATAAAGTAAAAGTATAAATGATATTCTTAACTCAAATCTCTATTGTTAATCGCAAATGAAGGAGATGTTTAAACATTTTTATGCACCTAAAGACATTAATGTAGTTAACACTAACTCCTCTCTCCATCTCTCTCTCTCTCTCTCTCTCTCTCTCTCTCTCTCTCTCTCTGTGTCTATATTATATATTACTTCCCTTTATATCAATCTGTGTTTTATGATATGGTTCAATATAACTAAATGCAAATGGTGTGATTTCTTTAATCAAAACTCATGCATTTTTAAAAGAACTAAGTTTCAAACCTTAAGTAGTTTTCTCGAAATTTCCGAAGTTGAATTTCCAAGTTAGATGGTCCACAATTTATCAAAATTTGATTAATGTCAAGGCCAAGTATTTTGTCCAATCCACAAATTGTGGGGGAATGTAGGGTAAATTAATTGCGGAGACAGATTATATACAAGTTGTTAAAGCCATAGAGAGAAGTGAAGTTCAGAAGTCTAACCCCAATCATTTAGTGCAGCAAATCGTACAATGACTTGGCAAACAGTGGCAGAAGTGCAGATTGGTTGCTAAGTTTGGTCTTTCCAGAAGAACAGAAGACTAATTATAGAGGCTCAAGCCGAGCTAGTCTTACTGATGAACGAAAGGCATCAAAGGCACGGGGTGGCTGAACGTCGGGTAGTTGAATCTTGGGCTGAGGCCCGCTAATCCAACCAAAAGAAAATACTGTTAGACTTTAAACAGAGATATGCAGAAATGAATTTCTCGACCTAAGACAGATCATGAACCTTCTTCCTTGCTTGGTTATCTCCGGACATAGAACAAGCTCCAAGACAAACTAATGTTAAGATGTTCAGAATCAACAACCTCTCTCTCTGTGTGTGATAGATGCACAGGCACACAAAACAACAAACAACAAACAATAACAACAACAACTAAGCTTTTTCCCATACTAGACAGGGTCGGCTACATGGATTCTTTGTTTCCAAAGAGCCCTATCATATGCTATTTTAGTAGTTAACTCACAATAAACTAGATCATTCTTTATTGTTTCTTTTCAACACTTTTGTGGTTGTCCTCTACCTCTTTTAATATTTTCAAAATCTAAGCTTTCATACCTTCTTATAGGTTCTTCTTTTGTCTTCTTTCTATATGTTCAAACCATCTTAAACGATATTCTCTCATTTTATCCTCCATTGGTGTCACTCCTAATTTGTTTCTAATAACCTCATTATGTATACGGTATTTCCTTGTATGACCACTCATTCATCTCAACATCTTCATGTACATGTTGATGATTAATTGTCCAACACTCATAACCATAAAACATGACACATATAATTGTTTATTTACCTTTTAACTTTAATGGTATCTTCTTATCACAAAGAATACCTTATGCTCTTCTCCATTTCAACCAACCTGCATTAATTTTATGCATACCATCTCCGTCAATTCTTCCACCACTCAGAAAAATTGACCCTAGATATTTAAAACTTTCCTTTTAGGGGATGCAATGTGTGCCAATTTTAATTTATATGTCCTCTGAAGTAACCAAATGATCAAACTTACATTTCATATATTCTGTCTTTATTCTACTAAGTCGGAAGCCTTTACTTTCTAATGTTTCTCTTCATAGTTTCAATTTTCTATTAACTTTTTTCTTAGACTCCACTAATACAATGTCATCTCCAAATAACATACACCAAGGCACTTCATCTTAAATATGTTTTGTTAACTCATCAATCACCATTATAAATAAGTATGGACTTAAAGCTGATCCTTGATGTGACCCAATATTAACTTTAAAGAAGTGTCATACTTTCATGAGTCCTCAGACATGTTTTTGCATCATCGTACATGTCTCTTAAAGGGTTTATGTATGTCAATAGAATACCTTTTTTTTTCTAAGGTTCTCTAAAGAATATCCCTTGGTACCCTATCATAAGTTTTTCTTAGATCAATAAATATCATGTGAAGGTCTTTCTTTTTTGCTCTAAAATGTTCCATAAGACGTCTCAAAAGGTGAATCACTTCAACAGTAGATCTGCCTGACATGAATCCAAATTGGTTATCTGTTGCACTCGATACTTGTTTTAACCTACGTTCGATAATTCTTTCTATAATTTCATAGTATAGCTCATTAACTTGATAGCTCGATAATTCACACAATTCTGAAGTTCTTGTAAGTGTACCCACTCTCCATTCCTCGGGCATCTTTTGGTTTCTCTATATTTCATTAAATAGTCTTTTGAGCCAAGTGATTTTTGTCTCTCGTAAGATTCTCCAAACTTCTATAGGAATATTGTTTGGTCCTACCGATTTACCACCCTTCATATATTTAAGAGCCTCTTTGACTTTATTCTTTTGAATACATCGGTAGAAATTGTGGTTTATATAGTTTTTTTATTTGGCTAACTCTCCTAAGTTAATACTAACATCTTTATTTTCATTAAAAAGCTTATAAAAATAGTTTTTCTATCTATTTTTTATATCAACATTTGCCACTAGAATTTTTCATCCTCGTTTTTTATGCATCTAACAAAATTAAGATCCTTAGTTTTCTTATCTCTAGCCCTAGCTATCTTAAAAATATCTCTTTCACCCTCTTTTGAGTTGAGTTTTTTTATATAAATCCTCCCAAATTTTAGCTTTTGTTTCACAGATGGCCTTTTTCATTTCATTCTTTACTTTCTTATAAGCCTCTAAAGTTTTACTAGTTTTCTTAAAATAATATAATTTGTAATATGCCCTCTTTGCCTTAATTTTATTTTGCACCATTTCACTCCACCACCAAGCTTTTTTTGTGTTGGTACACCTCCCTTAGTTTCACCTAACACATATTTCTCCACTTTTTATATATTACAAGGTGTACCAATATAATTTCAAGCATCTCCTTTAAGGATTTTCTATTTAAATATACCTTCCTTCTCGTTTTTGAGGTTCTACCATTTAGTTTGAATAACTTGATGCACTATTTTCTTCTTTATCCACTTTCCACCTCTAAATCCTTAACTAAAAGTCGATGTTGGGTGTTTAATCTTTCTTTTGAATTAAATTGCAATCTTTACAACACGATGTATCTTTTTTCTTACAAACAAAATAATCAATTTGTGTTTATGATAAGCCACTCTTATAAGTAATCAAATGTTCATCTCATTTTTTGAAGATTTTATTGATTATAAAGAGATCAAATGTCATAGCAAAATTTAAAATCTTTCTACCTTCCTCATTTATATCTCCAAAACCAAGGTTTCTATGAATACCTTGATATCCAAATGCCTCTTAAACAACATGTTCATTTAAGTCTCTTCCTAAACAAATCATCTCTCTTTGTGGAATTCTTTGAATCACCTTATCAAACTCCTTCCAAAAAGTTGTTTTTATACTATCTTCTAGTCCTACTTGGGGTAAGTAAGCACAAACTATATTAAAAACCTCTACTCCTAGCACTCATTTTAACGTCATGATTCGGTCGCCATATCGTTGTATGTCTACTACACATACGCACAAAAAATTAAGAAAATAAGCAACACCCAAAAGAAAAGAATGGAATTATACAAACAACAACAACTAAGCCTTTTCCCATACTAGACGGGGTCGACTATATGGATTCTTTGTTTCCACAGAGCTCTATCATGTGTCATGTTAGCAGTTAACTCACAATAAGCTAGATCATTCTTTATTGTTTCTTTCGACACTTTTGTGATCATCCTCTAACTCTTTTAATACTTTCCAAATTTAGTTTTTCATACTTCTTACAGGTTCTTCTTCTGATCTTCTTTTTATATATCCAAACCATCTTAAACGATATTCTCTCATTTTATCCTCTATTGGTACACTCCTAATTTGTTTCTAATAACATCGTTATGTATACGGACTTTTCTTGTATGACCACTCATCCATCTCAACATCTTCATTTCTATCACTGACATCTATTGTACATGTTGATGGTTAACTGCCCAACACTCAGAACCATAAAACATGACAGGTCTAATTGTTGCTCTATAGTATTTATCTTTTAACTTTAATGATATCTTCTTATCACAAAGAATACCTTATGCTTCTCTCCATTTTAACTAACTAGCATTAATTCTTTCATCACTCTGAAAAAATTGATCCTAGGTATTTAAAACTTTCCTTTTAGATATGGAATGTGTGCCAATTTTAATTTTTATGTCCTCTGAAGTAACCAAATGATAAAACTTATATTTCATATATTATGTCTTTGTTCTACTAAGTCGGAGGCCTTTGCTTTCTAATGCTTCTCTCCATAGTTCCAATTTTCTATTAACTTTTTCCTTAGACTCTTCCACTAACACAATGTCATCTGTAAATAACATACACCAAGGCACTTCATCTTAAATATGTTTTGTTAATTCATCAATCACTATTATAAATAAGTATGGACTTAAAGTTGATCCCTGATGTAACCTAATATTAACTTACTCACACATGTTTTTGCACCATCGTACATGTCTCTTATAAGGTTAATGTATGTCAATGGGATACCCCTTTTTTCTAAGGTTCTCCAAAGAACCTCCCTCGGTACCCTATCGTAAGTTTTTTCTAGATCAATAAATATCATGTGAAGGTCTTTCTTTTTTGCTCTAAAATATTCCATAAGACGTCTCAAAAGGTGAATCACTTCAACAATAAATCTGCTTGGCATGAATCCAAATTGGTTCTCTATTGTACTTGATACTTGTCTTAACCTACGTTCAATAATTCTTTCTCGCAATTTCATAGTATGGCTCATTAACTTGATACCTCGATAATTTGCACAATTTTGAATGTCTCCCTTGTTCTTATATATGGATATAAGTGTACTCGCTCTCCATTCCTATTTGCACAATTTTCCATATTTTATTAAATAGTCTTGTGAGCCAAGTGATTCTTATTTCTCCTAGTATTTTCTAAACTTTTTTTATTCCTATTTCTCCTAGTATTTTCTAAACTTCTATAGGAATATGGTCTAGTCCTACCGATTTACCACCCTTCATATAAATTGTGGTTTATATATTTTTTTGATTTGGCTAACTCTCCTAAGCTAATACTAACATCTTTATTTTCATTAAAAAGGTTATAAAAATAGTTTTTCCATCTATTTCTTATATCATCATTTGCCACTAGAATTTTTTTATCCTCATCTTTTATGCATCTAACAAAATTAAGATCCTTAGTTTCTTATTTGTAGCCCTAGTTATCGTAAAAATATCTCCTTCATCCTCTTTTGAGTTGAGTTTTTTATATAAATCCTCCCAAATTTTAGCTTTTGCTTTACTAACAACCTTTTTTGCTTTCTTACAAGCCTCCACCACCAAGCTTCTTTTTGTGCCGGTACACCTCTCTTAGATTCACCTAACACATCTTTTGCCACTTTTCTAATATGTATAGCCATATTGTTCCACATATCACGAGGTGTACCAACTTAATTCCAAGCATCTCCTTGAAGAACTTTTTGTTTAAATATATCTTCTTTCTCGCTTTTGAGGTTCCACCATTTAGTCCGAATAGCTCGATGCACTCTTTTCTTCTTTGTCCATTTTTTTACTTGTAAATCCATAACTAAAAGTCGATGTTGGGTGGTTAAACTTTCTCCTAGAATTACCTTGTAATCTTTACAACACACTTTATCTTTTTTTCTACAAATAAAGTAATCAATTTATGTTTGTGATAAGCTACTCTTATAAGTAATTAAATGTTCATCTCATTTTTTTAAGATTGTATTGACTACAAAGAGATCAAATGCCATAGCAAAATTTAAAATCTCCCTACCTTCCTCATTTATATCCCCAAAACCAAAGTTTCCTTGATATCTTAATACTTCTTTACCAACATGTCCATTTAAGTCTCCTCCTAAACAAATCATCTCTCTTTTTGGAATCCTTTGAATCACCTTGTCTAACTCTTCCCAAAAAGGTATCTTTATACTAACTTCTAGGCCTACTTGGGGTATGTAATCACAAAGCATATTCAAAACCTCTGCTCCTAACACTAATTTCAATGTCATGATTCAGTCACCATATTGTTGTATGTCTACTACACTATCCTTTAAATCTTTATTTATAATAATACCAACTCCCAACTCCGTTTCGAGCTTTTTTCTTACCTGAGTACTATAATTTAAAACTTATATCCTCTATCTCCTTTGCTTTTTCTCCAACCCACTTTGTCTCTTGTAAACATAGAATATGAATCTTTCTTTGAATCATAGTATCTACTACCTCCATTAGCTTACCGGATAATGTTCCGATATTCTAAGAACCAATACGAATCTTATTATCTAAGACTAGCTTCCTTACCTCCCGCATCCGTCCATATTAAAAATGCGGAAACCCTCTTTGTAAATTATTCACTACATTCAGGCGACAATGTAGCAGGACTAACTTCTTTAGTCACACCCGTCCATGATGTGGGAACCCTCTCTACAATTGATTCACTACATCCGGGCGAAAATGTAGTGGCCATTACTTACTTATCACTGCATTCGAGCTCTTGAGTGCGTCGGTAAGCGGGGATGCTCTAAAGCAATGCTCATAATTTGTGTAATCCATGGTATAAAAATCCGACAAAGTTTTATACTCGCTATCGAAAGCCTAACGCAACCCTCTTCCTTTATCCGGGCTTGGGACCGGCAATGCAAGGGTGATCCCTTACATGAGCGGAGTTAAAAGAATTGAATTATCATCTAAAATATTTCAAGTTCCATCATTCTCAAAATAAGAAACCCGACGTAGAACAAGCAATCACTCACTTGGGTAAAGGTTCAGCTCACCAGTTGAACATCACGAGTTTGATACTCAGGGCATGCAACTGTACAGCCCAATGTAGTTATGACATTATATTATTGAAATAAAGAAAGAAAGAAAGAAAATATAAGGAGTAAGATTAAAACCCTAAATCCAAAAATTTACCAGTCTTAAAATGGAGGTTGTTGAGACAAGAAATCCTCTCTCTAAAACAAGCTTGTAGAAAATACCTAACCCATGGCATTGACAGGCTTGGCCATGATTCTCGCTTGAATGATTGGACAAAAGGTTCTCCCCCGCACAATAGGACCATACACCACGGACCTATAAATCCCAAAACCTACTGGGTTGTATAAAGAAGTCTCGTTCCGACTCCATCCTCTGCAGAGAAGGAACCCTCCCTTCAAGATCATCAATGGCAGCCATGGTTGTCTTTGCCGGGCTTGTCATGGTTCTTCTTCTCGCTGCTGGAACTAATGCTCATGGTGATTGGTTTCTTCTCCTTTCTAGTCTTTTTTTTTTCTTCCTTGTTTTGCTTTATGGCATCAGTAAACTGCATAAATTTGGGCTTATGAAAGTATGTATATTTGTGCTTGTGAAAGTTGTGTATATTTGTGCTTGTGTATTTGTATGTATGTATGTATGTATAAGTAAACAGCAAGCCAATGGTGTAACACCTTAAGGTTTCTCCACTCTTATTATGTATAAGTATGTATATTTGTGCTTCTGAAAGTGGTAAACCTTGTTGGGTCGGATCGGGTTGGACCCATTTCCTTTTGGCCGGAGTCTAGGCCCATGTAGTAGTTCTTCAACTTGGTCCCTAAGGGTGTGTACGTTTTGTGGTTCCAAGAGAACTGGACCTCGATTTTTTGTACTCACTGGAACCCATCATTAACATGAAACTACGATTCTGTAGAACCAATGGCACCAAGAGGTGATGGCCCATACGAACTGAACCATGGGCTTCACATATAAACCCAAGCACCTCCTCTCTCCTGATACTGCCTAACCTCCCATGAAAACCCCAATCAAACATGGTTACAAGAGGCCGATAAGGGTCTAGACTTGTATTTCTACTACCAAGGTCCCGGAACCACGAATCGGGGCCCATTTGCACTATAGAGTTTTGCTGATTCTGTGGAACTTCATATCCTAGGAAAGGAAGTTCCATGGTCATAGAAATCCGTGTTCTTGATGTAAGCAAAAATGGTAGCAACTTAGTTTTGTAAATGGTTCAAGATGTTAATGGACACCCAAAAGAAAACAGTGTGACTGCATTTTCCACATTTTATGTAGGGATTTGTGTTCTATTGGGCATGGATCTTTTGGTACTTCAAGTTCTTCAATTTATATCAATCCTTTTGCAGATGCACATGTTCTGTTTGGCTATTCGGGCTCGAATGGACCTGATCATTGGGGAAAACTATTGCCGGAATTCCGGACGTGCTCCACCGGAAAATGTCAGTCTCCGATCAACATCAACAGGAGTCAACTAGTAGAGGACACAGGGCTCACCCCCTTGTTCAGGGACTACAGGCATACCAATGCTTCCTTGGTCGACCTTGGATTCAATGTTGCTGTAAGTATATGTCTTCTGTCTTTGATGTCAGACCATTGATGTGTGTGTGTGTGTGTGTGTGTGTGCGACTGTGAATGCAGGCACACATTTGTGTGTGTGTGTGTGATTATTATTTTTTATAATCTTGTCTTTTTTGAAATATAGATAAAATGGGAGGAAGATGCCGGAGTATTGTCCGTTGGTAGCAAGAACTACACACTCAAAAGTATGCATTGGCACACACCCTCAGAGCACACGATTGATGGTGTAAGGTAAAGCAAAAGATTATCACAAATCTCATACGAAAATCTTTCACTAATTATATCGTATGGTAAATGAACTAAGCCGCTCGTGGTTTGGCTCGGTTTGATGCGACGAGACTGGTAAATGAACTAAGCTGCTTGTGGTTTGGTTTGGTTCGATGCGACGAGCGTTCTTGTTCGGTTCATGATCTAAACGAATCAACGCCCAATTGGCTTGGTTTGTAGCTCGTTTAATTAAGTATATGAAACTTTTATGTAAATGTATGCAGTATGTTAACACAGCCAATTGGGTGCATTTAGATGATCAAATCTTGTAATTTTGCAAGAAAAGTTTATCAATATAATTTTTTGGCTTTCAATTAAGAAATTAAATTTGTACTAGAAAAGTGAACCGAACCGATCCACACCCCTATCGCGCAGGGTTGGGGCTGCTAACCACGTGAGAAAACGGATATCCCGTGGATGCCGTTCATCAAAGTGATGGATGGCGTACGTAAAAAACACTTTTATATGGTGCCTGGATCCCACGAAGCTTTTCAGTTAAATCTCGTGGCTCAGCGTCCTACACAACTCGAGAGATGAACCGCCAGAAATGAACATCATTTTTATGCCATTAGCCATCCATCGTCGCTTATGGACCCGATTCTGTTGTCTCACTAATGTCGAACTGTTTAGGTACCCGGTGGAGCTTCATCTTATTCATGAGAGCCATGACGGCGCTCTCTCCGTCGTCGCCGTTCTCTATGACTACGGAGATGCTGATCCGTTCCTCAACCAGGTATACATATATATATATATATATATATATATATATATATATATATATATATATATATATATATAGAGAGAGAGAGAGAGAGAGAGAGAGAGAATGTGTGATTGGCTCATGTTCTTTAATGTTCAAAGCACGAATATAATAATATTCTCCTTCGTATTTTTTTAAAAAATCTTAAAAAATTTCAAACTACACTCATGCCATTAAAAGGTAATGTGTGGACTTGAGTGAGCATAAGAGAGGATCCAGTTTTTATGTATGTGTATATATAGATATATATAAATAGATGGATAGATACATAAAAAAAAGAAGAAAATGAGAGAAAAAATGAGAGTTTACTAAACTATCCATACCAAGTTCTATCATTGTAACATGAATAGTCTAAATCATATGTAATCTATACTTTTGTTTTCTAAAAAGGTAACTTTCAACTTTTTGCTCTTTAGATTTAGACCATCAGCATCCCCAATCCAACGGTATAAATTGGCGTGGATGATCCAATATCAACTAGAGTTAAGCAGCTTTCTCATATATATAAAGTGATTAAATCTTGTCCACTTATACCTGATTATTTTTTTTGAAGCATGGGTATAATTATATTGTTATTCGTTCTTTTTTAAAACCTTTACAACTTTTTAAATTACACTCATCCCATCATACATGAGTGAACATATGAGGTGGACAGAATATATATACATATATGTATATATATATATATATATGTGAATTTATGTGCTCCTATTTTCATGTGTGAGTGTACAAGGATGGATATCTGTCTTATATGTGTGTGTGTGTGCACGCTAAAACTTACACGGCCATAATATAGTTGGTTTTAGAAGGCAGGAGTAATTTTCTTGGTTGTTGCAGTTTGTTGAACCATTCGAGCAATTGGCAAACGAGACATGCTCCGTAGACGAAGATATAGAGATCCCACTAAGCCAAGTGAAGACGAGGAGCATGAGCCGTGGCACCAAGAAGTATTACAGATACGTCGGCTCACTCACCGTTCCTCCTTGCACTGAAAATATCATCTGGAATATCCTCGGGAAGGTGAGAACTCTTCTTCCTCTCTGAATATTTGGACGTTAGATTAGAATTTGGTTGAATCGCCCGTCATCGCCAATATCACGAACATCGGAATCGGGATTGGGATCCTCAATCACCATTCTTTCACAATTTGAAGCACCCCTTGTTAAAATCCTCCTCTATTGGTTCTTTTAAGTAAAATCATAATTAGAACTTAATTTTTTTTGTAAAGGAAACATTATTCATAAATACAAAAAAATAAAATTTATTTAAAACTTTCTACGAATTAGAATTGTTAATGCAAAATTAAAGTGATTAAATTACCAGAATATATACATATATATATATATATATATATATATATATATGAAGAGAGAGGGGGGAGAATATCCTATCCCACGTACCTTTCCATATGTAGACTCATGCATGCTTATTGAGAGATATGAGTGGTATTTAAAGAAATGTAAGGGTGTTTGAAAATACAAAGGAAAAACCTTATTCCACTAGTGTCTTCAAAAAGGAAGAGAATGCATGTATATATATATATATATATATATATATATATATATATATATATATATATATATATATATATATATATATAAACCTTATTGCACGTATGTATCCAAAAAGAAAGAGGATGCATGAGTATATATGTGTCGATGGTTGTAGGATCCCATTTTCTTATACACACACACACATATATATATATATATATATATATATATATATATATATATATATATATATATATATATATATATATATATATATATATATATAAAGAGAGTGTGATTGGATCCTAGCTACCACTAATGTAAGTGACTCTTGCTTGAGAGGTATAAGTATATTAACATTGTCTTTCATTATTTTAAAAACTCTTAAATTTTTTAAATTACATTCATGTCTCCGAAAAGGAATAGGTGAGCATGAGTAAACATATCAAAGGTGAGCAAGATCTGGTTTTTATATATATATACTACTTTATTTTTTCTTGTGCAGTGGCATCACTGGCCACACAACCTATCAACCATTTGAGCGGAGGATTGTCTTATGATCAGAATAGACAATTTTAACTGCAAAAGAAAACTAAAGAAAGATTAAGATAGGGATAAAGCACAGTTAATTTCTTTTAATTTTGGTTGGAATAAGAAATTTTAGCTTCCAAAGTTCTTTTTTGTTTATTTTTTGCAAGTATAATTACCATATTCGAGCAACACATTGCAGGTGAGACAACTCTCTAAGGATCAGGTTTGGATGCTAAAGTCACCCTTGAGCAGCGCATATCAGAACAACTCTCGGCCTCTGCAGCCACTCAATGGAAGGACCGTTCATCTCTACAGTGAAAATGAAGAGCAGTGAATGCATATGGATCATGTTTCATCATGAACATCATGTTGAATCGTCGCCGTCAATCATCATCTAACCTTTGAGGGCCCTAAATATCTAAAAAATTCATTTTATCTATCAGTTCTAATATTGAAAAATTAATTTGTGAAACTGCAGAGGAAAAGGGTATTTTTCCACCCTGTGACATTAGTTATCTGCATGTTTGTGCATGCACGCATACATATGTGTGTGTGGGCCTGGTTTGATTATTATATGTAACATGGTGATATTCAATAACATCCATCATTTCCTAATTAAAGTCCCACTATTGTATAAATCTAATGTAACAAAGTGTAAAGTGTATGGCATGATCACCATCTCTTTATATGCCTGCTCGTAGACATAGCGTCATGCTCCAGGCGTTGAAATCACCCAAAGAGATTGGCACTCATGATTGGCGCTTGGTCGTTTCAAATATACATTCACCAAGGTTGCAGTGGTTGAGTGGAAGCTTAAGACACCGGATGTAAGAGAGGTCAAAAGGAAACTTAAATAAAAGTAAAATTATTGTATTGATAGCAAAAAGGTGTATGGCTTGCGACATGCTTAAAATTGATAATGCTGAACTCTTATTGAGTACCGATGAAAAGTATGTTTCCCGTCAAATATGAAGACTCTTGACTCAATACAAAGTTATCGAGAATTTCCCATGTATGAGCCCTGGTTATACAACCATAGGAAAAATTCACTAGTTGAAGGGCCCCATGTCACGCTACGTCGAAACTAAAATTTGGATTCAAACTTGATCCACCACTCTTATATCTGAGAACTAATAAATAAAAAACAGAATTAAGATGAACCTAGTTCCCGTTAATTGGAAATAAATACAAATATTACAACAAGGGTAGGAACTTCAATCGTGAGCTCGTGTGGATTTTCCAAGGAGACAAGACTAGTTTTTCTTTAGCTTGGCTATCTAGACATGTCCGGTTCCGATTAACTTGAAATATGGAACCATAAGCGAACCGGCCTCGGGCCGATTCTGGTTATTGTTCTTGAACCATCAGTTTAATCAGTAATTTTATTATAAAGTTTTAAAATTATAAGAAAATTTTAAAAAAATACCGGAACCGACAATTTCGGAACCGTGTATTCCAGTTTTATAAAAGGTGAAACCGGAACCAGACAGGGTGGTCACCCGTTCGTATCCCAAACCAGTTCCGAGTAGAAGCACCGGACACATTAGGAACCGGTCATGTCAAGGGCTATCTAACCCCTTTCATCAACGGATCATCAAGTTTGGTTCCATAGGGTAAACTAGACATGGCTGGTCCCGGTTTGTTTGGAACCAAGAACTAGAACAGAAGATCGGGTTGGTTCCGGTTCCCGTTTGAAGCTCAAACCATTCAAACTGTTTGGAACTAGGAAAATATACAAAATTAAAATTTTAAAAAATATTTAAAAATATAAGAAACCGACATTTTGGAAATTCAGGTTCTATTCTCACGGTTTCATGAAGTGTAATCAGAACCAAACCGGGTGGTCTCTAGTTTCAGGTTCAGTTGCGGGTCTGTTTCGGTTCTGGTTGAAACCTTCAGACCAGTTCGGAATCAGCCTTGTGACCACTACCTCTCAAGCCTCCCTGACTGATTCTACCATAGTGACCATTGATTTCAGGTAAACAAGAAAAGTTAAAACCCGAATCGTAATAGTGTCTGGGCATGAGTTGGATTAGGCATGTTTTGGTTCTCGGGTTGTTTCTTAAAGAACCATATGGTTTTGTTATAAGCCATTGAAACTCAACTGGGTTTGGATTTAATTATCTTAATTATATAAGAAAAATCCAGCTCGGTTTCAAACACAGATCCAAATCGAAGGTCTGCGAGCTGAATGGGTTTGATTTGGGTCCAAACTATCTTGGTCTGCATTTCGGTTCCAATAATCCCGACCCAGATGCACTCCCTAATTGTGCCATTGTGGTACTCAACCATACACTTGTATTGCTCCAATAAATACCTGGGGAGCAGTATCACAGCATTTTCACTGACCTTTTCTGTAAGAATCCATCAATAGGTCTGTTTAATGCAATGAAGATCAAATTGCCATTACATTGAGTTTTTTTAATTTAATTTGGACATTTAGTTATTAAATATGACTTAATTATACTAATCACCACCATCTCCTTAACAGATTCTTAATTCGATATGATTAATTATTATCAATGGATTTTAAGGTAAAGATTACATTAAGATGAGTAAAATACTGCAGATCGAAGAAAATTAATGCCCAAGAGATATGAGTGTAATAGAAAGAAGAAACGGATCAGCATTCAACACATTATATTCTCTCTCCTGTTTGTATCAGAGTAAGTTCAAGATTCGTTATATTCTCTCTCCTGTTTGTATTAGAGTAAGTTCAAGATTCGTAGAGATATTTCCTTTCTTATTCTGAAACTAATGATTACTTATTACTTTTAAATTAAGAGATTTAGAATTATAATATTATTTCTATGGAAGGGTGAAAATCTACAACAAATCATCTTGATGGAGTAACGGTTCAAATCCTAATTAATGCAAGATGATCATCCACACCTAGTTTTGTGTTATATAATTCATACTAATTCAAATATAGAAAACCTTGCAAAAAGTTTTGCAACTTTTTAAAGAGTCATGGTTCTCGTGCGAGTAGACATGTTTGGTTCTAGCCGAACCAGCTTAGGACCGGTTCAGACTACGATTCTAGAATCATCGGTTTCAGAGCAGTTTCAGTTTGAGTCTAGAACTGTTGCGAACTGGTAATTTTATTAAATAAATTAAAATTATAAGAAAACTTTTTAAAAATATCAGGACCAATGATTTCGGTTCTAGTTTTATAAAAAATGAAACCAAAACCAAATTGAGTGCTCCCCAATTCTAATTCTGGTTTCATTGGTTTTGGATTCAGGCAATTCCTCACGGGGTTCAGTTCTAGTTGGAATCGCCGAGCTGGTTAAGGACCGACCATGGCTACAACAGGAGTGTTGTCAGGAGATCAATTTTATGGGTTGGGTTTTCTTGCAACATGATCCAATTAAATTGTCATGCAAAACCCTTGATTCATGGATCATCGATCAAAGATTTAATCATATCTAAATTCTGATATTCAATGTGCTCTGCGTTGGCCTACTTTCTGGTCATGTGAATTGGGTTATAAAATCTTATTTTGTTCATTATATGTTTTCATGTTTACTTGTTACATCTTATAATTTGGACTAGATTTAAAGGAGCCACTTTTGGCACTGATTGTGATGATCGTTTTACTTACTGTAAATTGATTATCCCACCATCTACAATTCTTTTAATTAGTATCGGATATATTCATGGGTGATGCAAATCCGGCTGCACCACCCGAAATCCAGGAAAAAAAAAACACCATTTGTTTGAAGTTTAAGAGATTATTGTTTTCTATCTAGATGATTCATTTGTAATTGTTGCAACTAACGTTGAGAATGTGTATTGTGTTGCAAACTATTAAAATTCCAAGATTAGTATATGACACATTGATTTCCATGAATGGCTGAAAGTAAGAGTATCGCCGGTGGCGATTCAGTTGATTGTGTAGCATCATATACCGCGGCACGAGATATAATTAGGTTTGATCGGTGATCTAGGAGATCATGATCTAACACCAAAATAAATGTCTACATGTACCGCTAATCGAGATATAAACAGGTTTGATCGAGTGATCTAGGAGATAATGATCTAGCACCAAAATGAATATCTTTCATGATTCATGTCATTAAGATGACCATTGATTCTTGGCCTTGGGTATCTGAAATGAATTCTTAGTAAAGTAGCGGTAAATTCTTTTAGTGTGTTTAGATTCTTCTACACCCCATACTCGTAAGCCAATAAATTCATAATATGCAGATTCTAGACACATTTTTATCATTAAGTTAATTGGCATACGATGTAAAATAATTTTTACATTCCTATCAAAAAGAATAAAAAATATTGAAATTTACACACTAAATTAGTACACTATAACAAATTCCAATGATTGAGTGTTAGCTCAATGGCAGGGCACTCTAACGTCGTTGTTACTGGTGGGGAATTCGACTCCCATATGTGGGTGTGTATTAGACTTCGGCCTCCTCTTGTAACAAAAGAAAAAGATTGAAAGAAAATGCAAATAAAATAAAAACTACAAACAAGTTCAAGTGAATATTTATTTATTAATTCTTTAAATTGAACCACAAAAACTATTACTGCTTATTTATGTATAATAAAGATATCATATTCTAGGGTACAACATTTAGCAAGGAACCTTGGTCATGTTTTGGTAGAAAATCTCATTGTATGTGTGTGTAAATGTGTATAAAAAGAAATCAATTTTTTATTTTCATTATTTTATGTTAAATCAAGTAGTGACATGTAGCTATAAACTTTTATTCTGCATGATATCGTTATATGTGCAAAGTAAACTGATTAAAGCCTTATTGTAACCAAAAATATGGTATTAATGATACTTCTAATTAACTAAGTATTAGAAGAAAATACTTAACTACATCTCTTAGTCTTCGGCATAAATTTCCACAACTACGCCTCCACGTAGCTAATAGACAGCCTACTTCAACACACGCAAATTGAAGACTCAATTAAATTGAGCAACCATTGTTGCAAGTCCGATAACTTTTCGGATCTACGTTTTATACAAACTAAGCCTTGTTCATACCATGTGATCTTCAATCAACAGCCGCAGCAGTTGGATGTCGACCACATCAAATTGCGAAAACGGTTCCGAACTCACAAGTCATATTTGGTAAAGTCAATAAGATTGAACAGGACGATGTGATTGTTAAGATTATAGTCACCATCATTGGCCATTGCACCATGATGAGCAGAGCAGAGACCCCCATGAATAAATGCCTAGAATTAGCAGTAGACACAGTACTCGATGTAAATGGCAGAAAAGGCACAAAGAAAGGAGGAAAATAAGTAGAAAGAAGTTGAGTGGTGATGATGCGTCCCCGCACGCTTCGATAGCAACGGCCTCATCTCCTCCAAGACCCCGGCCAAGTCCCTCAGCTCATCGGCTGTCGCCTCATCGATGTCAGCATCGAGAATTCCAGTGCCTCTTCCCCGTCTGTTGTGCTCCTTTTGCAGTGCAATGTGCCGCCTCTTCTCGGTTTCGATCTGGCAAGCGAGCTCATCATGGTGGTGTTTGAACTCTTCCACTAGAAAGGACCGTCGAGCATCTGACTGAGCGACGGAGCCAACCCGGGATGAAGGAGAAGAGGGAGGGTGAATGAAGAGTTCGAGGACGGCATCGACGGAGGATGGCGATCTCAGCACCACAAAGGATGATGAAAAGCTCGCCGGCCTTCTTGAAGAGGCCGCTTCTCCGCTTAGAGAAGCACAACTGCCGAGCCTCTTTGTTCTCTATCTTCTTGATCTCATCTGGTGTTGATTTGCTTCCCCATGAACGCAGAGAGAGAGAACTGCAACACACCGGGTGCAGTGACACTGATATCATGATACAGCAAGTTTTCTGCGAGGAATTTAATGGGATTGCAGAGGACCTCGTCTTTTCTGCAAGCTGCCAAAATTCGGTGATATGTAATATATACACAGTAGAATCATATCATGCCCCCCAAAGGATAAGCAGGCAAACAATCTGCTTGAGAGAATAAGCACATTAGTTCTGCAAAAAAATTATCGAGTTGTTATCTAAAACAGAACAAATCTCTATTGTACAGTAGCCCGAGAATCGGGCACTCAAAAATTTGAGTGGAGAAGAAACAAAAATCACAAGGACATCACTCAAAACTTCGGTGGAGAAGAAACAAAAAATCCAAAGAACACGAGTAGACACAATCGAGTCCAAGCTGCCAACTTCTTGGTAATCTAGGTATTCGTGGCTCTTGTGTAAATCTGCTGGCTGGAGTGAGCTGATACCATTCTGATAGAGCCTCGAGCCATCAAATCTTTGATTGCCCCTCGAGCAAGGGATCCATTCACCTGCAAAATACGAGCACCCTAATCCGTCAGAATACTACCAAGCTGTTGAACAACAAAACGAAATAGCAAGTGTGTTTTCACACTTGATCAATGAAGCATATTTGAATTTCAACCAAGTAATAGCATCAAATACTTTCACTACCAAAAGTTCCTCACACTCTGAGAACCTGATCCCGTAGATTACAATGCAGGAGACAGGCTAACATCTATTTGTAGTTAATGAATCAAGGATTACTTCTTCGATATCCTAATCAAGTTGAGCAGCCAGATCGTTGTCCCAAACCAACCCGAAAAGCACGCCTCAAATTGGTTCCTAGGTACAATGTAAAATACAAATCAAAATAAAAATAGTTCGTCATGCACTAATTTTTGGTCGTTAGTTCAAAAGTTTTTCGTGCAAAAAAATATAAACCCAAACCACAGCCACAATTACAATTACAAGTTAATTTGTTGAAAAGCAAAAAAAACTTTCGAACGTAAATACGAACATTTTGAACGCTAACCTGAAAACCACGACAAGCTCCTTCACACAAAACTAAAAACTTATACCCATGACGAATCCTGAAAAGCAACGCATCCTCTTGACACGTTTAGTCTCAGTAAAAAAGCAGCTGTATAAACACAAGAGAACGCATAATATAGATATTAAACGCACATCCCTCACGATAGAGCAAACAAAAAGAGAAAATAGACGAGATAGAACTGATATATTTCTAGCCAGGTATGCATGCACACCCTGGGAATCGAACTCGTAACCTGGATCTTGTGAGTCGACCGCCCTGCCGGGTGAGCTAAAGCTCTGAGTGCTGCATTGAGTTAGTTTTCTACCCATACTTGGTGTAGCCAGCTGGACCAGGTTCAGTAATAGAGGGCATCTAGTAATTGTTCGGATCGGACTTATAGGATCCAATCCAACATGCACTGTAGTATAAAACACGAAATAGCTGGTAATATAAGACTTGACACGAGAACACAACCCCAGCAGAATTCCAAATACTGTAGTGACAACAATACGGCCTACCCCTTCGTAATCATGGGGCTTTGGGCTTGAAACGGGTCGGGTCGGGTCGGACATGGACTAGGCGAAAATATGCAAAGAGGACATACAATAAGTAAACAGGGTCACTGTACACCAGATGCTGGAATTCCCTTTCTCTGTAGGGGACGCTATTTCAGATACAACCTGAAAACCAAACACAAGCACGACTCAAAAGTCCAATTACGTTCTTCTTCCACCCAAAGTGAACAATCGGGTTTACCTGTTTTTTATTCAAACACGAAACGACATGGCACATACACTAAAACACAATGTTGCTCATAAATTGAGGCAGGAAGTAGAAACCCGATATATGCACTATCACAAACTCCGCCCAACTCAAAAAAAGAAAATCAGGTTGTGTTTGGGTTTACCTGTTTTTTGCATGAACATGAAATGAAATAACACTAACATAACCCAAAACACGAATTGTGACTCCTACCTTTCATTGTGTAGTAAATTTATGTCTGGATACCAAGTTAGTTTCTGGCCACATGATCAAATCTTTGGACACAAGGACCTATGAGTATACACGAACTCGAGAACTTGAACTTGAGGGTCTTTTAGGGGGAGTTTGATTGTCAGACTAGGACTACGAAACAAGAACTCCGATTCCAGTTACAGATGAGACTCGTAATCGGATAAAAAAGTGAGTTGTACGACCTCACTTTTTTACTGTATTTGATTATTGTACGAATTGGAACTAGTTTCATAGTTTTAGGCCTCGTAATAAGAAAGGTATAACTTGCAGCTAAATGCATGACCTATATAATATGTTAACACTTCCATGGGCTATATCAAATTCACAAGTGAACCAAACAGGCCTATCACAAGTGTCTTTCTTACAATATATACATTAGAACCTACAAGTTGGGGTGGCAAATCGGGCCCATCAAAGGCAAGTTCTATTAGATCTAACCCATGTTTTCATTCGTATCCTTTTTCAATACTCATACCTGATTCGGGCTGGGTCCATGTAAATCTGACTATCCAATAACTCATATATATATATATATATATATATATATATATATATATAGAGAGAGAGAGAGAGAGAGAGTGTGTGTGGTAAATGCACACTTTCTCTACATAATCTTATATCAACATTTTTAAGTATTGTTATACTTTTGTAGTTTGTATTTAATGTATTAAATATAAAATAATTCAAGTCTTTAATATTAATCTCAAAGACCGAATGATAGAAACTTTTTAGTAAGATCATACAATCTAAATATTATGCAACTCTCTCTATATATAGAGAGAGAGATAGTGGATCATGATTAAATCCCCACACATATTTAAATCTACTCTAACATCTCCGTCATTCAATTCACACAATCAACGATCAAGATTTAAATAAAAAAGAAACTTTGTACTGTTATATTATTCGTACTTGCATTTAATACATTATGACATTTTCATATTTAAATCTTCATAGTTGATTGCATCAATCAAACACTAGAAATATTAAAGTAGATTTAAGCATGGATTAGATTGAGTATTTATGTTTAGGTTCAATCTGGTTCCAGCCAGACAGAGTTTGATTTTTTAGGTTGTTCTTGGTCTCTGATTTTGTCTAAGTCTAAAATTGCTAACCTTACCAACAAAATTTAATAATCATCGATTGAGACTTGCTATCATCCGGAGTTTATAAGTTATTTATACATTCATGAGATATTTCTTCCTTTTGAAACCTTAATCGCCTGGCCTATTTTGTAGGACCAAGAAGATTGAACCAAACCCAATTTAAAAATCTTGAAAGACTAAAGCCCATGACTCCTTCTGGGTGGCAGTTCAAGACACGAAATGAAACCTGACACGAATACCAACCAAAAGGTTTCAACATTTGTCCATCTGCATCTTGGTGGCACGAAATGTTTGGGCTGCGTTCGAGTTGACCTGTTTTTGACACAATCACCACATGACATGACAAAAAAAACGGTTTCAAATTTGATGCAGAAAATGCCTCTACCACAAATCCAAAAGGTCTGCATTTGTGCCCATCTGATGTGATAATTTACATCAGGTCGTGTTCTGGTAGACACGTTTTTGGATAAACACGACCTGAAACACAAAAATGCCATACTTACTGCGTCCTGAATATCGACAAAACTAAATGAGGTCAGCAAATTTTTTTACAAGAGGAGGCCAAGCCTAACACACATGTGCATCTTTTGGGTGTCGAACTCTCCACCAGGAGCAATGGCACTAGAGAGCCATGCCGTTGAGCTAATGCTCTTGGTTCAATTGTATTTTAATACTAATTAATCAATGATAGGGTGCTCTAGCACTGTCATTATTGGTGACAGTTCGACTCTTCGAGGCTTTGGCCTCTTCTTTTAACAAAAAAAATACTAATCATTGTGAGTTTGGATCAAGTTGGATATATGCATAAACTTGATCCATCCTTAATATTTCATGATATTGAGTTTTTTTTGCCTTCCTTTGGAGGTAGGTGAAGTTTAGAAAAATTTACACCAAACCCGAACAAAACCGAAGTCTCAATTATGAAACACAACAACAACAACTAAGCCTTTTCCCATACTAGACGGGTTCGGCTACATGGATTTTTTGTTTCCACATAGCCCTATCATATGTCATGTTAACAGTTAACTCACAATAAGCTAGATCATTCTTTATTGTTTTTTACCAACATTTTTATGGTCGTCCTCTACCTATTTTAATACTTTCCAAATTTAGTTTTCATATCTTCTTAAAGGTTGTTCTTTTGATATTCTTTCTATATGTCCAAACCATCTTAAACAACATTCTCTAATTTTATCCTCTATTGGTGTCACTCCTAATTTGTTTCTAATAACCTCATTATGTATACGTTTTTTTCTTGTATGACCACTAATCCATCTCAACATCTTCATTTCTATTATAGAAAACCATAAAACATGGTAAGTCTAATTGTTGTTATGTAATATTTACCTTTTAACTTTAATGGTATCTTCTTATCACAAAGAATACTTGATGCTCCTCTCCATTTTAACCAACCAACATTAATTCTATTTATAACATCTCCATCAATTCTTCCATTACTATTAAAAATCGACCCTAGGTATTTAAAACTTTCCTTTTGGAGATGCAATGTGTACCAATTTTAATTTCTATGTCCTCTGCATTAACCAAATGATCAAACTCACATTCTATATATTATGTCTTCATTCTACTATGTTGGAGGCCTTTGCTTTCTAATGTCTCTATCCATAGTTTTAATTTTCTTTTAGCTTTTTTCTTAGACTCCTCTACTAACACAATGTCATCTGCAAATAACATACACCAAGGTACTTCATCTTTAATATGTTTTGTTAACTCACCAATCACCATTATAAATAAGTATGGACTTAAAGTTTATCCTTGATGTAACCCAATATTAACTTCAAAGAAGTATGTCATTCATTCCTTCATGAGTCCTCACACATGTTTTTGCACCATCGTACATGTCTCTTATAAGGTTAATGTATGTCAATGGGATATTTTTTTTCTAAGGTTCTCTAAAGAACCTCACTCGGTACCCTATCGTAAGTTTTTTCTAAATCAATAAATATAATGTGAAGGTCTTTCTTTTTTCTCTAAAATATTGCATAAAACATCTCCAATATTAAGTCATGCAAGTTATTTTTTTAGGCCCATGTTTGTGTTTATCAGATCTACATATGTATACCAGATCCTATCCATACATTCCCAAATGTAACAAAACCTTAATACGATTATCATGGAAAGTACGTATGCGTCATTTCCTAAAAGATAGAGGCAAATGTGGGAAACCCTTAAGTTCAGGTTCACAAGCCACCGGGAATCGTGGGGAGGAAGTCCCAAGGCTTTTGGGAAACCAGTCGATATATATTCGTATGATCTCCTGCTTCCGTGTTTCCGATTTCGGGATTTCAATGCGAGCCTGATTTCCCCTTCCCGTCTCCCACCTTATCCCGATTTTTCTCTCTTCCCAAATTCTTACTGATTGAGGAAATTATTGTGTGAAGAAAATGGTTTCTGCAAATCGGGAGATGGTGGTCTATTGTTTTGACACCTTGGTGGCCCATTACAATAGCGAGCAAGCGCCTCCCCCGGCCTTCGAAGAGGGTCAACAGTGAGGCCCCCAATCTTCTTTTTCTCATTATCTATCTTACTGTTTATCTAGTGGGAATGCTTTTTTGGTGGTTTATGTATCTGTTCTTTGTGGTGAATTTCATGAATTCTGTTTTGACTGGTGGGTATTTCTGGGTTTTGTCGGTTTTAATTGGATTTTTTTGGTTGTTGAGTGGTTCTATTCATAATGCTTTGCCTCACAGAATACCTGCAACTGGATTTGGATTTTGTTTTGCAAGGTCTTGAGTTTTAGGTGTAAATATCATGTTCAATGGTTGTAGAATCGGTTTTCATTGGTTAGGGTGGTAGTTTTGCTTTAGGGAAATTGCATATTAGGTTTGTTTGGTTGGGTTTATTGCGTTCTGTGTTCTTACCACTGATTCCGGTATCTCAGTATCTGGAATATGGGTCCATGTGAATTTAATTGGTTTTCGTTTGTCGTGTAATGTGTTTTTCATGTCATTTGAGCTCCCATGTTTTCACGAGTAGATTTCTATTGAAGGAGTTGTACTTTGTCCCCCTTACAGTTTGTTAGCTCTATATTACGGGCATCTGTATTCAAGGTTAAAAATATAAACTTAGAGAAATCTAATATGGTGACAATGCAATCATTTGGTCTATGGTATTGGGTACTTAATGGTAGAAAATATTAAGGATCCTGTCAGGTATGCTGTTCTTGAATTAAAGATACTGTAGTATGCATGAACTATCTTTACTAGGTTCATCTGAATCTGGTGCTACTGGATTTGGAAGTTCAATGATGGAATCCCTAATATTCGTGTTCCTTTTGAAGTATTAAATTGTAGGATAAGTCCCAAAAGATCAACAGGTGTCGGCTTGGTCAGTGGCTGCATTCCGAGTATGATGGTGAAACCCTATTTGCAACACATCCCCTCTAAATCGTGTTACAAACAGCGTCATTTGCCAGATCGAGCACCTTTTTCAAAATCTTTGGCTTGTCCGTTTGTGTCGTTCCTATTCAGAAAATTGTCATATCCTAGGATTAGTATATGTGAGACTCTGAGTTAGCATTGTACCTTCTGGTAATGGCTCTCATTTTTTCTGGCCTTCTTTAGATGGCTGTCTAACCCCATCTTACCTATATAAGAAACAAGTGCCGTAAATGAAGTAGTCTTGCAAGAATGTCGACATGATTCTCCTAGCAATCCATTTTCTATTTACCTTCTGGTAATGGCTCTCATTTTTTCTGGCCTTCTTTAGATGTCTGTCTAACCCCGTCTTACCTATATAAGAAACAAGTGCCGTAAATCAAGTAGTGTTGCAAGAGTGTTGACATGATTCTCCTAGCAATCCACTTTCTATTTCCCGGTGCTTTATTCATTTTGGTGATTTGTGTTTCTCATCTGCGACAACAAAAAACTGATAGTATTTACTACTATATGGATGGTCTGGTAGACATAGAATACCTTTCTGGTTCTCTGTGTACTGAAGCTGTCTGAAATAAGCCAAAAGATCTCAATTGTGAAGAAATTCAGAATTATCTGTTTCCAATTTATCATATTGAAATCACTATGATGTTTCCTCTGGTCTTTTCTCTTGTGATAAAAGAACTAGGAAAATTCTTGATTTGATGTCATCAAGATTTCTGTGGTTTGGCAATGTCAAGAACCCCAATTCTTCTTGTTTGGTAGCCCTGATGTAATTGATCAGGTGCGATTTCGAGGTTATGGGGGTGGTGTCAAATGTAAGGTGGACTTACCCAGCATATGCTCAACATTTTTAACAAAGTGAAAATTTCAGCCTCTGAGAATGTAACACTGATTTTGACAAGGCTCCATCTCTTTCATTCAAGTGCCTGCAGCCTGCCTGTGATGATTGATTAAGGACATGAACTTTATTTATTGCCTTTGGGCGTGGCACCTTGTTTTTGATAGGTTCCTCTTCTTTCGGATTTAAACAATGTTTCAAATGCATGCTTGTGAAATGTGGATTGTAAGCCACATTGTGTGGAATCTGGTGGTTGAGTTTTCCATTTTAGGCACAAGGAAACAAAAAGATCCAGGACTGGTGTCTTTCATGTTTTTTTTGGGAAGATGTGTTAATGGTGGTTGTCACTTGACATGGTTCTGAACCTTATCTTAATGGCAAGGGTTGTATCTTATTATGTGCTTCTGTTCAATTTTGTGTATGCTTGTCTTTGACGCTAAAGTGTCTTCTGATCTCTGTTCACTATATATTACTCCATTTGAAGTTCTGCTGGCAACATGTCTAACATTATACACTTATATGAATGAGAAACATGGAAACAAGTGTTTTATGTTGTATTCTTTACCACCAGGTATTGTACTTGTGCAAAACTACAATTCGGTGTTAAATCTTTCATGAGTTCTTCAACATATATGTCTTGAATCAATGAAAGTGACAATTTCTATGGATTTTTTTTGCTTTTTACAGACATGATACATCATAGTGGAAAGCTGAATTGTTGGATAATTTAATCACGATTTATGTAAAGCATAGGTTTCCCTGCTTAGAAGGTCTCATCGTACATATTGTTATATTTTTCAGTCCATTGTTTGTGACTTGGAAGAAGACAATCAATGGTGGGGAACCTCGCCTACGTGGCTGTATTGGAACTTTGGAAGCTCGGTGCTTGATCAATGGATTCAGGGATTATGCTCTAACTAGGTCTGTATCAAGAACTATGTCTGAAGTCAATGTATTCATCTTTCATTTATGTGTATCATTTTGTAAAAATATTACATTTATGTTATAGTTTGCAATTGCAAGCTGTCCTCTTGAAACGTTATAGGGAAAATGCAATGTTTTTTGTGATGCTTCTATTGAGTTTATGCATTAAAAAAATTCCTGTTGCATGTATTTAACCTGAGTTGGTAATGCAAGTTTGAACGTTTTCATGTGTTCGTAAGTTGCTCTTAGGAGGTCAGGAATGCTGTTATGTTGTCAAGTACATCTGTTTGAATATCTGATATTATCATCACGTCAGTTTCCTTATGAAGCAAAATATATGCTATGACCATTCTGTACATCAAGATCACAAGTGATACTACACTTCTTATCACCTAGACGAGGACCTCTTAATGCTTGCGTTTATTATCTAAAAGGGCATCCTTTAAGGAACAGTTGTTTTCAGTGTCGTTCGACATGTATCGTATCGTGTACTGTTGTGGTCGACGATACGGCATATCGTAGCATAGCGTATTGTATCATACTTTAATATTAAAAAATAGTAAAAATCTAAAAAAATCAGAAAAAGTCTCAAAAAATCAGAAAATTTAGGAAAGTTTTGATAATTGTAAAGAATTCATATAATGCAAAGTTTAGTACATATTGATCATTCACCATTGAAAAATTGAATTTTTTTTTACATATTTTGAAGCAAAAAATGAAATACATTTACATTTACGTATTGTAATCAGGATCATCAACTAAATAATCTTCATCTTCTCCTTGCTGAAGATCCTCACCACCTTCTGCTTCAAAATCAAAATCTTCATCTCCTTGGTAATGTTGTTGCGCTCCTTCTAAATTAATCCATGCAATGCCTTCTTCAGTTAGGAGGGTATTTTCTTCGTTATCTTCCATAATCCAGTCTTCTAATATATCAAAATTATCCAAACTTATTGGATCAAATTGTCTTTCTTCTCTATTTACCTTTTTTAATTGCCTTCAAGAAAGAAAGATAAGTAATTAGTAAATAACATTAACAATTGCAGCCAAACAATATATTGAATTAAATCTTTAAGTATTAATTAATATAAGATTATCTTTCACGAAGCCACATGTTATAACGGATGAAAACTAAGTCATTGAGCCGCTTATGTTCCAACCTATTGCGCTTTTTTGTATGGATGTGTTCAAAGACACTCCAATTCATTTAACAATTCGTTGCACTATAGGTTTGGCTCATAACTCTTACTGTAAGATCTCTAAGGTTTGAGCAATAACTTTCAAACCTATTCCACCAAACATCTGTAGAAAAAGTCAAACATTAGGAACTTAATCTATAATAATAGAATATTTAAGAAACTTAAATACGAAGATAAACAATTTACCTGAGTGCATATTAGTGCGGTTACGAATTGCTACAGACAAACCCATTAAGTGAAGAGCATTATCATAGATCTTCATCTTTCGATATATAGCATCTGCCCTACTCTTATCAAGGACTAATGTGTCTATACAATCAATAATGTCTCGATTAACCTTACCGTCTATTTTGAAGCTTGCTGAGTACCTAAATGTTGGGTTTAGATAATATGTTGCTGCATGAATAGGCTGATGCAGTTGTTTATTCCATCTATTATCTTTAATTTTCCACACGACACATAATCTCTTTTTTTTTCTTTAAAATTATTTCTAATGGCTTCTTTTGCCCCATAGATGGTTTCTCCTCGCTATTAGGCAATCTCAAAACCTTCACTAAAGGACATATAATCCCTCAACCGTCTAATACATGCATTCCAAAATGTACCCCTTAAGACTGCCTCCGAAATCTCATTCAACTTTTTATTTCTTCTATTTTGAGGCAACTCTGCAAATTGTTGGCACTCATCTAAGGAGAACATCAATCTCAAAACCTTCACTAAAGGACATATAATCCCTGAACCGTCTAATACATGCATTCCAAAATGTACCCCTTAAGACTGCCTCCGTATGTCATGATAGTGCATTTTGTCTCCTTTCATAACTCTCTCAAAGTCGAACAATATTCTTGCACTTCAATGGCGGTCTTATGTAATATCTTTCCTATCAACTTTTAATAAGAGGGCATCTTTTATCTTGGACAAATATTAGCAATTGCATCTGTCATTGCTTAAAAATAAAAAATATTTGCTGCATTAAATGGAATGCATGCATCATAAAACCATTTGCTCATTGCAAGGTCTGCCTGATCATGTAGTTGTTCTGAATTCATAGCAGCACACATTTTAGGTTGAACACCAGGTGTAGTGCTATGAGGAAAAAATGAATGTAGACTAGAAACAACTCTTTATCTACTCCTTCCTGAGTCTCTTCTTCTACCACTTCCACTTCAAAATCTTCAACAACCCTATTTTCTCTGTTTGGTAGTCGAGAATTACTACTATCAATCTCTGTTCAAGTATTTGAAGCAATATTATCAGTCAATCCAATAGCATTATCAGCATCTTCCTCAAACATCCTTAAATCATCTTTTTATTGTCTCCTCTCTTTTATGCTCTCAATTATCTGAAGACATTGTAATTTAATGCCTTCTGGCAAACTTTTAACTTTATTCGTGCAAGGATAACTTCTTTCCTAGTCCCTATCAGGTAGTGTTTCAATTGTGAAATTTCACCACTAACCACTTCTCACAAAATAAACATTTGATCTTTAATTTGAAACCCTCAAATTTTTGTACCCCACGGCCATGCCTGATCATGAGACCGAGATTGGGAGTCTCTAACACTCCTTCCTACCATCTCAATTGAGCACTTCAATTCAATCATAAACCTAAAAATAAAAGCACTTCATAAATCCTAACACTCAAATAGAGTGTCTCCCACTTCATAAATGCAATAAAAATCATATCCACATACTTAATAACTTTATATTTTGCCATTAAAAAAAACACAAATAACACCAAATAGAAAGAAAATATTCTGAAAAACACTCAATATATACTACAATCCGAGTTAGGAGGCTTGCACAAATATTGTAAAACATTTTTTAGAGTCTTGAATACCAAGGAGGGGAAGAACCACTGCAAAAAGGCTTGAGAAGGCTTTAGTAGCCGTGAAGAAACCTCAAAAACCATGAAAGATGCTGGTTTTTGTCAGCCTGAGACCCTTTAAAAGGATCCCTCGGCATAACGTCCGTATCGTACGATACAGGCGATATGGGTCATATTGTGCGATTTGGACCGTATCGCACTATACGGGATACAATATTGTTTTATCACTGAAGTAAAACTTCAGATCTTCTCTCTCATACCTGATGAAGTTGGAAGAAAGTTTCTTTTAGAAATGCAATTTTTATATCAGTCATTAATTCTGCAAATAATAGGAAAAGTAGATAGCTGGTTGGTAGATAACATTGTAACTTTCTTTTTGGGCCCATATTTTTCCTTTACATCGAACTCATGTTTGAGGGTGGTTGGTAGCACAGATGAAGTAAACCACAGCCTACAGTTATAGAACTTCGTGAATCAACTAGTTCTCCCACTCAACTGAGTCCTTATCAGTCAAACTTGTAATATGGCTGGATCAAGACTGTTTAACCTGACAATGACCAAGTGGTTTAGCTTTCCTAGTAAAATACAAATATGTGCGTGTGCATCTGAATTTGTTGATTTGAGGGCAGTTGGTAGCACAGATGAAGTAAACCACAGTCTACAGTTATAGAACTTCATGGATCAACTAGTTCACTCACTCAAACTGAGTCCTGTCAAACTTGTAATATGGCTGGATCAAGACTGTTTAACCTGACAATGACCAAGTGGTTTAGTTTTCCTAGTAAAATACAAATATGTGCATGTGCATCTGAATTTCTTGATTTGTACACAAGGTTTTTCTGTGTATATGATGTCACTAAATGATGTTCTAAATGCATGAAGTTTACTGCTTGTTTTCATTATCCTTTCTTCTGCTTGTTTTGGTTGTCAGGAATATAAATGGACCGGACTTAGCTTTGCTATTGGTTTACCAAATCCAGCTGTGTTGTATGTTAGGTAAATGGGTTCAGAGTCAGCAGTCAACCAGTATCCAATCTGATATGCAAACTAGTTGTTAGGATACTATAGATGCAAAATTATGTTAGAAGTTTACCATAAGAACCACAACTAGACTTTGATGTTGACTAGAAGAAAGAGATTGAGTACTCGTACATGATTGCTATGTTATCAATAGCGGTTAGTGGGTTGTTAGCAGTTGATCCTGATATAGCGGGGATATAGCGGATTTAGCGGTACAATTTTATTTATGATTAAAAAAAAATATATATATATATATAATAGGTTTTCTAACTTCTAAGAAATATCAAGAAACATAACCGGTTCTTTAATAAATGAACGAGCAAAATACTCACGCTATTGCCTTAATCTCTCATTATTTGAAGTTTAAACTGTTGAACATGTTGGTGATAGGAGTTTTTGATCTTCTTTTGCCTTTCTTTTTTGCTTTAATGTCCGAACTTTTATTAACCATGTCCCCTCGATGATCACCTACATCACAAGATAACGAATGTGCCATCAGTTTATAAATAACACGATCACTTGTAAATATAGATAACAGATTACATAATGTTATACATCCATCAAAAGTACATAAAGGCCAATAAACTAATTCAAAAAGTATATAACATCCATCAAAATTCAATTACAAATTTATAATTACACTTAATTGTTTAGGTTGTGTTCACTCATTTTCAGAAAAAGATTCGTATTCTTCTATTTTCTCTTCCTCTTCATCTGTTTCTTCAAAATTAAATTCTTCATCTTCATCTTCTATAGGCATTTTATCCTTCCCTTTGCTTTTCCTTCTTTGTCGCTTTCGTGTCCTTGCCCTTGTATAAACAACACCCATTCTTGATGCTTCGGATGCTATATCGATATTTCGCCATGTAAGGGAATCATCGTCACCAACGAACTCATTATCAGTAGGATATTCATTGTGATCTTCAATCGATGCCAAAATGATGGGGTCAAAATTTGCTCCATTAGATTTCCTCTCTTCGTACCTTCTTCTTAGCTTTTCGTTATATTGCACAAAAGCAAAATCATTAAGCTTTTGATGCAATAATCGATTTCTTTTCTTCAAATGAATCTAAGATAAGAGAAAGAATTTAGGTAAGCTGTTAACTCAATAAAAAAACTTTCATTTAATTATAGTGTAAATAAAAAGCATAATTCTTAATTTCTTACCATTTCAAAGGTACTCCAGTTGCGCTCACATGGGGTAGCACTATAAGTAAGGCTCAAAACTCGTATAGCAAAATTTTGCAATTTAGGGCATCCATAACCAAAGGTCATCCACCATTTAACTATTACAAAAAGTTAAAAATCATGTGTAAATAATAAATTAATCATATTTAAAAACCCTATATCATATCTTAATAATGAAATAACTAAGAAAGCAAAGTTGCTTGAAGTAATTACCTGGTGCATATGCTTTCCTCGAACTTATAGCTAATTCTAGTCCAAAACCACTTGTTGTATTTCGATAACTTATAAGTTGTTGAGTGATTTGTTGTTGTTCTTTCTTACTTCGTACAAGTATACCTATAACTTGAAACAAACCACATTTAATCTCAATATTAGATTCTATCCCATCATAATCATAATACAACCCTGGATTCAGATACATTGCAACAACATGTAACGGTTTATACATTTGACTGTCCCATCTTTTGTCTATGATCTCCCAAATAAAAGCATACTGCTCTTCTTTGTTTTTAATATTAACCTATAAAACAAGAAGTTAAAATAACATTAATTTATAAGATTATTAGATTAATAAGTAAAGGTTAACAAATAACACATAAAATTGAAATATTTGTGTACCTTTATTTGTTCCTTTTATATGATCCATCTTCTCATAGATGTAGCCCATGACTGGTTTCTCATTACTATCGTCCATACCTAAAACATCTATCAAAGGACCCATTGCTTTAAGTGAAAAACTATTGTCCTTCCAAAATCTAAGTTTTAAAATTATTGCCTTAGATTGCTTTCCTTCAATACTATCTGATAAAGGGCATTTCTCCTATTGTTTAGAAATAACCATCGACTTTAGAACTTCTTTTGATTGCCACAAGCTGTCTAGAGTTAAGAATCTAGTAGCAAAACGGGTCACAGCAGGTCTATGTATGTCTTTTCCTCCTGTAAAATGTCTCATCATATGCAATATCTGATCATGAGAATACATAAATGTCACTAGCTTCTTTGCCTTGCTGAAGATGCCTTTTAGTTTATTTGTCTCTCCAATATCTTCAAGCATCAAATCTATATAGTGTGCAACACATGGTGTTCAAAACAAATGATTAAATTCAGCTATCAACATTCTACCAGTTGCAACATAATTTGTTGCATTATCTGTAACCACCTGCACAACATTTTTTTCTCTAATCTCTAAGATCACTTCTTTTAACAATGCATATAATTTATATGTATCCTTTACTTCATAGGATGCATCAATAGACTTAAGAAAAACTGTACCTTGAGGACAATGCACTAAAAAATTTATCAGTGATCTCTGTTTTCTATCTGTCCATCCATTTGATATAATAGAACATCCATATGTAGCCCAATGTTTTCTAAATCCATTTGTAAACTCTCTTACTCTTCCCACTTCCTTCTCAAAGAATGTTTTTCTTACTTCATGATATGATAGAGCCTTCATTCTAGGTCCAAACTGCCCTATATCACATACCATCGCTTGAAAGCTAGGGGATCTCACAATATTAAAAGAGATTTTATTTTGATACATCCACCTGCTAATGGATATGCATACTCATTCTCTTTCTTCTTTCTTATATCAAATTTTCAATATAGCTTGTCGTAGTGAGTCTGGTGATGAACGCATAAATAAATCCATGGGTCCCTTCGGAAGCGGTGGTCATGAGCCAAATAACGATGAAGATGATGAACATTGGGTGTCTGTTACTATGTTACCTTGCATACTAGAAAGTTCTCCTTGATATGGAAATGAAATCTTTTTGGCCTTCTTCTTAGATGTACTGTACACATAATATCTTGTTATTCCACTGATAGAAATATAACCACATAATGTACAAAATAGTGACATATTATCCGTCCTACATTTTGTCAAACTCCAATTCTATCCTAAGATCCTTAGAAGTTGGGGGTCTATAGTTGTATACTGAATTAGAAAACCTAATACCAGTTGTTTTACTAGTTTCTGTCCTACAACTACCACTGCCACTGCCACTTTGAGAACAAGCAGCTGCACTTGTTGATTATTTCATTCTCACTACAAAAAATAAGAATAATGACTCAACTTGAGTTTTCCAACCTTATATAAGAAATAGAACATTAAATAGTAACATTCATTGGTATCATTAGACAATCCTAAACTACAAATTGTAAAGGCAGCAACCATTCCTATTCAAACTATAGACAACACTACATAGCCCATCCCCAAAAGATTTTAACAAAACATGACATGTTATCGTCAGATATGATCCAAGATTTAGCAATAATTACTAATTAAGTACATGATGCTTGAATCACAGTCATTTCCTAACCATTTACTGACTGCTGCATCAATGGAAAATCACAAGTATGATCACTAAAAGATTTCACTCACAAATGTGTGAACATATTAGCTAATTTAGCTTTTCAGTGGATGAAACTCACTAAGATGAACCACTCATTTCTTTACAATTTGTTAATTGTTTGCTCTTTCTTTATTTAAACCAATCCTAAAGAAGCTACATGATTTGATTTGATCTGATAGGCATTCTTCAAATGTCCCACGAAGAGCTTGAGAATTCAGTGTCTCACAATAGAAGAAAATTTTAATAATAATTCATGTAAAACAACAGGATACAATTCTCACTAAATTCTCTGTACATTGGCTGTGCTAAACATATGGCCGAATTCAGATGATCAAATGAAACCTAAACCTATAGGTTGGGTGCACCGACCTATCTCTAAATATACATGCTTCGTCCAACCAAAACCAAAACCAGGCCCTCTACCACACTAAGTGGGGTCTCTCATAACAAATAAAAATATCCTTGAATATGTTAAGCTATATTTGAAGAAAGCATTTCCAAGTATCAAAAGAAAGGAATTCATCGTGACCAATTAAGCATAAAATAAATCTCAAACACCCAAATCCCCATCCACAAAAAAAGAAAAAAGAAAGAAAAACCTTTAGTCTGCAAATTTATACTTCATGGTAGGTCCATCACCCATAAGAATGAACTTATATATAAAAAAACGATATGCTGAGTACCATAATATATCAATTTCTCAATTCTCATTCCACACCATATATTCTATGTAGTCTTTAACTTGGAGGACAGAACTTGGGCGGGACAGCGGGAGATGGTGGCGGGAAAGGGAGATGGTGGCGGCAGAGGGAGAGGCGTACCTGAACTGGAGGCGTTGGCAGTGACAGGCGGGAGTGTCTCGGAGAGGGAGAGGGAGAGGCGTACCAGGACTGGATGCGGTGGCGGCGACAGGCGGGAGCGGCCCGGAGAGGATGGAGAGGGAGAGGCGAGAGATGCAGGGAGTCAAGGACGAACGAGAAACCCAATGGGTCAATCTGATTCGACTGCTTCCGCATACAGCACCATAGCGGACCGCTATAGCGGTTTTAGGTCCGCTAAAATGCTATAGTGTGCTATTGATAACATAGCATGATTGACCCATTGGGTGCTTTTGAATTGCAGAAGCAAGTGACAAAATATTAATGCAGATCCATCTGCTACATGCAAACTAGATCATAGTCCACAAAACCTCAATGTTTTCAGCTAAAAAGACTAAATCGTCTGGCTGACAATGGATAGCAAAACTTCTCAAAAAAGACAAAGGGATCGGAAGCAAGGGTGCAATATAGTCATCTAGAATAACATCACCATGAAACATAATGATAATAGATTACTTCAAGATTGATAATGGAAAATTAAAGTGCTTTACTCATGATGAATTTTTCTTATTAGACATGTATGAGTTTTGTAAAGCACTTGTGTATGAAACTGCAGATTTATTATCCTTCAATATGTTGAATGGGATCTTAGAGTGTTGTAACACATTAATCTACAGTTGATTTGCTTTTTTTTTTTTATATATCAACTGACGTGTGATTCCCTTATAATTCACTTTGCTCGTTCATTAATTCCATCTTTATTTTGTATTGTCTTCATCTTATTGACTGAGTCAAATATATCAATGTCGAAGTGTGGTTATAGTAACATACTTTACTTTGCCTTTCTTCTATTATCTTGCAGCGCATTGAGGGACCGTCGATTCCCCCCCATACAGGCCAAAGAATTGCCTTATTTAGAATGTACAGTTTCCATTTTGAGTGAATATGAATCTGCTCTGCATTATCTTGATTGGGAGGTACAAGTTTCACTCTCAAGGAATTTATGCAAGTTTGAAAATGTTTTATTTTCACGTGATCTTTTTTAGGATGAAATTAGACTTCATGTTCACCTGGTCTTTTTCAAAGACAAAATAAAAGCTTTTGGAAACAAATCTTTACAGGAATTTTGGACATGAAAGTGTCACAAGCATTTGTGCACATTGCTCTCTCTCTCTCTCTCTCTATATATATATATATATACATACGTACATACATACATACTACCTTTTGGTGTGGACTTTCTAGGAGGTCACCCATCCTAGTACTATTCTCACTCAAGGAAGCTTAGCTTCGAAATTTGGATGGTGTCTTTTTCTTTTAAAACTTTTACCTTTTAGGAAAGTAGCTATTTTCGGCAATTTTGGGTTTTTAAATAAAAATGCATCAAATGAGCCTATTTTGGTATCAAAATTTTATGGCAGCCTCAAAATGATGGAATGTTACTTTCCTTTCAGAAAAATTTGAATTTCGATGAAATTTTATGAAAATGACGATTTTACCCTCAGGACCAAATTGGAAGGATTTTGCCTTTTTAAGTAATTGCCTTTAAAGAAAGGATGATTTCAAACAATTCTTTTTATATAAATAAATGAAAAAGGTAATATTGGGAATCAAACCCAAAAATGTTTGCAAATTACAAATTTATGAAATTCCAAACCCCTCATATTCAAACAACAACAACAACAACAACAACTAAGCCTTTTCCTATACTAGACGGGGTCGGCTACATGGATTCTTTGTTTCCACAGATCCCTATCATGTGCCATGTTAGCAGTTAACTCCCAATAAGCTAGATCATTCTTTATTGTTACTTTCCAACACTTTTGTGGTCATCCTCTACCTCTTTTAATACTTTCCAAATTTAGTTTTTCTAACCTTCTTACAGGTTCTTCTTTTGATCTTCTTTCTATATGTCCATACCATCTTAAACGATGTTCTCTCATTTTATCCTCTATTGGTGCCACTCCTAATTTGTTTCTAATAACCTCATTATGTATACGGTCTTTTCTTATATGACCACTCATCCATCTCAACATCTTCATTTCTGTGGCGGACATCTTTTGTACATGTTGATGATTAACTGCCCAACACTCAAAACCATAAAACATGGCAGGCCTAATTGCTGCTCTATAATATTTACCTTTTAACTTTAATGGTATCTTCTTATCACAAAGAATGCCTGATGCTCCTCTCCATTTTAACCAATCAGCATTAATTCTATGCGTAACATCTCCATCAATTCTTCCATCACTCTGAAAAATTGACCCTAGGTATTTAAAACTTTCCTTTTGGGTAATGCAATGTGTGCCAATTTTAATTTCTATGTCCTCTGAAGTAACCAAATGATCAAACTTACATTCCATATATTCTGTCTTTGTTCTACTAAGTCGGAGCCCTTTGCTTTCTAATGTTTCTCTCCATAGTTCCAATTTTCTATTAACTTTTTCCTTAGACTCCTCCACTAATACAATGTTATCTGCAAATAACATACACCAAGGTACTTCATCTTGAATATGTTTTGTTAACTCATCCATCACCATTATAAATAAGTATGGGCTTAAAGTTGATCCTTGATGTAACCCAATATTAACTTCAAAGAAGTTTGTCGTTCCTTCATGAGTCCTCACACATGTTTTTGCACCATCATACATGTCTCTTATAAGGCTAATATATGTCAATGGGATACCTCTTTTTTCCAAAGTTCTCCAAAGAACCTCCCTCGGTACCCTATCATAAGCTTTTTTAGATCAATAAATATCATGTGAAGGTCTTTCTTTTTTGCTCTAAAATGTTCCATAAGACGTCTCAAAAGGTGAATCGCTTCGATAGTAGATCTGCCTGGCATGAATCCAAATTGGTTCTCTATTGTACTTGATACTTGTCTTAACCTACGTTCGATAATTCTTTCCCATAATTTCATAGTATGACTCATTAACTTGATACCTCGATAATTTGCACAATTTTGAATGTCTCCCTTGTTCTTATATATGGGTATAAGTGTACTTGCTCTCCATTCCTCGGGCATCTTTTGGTTTTTCCATATTTCATTAAATAGTCTTGTGAGTCAAGTGATTCCTATTTCTCCTAGTATTTTCCAAACTTCTATAGGAATATTATCTGGTCCTACCGATTTACCACCCTTCATATGTTTAAGTGCCTCTTTTACTTCATTCTTTTGAATACGTCGATAGAAATTGTGGTTTATATACTTTTCTGACTTGGCTAAATCTCTTAAACTAATACTAACATCTTTATTTTCATTAAAAAGATTATAAAAATAGTTTTTCCATCTATTTCTTATATCATCATTTGCCAATAGAATTTTTTCATCCTCGTCTTTTATACATCTAACATAATTAAGATCTTTAGTTTTCTTATCTCTAGCCCTAACTATCCTAAAAATCTCTCTTTCACCCTCTTTTGAGTTGAGTTTTTTATATAAGTCCTCCCAAATCTTAGCTTTTGCTTCACTAACGGCCTTTTTCGCTTCCTTCTTTGCTTTCTTATAAGCTTCTAAAGTTTCACTAGTTTTCTTAGCATAATGTAATTTGTAACATGCTCTCTTTGCCTTGATTTTATTTTGTACTACTTCACTCCACCACCAAGCTTCTTTTTGTGCCGATACACCTCCCTTAGATACCCCTAACACATCTTTCGCCACTTTCCTAATATGTATAGCCATATTGTTCCACATATCACAGGGTGTGCCAACATAATTCCAAACATCTCCTGTGCCAACATAATTCCAAACATCTCCTTGAAGGACTTTTTGTTTAAATATATCTTCTTTCTCGCTTTTGAGGTTCCACCATTTAGTCCGAGTAGCTCGATGCACTCTTTTCTTCTTTGTCCATTTTTTTATTTATAAATCCATAACTAAAAGTCGATGTTGGGTGGTTAAGCTTTCTCCTGGACTTACCTTACAATCTTTACAACACGCTCTATCTTTTTTTCTACAAATAAAGTAATCAATTTGTGTTTGTGATAAGCCACTCTTATAAGTAATTAAATGTTCATCTCGTTCTTTGAAAATTGTATTGACTATAAAGAGATCAAATGCCATAGCAAAATCTAAAATCTCCCTACCTTCCTCGCTTATATCCCCAAAACCAAAGTTTCCATGAATCCCTTGATATCCTAATGCCTCTTTACCGACATGTTCATTTAAATCTCCTCCTAAACAAATCATCTCCCTTGGTGGAATCTTTTGAAATACCTTATCTAACTCTTCCCAAAAAACTGTCTTTATACTATCTTCTAGTTCTACATAGGGTGCGTAAGCACAAACTATATTCAAAACCTCTGCTCCTAACACTAATTTCAACGTCATGATTCGGTCACCATATCGTTGTATGTCTACTACACTCTCCTTTAAATCTTTATTTATGATAATACCAACTCCGTTTCGAGCCTTTTCTTTACTTGAGTACCATAATTTAATTTAAAACCTATATCCTCTATCTCCTTTGCTTTTTCTCCAACCCATTTTGTCTCTTGTAAACATAGAATATGAATCTTTCTCCGAATCATAGTATCTACCACCTCCATTAGCTTACCGGATAATGTTCCGATATTCCAAGAACCAATACGAATCTTATTATGTAGGACTAGCTTTCTTACCCCCCGCATCCGTCCATAATCAAAATGCGGAGACCCTCTCTGAAATTTTTTTGCTACATTCGGGCGGCAATATAGCGGGACTAACTTCTTTACCCACACCCGTCCATGATGTGGGAACCCTCTCTGCAATTGATTCACTACATTCGGGCGAAAATGTAGTGGCCCTTGCTTACTTCTTACTGCATTCGGGCTCTGCAGCACGTTGCTAGGCGGGGACGCCCCAAAGCAATGCTCATAATTTTTGTAATCCATGTTATAAAATCCGATAAAGTTTTATACTGGCTGTCGGAAGTCTAACACAACCCTCCTCCTTTATCCGGGCTTGGGACCGACAATGCATGGATGATCCCTTACATGGTGGAGTTAAACCCCTCATATTCAAAAACAAGTTAAATTCAAGCCAGACTTCGGAAATTCGCCCGATTGAGAAGGGTCTCATTCCAAGACCTGATACCAAGGGTTAAAGTGGTTCGACACCTTACACGTTGAAGTGGTTAAAGTGATTCGATACCCCACACCCATGAGAATGGTTAAATGGTCGAGGTGGTTATAGACTGATTCACGGAGCAAAAGTAGGTCACCTTTGCAAACAAAAATTGGGAATGAAACCCAGTGTGTTTCCAAAGCAATATTTGAAAATTTCATTGAATTTGACGTTTTTAAATATAAAATGTTTTTTAGAATGTTTGAAACCTTCCATATATAAACTCGGACCGTATGGAAACAAATTCCCCAAAAAGGGGAGATGGCATAAAAAGGCAACGACCGAACACCTGCCAATTTTGGCATTGTTGGGTGAGGTAACCTATCATTCCAAAGCAATATTTTAAAATTTCATTGAATTTGATGTTTTCAAATATAAAATATTTTTTAGAATGTTTGAAACCTTCCATATATAAACTCGGACCGTATGGAAACAAATTCTCCGAAAAGGGGAGATGGCATGAAAAGGCAACAATCGAACACCTGCCAATTTTGACATTGTTGGGCGAGGTAACCTATCATTCCAAAGCAATATTTGAAAATTTCATTGAATTTGATGTTTTCAAATATAAAATGTTTTTTAGAATGTTTGAAACCTTCCATATATAAACTCAGACCGTATGAAAACAAATTCCCCGAAAAGGGGAGATGGCATAAAAAGGCAACGACCGAACACCTGCCAATTTCGACATTGTTGGGCGAGGTAACCTATCATTTTTAGTTTCAGGTTCAAAAAAAGAAGGTCGGTGTCAAGAAAGGAAAACTAACATTCAGAAGGAAATCTGGCATAAAAAAGGCAAGTCGACACCCGAAAAGGAAGGTCGGCACCCAGAAAGGAAAGTCGACGCTCGAAAAAGGAAAGCTGGCGTTAAAAAGGGAAAGCGGGCTTCCAAGGAAGGAAAGCTCACATTCGGAAGGAAATCGAAATCTAGAAGGGAAAGTCGGCGTCACTCACGCAAAAGGGAAGTGATGTTCGATTTGGCAAGCTATGATGCTCAATTTGTTTGTATGGAAGCATTGCCAACTGCAGCAATGGAGTTTACAAATTCAAGAGCATCAACTATCTTGTGGTTCTTGATGCATTCAATCAAATTCAAGAGGAAGCAACTATATTTGGTTATTTTAGTTGTCTTTGGTTCACGGGGCAAGATAACAGGATTGAAGGGAACTGCTGTCAACATGCAATGCATGGTAAAGAATTGGTTGCAAAGTATAGAAAGGTGTATTTGAATGCCTCAAGGGGACGTGAGCAACAAATGGAAGGCAACTGGAGCCGGTTTCAGTACCCCTTTTAGCCTAAATCGATCCAACAAGGTAGGTTAGCCAACAAGGCTAACCAACTAAATGTCGTGATTCTCCAGATCGAGCCAATCCCAACGTCTTAGTAAGGTTGCATTCAATGACCTAAATGAGAAGTCCTCTTTACACGAAGTGTATGATGTTGTATACTGCACGTTAGTGGGCTGGCGCCCCACTTTGCGGTCTTGAACGTGAACAAAGCTGGCCAAATTCAACACTTGCAACAGCTTCAAAATCAGAATGTTGGCATCCAACTGAAACTTGTCAAAACATGCAGACTTACCAAAACGTTGTGGGTTGTGCTTACCTGCCAAAGAAGACTCAGACATCCAAAGGGAACTGGGCTGAATCTACCTAAAATAACCAAACTCGGATCAACACTTACCTTGTGCAGAAAATCAGGATTTGGAAGGCTGTGGACAACATCCACCTTCCAAAACAAGAGCCCAACCCCTAAAGCAACTTGCCTTAGGAGTGTTTGCAGCAGCTAGGCAATATTTTGCCTATAAAATGAGCCTCAAATCAGCTCAAAAGGGGGTATCCGAGGTGAGCACAAAGATAGATCAAGCTAGGGAAGGAACCACTGACTGCAAACTATCAATCCGAGAATCAACAGGCCATTGCAAATAATCAGTCCGAAAATCCTTCACTGACCACAGAGCATCAATCCGAGGATCAACCATTCCCTGCAAGATATCGATCTGAGAATCAACCGGCCATTGCAAATAACCAATCCGAAAATCCTCCACTGACCACGGAGCATCAATCCGAGGAACCAGCACACAGCAACATTCTGTCCAAAAATACCGAGAAATAGAGAGAAAGAGAGAGAAAAAAGAGGAGAAGAAGAAGAAGAAGGGAGGTCGGCCTGGTTCTGACGATCTCCCGGAGGAGCTCTTCCACGTTCCATCTCGATCATACAGGTTGGAATTTTATCATAAAGTAGTTCTTATTCACGCGAATCTGAAAAATCATAGATTCTGCAAGATTTGTATGAGAATCATTATAAGACCATGTTCCAGATCTATATTAATGCAAACATGCATAATTCCTCTATGAACGAAACAAGAATCCATGTTTAAATGATTTCTATGCTTTATTAGGACCGATACAGGTTGAACATCGTTCCAAAATCATGTTAGGAACATTGAATATTTCTGCAAAAATTGGTTTCTGAAAATATCTGTGCACACACGTCTGATCACGAAATTATTGTGAACAAACGGTTAATCCAATTGATGCAAATTTTTTCATGTCTAATCTATATATATCAGACTCATTAGATAAAATGTTGAAGAATTTTTATGATCGTTTGCTTTGTTAGTTAGATCCGTGAAGTTTTGAAAAAATCAAATTCAGTTTTATGAAAATAGAACGTTTAGAAACAGACCCTTGTTCTTTCGTTCATATCTCTGCAACCACTGAGTAGAATTTAATGAAATTTGATTCCCTGGAAAGCTAACATCTGTAGATTTCTAACAAAATAAATTTTATCGAAATTGGATGTCTGAGTGCGGAGATATGACTGTCTTTCTGAGCCTCTGAACTTTCGATTTTCTGAACAGTCTCTGGTTCTGAATTTAATTCTCAGAAATTACAGAATAAAAATACAAAATAAAAATATATTCTGGTTCTGCACACATGTATCTTCCTTTTGTAAAATGTTTAGAATTTTCGCAGAATCAGAGGTATTTTTAAAAATTCAGAGAATAGGTCTCTGAAACTGAACAGATTCTGTAATTTTCAGAATCTGAATTTTTTTCAGAAATCAAGAACTTAGGCACAAATCTGAAACTTTGAAAAATCTGGTTTTCCCTTTTCCGATTTAACGGATTCAAACACTTTTCAAGCGTCTAGGCTGACCCTTAAGCACCGGTTCAAGAAGGCCTATGTCGAAAAGATCTCACTTGTCCACAATCGTCCTTAGAAGTCAGAAAATCAGAATTTGTTAGTTTTAACAAACTAAGTTTTAACAAGCTAACTGGCACGCTCGCGCAACACCACGTAGTTTGAGGGTTTGATTTCAAATCCCAAACGATTTGAAAATAAATTCACGTCTACAGATTTGGCACCCCTGGTGGGACTTGAGACTTTGAAATTTTGTTTGAATCCGTTATACTAATTCAATTTTCAGGTTTGTGATAAGTTGGCTTAAACATGTTGATCATGCCAAGCGCCAAAGGATCTTGCGAGGTATCCAACCGGGCTTCCCAAATAGATTTAGCACGCCCAGTGGGACTTGGGTCTTGAAAATTTTGTTTGAAATCCGTTACACTAACCATGTTTTTAGATTTGTGGTAAGTTCTTGTATACAAGTGGATCATGTCGAGTTCAGAAGCATCTTCCAAAATGCCATGGCGGGGCTCATGCCATAAAACCAGAATGTCAAACGGGATGGCTAAAGATGCTCTGGCCTCCCTAAAAAAGGGAATGATGAAAGTAGAAGGATAGCTGCTTTAAAAGCCGAAGAAGAGGAATCTTGCTCCTCTCGTGGTAAGAAACCTAGGGCCCATAGAAAATCCAAATTTGAGGAAAAACCAAAACCCGAGTCCTTTAGAGACCGAAAATCCAAACCAAGGCTAAAATTCGATAATGGATATGAAGCCTCAAATTAAGTAAGTGTTAAGATCAAATCATCTAACCTTGCTAATCATCCAAAAACCTTTTTGTCTATAGAAAAACCGAAAAAAGTTTTTTATGTTTGGAAAGACAAAAAAAATTGGAAAATCTTCAAAAATCAAAATTATTTGAAAATCAAAATTTTGAAATTCAGAATATTAGAAAGGAAAAGAAGGTTTACATCCCTAAGCACACAAGTGGAGTGGGGCATGAGAGTCACTACACACCCACTACCCAAAAATTTTGAAAATCGATTGCTTTGACGGGTTCCATTCCCATGAGCACCATTCATACACAAGAGAGAACGAGTGTTGCACACACATAGGCTTGATGGATGAAATCCAAGACCTATCAAAGCAATGGGAGCTCGAAGCCATACATGAGCCACAACACCCTCAGGATGCCTGCAAGAAAGCTTGCTCTCACCATAGAAAGGTAGACAAGCATGAAAAAGTTATACTTGAAACTCTTGTCTCTCCAAACTCTTTACTCGATCCTCCTCTTTGTTGTGTAGGACCGGTAGATCATCAAAATTCAAATCACACTCATGCACCCACAACCCCACCAAATGTGCTAAAGGATGTGAATTTGGAAGGTGCGGTGAATGCCCAGCACCAAAAAGAATTTCAAAATAAAAAAGAAAAGAAAATTCCAAATTTGGTAGACATGGTTACCCCTAGGATACACATCGATGACAACCTAGGTACACCTAACCCTACCCTATATTAATAAATCGTTTTGAGCCTAGGTTGGTACCATAAACCCAAACCTACGGCCATAATTTCCCCAAACACCAATAAACCCACCAAGGGATCGACACTGCTTTCTCTTGTAATCCTTTTCTCTCCTTTGTGCAAGGGATCAATCATGCTCTCCCTTAGCACCCATATAAACTCAAACCATCAACCCTTAGGGGCACACTTCGACGCACCTAGGATCCATCTCCCCATTGCCAAAATCATCCATCTCCCAATTTCGACAAAATTTATTTTGTTAGAAATCTACTGATGTTAGCTTTCCAGAGAATCAAATTTCATTAAATTCTACTCAGTGGTTGCGGAGATATGAACGAAAGAACAAGGGTCTGTTTCTAAACGCTCTGTTTTTATAAAACAGAATATGATTTTTGCAAAACTTCACGATCTAACTAACAAAGCAAACGATCATAAAAATTCTTAACATTTTATCTAATGAGTCTGATATATATAGATTAGACATGAAAAAATTTGCATTAATTGGATTAACCGTTTGTTCACAATAATTTCGTGATCAGACGTGTGTGCACAAACAGTTTCAGAAACCAATTTTTGCAGAAATATTCATAATGTTCCTAACATGATTTTAGAATGATGTTCAACCTGTATCGGTCCTAATAAAGCATGGAAATCATTTAAACATGGATTCTTATTTTGTTCATAGAGGAATTATGCATGTTTGCATCAATATAGATCCGGAACATGGTCTTATAATCTTGATTCTCATACAAATCTTGCAGAATCTGTGATTTTTCATATTCGCGTGAATAAGAACTACTTTATGATAAAATTCCAACCTGTATGATCGAGATGGAACGTGGAAGAGCTCCTCCGGGCGATCGTCGGAACCAGGCCGGCCTCCCTTCTTCTTCTTCTCCTGTTTTCTCTCTCTCTTTCTCTCTCTTTCTCGGTATTTTCGGACAGAATGTTGCTGTGTGCTGGTTCCTCGGATTGATGCTCCGTGGTCAGTGGAGGATTTTCGGATTGGTTATTTGCAATGGCCGGTTGATTCTCAGATCGATATCTTGCAGGGAATGGTTGATCCTCGGATTGATGCTCTGTGGTCAGTGGAGGATTTTCGGACTGGTTATTTGCAATGGCCGGTTGATTCTCAGATTGATAGTTTGCAGTCAGTGGTTCCTTCCCTAGCTTAATCTATCTTTGTGCTCACCTCGGATCCCCCCTTTTGAGCTGATTTGAGGCTCATTTTATAGGCAAAATATTGCCTAGTTGCTGCAAACACTCCTAAGGCAAGTTGCTTTAGGGGTTGGGTTCTTGTTTTGGAAGGTGGATGTTGTCCACAGCCTTCCAAATCCTGATTTTCTGCACAAGGTAAGTGCTGATATGAGTTTGAGTATTTTAGGTAGATTCAGCCCAGTTCCCTTTGGATGTCTGAGTCTTCTTTGGCAGGTAAGCACAACCCACAACGTTTTGGTAAGTCTGCATGTTTTGGCAAGTTTCAGCTGGATGCCAACATTCTGATTTTGAAGCTGTTGCAAGTGTTGAATTTGGCCAGCTTTGTTCATGTTCAAGACCGCAAAGTGGGGCGGCAACCCACTAACGTGCAGTATACAACATCATACACTTCATGTAAAGAGAACTTCTCATTTAGGTCATTGAATGCAACCTTACTAAGATGCTAGGATTGGCTCGATCTGGAGAATAACGACATTTAGTTGGTTAGCCTTATTGGCTAACCTACCTTGTTGGGTCGATTTAGGCTAAAAGGGGTACTGAAACCGGCTCCAACTGCCTTCCATTTGTTGCTCACGTCCTCTTGAGGCATTCAAATACACCTTTTTATACTTTGCAACCAATTCTTTACCATGCATTGCATGTTGACGGCAGTTCCCTTCAATCCTGTTACCTTGCCTCGTGAACCAAAGATAGCTAAAATAACCAAATATAGCTGCTTCCTCTTGAAATTGATTTAATGCATCAAGAACCATAAGATAGTCGATGCTCTTGAATTTGTAAACTCCATTGCTGCAGTTGGCAATGCTTCCATATAAACAAATTGAGCATCATAGCTTGCCAAATCGAAAATCACTTCCCTTTTGCGTGGGTGATGCCGACTTTCTCTTCTAAATTTCGTTTTCCTTCCGAATGTGAGCTTTCCTTTCTTGGAAGCCCACTTTCCCTTTTTAACGTCAGCTTTCCTTTTTCCAGCATTGACTTTTCTTTCTGGGTGCCGACCTTCCTTTTCGGGTGTCGATTTGTCTTTTTGATGCCAGATTTCCTTCTGAATGTTAGTTTTCCTTTCTTGACGCCGACCTTCCTTTTTTTGAACCTGAAACTAAAAATGATAGGTTACCTCGCCCAATAATGTCGAAATTGACAGGTGTTCGGTCGTTGCCTTTTTATGGCATCTCCCTTTTTAGGGAAATTTGTTTTTATACGGTCCGAGTTTATATATGGAAAGTTTCAAACATTCTGAAAACATTTTATATTTGAAAACATCAAATTCAATGAAATTTTCAAATATTGCTTTGGAATGATAGGTTACCTCGCCCAACAATGCCAAAATTGGCTGGTGTTCGATCGTTGCCTTTTTATGCCATCTCCCCTTTTTGGGGAATTTGTTTCCATACGATCTGAGTTTATATATGAAAGGTTTCAAACATTCTAAAAAATATTTTATATTTGAAAACATCAAATTCAATGAAATTTTCAAATATTGCTTTGGAAACACACTGGGTTTTATTCCCAGTTTTTGTTTGCAAAGGTGACTACTTTTACTCTGTGAGTCGGTCTATAACCACCTCGACCATTTAACCCTTCTCATGGGTGTGGGGTATCGAATCACTTTAACCACTTCAACGGGTGTAAGGTGTCGAACCACTTTAACCCTTGGTATCAGGTCTTGGAATGAGACCCTTCTCAATCGGGCAAATTTCCGAGGTCTGGCTTGAATTTAACTTGTTTTTGAATATGAGGGGTTTGGAATTTCATAAATTTGTAATTTGCAAACATTTTTGGGTTTGATTCCCAATGTTACCTTTTTTATTTGTTTATATAAAAAGAATCGTTTAAAATCATCCTTTATTTAAAGGCAATTACTTAAAAAGGCAAAATCCTGCCAATTTGGTCCTGAGGGCAAAATCGTCATTTTCATAAAATTTCATCCAAATTCAAATTTTTCTAAAAGGGAAGCAACGTTCCATCATTTGATGCATTTTTATTTAAAAACCCAAAATTACTGAAAATAGCTACTTTCCTAAGAGGTAAAAATTTTAAAAGAAAATTTTGGGTGTTTACAGTGTCCAGCACATTAATACTGGAAAAGTCCACCATAGAGAACCAACAAAGTTTTATGCAGGCTATTGACCACCTAACGCAACCCTCCTTTATCCGGGCTTGTGACTTATATATATGTCAAACATGATCTAGAGTGTCAATGCACCCAATGCAAATATACAGATGTAAATTTTATACTTGTGGACCGAAGAATTTTAATCTCAATCTTACTGCTAATCACTGAAATCTGTTTATTTAAAACGTGTTTTGATTAAGAATCATATGGATCATATCCCTAGAATTTGTTTTGTTTAAAAGTAGAAATTCTATCTCAGTCTTGCACCCTCTCTCTTGTGGAGCTCTATTTCTATTCATGATTAGTGAAAAATATTAGTTCTTTTTTTGGGTTTGATGACGTGGTGATAGAATTTCTGGTTTTGGGGAATTACTCTCTTGTCTCGTCTGTTAGTGTGGCCTTGTAACATACAAGGCACTGCAAATGCATGCTTTGAAATTTATCAGATACAGTTTCATTTCATTTATCAAATGAAATTAGTAGTTGTTTACTTGTTTTGTTTTAATATAAAGTTGAGTACTTACTATTGTAGTCATATACTTATGTTAATTAATTGATGTCTCACTTCTTATAGCTTATATATAATATATATAATATTATATACTTTAGCCGTGTCGCCGCACTGAAAATTTTTGAAGTTTGCTGAATCCCGCACCCGCACCCGCACCCATATGACATAGGGCCTGGTTATATTTGTTGTATCTTGAATGCTAAACAACCTAGCTTGATCTTCTTAAAACACTTCTCTCCATTTACATTAGATGCTTAGATATGATTTTCTTCATGTAAGCTATTATGCTAAGGGTCAATTTTTCACATTGCATCCCCCAAAAGGAAAGTTTTAAATACCTAGGGTCAATTTTTGAGAGTGATGGAAGAATTGATAGAGATGTTACGCATAAAATTAATGCTGGTTGGTTAAAATGGAGAGGAGCATCAGGTATTAAGATACCATTAAAGTTAAAAGGTAAATATTATAGAGCAGCAATTAGGCCTGCCATGTTTTATGGTTATGAATGTTGGGCAGTTAATCATCAACATGTACAAAAGATGTCTGTGACAGAAATGAAGATGTTGAGATGGATGAGTGGTCATACAAGAAAAGACCGTATACATAATGAGGTTATTAGAAACAAATTAGGAGTGACACTAATATAGGATAAAATGAGAGAATATCGTTTAAGATGGTTTGGACAAATAGAAAGAAGAACCTGTAAGAAGGTTAGAAAAACTAAATTTGGAAAGTATTCAAAGAGGTAGAGGACGACCACAAAAGTGTTGGAAAGAAACAATAAAGAATGATCTAGCTTATTGTGAGTTAACTGCTAACATGGCACACGATAGGGATCTGTGGAAACAAAGAATCCATGTAGCCGACCCCGTCTAGTATGGGAAAAGGCTTAGTTGTTGTTGTTGTTGTTGTTGTAAAAGTTGGTGAGGTCCTTGGGAGTTGTACTATCTGTTTTGGTTCTAATTCCTTCTCACAGAAGCAAATAATTGCTAATCAACATAATCATCTTGCAATCTGGTATAATTTAAAATATATTCTCTAAAGCATGTTTCACATGTAGATTGGACCACTAGTAGTAACTCACTAGACCCAGCATTCTAGGATAGGTGAGAACAACGTCATCCCTTTTCTCATGGCATTGCAATGATAGTTGAATTAGTCGACCGGCAGTGCTTTTACGTCTTTTTGTTTCAATAGAAAAGTCCATCAGCATTATCAGTCAAATATGCTCCTAAGTGGAAACCTTTTCCTTGTGCTCAACCTTGCAGATTGGCAAACATGGTTTAATCATAGAATTTTTTGATCCTGACAATATTAAACGCAGTGCAACTTACTTGCCTGAGGTAGCTGCACATGAAGGTACATTCTGTGTCTCTATGTGCATGTGAGTGTTTGAGAGAGAGAGATTCTGAAACTCAAACTTGAGTCTCATTATTGAACTGTTGGACCAAATTTTCTCCGCCTTTTTTCTTTTGACTGTCGATCTCAAATATCATTCTTTTAATCTCATCTCTGTTGAATTCTATGAAGAAGTTGGCTTCATCTCTCCCTGGTAAAGACACTTCCAATGTTTTGTATGTGAACTAGGATGGACAAAGACTGAGACGATCGAATCTCTGATGCGCAAAGCAGGCTATAATGGTCCAATCACAGAGTCTCTTCGCAAGCGAGTCCGCGTGACCCGTTACCAAAGCACTCTTTTCACAATGCACTTCAGTGACTATGCCTCGTACGTCAAAAGAACAAGAGGCCATGCTCCAGCAGTTGGTTCAAAAGCCTTCCATTGACTCGTGAATTATTTGCAATAAATTGCAAAACACTATTCAAACATTTAGTTTGTGGCAGAAATGGGGTTTAAGCATTGCCCTCCTGCCATCAGTCATCCTTAAATTGCTACTCGACAGCTTCTGTGAAGAAAGCTGGTAATATTATTAGACTATTCATTTATAACATATCTCAATGGGTTTAATGCACAATTTGCCGACTACAACTCAGACGCGCGCTCTGTGGATTCTTACGCAAATTTGCTATCTTGTTAAATGAACTGCATGGACAATCTCTGGTTGTGGGTGTTATGAAAGTCATTTACCTATGAAAGTGAGCTAACAAACAGTAATTCATCTAAACTGTTGACCTATTTAACAAGTCATTTCATTTAAAAGCATGTTCATGTAATAAGCATTGTAAGCAGAGAACTTCACATTGTCCAAACCCATTTTGACATCTCTATTGATGTGAAACCTTCTCTGCTTTGTAATGAAACTGTGACAACCCTTTTGTGCTTCTAACAATCCAAAGCTCCATGGCAGCCCCCTTGCCCGGAGCCTGTAACTTCGGCACTGTGTTAAATATACCCCTGTTTCCAACTCGTGAGGTCCATCAACTCGTGCTCATTTTTCAGTAAAAAATCTTTTTGTTTTGTTGCTGGTCTTCAGAAAAACTTCAATTAGCTCTTGTTCTTGCAGCATGAGGTTGCAATGTTTTAATACATATTTATTCATTTAGTAGTTTTGGATTTATGATCCATGTGGTTCTTAAACTGTGCCCACCATGTTAGCATGCAGTAGTGCAACCACTCATATTCTGTTGCTAAGAGGTATTCAATCAGATTGTCTCTAACGCTGCCTTGCTTCAAACCTTCAAAGATGAATTGTGAGCCGATTTTCGCCCCTGAACCATGCATTAGTTTCTTGATCGAGACTTGGGATAATTGAGCGCAGGCAGAAAAATTATTTCTCTTGTTGATCGGGATGAATGCCAATGTAGGGGGAGTAGGTGTCCCCGTCCCTGCTTCATGCCAGCCTAATTGGTTGGATAGTTGTACCTTCTCAGAGGTCAGAGGTTTCATTCTCACCTGAAGGTTATTCTTACAAATAAACACCCTTAGCCAGGCATGCTGCAGCTCCTTGTGCTACAACCGTGAACCCAGTGGTAGGGGTGTTCACGGTTCAGTTTAGTTTGATTCTAGCCTCAACCTCGAACCAAACTGCTACTTGCACTTTCTAGTATTTTGAGAACCGAATGAAACTGTAGCATGATGAGAATTGAACCGAATGGACAGTTCGAGTTTGGGGTTCTAAACTAAGGTTCTACTTATTTAGGATTTAAATAAAAAAATAGGTAACCCTTCCCCCAAAAGAAATTAAACTAATATCATGTAGTCAATAACCACATATCGAGACAAGAACACATGCTACACTTGATCTTAGCTGAAAGGCCAAGAAAGGTATGCTTTGTTTAAACCTTTACAACACATTAGCATGTATTGCCTTACTCCACCCAGTACGGTAATAAATCTTTCTCAAAAAGTTTTATGGGAGGTTCAATTCAGTTCTCATGGTTCAGATTTAGGACTGAAACCAGACCCAAACCACCCATTATTTCTCTTCTTAAAACCAAACCCTGTCTAAAACCAAACCACCAATTCAATCCGGTTCCAGCGGTTCCTTGAACACCCCTACCCAATGGAGTGTACTGCGACAATTTCCTTTAGGATGATACAATGCAACAGAAGAACTGAATCTCATTTGTCCGTGCTCGTAACTTCAAAATCTGTTACTGCATCAAATGCGAAACCCATGCATAGACACCGGGAAAAGGCAGGCAACAGGAATTTAACCCATACAACTCGTGCAAAAACCTAAGCGCCTCCTCTCTCATGTTGTTACCATGCCTAGCATAAAAATTTACGCATTAGTACCACTTAGAACCATGATTACACCTGCAGTTCCAGTACTAATGGACTCAACACCATGAATCAAGCTCACCCTAAATCTAACAAGCTCTTATTCTCGTTCAAGCAATGCTTATAACGTCAGAGTTCTAATGGGATCTGGTGCGTCGTTCCTGTTAAAAGATCTGTAGGTTGCATAATGATAACGGCATACTCCCCTGACTGCAAAAGAAGGGAGGAATGACGATTGGACTTTCACATAAAGGATTGCAAATATAAATGCAGCATAGGTAAAGCTATTATGTCATCAAAACGATTAATTCTTCATTAGAACTTGAAAACCACAAGCACATCTCCCATCATTATATATAAAGAGAGCTTCACATAGAAATGTTTTTAACATTTGAATCCTCTGCATGCCAACAACCACACTACAAGTATAAATGCAAGAACCGATCCTCCAACCATCAACTTAAGTTTGAAATTCTGTAACCACATCTGCCGCCGAAGTTGCCGTCCCTGCCACTGAAAATTATCAGCCTGAAACAGAAACAGAAAATTAACAACAGAAATATGTGAAGTGAAATCCATTGAAACAAGTCTGATCCTCTTGGCGCCAACCTGGAATTGCAAGCTTTCAGTTTTGTCCACAAGAAGTTCAATTTTTTCACCACGATCTAGAACCTGAAACAAACACAGTACAATACAAAAGGTGGCATGATGTTGACAATAGGGTTGGCAGTAACAATCCGAAAAACTGACGAATGACCTGCAAAAACCATGTTTCTTTCCACCCAAAGTAACACCAAAAGATCGAAATCCACTTCTTTGTTTACATGAACACAATATGGCGCACTCAAACATGACAAAAAATTGCTTGCAATATCAGAGATGACTAATAAGAGGTTTTGCAGTAACCACCCAAAGTAACGTGGTAAAAAATCGGATTTGCATTTGGGTTCTGATGTGCACGTGAAATGACCTGACACAATCACGACAGAGAACACGAAATTGCCATCCTTAGTGCACAAAAGAACTGCAACTTGTATACAAATCTTTTTGCAAGAAGTTACTGAATAATAATTAAACGTCCAAATAAAATTATATCATCATCGATTATCAATCAATAAGGAAAACAAATATATCAAAAAATCACTTGGAATTTGTACAACAATGACGTACTGATTCTAAGTAAATGCAGCTAAACCAAAAAATTAAAGAAAATCAAAATCTATAAGAAAAACAAGAGGTCCGCAACACCCGAGTTCATAAGCAAGAAATAATGAAAGATCATGACAATAAACTTGCGAGAGAAACAGGGTTAGATCAGAAAGAAGGAGATAACTAACCAAATTTCATAATATTTTTCAGGCAGAAACTTCAGGAACATGTGCTTATGAACCTAGCCAGCAAGGTTAAGTGCATCCAAGGGAAGAACCAAGATCGTGAATTTTCAAGTATTGGAGGATTAGAAAATTTTGCAGGTTTTCCTCTAGATCATCTACATCCTTTCTATTTATATGCAGGATTTTTCATCATACCAAGCTTAGTCCAGAAACATGAGCAAGAAGAAACAAACGATGAATATATTCGGCAAACAACCACTCCTTTCATCATTAGCTACATTTGACACCAAATAGAAGCAGCCATTTATCCAACCATCCATGTGTTAGGAAAATGGGCCTGGGCTCCTCTGGCCCGGCCTGGCAGGCCCTGGCCCACTGGGCCATCAAGGCCAGGGGGGTTACTAGCCGTTGGGGGCTGGCTGCAGCCAGCCCCCCTCTCTTTCCTCCTCTTACTTATTCACTCTCTCTCACTCTCTTTCACTCCTTTTCTCTATAAATACTCTTGTAAACCATTGTAAATTTAAGCCTTTTGTGGCTAGTGAATAAATATTATTTATTTAAGTTTATTTTGTGTTCGTTATCTTGTTCGTATGCACTTGTCGCTCTCGGTTATAGCATTTTCAAAAGCTTCGTAATTGTTACATTGTGAAGTTATCCGTTCATCAATCTTCCACAATTATATTGAAGTATCGCCTTCATTATATGGTATCAGAGCCATTTTTCGATTGTGAGAGTATTGTTCATCGCCTTAAGAAGCGTGTCGATCGTATTTTGTATTGTTCATCACCTCGAGAAGAGTGCCGATCGTATTTTGTAAGTTTACCTCTTTAGTTTCTTTCTCTTTGAAATATGAATGATAAATGGGGTTTCAATTTTCGTCTAACATCTTCGAACTATAAAACATGGGCAAAATTTATAGAAAACTACTTATATTTCAAAAAATTATGGGGCTATGTAAGTGGTTCGAAGGTAGAACCCTCTATCAATACCACACTTGAACAAAAAGAGGAATATGAAGGAGGCTATAGAACAATCATATGGGTGCTCATGAATAATGTAAATGAGCACACTAGGGACACTTTGGCCGATTTCACCAATGCTAAAGAAGCATGAAAATATTTAAAAAAATCTCATGTTCAAAGCGATGTGGCTCATAGGATGGCATTAAGAGACAAATGGGTCCCACTTAAACAAGGAGATAAAGGGGTAAACGAATTTTTTGGAGAATTTTCCAATGTTTGGAATCAATTGTATAATTACAAAAAGAAATATACACAATGTCTTAGTGATAGACAATGTGAAGATAATGAGGATTTTGTATATCAATTTCTAAGAAGTCTCCGAAAAGAATTTGAATGAGTAAGATCATCGCTCATTTATAGAAAATCTTTTCCTACAAAAGAAGAGATTCTTACAGATTTGTAAATGACGGAAACAAGAATGAATGAAACAAGATTTCAAAAAGACACCGCCTTGGCCGCATCAAAACCCGAAACAAATATGAAGGCTTACAGACCTCCTTATTTCAAAAGTGAAGAAGGAAGAAAAGACATCATTTGCCATCATTGTAGAGAAGCCGGGCATATAAGGCCGAATTGCCCAAAATTGAAAAAGGTGGCTGTAGTAGAAGAACATGCTTCATCTTCCATTCTTTCACTTGAACAAAAATTAAAGCAACTTGAATCCCAAATGAAGGAAAAAGCAACGATTGGTGTGGCTTGCTCATCTTTAACAAAAGAAACTCAAGGTATTACCTCTTGGATTCTTGATTCGGGTGCTTAATTTCATATGACCTATAATGAACATATCTTAAAATCATGTGTTCAAAAACCCTTATCATGTGTTTATACGACGGATGATACAAAATTAAATGTTGATAAAGTTGGTGACTTGCAAAACAAGAATTTTGAAGTTTCCAAAATTAGTGTTGTTCCAAAACTAAATTTAAACTTAATTTCTGTATCCCAAATTTTTGATAAAAATTGTGTTATAACCTTTTCATCCACTGGATGTATTGTGCAGGACCGCCTCTCGAAGAAGGTGATTGGGCGTGGCCATAGAGAGGGCAGACTTTACATTATGGACTATTTGCATAGTATAGGATATGTTAATGTTTTGACAAATGATGCCCTTTTGTGGCACAAGAGACTTGGACATCTTAATGCTCAAAAATTGTATCAATGTCCTCTTGGAATGAAATTTAAGGAATCTTTATATTGCAAAGATTGTTTTCTTGGTAAAATGCAACATTTCCCATTTCCAAACAAAACACATGTTACAACAAGACCCTTCGAAATAATTCATTCAGATGTATAGGGTCTGACACTTGTTTTGTCTAAAGGAGGTATTTCCTATTATGTTATTTTTGTAGATGACTTTACTAGGTATACATAGGTATATCTTTTAAAAGCAAAATCCGATGTCTTTCAAAATTTTGTTATTTTTCATAACCTTGTAAATAATAAATTTGATTCCGAAATCAAAATTTTTAGATCGGATTTAGGAGGAGAGTTTATGCCAAAGGATTTTGAAAACCATCTCAAGTTTGGGATTATACATCAAACTTCTTGTTCTAAGACTCCTCAACAAAATGGTGTTTTCGAACAAAAGCATAAACATATTTTGAAAACCACAATAACTTTGCTTTTGTTAAGTGGTGTTCCTAAAAATTTTTGGGCAGAAGCTATTATGACTGCAGTCTATTTAATTAATCGGATGCCCTCTTCGGTTTTACAAAATATGTCTCCTATAGAAAAACTTTTTAAAGTTTCTCCTAATTATTCCAAATTGCATGTTTTCGGATATAAATGCTTTGTTTATACTGACAAAGATGATAAATTATCATCTCGGGCCATAGAATGTCTTTCTAGGATATGGAATAACTAAAAAGGGATATAGCTTTATGTATCTCGAGATGTTAGATTTTTTGAAAAATGAATATGTTTTTAAAAGCATGGATGATGATAGCTCTATTAATGACTCCTCCTACTTATTCTTGAATGATATTTTAGGTGAAGAGGTAATTCATAAGGAAAATGATCTTATCATTACCAGACATTCTATTATTCCCTTTGATCAACATTACAATAGGAGATCTATACTTATTCCTAGAAGGTCAAATCGTGATTCTAGACCTCTTGAAAGATTTGTCTCATATGATAGTTTTCCATCAAGACATAAAGCTTTAGTAACAAATATTTCAGCTATAAAGGAACCTAGAACCTTTAAAGAAACTTAGAATAGTCTCTAGACCATCAAACAAAAAGACTATAGGTTGTAGGTGGGTTTATAAAATAAAGACTAATGGTAATGGCTCATTAGATCGTTATAAAGTTAGATTGTTTGCCAAGGGTTATTCTCAAGAATATGGAATTGATTATGAAGAGACCTTTGCTCCTGTAGCTAGAATGACAACTGTTAAAACACTTATAGCTGTATGTGTCATTCATCGTTGCAATATCTATCAGTTAGATGTTAAAAATACTTTTTTGAATGGATGGTTGAAGGAAGAAGTATATATGGAGCCTCCTCCTAGTCTCAATCTTCCTAGAAACCAAGTTTTAAAGCTCAAAATAGCTTTATAAGGTCTCAAACAAGCACCCAAGGCTTGGTTTGATAAAATGATTGAATTCATGACATTGCATGGCTTTACTATTTGTTATACTGACACAACCCTATTTATAAGAAAATCCTCTGCAAGTATTGTTATCCTACGTCGATGATATGATTATTACAAGTAGTGATGACACAGGTATCCAACAAATCAAGCAAGAACTTGGTAATGTGTTTGAAATGGAGGATCTTGGTCAACTTTCCTATTTTCTTGGCATTGAAGTAACTCGTGATAACAGATGTTTCTTTTTATCACAAACTAAGTTTACTAATGATGTTATTCTTAGATCAAATATTACAGATGATAAAGTTGTTGAGACACCAGAAGTAATCAACCAGAAGATGCGCCTAGTTGATGGTGAACTTCTGAGTGATCCCACACCTTATAGACAGATGGTTGGAGCACTCACATATCTCATCATAACACGGCCTCATATTGCTCATGTTGTTCATACTGTAAGTCAGTTTCAGCATGCACCCACCTCAGTGCATATGAGTGATGTTATGACGATTTTTCGTTATATTCGATAAACCTCAACTAAGAGAGTATTTCTATCTTCCTCCTTGTTATTTCAGTTGCTTGCATATACTGATGCTGATTGGAATGGTGATGTGAATGACAGGCACTCTACTATCGGATATTGCATATTCCTTCGTCACTCACTCATTTCATGGAGATGCAAAAACAATAAAAGGTGTCTCTTTCGTCCACTCAAGCAGAGTATCATGCAATTGCCAACACTACTACAGAACTAACTTGGTTACGACAATTACTTCAAGACTTGGGCATATAACTGGAAGCTTTTCCAATAATGTTCTGCGACAACAAAAGTGCTATGTATATAGCCAACAACCATACCTTTCATGAGCGCACAAAGCACATAGAGATGGACTGTCACGATGTTCGTGAAGAGCATCTATAAGGCAACTAGACACTACAGTTTGTAAAATCACAATATCAACTTGCAGATGTGTTCACCAAGTCCTTACCTGCCCCTCGGTTTTAATATTTAATTGGAAAACTTCAAGTCATGGAGCTGTCAGTTTGAGGGGGGGTGTTAGGAAAATGGGCCTGGGCCCCTCTGGCCCGGCCGGGCATGCCCTGGCACACTGAGCCATCAGGGCCGGGGCCAGGGGGCCACTAACCGTTGGGGCTGCCCTCTCGTTCCTCCTCTTACTTCTTCACTCTCTCTCTCACTCTCTTTCACTCATTTTCTCTATAAATACTCTTGTAAACCATTGTAAATTTAAGCCTTTTATGGCTAGTAAATAAAGATTATTTATTCAAGTTTATTTTGTGTTCATTATCTTTTTCGTATGCACTTGTTGCTATCAGTTATAGCCTTTTCTAAGGCTTCGTGATTGTTACATTGTGAAGCTATCTGTTCATCAATCTTCCACAATTATATTGAAGCATCGCCTTCATTACACCATGAAGGAGTCCCATGCAACTCCTATTCATGATTTCCTAAAGGCACTAGAGAACATTCACGACAAAATGGTGCTTGAAGGTAACAAATAAAGAACCAGTCATGTGTATCGGCAAAGTTATCTGACATGATCATATGGCGGTAAAAGAGGCTACACAAAAATAGCCACCCGCAGTCCACTAGGTATTTTAGAGAGATAAATATGCCATGATTTAACTCCGCCCATGTAAGGGATCACCCTTGCATTGCCAGTCCCAAGCCCGGATAAAGGAGGAGGGTTGTGTTAGGCTTCCGACAGCCAGCGTAAAACTTCATCAGATTTTTATAACATTACATTACCGCCCGAATATAGTGAAAAATTTTCAGAGAGGGTCTCCGCATTTTGAATATGGACGGATGCGGGGGGATAAGGAAGCTAGTCTAGATAATAAGATTCGTATTGGTTCTTAGAATATCGGAACATTATCCGGTAAGCTAATGGAGGTGATAGATACTATGATTCGGAGAATGATTCATATTCTATGTTTACAAGAGACAAAATGGGTTGGAGAAAAAGCAAAGGAAATAGAGGATACAAGTTTTAAATTATGGTACTCAGGTAAAGAAAAGGCTCGAAACGGAGTTGATATTATCATAAATAAAGATTTAAAGGATAGTGTAGTAGACATACAACGATATGGTGACCGAATCATAACGTTGAAATTAGTGTTAGGAGCTGAGGTTTTGAATATAGTTTGTGCTTACGTACCCCAAGTAGGACTAGAAGATAGTATAAAGACACCTTTTTAAGAACAGTTAGATAAGGTGATTCAAAAGATTCCACAAAGGGAGATGATTTGTTTAGGAGGAGACTTAAATGGACATGTCGGTAAAGAGGCATTAGAATATCAAGGGATTCATAGTACCTTTGGTTTTGGGGATATAAATGAGGAAGGTAGGGAGGTTTTAAATTTTGCTATGGTATTTGATCTCTTTATAGTCAATACAATCTTCAAAAAACGAGATGAACATTTAATTACTTATAAGAGTTGCTTATCACAAACACAAATTGATTACTTTATTTGTAGAAAAAAAGATAAAGTGTGTTATAAAGATTGCAAGGTAATTTCAGGAGAAAGCTTAACCACCCAACATCAACTTTTAGTTATAGATTTACAAATAAAAAAATGAACAAAGAAGAAAAGAGTGCATCGAGCTATTCGGACTAAATGGTGGAACCTCAAAAGCGAGAAAGAAGATATATTTAAACAGAAAGACATTCAAGGAACTCCGCCCATGTAAGGGATCACCCTTGCATTGCCGGTCCCAAGCCCGGATAAAGGAGGAGGGTTGTGTTAAGCTTCCAACAACCAGCGTAAAACTTCATCGGATTTTTATAATATGGATTAAAAAAATTATGAGCACTGCTTTGGGGTGTCCCCGCCTAGCGACGTGTTGCAGAGCCCGAATGCAGTAATAAGTAAGCAAGGGCCACTATATTTTCACCCGAATGTAGTGAATCAATTGCAGAGAGGGTTCCCACGTCATGGATGGATGTGGGTAAAGAAGTTAGTCCCGCTACATTACCGCTCGAATATAGTGAAAAATTCTCAGAGAGGGTCTCCACATTTTGATTATTGACGGATGCGGGGGGGTAAGGAAGCTGGTCTAGATAATAAGATTTGTATTGGTTCTTGGAATATCAGAACATTATCCGGTAAGCTAATGGAGGTGGTAGATACTATGATTCGGAGAAAGATTCATATTCTATGTTTATAAGAGACAAAATGAGTTGGAGAAAAAGCAAAGGAAATAGAGGATACAGGTTTTAAATTATGGTACTCAGGTAAAGAAAAGGCTCGAAACGGAGTTGGTATTATCATAAATAAAGATTTAAAGGATAGTGTAGTAGACATACAACGATATGGTGACCGAATCATAACGTTAAAATTAGTGTTAGGAGCTGAGGTTTTGAATATAGTTTGTGCTTACGCACCCCAAGTAGGACTAGAAGATAGTATAAAGACAGCTTTTTGGGAACAATTAAATAAGGTGATTCAAAAGATTCCACAAAAGGAGATGATTTGTTTAGGAGGAGACTTAAATGGACATGTCGGTAAAGAGGCATTAGGATATCAAGGGATTCATGGTACCTTTGGTTTTGGGGATATAAATGAAGAAGGTAGGGAGATTTTAAATTTTGCTATGGTATTTGATCTCTTTATAGTCAATACAATCTTCAAAAAACGAGATGAACATTTAATTACTTATAAGAGTGGCTTATCACAAACACAAATTGATTACTTTATTTGTAGAAGAAAAGATAGAGCATGTTGTAAAGATTGCAAGGTAATTCCAAGAGAAAGCTTAGCCACCCAACATCGACTTTTAGTTATGGATTTACAAATAAAAAAATGGACAAAGAAGAAAAGAGTGCATCGAGTTATTCGGACTAAATGGTGGAACCTCAAAAGCGAGAAAGAAGATATATTTAACCAGAAAGTCCTTCAAGGAGATGTTTGGAATTATGTTGGTACACCCTGTGATATGTGGAACAATATGGCTATACATATTAGGAAAGAGGCGAAAGATGTGTTAGGGGTATCTAAGGGAGGTGTACTGGCACAAAAAGAAGCTTGGTGGTGGAGTGAAGTAGTACAAAATAAAATTAAAGAAAAGAGGGCATGTTATAAATTACATTATGCTAAGAAAACTAGTAAAACTTTAGAGGCTCATAAGAAAGCAAAGAAGGAAGCGAAAAAGGAAGTGAGTGAAGCAAAAGCTAAAATTTTGGAGGACTTATATAAAAAAACTCAACTCAAAAGTGGGTGAAAGAGATATTTTTAGGATAGCTAGGGCTAGAGATAAGAAAACTAAAGATCTTAATTATGTTGCATGCATCAAAGACGAGGATGAAAAAATTCTAGTGACAAATGATGATATAAGAAATAGATGAAAAAACTATTTTTATAATCTTTTTAATGAAAATAAAGATGTTAGTATTATCTTAGGAGAGTTAGCCAAATCACAAAAGTATATAAACCACAATTTCTACCGACGTATTCAAAAGAATGAAGTCAAAGAGGCTCTTAAACATATGAAGGGTGGTAAATCGGTAGGACTACATAATATTCCTATAGAAGTTTCGAAAATACTAGGAGAAATAGGAATCACTTGGCTCACAAGACTATTTAATGAAATATGGAAAAACCAAAAGATTCCCGAGGAATGGAGAGCAAGTACACTTATACCCATATATAAGAACAAGGGAGACATTCAAAATTGTGCGAATTATCGAGGTATCAAGTTAATGAGCCATACTATGAAATTATGGGAAAGAATTATCGAACGTAGGTTAAGACAAGTATCAAGTACAACAGAGAACCAATTTGGATTCATGCGAGGCAGATCTACTATTGAAGCGATTCACCTTTTGAGATGTCTTATGGAACATTTTAGAGCAAAAAAGAAAGACCTTCACATGATATTTATTGATTTAGAAAAAGCTTATAATAGGGTACCGAGGGAGGTTCTTTGGAGAACTTTGGAAAAAAAGGTATTCCATTAACATATAATAGGGACTACCATAATGATATTTCGGAATTATGGACTCAATTAAGAAGTTTTGATAAATTTGGAAACCTTCACAAATTAGATGAATTTCAAGAATTTTTAGACAATCAATACTTTTTCTTGTTTATGCGTTGATTAAGAGACGAATTTGAAAACATTAGATCAAATCTTATACATAGAAAACCTAGACCTAGAGGGGATTCCTTTTTAGCCGATCTTGTTATGGAGGAAACAAGATTGAAGAATATAAATGTGAACAAAGAGGCCGTGCTTGCCGCATCAAGACCGGGAGCAAACTTGAAGGCTTACTAGCCTCCACATGCAAAGAACAATGAAGGCACGTCCAAGAAGCCCATGGGACCATGGCCCAACAAGGATACTATTTGTCATTATTGTAAGGAAAGTGGACACATTAAAACCACTTGTCCTCTACTTCGAAAAAGGGATGGAAACGTGGGAGCCGTGGAAGAAGGAGGTGTCTTGCCTAACAACATCAAAGCATACATAGAAGAAATCTTTAAGGAAAAAGGAAGCATCTCCGGGAATGCTCTATCTACTTCTCAAGGTATGTCTTGGTTTTTGGATTCCGGTGCATCTTTTCATATGACACATAGTGAAGATGCTTTGATTAATTCTTCTAAGACTATTGGAAAACGTGTGTTTACGGCCGATGGAACAAAACTCCAAATAAAAAAGATCGGAAATTTTGAAAAAGAAAACTTTAAAATTCAAAATGTGAGCCTTATACCTAAACTTAATTTAAACTTGCTTTCGGTTGCTCAAATATGTGATAATAATTGTATAGTCACTTTCTCATCCAAACATTGTATGGTGCACGATCACCTATCGAAGAAGGTGATTGGTCAAGGCCATAGAGAAAGTGGACTATACAAAATGGACTATCTTGTTATGCCAAATTTTGAGTTTTGTAATGTAGCCCAAGATGCTACTCTTTGGCATAAAAGACTTGGACACTTGGACTCTCAAAAATTATGTAATATTCCCTTCATGAAAACAATTAGAGAGAAAAAGTTTGAATGTAAAGATTGTATTCTTGGAAAAATGCATCATCTTCTTTTTGGAAAAAGGAATTATGTACCAAACAAAGCTTTTGATCTAATACATTCGGATGTTTGGGCCCCGCACCCGTTACCTCTAAAGGAGGAGTTCAATACTATGTAATTTTTGTGGATGCCTTTACTCGTTTCACATGGATATACCTATTAAAACATAAATCCAAAATATTTGAAAAATTTGTCATATTTTGTAATATGATCAAAAACCAATTTGGAGCCATCATTAAAATCTTTAGATCCGATTTGGGAGGAGAATATATGTCTAATGATTTTCAAAAATTTATTGAAATAAATGGTATTTTTTATCAAAGATCATGCACCAAGACACCCCAACAAAATGGTCTAGCCGAAAGAAAACAGACATATTATTGAAACTTTTAGAACCATGCTAATTGCTAGTAAGGTCCCTAAATATCTATGGGCCGAAGCTATTCTTATTGTAGTATATCTCATAAATAGAATGCCTTCGTCTAACCTTGAAAATAACTCACTTTTGAAAAATTATATAATATTCTCCCATACTACGAAAGACTTAGAGTTTTGGGATGTAGGTGTTTTGTGTATACAGACAAGAATGATAAATTATCACCAAGAGCCATTGAATGTGTATTCCTCGGTTATGGTATTGATAAGAAGGGTTATAGGTGTTTTGATCCTATAGAAGACAAACTATACGTGTCTAAGGATGTAAATTGTTTTGAGAATGATATTTATTATGAGACCAAATCCTTGCAGAACTCTGAATCTGTATTTCCTCAAGATTTTTTTGAACTAGAAGAAGATGATTGTGACTCAGTAAATCATCAACCTATTCAAGAGAACCCTGTTGAAGACAATGACACTTCACACACAACTATTGATACTCACTCAATTGTCAAACCCTTCCCCTTATATTATACAAGACGTCCTAGAGAAACCATTGATAACCATATAGAATCTGATAGGTTAAAACCCAGGATCTCATGACCTCCCCAGCGATTTGTGTCCTATGAATCTTTTGAACCACAACGAAAGAATTTGATTGCCACTCTTCATCAAGTTAAGGAACTATCATCAAGCTAAAGGCATTCCAGAATGGGAAGATGCTATCACAGATGAACTCAATGCACTAAACAAGGCTCAGACATGGATAATTATGCCTATACCAAAGGACAAGAAAATCATTGGATATCGATGGGTATATAAAATCAAAACTCATAGCAATGGTCACATTGAGAGATACAAGGCTAGACTAGTTGCTAAAGGTTATGCCCAGGAATATGGAATTGAATATGATGAAATCTTTGCCCCAGTAGCTAGGATGACTACAATTAGAATTCTCATAACCATTAGTGCAATTAAGCAATGGAATATTTATCAACTTGATGTCAAGAATGCTTTTCTGCTAAGTCACACAGACACTTCTAAGGGGTGGAGTGTCGACCCCGACACTGGTGCGACACCGACACCGTTTCGGTGCGGCATGTTCAAAAAAAAATTGCAAAAAAAAAACTTTTTTTTTTGTAACTCACGGATAAATGGGTCCAGATAATGAAGATTGATTTGTGTATTATGATGAAATTAATAGTTGTTTACCATTTATATGTTTTTCTTTAATATAAAGTTGTGTACTTACTATTGTAGCTTTATACAATATAAAGCTGCTTGAATGATTTTGGGTGCGAACAATTGGTTTCTTATTACTCAATTTGATTGGATTCTTGACTCCATACTGTATGCCTTTGCACAGAATAATCTCTGTCACCAAACACATTTAAAGACCAGGAACATTGCCAGATCAATAGAACAGAAGAGTATGACATCACTAGTGGATCCTAGTACAAATACTAGTATATGTTATATCCTACAAAAGATCTTGAAACTCTTTGAATCCATAACTTGGATATTTTGCAGCTCGTAAAATCATTGTAAGTTTCAGATCATTATGAGAGAACTTGCTAATTGATACCTACGTGCACCCAAAATTAGCAAATATTAGTTGTATTATGATTGATTTATGTAGCTTGAATATTATATATAATATATACCCTAGCCGTGTCGTCGCACTCAAAATTTTTGAAAATTTTCGTATCCCGCACCCGCACCTGCACCCATGTGACATAGCTTTTCTGAATGGCTATTTGAATGAAGAAGTCTACATGAGTCCTCCTCCTGGTCTCAATCTTCCTCCTGGTCATGCTCTTAAATTGCGAAAGGCTTTGTATGGTCTCAAACAAGCTCCTAAAGCTTGGTTCGACCGATTTGAAAAATTCATGCATTTGCATAATTTTGTGACTTACTATATTGATACTGCATTGTTTGTACGAAAAACAAAATCAGGTATTGTTATCTTGCTTTTGTACGTGGATGACATGATCATCACAGGAAGTAACGAAGCAGGAATTGTTGAAGTTAAACTTCATCTTCATCATGAATTTGACATGAAAGACTTGGGTCTGCTGAATTATTTTTTAGGTATTGAGATAACTAAAAATAATTGTGGATACTTTATGTCTAAAACAAAGTTTGCTAATGCCATTATTGAAAGATCTGGTCTTACATATACTAAGATTGTTGACACCCCGGAAGTCCTAGGTACCAAATTAAGATCCACTGATGGTGAGAAATTAGATGACCCCACCCCATACCGACAGCTCATAGGTGCACTTACTTATCTCACCATTACTAGACCATATATTTCTCATGCAGTACACACAACAAATCAATTTCAACAGGCACCCACTTCTGTTCATATGAGTGGTGTTTTGCGCATTATTTGATATATTAGAAATACTGCTCACAAGGGGTTTCTCTTAACTTCTTCTTCCTCTTTTGATTTATCTGTATATACGGATGCTAATTGGAGTGGAGATGTCAACGATAGACACTCTACGACTGTTTTTTGTGTATTTTTAGGTGAATCTCTTATTTCTTGGAAGTGCAAAAAACAACAGAAGGTGTCCCTCTCATCCACGGAAGCCGAATATCGAGCTATGGCTACAGCTGCGATAGAGATCTCTTAGATCACAACCATTCTAGTAGATATGGGAGTCACCTTACAACGACCTGCCATAATGTATTGTGACAACAAAAGTGCCATGTACATTGCTTCCAACAACACTTTTCATGAGAGGACAAAACATATCGAGATGGATTGCCACTATGTTCATGAAGAATATCTAAATAAGAAGATTTCGCTTTGTTACGTCACATGTGAGATGCAGCTAGGAGACTTCTTCACACCAATCCCTTTCAGCTCCTCGGTTTCAGTTTTTGTTAACTTTCAGTGTATACCCCGTAAGTTTGAAGGAGATGTTAATGTAATAGGGGCGCAACCCCTGTTTGAGATAAGGACCTGGCCCTGACCATTAGCTGTTGAAGCACTGCCCAACATCTCCTTTGGCTTTCTTGCTTATTTCTTTTACATTTCATACACATTGTAAAGAGTCTATAAATACTCCATCACAACATGAATAAATTATGTAGTCTTGCACTGCTTTTTGACTTGTTTGTATGTGCTTCCACTCTTGTGTTGGTTATTCTTGAAGATCGGCATTCGTGCTTGAATGCCACTTGACTCTTAGCGACTTCGTGGATTTGATTCGTGCAATATCAACCTTCATTCATTGTCGAATATTTACAGTATGATGGTGCAAAAACATGTGTGAGGACTCATGAAGGAACAACAGACTTCTTTGAAGTTAATATTGGGTTACATCAAGGATCAACTTTAAGTCCATACTTATTTATAATGGTGATGGATGAGTTAACAAGACATATTCAAGATGAAGTACCTTGGTGTATGTTATTTGCAGATGACATTGTATTAGTGGAGGAGTCTAAGGAAAAAGTTAATAGAAAATTGGAACTATGGAGAGAAACATTAGAAAGCAAAGGCCTCCGACTTAGTAGAATAAAGACAGAATATATGGAATGTAAGTTTGATCATTTAGTTACCTCAGAGGACATAGAAATTAAAATTGACACACATTGCATCCCCCAAAAGGAAAGTTTTAAATACCTAGGGTCACTTTTTAAGAGTGATGGAAGAATTGATGGAGATGTTAAGCATAGAATTAATGCTGCTGGTTGGTTAAAATGGAGAGGAGCATCAGGTATTCTTTGTGATAAGAAGATACCATTAAAGTTAAAAGGTAAATATTATAAAGCAGCAATTAGGCCTGCCATGTTTTATGGTTCTGAGTGTTGGGCAGTTAATCATCAACATGTACAAAAGATGTCTGTGACAGAAATGAAGATGTTGAGATGGATGAGTGGTCAAACAAGAAAAGACCGTATACATAATGAGGTTATTAGAAACAAATTAAGAGTGGTACGAATAGAGGATAAAATGAGAGAATATCATTTAAGATGGTTTGGACATATAAAAAGAAGATCAAAAGAAGAACCTCTAAGAAGGTTAGAAAAACTAAATTTGGAAAGTATTAAAAGAGGTAGAGGACGACCACAAAAGTGTTGAAAAGAAACAATAAAGAATGATCTAGCTTATTGTGAGTTAATTGCTAACATGGCACACGATAGGGATCTGTGGAAACAAAGAATCCATGTAGCCGACTCCGTCTAGTATGGGAAAAGGCTTGGTTGTTGTTGTTGTTGTAAATATGCCATGATTTCTGAAGAACACGCTTGACAAGACTAAATAACTGAACACAAGGATTTCCTTGATATAGAACATCAGCCACCATTAATTTTTTAGCAACTTATGTTTATGAGTAACTGCTGAATCAGCTTAGTGAACTAGATTCACTTCAAGATGCCCATGAAAACTTGCAGCTGAAATGCAAATTTAACAGATTGTCGCAACTAAGGATAACTATCCTGAGCATTTTAATTCAAATACATAAAACTTACAGAGCAGTTACAAATGGAGACACGTAGGATCAGTGTAACTTGTTCAATTAAGTGAAGATTTCAAAGATACAATATTCTTGAATAATAATAGCTTCTGTAAGAAAGAAAAATAATCCTAGATAGGGATCTTATCAAATAACATGCAGGCCTACAAAGATATGGAATGATGAATACCATAAGCAACTGCAACTGTGATGTAACCATAAGAATTCTAGATATTATCTTAGGAAGATCAATAGTAACATACCTTCTCGATATTGTCAATCATTATCCCTTTCACCTCAGTTATTTGCGCCTTCAACTTGGATAGCTTGCTCATCTCTTCCGGGTGGCTCATGCAATAATTCATGTGCTCCTTAAGCCTAGGACTGTCATAAACCATAAATATAAGACAGTGACAGAAATGAAATATTAAAACATATCAAACTCCATGAAGAATGATTTGTTCATGAAAACAACCCAAACTCTCGATCAAGATTATATGCGATACTAAATCTATCTTCAAACAAATCGTCATCCTCATCTTCATCCTCAAGAGGGTGAGGACCTGAAGCCCCAATGGTTCCTCCATAACGCTGTTTAAAATCATCTTTAACACGTTCTAGGAAAACAAATGGCAGGGACCTTCCAACAGATTCATCAGCTACCACAAGAAACACTGCAAATGGAAAAAATACCAATTAACACAAAACGCTAAATACTTTTAACTCAGGCTATTATCACAATGAACCAATTCCAATATTTAGAATCCTCAAGAAGTTCACAGGCTTGACTTACTTTGTCAGTGAACCTACAGGGTTCAGCAAATACACGTGAACTTATTTAAGGATGATGTATTTCAAAGTTAGGAACGTTCAATGCATCAAACTCCCAAAGAAGCCCAAAGTTCTTGAAATGAGTAAATATTTTACTTCTGAGAAAAAAAGACAAGACAGAGAACATGGACAACCACCAACCTAATGTTTTCCATTGCCTAGGCTAAAACTACCACAGTAAATTTGGAAACATATTGGATATGTCTAAGTAAGCATTTTATTCTTACCAAATCCATTATCCACGAGATAATTGAACGTATGACCATCACAAGAATAAGTGAACTTATTGCTGTTTGAGGGAAGTTTATGTAGGCACTGGACAGCAATGGAACTGAAGTTTCCAGTGAAGGAAGTATGCTCCGCAAGTATGACTGTCCCCTTTGAAACAAAGCTGTATATCAAACCTCGCTGACTCATGGTTTAAGGGAGAAACTCGAATGCTCCAGGTTCAAAGGTCAATCAAGTTTTGTACAAACTGAATAGTTTAGCAATCGCAACCAAAGAAGCAGCAGAAACTCATCGAGTCATGAATAGCAACATGTTCTGCAAATGAAGATCAACATTGCCAATATGTGCTTTAGAAAAATAACCAATAAGAAAGATAAAAGGAAGACAATGGTGGACAATAGGAGCCGGAAGGATCAACCATCAAGTAATATCGAATGATCCCTCAACATTTCATATAGAAATGACCAACACAAAGATCTGCCAAAAATTATAGAAGAAAAAGACAAAATGTGACCCTTTTCCATGTGGCTGCTTATGAAAACAAAACCAACTCTATTTTTGAAATCAACACACGTTGCATGGATACGGGTACGGGATACGCATATTTTTTTAAAACTAAGGTACGAGTACACCACTATTAAAAAATATAATAAAAAGATAAATTTACACAAATGAATATAAATGCAATATCAACTAAAAAGTATATCATATCAAAAGAAGAAAGCTTTGTTCAATAACATTTTCAGGTTTCAACTTTATACATGTAACTTTTATATCAAAATTCTAAAACATAATATCAAAAAACATCAAGCTACAAACCCCAATAGTCTCAATCGCAGAATTTCCCTCACTATCTTCTGTAAAAGGAATTGCTTCCATATTTGGTTCATCAAGAGATAATGTTGCAACTTGCAACAACAACTAAGCCTTTTCCCATACTAGATGGGGTCGGCTAAATGGATTCTTTGTTTCCACATAGCCCTATCATGTGTCGTGCTAGTAGTTAACTCAATATAAGCTAGATCATTCTTTATTGTTTCTTTCCAACACTTTTGTGGTCTTCCTCTTCCTCTTTTAATGTTTTCACAATCTAGTTTTCATATCTTCTTACAGGAACGTCCTTGGGTCGTCCTTCTACATATCCAAACCATCTTAAATGATGTTCCCTCATTTTATCCTCTGTTGGTGCTACTCCCAATTTGTTTCTAATAACCTCATTATATATACGGTCTTTCCTTGTGTAACCACTCATCCATCTCAACATCTTCATTTCTACTACAGACATCTTTTGTAAATGTTGATGATTAATTGCTCAACACTAAGAACCATAAAACATAGCAGGTCTAATTGGTGCTCTATAATATTTACCTTTCAACTTTAATGGCATCTTCTTATCAAATAGAATATGTGATGCCCCTCTCCATTTTAACCAACCGACATTAATTCTATACGTAACATCTCCATCAATTTTTTCATCATTTTGAAAAATTAACCCTAGGTATTTATAACTTTTCTTGTGAGATGAAAAATGAGCAAACTTACATTCCATATATTTGGTCTTTGTTTTTCTAAGTCGGAAGCCTTTACTTTCTAACATTTATCTCCATAGTTCTAATTTCCTATTAACTTTTTCCTTAGACTCATCCACTAATACAATATCATCTGCAAATAACATACACCAAGGTACTTCATCTTGAATATCTTTTGTTAACTCATCAATGACCAATATAAATAAATATGGACTTAAAGTTGATCCCTAATGTAGACCAATACTAACTCCAAAGGAGTATGTCGTTCATTCATGAGTCCTCACACATGTTTTGTACCATCGTACATATGTCTCTTGTAAGATTTATGTATGTCAATGGGATACCTCTTTTTTCCAAGGTTATGCAAAGAACATCTCTTGACACCCTATCGTAAGCTTTTCTAGATCAATAAATATCATATGAAGGTTCTTCTTTTTTTTCTAAAATGTTTTATAAGATGTCTCAATAGGTGAATCACTTAAATAGTAGATTTGTCGGGCATGAATCTGAATTGGTTCTCTGTTATACTCGATATTTGTCTTAATCTACGTTCGATAATTTTTTTCATAATTTCATAGTATGGCTCATTAACTTAATACCACGATAATTTGCTCAATTTTGAATGTCTCTCTTGTTCTTATATATGGGTATAAGTATATTCGCTCTCCATTCCTTGGACATCTTTTGGGTTCTCCATATTTCATTAAATAGTCTTGTGAGCCAAGTGAGCCCCATTTCTCCTATGATTTTTCATGTCTATAGGAATATTGTATGGTCCTGCCGATTCTTCAACCTTCATATATTCAAGAGCCTCTTTGACTTCGTTCTTTTGAATACGTTGATAGAAATTGTGGTTTATATACTTTTCTTATTTGGCTAACTCTCCTAAGCTAATACTGCCATATGTATTTTCATTAAAAAGTTTATAGAAATAATTTTTCATCTATTTTCAATATTATCATTTGCCACTAGAATCGTCTCATCATCCTCATCTTTGATAAATCTAACATAAGTAAGATCCTTAGTTTTCTTATCTCTAGTTGCAACTTCAAGAATTCCTGCTTCGTCGAATGGATCTCAATCATCTCCACCAACATCCAACATTTTTGTTTGCAATCATATAAACAAAAATAGGATGATCAATCACACAAAAAGATGGATCAATCACAAAAGGAACAAAAAAATCAATCATGTTAACAAAAACATAAACAATTGAATCTAACCTGTTTGTTTTGGTTGCCAAAATAGCATTATGTGGATTAGTTTGGTTTGGATTTGGTTTTGGTTGCCAAACATAAACAATAGATCAAAGAAAGTTTATGCTGATTTGGTTTTGCCATTTCGGTAGCCAAACACAAACAATCAATCACATTATGCGTCCTAATCAGTTGCTTAAGAGAGGAACTCTTCAAGGGGTGGACAGGAGATTGATGTTGTTCAGATTTAGCAATGAGGAAGTCTTATGAAGTGGTTATTGAAGCCGAATCAGCCGATCACTTCATCGTTTGATCATGCTGCAAGTTGGACAACTTGGTCTAATTGTCTAGACCACTGTTATGTGTATCGCCTTGTATCATATTGTATCATGAGTGTATCATTGAGTATTTTATCACATGTATCGAGAAAAATGTCAAAATTATATAATTTATAATGATTGACCAACACTATATATAAGGACTTGCTAGCAAATATCGTGTTCATTGTCAAATTATATACACTTTTGCATGCAAAATACATCAAAAACTTTTTAAAATAATTTAGTAAGTAACGATAACTATGTATACTTTTAGTAGTGTAACTATTTCTTCCTCACGATGCACATAAATGAAAGGCATCCAAGTTGATTCCCATCAAAATAATGTGAGCATGATGTAAAAGCGAGGAGTCAGTAGCAATGAGCAATATGCATGGCATTAGCATTAATCTCATTATGTACCAATGAAAGTGGAAATAAAATATCCTTTATCTTTTAATTTCTAAAATAAGATCAAAATCATAGGAGGACAATGGTTTTCAATGCATTTTTAGAAGTAAATGATTATGCAATTTTAACATTGAGTTTCCAAAATAATGTGATACTTCTTTTTTAGTTACGAAAGTTGTAATTTTAAAGAATATTTGTTTAGTGTTTATAATTTGGATTAATGTTAATATTTACCCAAATTTTAATTTATAGGAATTGTTTAGAATTGTTTTTTCTTTTTCTTTTTTCTTTTTAAATTTATTATATGATTAGGTATGATACGATACACTTTTCTCATAGAGATAAATGAATCGATACATAATAAGGTACAATAATACTGAAACAAACTAGGTTCCATTACGGAAACAATCTTTTTTCTTTGATTTTATGAATCCTACCGAAACAAAAAAAAAGAAGCAGAGAGAATACCAACCGATCGAGGAAATAAGGGTTTTATTTCATTATTTGGATCGGGTCGACACCTACCTGATTACATTTTCAGAATTTGTCATATGATCAAGCCAATTTAGTTAAGAGTGGAAAGAGTGAACTGACAAAATCTATTTTAAGCAAAAGTAAACTACGGGTTCACTTATGAATCATACGAAATCACGCTTAAAAAGAAGGAAATTCAGACGAAACATATTGAAGTTCAGGAATAACGGAACTAAAATTGAAAAAGAGTGCGTTCACATGCTTCATTTGGAACAACAGAAAACAAAGATAAACAAACCGGCGAAGAGAAGATCAATGAATGAATGGCAATCTTTCAGACGAAGTTTAGACGGATAAAAAAGCAGAAAATTCACCCTAAAACGTAGCTCCATCTTGGCAACCGAGGTTTAAACCATAGATCAAGAGACCCTCGCAAGAAAGTGAAAATTCGCACACAAGACCCGAAACTTAGGGTAAACAGATCGAGAATTGTCGAAGAGCTCGATAAATTGAGAGAAACTTCATACCGTATATTTCAATCATTCGATCCCTCGATTGCTTCGGGTCAAAGCGTATCACCCGTCGGTCAATTTCGTAGGATGACCTTCGCGAGCACGAAAAACCACCCGGAGCCAAGGCAATGCAGAGCGCCACAGGACACGACGCAAACGTGTTCACCCGAGTAACACGAAAATATCTGGATGTGGCCCGGTGACCTGTTTTCAAAAATCACAAGCACGATCTGAAACAAAAGTTCGCTATTAATATAACACCAACTATCATCTATATGACTACGTTTACCAAATAGAATCGTGTTCGGGTTGAGTCGTATCTAACACAAAACAGAATGAGACCACTCGGCACAAGTCGGAACACAAAAACAAAATAGAGAGAGAAAGATGGGTAGTTGTAAATGCACGACGTCTTTAGTTTGTTTGTTGTCTAACTTGATTTTTGGCTCCTTTAAAATTAGTGGAGCTCAATCATATCAAGAGATGAATCATAAGCTAAATAAGCATGAAACTAGCTCGCTCACGTACATGAACTTAACTTTAATCTGTTTTTAATTAGGAGAATGAAACTTTTGTTTTAAGTTGAGATTTATTTGTTAACACAATCTTTACTGTAAAAAAAAAACCTTGATCCATTGAACCAAAGATCATCCAGTTCTGCTGTGGTTTCACCTTTTATAAAACTAGGACCGGTGGTTCCCGTCTTTCATAAAAGTTTTCTATATTTAAAAAAAAATCATTAAAATTACTACTCAAGACGGTTTTGGACTCAAACCGAAACCGACGGTCTAAAACCGTAACCACATTTATCCCCGAGCCGGTTCAATTACGATTCCAACTCTAGGATAACTGGAACTGGACATGTCTAAGTATACATATCTAGTTAATTGAGCAGAATATTATCCTAGAATTTATTTATAGTCAACTGCAAGATGGTAACACTACTAGTAGTGTATTCTCTGCAAGTGAAAATATAATTAATTTTAAAAGGATCCAGCAGCTGTTTTTTTTTAATTAATTTTAAAATATTAGAAAATATCGTTCTACATTTTTAGAACATGGTGAGAGATGCGCAGGTCCCAAAAGCACATTTGTGATCTGACTCATATAACAAAAAAAACTGCATATCTTTTCTTTTCTCCGGGGCCGGAGATAAACTTTTAATGAAGATGAACCCTATCCCATCCTGCTTGTGGGTCTTTTCTACCTCGTTCTAAGGGAATTCAGAAATAAAAATTTATTACAAGCGTATCCACCCAACGGGCTTATGCAATAGCTTGAATTCATAATATCTCTTGACACTCTCCTATAGTAGACACCGCAGAGAGAGAGAGAGAGAGAGAGAGAGTCATGTGACTTCTTCTCTCTCTCTCTCTTCTCTTTGGCATATTGTATTTGTGGGGATTGTCCACCTTGAGAAGCTCAGAATCAAAGGGAAAAGTTGATGCTCTTTTGTTTTTGCCCGTTTGGCACTCTCCTGCCAATGCAATCTATAAGGAATTGACATGAAATTGGTTGGGTTTATCATATGATATAATATGAGTCGGGCTAAAATGGGCTCTTATTTGCAATTGTGCTGTGTCTTGCACCATAGTGTGGGGAGCATTCACCGTTTTAGAGTAGTGCTAAGTAGACTAGTATGTCCGATTTCGGGTAAACTGGAACCGTCAAAATTGTTGGTTCCTGAAACTGTAACCGGATCATTCCAGATTGGTTCTGATTACGATTCTTCAGTTTTGGGTAGTTTCGATTTGAATCTAAAACCATTCAAAACAAGTGATTTTGTTTAAAAAATATTAAAAAATGGAATAAATACTGAAACCGTCCCTTTATTCAACTCGAAACCTTACTTAAGGTGAAACAATTGCTGAACCACTTCGAACCAAGAATCAGTAAAAATGAGTAATTTTGTATAATTAAGAATGATTGAGGTGTTCTTAATACAATGAGGGCCCTTCTTCCCCAATTCCAAAGGATTTTTCAAATTTATGGATAAAGGAGGGATTATTCAAAATTTTCCGATTCCCAAATTTTCAAATCTTGAGATCATAAAAGGCTAAAAGCATAAAGAAATTGATACTTCCACCAGAAAAAGTGCATTTTAACATTTTCCTTTTTCTTTAACTTTTCATGGAACTGTAGCTAAAGCCTTATCCTTGTTGGTCATTCTTTTTTGTTTGCTCTTCTTTTTTATACAATGGGGAGGAGAAAGCTAGGCATCGAACTCATGATCTGCAATTTTTGTGTCAAATCCCTAGCCAGTTCAGCTATCCACTTTGAGTGCTTTATTATTTGCATCATGTTATATAGATATGTCTGGTACCAAACCATCATAAAACGGGCCTGGTTTTGGAACCATTTCAATTTTTTTTTTAAAGAAGAACAAATACGCTTTCTGGGAGTCAAAACTCTTCGCCAACCACAATGGTAGAAAGAGTCCTACCGTTGATCTACCGATTAGGTTGTGGTAATGGGTGTTGGAAAAAACATATAAAACTTATTTAGTGTCGGTTTGAAACCGTCGGTTCTGAGGCCGATTCAACCGGTTCTGGTTATCACTGAGCTGGTTCCGAGCTGATCATGTCTAAGTTGAACCAATATAATGACATTTAGCTTAAATCAATTGGTATTCGGACCCCGGATAATTATGCCAATGAGAACAGATCCACTAACTTAAACATATGCTCGGCCATGAATAATGGAACAATATAAGAGATATTTTCATGTTGTATATAACGTGTAGTAAGTTGTATTCGATCTCCACCATACGCCTCACTTGGAAAACCTGGAAGGATTTTGGATCTACAACGCTCCCCCTCAAGTTGATGCATGGAAGTGGTAATACCGGCCCGAGTCACCCGTTTTCCCTATTTTTCTGCATTGGCGGGCCTATTTTGAATCAATCTGGAGCATAAACCCAACCCAAAATCTAGAAAATAAAGAAAAAGTAATATCCTAATGTGTCACAAAGAGCAATAGCTCACCTGGCTAGCGGATCGAGTCACAAGTTAAAGGACATGAGTTCAATAGAGGACATGCATCGGATTCAGCCTACCCACTGACTAAAGAAAAAGTATAGACCACTATGGACTATGTATAATAGAGAGCCCAGCTACAGTGTATCCTGGACTGCGGTACATATCTATGTATAAACGATGGTAAGCTAAAAGAGTTTGCATGCACAAAGCATACTCTCTCTCTCTCTCACACACACACACACACACACACACACACACACACACACACATATATATATATGTATAAAGTATTGGGTGTATAATCGTACTTTTAATTTAAATTTCTATCGTTGATCATATCGATAAGAGTTCAATAGATACGTTGAAAACAAACATTTAATTGGTGGTAAATAACTTATCAATAACAACCAAAACCTTTTCTTATATTAGATAGGGTCGGCTACATGGATTCTTTGTTTACACAAAGCCCTATCATGTGCTATAGTAAGAGTTAACTCAATATAAACTAGATGATTCTTTATTGTTTCTTTCCAACACTTTTATTGCCTCTTCCTCTTTTAACATTTTCACAATCTAGTTTGTCATATTTTCTTACTGGAGCTGGTGGTATGACTTAAATTCCAACTTATTAGAATGTTAATGCAAATCGAGGATTTGAAGCTGATGTGACAAGCAAAGTTAGACGAGCCGAACCTCTACATGGTTCGGCTCGGTTAGTTGCCTGACCCAGTGGACTCGACTCATGAGATGGTTTCAGTGGTAACTTCATGGACTCATGTTGAGTAAATCCCGGTACAATTGAAGGTTTACTATAGGAGAAGAAAGACCTCCATTGTAAAGAGATCTCCGAGACCATTCTTTTGAGTTTCCTGGTTTGAATTCAACTATATCAAGCTAGAAAACAATGGGTCCGACCCTCATATTCATGTAACCAGAAATTGATTAGTGAATTAAGTCTTTTCTAAATCTTGTTCTTAATTTGTCCATTTGCCACTTAGCGGTGCAAGAAAGATGGTAATGTACGTACGAATATCTTGAAGGCATGTATTATGCTAACCTTTAGATTTATTCGTCGCTTTCGATATCAAAGAACTGAATATAAAGAGTACTGATGAATTTAATGAAGATTTGTTGATTTGCCTAACATTATGGCAGTTAAGTCCTACCTAAATTAGTGTACTATGAATTTCTGAAATCAGTGTGCTAGTATGAATTTCTGTAATTCTTAGTTGCATGATTAATAATTACAATGAGTTTTTCTCAAAATAAATAAAAAGTAAGAAAAAACTAATGAAGAACTGAAGTATAAAGTTCAATATTTTTCACGTTAGTCCGGTGTCACTTTTCACAAAACATTTTTTTTACTTCAATTAATATTTCACAAAAACTGAGACAACCCTATTTAATTCCTAATATTTTCAGATAAATTCACGATTACATACATCCTTTAAAGAACAAGAGCTTCTGTGGCTCAATATGATATATTTATTAAGCACGTTGCGCGGCTCAATATGATCTACGATAATTTGATGGTCACTAGAATTTTATTGACGGCCACTGATTTGCTGATACAATTATTTAAACAAAACATGAAATTTTCCAAAGGATCGTTATCTTAGTCGGTGATTGTGCTAACCGCAATTGGACTCCTCACAGCACGCTGTTCTTGTTCGTCTACCCATGTCAAGAAGCCGAAAACCACGGAATAATTCTCTATTGGTTTCTTCCTGTCCAATTTAAGAGTGAAAGATGCCTTCTCATACCTCTTTCGGAAGACAAGCTTCGGTGGATTCACACTCGCTTTAAACCGACTCAATCCCGTCACATTGGCCCTGTAGATTGCAGAGCAATCATCTCCGACGAACGTCACCGTCCTCTTAAACCTTTTCACACCAAGACTCTGACCATAATCCAGAATAACAAGGAAAGATGGGTAATTCAGATCGATATTCCCACCTTTGCATTTCTTATAATCCGAAGAGTTCCTAACAATTGTTTGAAACTCTTCTCTTGTAGGTTCAAAGCACAGATGTACTTCACATAGTCGTCGCGCCGGAGTCTAAAGCCTTGTTCGGATCGATCTCGCCTGAACCCGTTGCAAGAGGAGATGCACCACAATGAATTGGTGCTCCTGTATAGTCTACGAGATTAGCAGTAGTCATCATGGCCGACCTGATCATCGCCGGACTCCAATCCGGATGCGCCGACTTAAGCAGTGCAGCTAAACCAGAAGCATGAGGGCATGACATAGAGGTTCCGGAGAGGAGACTGAAGTTTGCATATAATGGTATATCATGAAGAGTTCCAATAGGGGAGATGGGAGAATATGCAGCCAAGATCAAAGTTCCCGGCGCGAGTACGTCCGGCTTTAGTATGGGCGAACCAACAAGGAATGGCCCTCTTGAACTGAACTCTGCTACGGTTGGTGCCGGTTTGTTGGTTTTTGCATACTTTCTCACTATTGCCGAGTCTTTAGGATTTAATACAGCAGCAGAGCAATTATAAGTGTGATGTTGGTCAGAAATAAGCCACCTGCTGCCTTTGCTTGCATCAGAACTGAGGTCTGCGGAACCGTATTTTCTTCACCAGAGAATTCGCATACTACGACCTTGTTTTTGACAACAGCAACGAGATTTTCCTCCGAATCACAGGCTGCAATGCTTTAATTGTAGTAAAAAGGAAAATTTGTTATCGTTTCATTGCCAATATACAAGGATGAACCAACAAAAGAAACTCCATTTCCTAGAGTGACGATGCCGGAGAATTTCCGACCAATGGTAGTGGCACCGACGACCATCATCCACGGTGCACCATACAGCACAGATCCGAAGTCAGGTCCCCGATTCCCTGCGGCTGCAGAAATCACAACACCTTTCTCCATTGCCGCAAAGGATGCCACGGCAATGGGATCTTGATAGAGGGAGTCACGATCGTAACCCACGGACAGAGAGATGACGTCCACACCGTCGGCAATCGTTTGGTCCATCGCCGCAAGCACGTCCGAAACGACACCTCCTTCCTTCCGGGCAGACCGCCAAATGAGCTCGCTGAGCTACGCCCCTTGCCGTGCCGGGTGCATATCCAAAATATGAAGCACGTCTAGCGTAGTTTCCTGCTAAAGTTGATGCAGCGTGTGTGCCGTGGCCGCCTGTATCTCTAGAAGAGTTCATTTTTATTGTGATATTTGGGTCTCTTGCTAGAAGGCCCTTGTTGAAATAGCGCGCTCCGATGAGTTTCCGGTTGCATAAGTCGGCATTGAATTCATTACCAGACATTTGCCCTTCCACCTTGTTATTTACAAGTAAATATTAAAGACCAAAGCTAACTAAAATATGTTATGACTCATGTAAATGAGGGGTTGTATTTCATGCGGGAGATCGTTATCTACCACTAAAACGCATGCCGTCTATATCATGCGATCCTTTTCCTGTCGTTCTATGGAATCGATCAGCAGTATCTTACTCCGGCATATTCAGTTTACTAAAATTGTTCTTTTACATTTCATTCAATTCGTCAATTCAATCATATGCATGCCTATACAAATTTGATTCATGATTCAAACTCTTTGATCCATCATGGCTGAAATGGTGAAAAACCTTCTCGGAAAATCGAGAATACCTCTTGGGGATCCTCGGCATACCGTCATCTCTGAAACTTGTGCTTTCTGGCCAGACGCCCGTGTCCACGACTCTGATGATGACCCCACTGCCATATTTGGACGCCGGCCAGATTCCTGTCACAGGGTTGAGGCCTAGATACTTGTATGTGTGCGTGGTGGCTGCAGTGTCTGAGTAGGCAGAGACGAAACCGGGTAAATTCCTAAGCAATTCAAGCTGGGCGCAGGAGAGCACGGCATTGAAGCCGGACATAACAGTGGTGTAACTGTAAAGAAGTCTTGTTGGTGCAGAAGCAGTGGTGTTACCAGCAGCGGCAGCAAAACTTCAAGATGAAAGAAGCGAATCGTACCAGTGCTGGTGGCTTCTGAAGGCTGCAGGCATGACGGACAATGTGAACGATGTACGTAGCTCCTGAGACGCTGCTCCATAATTGGGACGTGAGTATTGCAATGAGCAGAAATGGAGCAGCACAAACCATTGCAATTTTATGACTATAGCTTGCTCTTGGATTGTCTTTTGCAATTCTACAATAGCTGCTGACAGATATATAAATACAACACAGAGAGAGAGAGAGAGAGAGTAGTCATGGAGCGCACGTATCAAATGGAGTGATCTGCACGCTCATTCTCACTCTCTCTCCACCATAAAGAAATGAGACTTTCTTGATGTTGTGCTGATTCAATTGACGGGATACCAAAATTACTTGGGACAGTAGTGGTACATGTTTTTTGAGCTATTGTCTATACCACTCTCTCTAATCATATAAGCGACACTCTTATTATACTCTTTTAAAAAGACGGTATACTGTGGTTCTGCTTATTCTTGACCTAGAGAGATTTTGGTCCTTCACTTGCCCCCTTCTTCTCTCTCTCACCCACGCACACACCAGAGCGCCGGATGCTGAACGAAGCTCTCTATCGATTGTCATGAGAGCCTAGCACAGAGGCACGTTGGCTGCTGCTGGATTCGTTTGTATCCTTCTGGTCTCGAACGCCTTCTCACAAACCAGCATTGTCTCCGTTCTTTTCATCGGTAGCAATGGGTATCAATGGACGAGAAGATGCCTCACTCTCGATCGAGTAGGGCTCCTTCTCACCACCTCTCGATCGAGTAGTGCTCCTTGTCCTCTGCAGCGGACAACCTTCTTTTCTTCATCATTTCCAATCTTTTCTCTCTTTCTAGATTGCTTTCTTTTATTAATTATATCGGTAAAGAAGTTAGTCCCGCTACATTGTCGCCCGAATGTAGTGAAAAATTTTCAGAGAGAATCTCCGCATTTTGATTATGGACGGATGCGGGGGGTAAGAAAGCTAGTCTAGTCCTAGATAATAAGATTCGTAATGGTTCTTGGAATATCGGAACATTATTAGGTAAGCTAATGGCGGTGGTAGATACTATGATTCGGAGAAAGATTCATATTCTATGTTTACAAGAGACAAAATGGGTTGGAGAAAAAGCAAAGGAGATAGAGGATACAGGTTTTAAATTATGGTAGGTAAAGAAAAGGCTCGAAACGGAGTTGGTATTATCATAAATAAAGATTTAAAGGAGAGTGTAGTAGACATACAACGATATGGTGACCGAATCATAACATTGAAATTAGTGTTAGGAGTAGAGGTTTTGAATATAGTTTGTGCTTACGCACCCCAAGTAGGACTAGAAGATAGTATAAAGACAGTTTTTTGGGAAGAGTTAGATAAGGTGTTTCAAAAGATTCCATAAAGGGAGATGATTTGTCTAGGAGAAGATTTAAATGGACATGTCGGTAAAGAGGCATTAGGATATCAAGGGATTCATGGAAACTTTGGTTATGGGGATATAAACGAGGAAGGTAGGGAGATTTTAAATTTTGCTATGTCATTTGATCTCTTTATAGTCAATATAATCTTCAAAAAACGAGATGAACATTTAATTACTTATAAGAGTGGCTTATTACAAACACAAATTGATTACTTTATTTGTAGAAAAAAAGATAGAGCGTGTTGTAAAGATTGTAAGGTAATTCCAGGAAAAAACTTAACCACCCAACATCGACTTTTAGTTATGGATTTACAAATAAAAAAATGGACAAAGAAGAAAAGAGTGCATCGAGCTATTCGGACTAAATGGTGGAACCTCAAAAGCGAGAAAGAAGATATATTTAAACAGAAAGTCCTTCAAGGAGATGTTTGGAATTATATTGGCACACCCTCTGATATGTGGAACAATATGGCTATACATATTAGGAAAGTGGAGAAAGATGTGTTAGGGGTATCTAAGGGAGGTGTACCGGCACAAAAAGAAGCTTGGTGGTGGAGTGAAGTAGTACAAAATAAAATCAAGGCAAAGAGGGCATGCTACAAATTACATTATGCTAAAAAAACTAGTGAAACTTTAGAAGCTTATAAGAAAGCAAAGAAGGAAGCACAAAAGGCCGTTAGTGAAGCAAAAGCTAAGATTTGGGAGGACTTATATAAAAAACTCAACTCAAAAGAGGGTGAAAGAGATATTTTTAGGATAGCTAGGACTAGAGATAAGAAAACTAAAGATATTAATTATGTTAGATGCATAAAAGACGAGGATGAAAAAATTCTAGCGGCCAATGATGATATAAGAAATAGATGAAAAAACTATTTTTATAATCTTTTTAATGAAAATAAAGATGTTAGTATTAGTTTAGGAGATTTAGCCAAGTCAGAAAAGTATATAAACCACAATTTCTACCGACGTATTCAAAAGAATGAAGTCAAAGAGGCTCTTAAACATATGAAGAGTGGTAAATCGGTAGGACCAGATAATATTCCTATAGAAGTTTGGAAAATACTAGGAGAAATAGGAATCACTTGGCTCACAAGACTATTTAATGAAATATGGAAAAACCAAAAGATGCCCGAAGAATGGAGAGCAAGTACACTTATACCCATATATAAGAATAAGGGAGACATTCAAAATTGTGCGAATTATCAAGGTATCAAGTTAATGAGTCATACTATGAAATTATGGGAAAGAATTATCGAACGTAGGTTAAGACAAGTATCAAGTACAACAGAGAACCAATTTGGATTTATGCCAGGTAGATCTACTATTGAAGCGATTCACCTTTTGAGATGTCTTATGGAACATTTTAGAGCAAAAAAGAAAGACCTTCACATGATATTTATTGATCTAGAAAAAGCTTATGATAGGGTATCGAGGGAGGTTTTTTGGAGAACTTTGGAAAAAAGAGGTATCCCATTGACATATATTAACCTTATAAGAGACATGTATGATGGTGCAAAAACATGTGTGAGGACTCATGAAGGAACGACAGACTTCTTTGAAGTTAATATTGGGTTACATCAAGGATCAACTTTAAGTCCATACTTATTTATAATGGTGATGGATGAGTTAACAAAACATATTCAAGATGAAGCACCTTGGTGTATGTTATTTGCAGATGACATTGTATTAGTGGAGGAGTCTAAGGAAAAAGTTAATAGAAAATTAGAACTATAGAGAGAAACATTAGAAAACAAAGGCCTCCGACTTAGTAGAACAAAGACAGAATATATGGAATGTAAGTTTGATCATTTGGCTACTTCAGAGGACATAGAAATTAAAATTGGCACACATTGCATTCCCCAAAAGGAAAGTTTTAAATACCTAGGGTCAATTTTTCAAAGTGATGGAAGAATTGATGGAGATGTTACACATATAATTAATGCTGGTTGGTTAAAATAGAGAGGAGCATCAGGTATTCTTTGTGATAAGAAGATACCATTAAAATTAAAAGGTAAATATTATAGAGCAGCAGTTAGGCCTGCCATGTTTTATGGTTCTGAGTGTTGGGCAGTTAATCATCAACATGTACAAAAGATGTCTGTGACAGAAATGAAGATGTTGAGATGGATGAGTGGTCATACAAGAAAAGACCGTATACATAATGAGGTTATTAGAAACAAATTAGGAGTGGCACCAATAGAGGATAAAATGAGAGAACATCGTTTAAGATGGTTTGGACATATAGAAAGAAGATCAAAAGAAGAACCTGTAAGAAGGTTAGGAAAACTAAATTTGGAAAGTATTAAAAGAGGTAGAGGACGACCACAAAAGTGTTGGAAAGAAACAATAAAGAATGATCTAGCTTATTGGGAGTTTACTGCTAACATGGCACACGATAGAGATCTGTGGAAACAAAGAATCCATGTAGCCGACCCCGTCTAGTATGGGAAAAGGCTTAGTTGTTGTTGTTTTGTTTGTATATAATTAAATTCTTTCACTCAAGAAAAGATATTATTTACTCATGCTCGAACAAAAATCATTCAACAAGAGTAAACAGACTCACTAGTGACAAGATACAATCTCTCTCTCTCTCTTTATATATATATATATATATATATATATATATATATATATATATATATATATATATATATATATATATATATATATGTTCGCACTTCACTTAGGCATTGACCATGGTAATTTGGTCAATGGAAACAACGAAGAATGTATGGTTAGCTTGAATATCTGCAACCGTACTACCGTATTTCTTCAAGTTCGGAGGCTAGTTTGACAACCTTGACTTTAACAGGTTCAAGTAAATGTTTTTAAGATTGAGAAATTTTACAATTATGTGGTAACTCATGTATACTGTCAAAAGCTGTCCAGTTAAAGCTAATATCTGAAACATTTGGTGGTTATATGTAAATATCTGACGTTTGAGTGCGCTTCAGTAGAGGACCTAAAGTATTTGCTCTATTTAAGTTCTTGTTTCGGATGCAAGAACTATCTATTATCATATGTTAGCACTATCTATCAGCTATATGATATATACCTGATGCACCTGATTTTAGATTTATTTGGACACCAAGTACCCAGTAGATCCATTTACTTATTTGGGTTGGACACCTAAACCCGGTTATTATATGGAAACGGATATGGTTAATGGAATATATACCAAATCACGATCCCACGCATGTTTTTATTAAAAATAATCACAATTCCAATGCTAAAAACTTTATCATCTTAATTTTGATGATTCATTTCTAGATTTGTGGAAAACTCCAACATGGTAAGTCTTAAGCCCGGATGTAAAAGAAAGAGGGTTTCGTTAGGCTTTGGATAGCTAGCTAGAACTTTGTCGAATTTCCATCATGGTAAGTCCTAAGCCCCTATGAGAATTTTATTTGAGCATACTCTTTTAACAACGCACTATGTATGTTTGGCTATAACAAAGAGTACGTAAGAGTCTCTATGTCTTCACATGGATGTAGTAGACCAATTGTAGAGAGTGCTCCCATATCACAAACAAGTGTAAGTAAAGAAGGCAGCCCTTCTATATCGATGTCTTAACGTAGTGAACCAAGTGCAGAGAGGGTATTCTCATTTTCAGTATAGATGAGTGAGGGTGTTAAGGAAGATAATCTTTTATAATAGGATTCATATTGGTAGATGGAACAATGAGACACTAACTGACAAGTTGATAGAGGTCATGGATATAATCATTATTCATAAGGATTATGTAATGTGGGGATTGGATTTTGACAATGAAGTTAGTTTTAAGAGTAGAGATCTTGAATATGGCGAACGGATTTTGATAGTGAAATTAGTTTTAAGAATAAAGATCTTGAATGTTGTATGTTTTATGTATCTCAAGTTTGACGGGAAGAGAGCATGAAAAGCATATTTAAGAAAGAGTTAGATAAGGTGATAAAAAATATCCTATAAGGAGAAATGATCTATTTATGAGGTGATTTAAATGAACATATGGGTAAAGAAACATTAGTATACCAATGTGTTCACATAAACTATGGCTTTGGGGAGCAAAATGATAAAAGAAAAGAAATTCTTATGTTATGACATATGATCTCTTTGTAGTAAATACATTTTCAAGAAGCGAGATGAGAATTTGATTACTTATTAGGAGTAGTATGTTTAAGACACAAATGACCTATTCAAGGTCTTCCTAGAAGATAGTTTAACTAATTAATATTGACTATTAATTATGGATTTACTGTCATTGAAATATGGAATACTATGGCAATGAATATTTGAAAAGTAGCAAAAGAGGTACTAATCTAAAGGAAGTGTACCAAAACATAAGGAGGTTGATGGTGAAGCAAAATACTTCAAGATAAAACCAGTGCAAAAAGATCATGTTACACTTGCATTACAAAGAGAAGACTATCAAAGCTTTTGAGGATTATGAGAAGGCAAAGAAATAAGCTAAAAAAAGTAGTTAGTGAAGTAAAGACCAAAGCTTTGAAAGATTTATACAAGAAGTTTGACTCAAAAGAAGGTGACACAGATATTTTTAAGATAGTTAAAACTAGAAAAAGAAAAACTAAGGATCTTACTTATGTTAGATGTATCAAATATGAAAATGAGATTTTTTTTATAACAATAAGATATCAAAAAAAGATGACAAAATTCATAATCTCTTTTTTAAGAGTACAAATGTTCATATTAGCTTGGTAGAGCTAATCAAGTTAGGAGCATACACAAATTGTGATTTCTAGCTATATATTCAAAAGAATGAAGCGAAAGGTCTTAAACTTATCAAATCTGGTAAATTCATAGGACCAAATGATATTCCAATTGAGGTATGAAATTTTTTAAGAGAATCATGTATTAATTGGCTTAGAAGATTATTTAATGTTTTTTGGATGCTTAAAAAGATACTTTAGGCATGAAGAAAGAATAAAATTGTATCTATTAACAAGAACAAATGAGATATTCAAAATTATACAAATTATAAAGACATAAAGTTAATGAGTTATACATTCAAACAATGAGAAAGAGTTATCATAAGAAGGTTGAGACAAATATTTATTATAATAAAAAACCAATTCACAATCATGCTAGAGATATCTACTACATCGACTATTCACTTAGAGAAGTTTAATGAAACACTATAAAGGTAGGAAGAAAAACTTGCACCTGGTATTTTGGAGAAATCCTATAATAGACTAATAATGAATGTTCTTTAGAAATTTGTTGAGAAGAAATATATCCCCTCGTTATATATCAACCATATAAATGACATGTAGTGTTGTATAAAAACATGTGGTGAGACTTACGAAGGGATTACTGATTTCTTTGAAATTAATATTAGATTATGTAAAGGGTCAATGTTAATTTCGTACCTATTCACTTGGTTTATAAATGAGATAAGAAAAACATTCAAGATGAAGTACCTTAGCATCCGTTATTCACGTATTGGTGAATTAGTTAACAAGAAAGAGTTTACAACTTGAGTTGTAGAGACAAACATTGGATGAAGTACCTTAGCATCTGTTATTTATAAATAATATTATATTGATGAATTAGTTAACAAGAAAGAATTTATTACAAACTTGAGTTGTAGAGAAACATTGGAAAAAAGGGTTAGAAGTAGCAAAGTAAATATAAAATATATCGAATGCAAGTTTATTAGTCTCATTCAAACTATGATACAAAAGTTAGAATTGGTAGGAGTTGTGTCGTTTAAGAAGTTAATTTCAAGTACTTAGACTCAATCTTTGGAAGCGATGAAAAAATTGATAAGAGATGTGTAAACATCAAAAAAGTTTCTAGGAAAATACGGTTTTGATTTCAAAAACTGATTTTTGAAAAGCCACTTCCAAGGCAAAATGGAGTGATAACCTGAGTCTTAATTTATCTCATATGGGAATCAAATTAAGATGGTTTTAAAAAGAGAAAAGTCCACAATTTAGGATCTTATTGTAGCTCGATCTAATACATCCATAAAATCCAAATCAATATCCTGATTTATTTTAAAAAAACATAGATAAAGAGCAAATACTTCTACAACAAATCCTAGTTCAGTTCATCCATGAATTCAACTAATACTGAAAGACACTTCAAGAAGAAGAGACAGGATCCAGCATGTCAACAATGGGTTCCACCATGAGCTTAAAGGTGGCATGTCTAATCCCTTGAGGTACATTTGAGTCTTAAGCTTAAATCTAATACCCTCATGAAATCAAATTCACTTTTCTTAGAATAAATCTTGACCCGTCCAAGCTTTAATTATTTAATCCATTTAAGTAGACTTATTAAAACCTTTAGCATCTAGACATGTCAAGTTGAGCCATAGATGAGTCTATTTTGTGTATTATGTGTTTTCATATGGCTTTAAAATGAATATTATACATGCTGGATACATAATACACTAGTCGACCCCTACATATCTATTTATACATACACTCGGTAATTTTATAAAAGAATACATGTATGTGTACATGTGTGCTTGAGTTCATACATTATAAGGGGAGATGTTTTATAATAAACAAATATATTCTCTCATTTGGTTTATGTATACATATATGTACATACATTAATTAAATATAGGTTTAACATGCACAAATGAGATTTCAAAATGTATATATATACATATCTAGGGGCACCCTTTTTCATATGTATTATGATATTGAGTTCTATTGTTGCTGGAAATATATATGAGCTGGTTTAAAATCTAGAAATCAAATTCTTGTGGGGGTGGAAACTCTTTCTAATGTTGGTCAGCTATTAGTCTGCATAAAGGTTTATCAATTCCATGGATTTTGGAGGCCAACAATGTTATTCTTTATTTATTTACATAAGTAAATTATTATTCAATTGATAGTTTATATTATGTAATTGAATAAATTGTTCGCATTTGAAATAAACTCACCTAGCTTGGCTCGACTTGATCCAATGGCCTAACCCACTCAGCCCATTCAACCTTAGCAGCCACTTCAAATTCTATCGATGGTGTGGCAACTAGGTTTTGGTTCTTACTCATCTCATTTAGTTTTCTTTTTTTTATCTTATATTTATTTTTCTTTTAATCTTATATTATAATCGCATTAGGGTCTTTATTGGTTTACATACTAGTAAAATCATCATCTAATTGCATTATTTACATTAGCTTGTTGATCACATTAGACAGTCTGAATATTAGTTATCTGGTTTGCATCATTCAACATACATATTAATTTACATTAGTTCCATCCAATTTGATGTGCATGACATATGGTAAAAACATTACATACTAGCATATTCAGAGAAATCTCAATCATTCAATTTGAAAAATAGATAGTCAGATTTTATTTACAAAAGTTAAAGTTGTTTTTCAAATTAGATATACTTATAAAAAGTAAATATATATTTTTTGTTTTTAGAAGTTAAATATCAATCATCCATCTTGAATGATTGAGATTTATTATTATATATAATGTTGTTAGTATATACCAAGCTTCCACCATATAATCCCTCATGTTACATGATTTCATAGCTTCAACCAATAGCCTTTTTATACTGTCACCTTCCACCACTTCTATACTTTCCAAAACCATATTCTACGGGTCAAAACCACAGCTGCCATTGCCAAAACTACTGCAAAACTATACACATATATATATAGTTTTTTTTAAGTGCTTTTGACAGCGGTAGGAGTAGTTTTGACCGATGGAATGAGGCGGCTGGTAGTTGAAGCGGTAAAGCTACATGAAATGGAGGATGATTATACACAGTGCATGCATATAAAACACACACACTCTCTCTCTCTATATATATATATATATTTATAGAGAGAGGAGAGAGAGTATGTGCTACAAGAAAAGATTAGTACTAAAAGGCACTACTGCTCCAACAGGCGGTGACCCCAACTTCTCCTGCCAGTGTTCGAGTGAAGGATATAACATGTTGATCACACAATGCAAATCAATCGTATTCGAACATGAATTTCATGACTTCCTTAGGAAACTTAAAGTAAGAAACTAGCTTTAGAATTTTCAAAATGTATATGAAATAAAATAAACAAAAATGTAAAATATAGACACCTGACCTTGTTATGCAACAGAAATTTAAGAAAATCATATATATATATATATATATATATGTGTGTGTGTGTGTACGGGAATCTTAGCTACATAATAGTGTTTGGTACATCGGTTTTAAATGGCCCAGCAGTTTCAACTAGAACCATCAGTTTCATAAATTTTTAATACTTTTTTATTAAAATTTAAGATATTTAATAAATCTTAAATGGTTATCTAGTATGAAAAAAGGCTTAGTTGTTGTTGTTGTAGTAATAAATCTTAAATCATAACTAATTTGATCTCAAATCTGTTTCGGTTTCTGATTCCAAGTAAACCAAACTGATTATTTGAAATGGTCCGTTCCGGTATACCCAGAACCTGCCATGTTTAATTTGGCATAATGAGCTTATTTCTAATCACTAATGGCAGATGAGTGACCCTGGAGACAGTGATGCCTCCTCTCTTGGAAAAATCCATACTAACATGCAACAATTATAAATATGTCTCAATTAATAACAACCCCAGTATGTTATAAACAAATTATAAAAAAAAAACATTGGCAAATGATAAAAAAAAATTATCTACGCGAGTCGCTCCTTTGGGACTTGCCTTAGAAAAATAAGCACCCACTACAAGTACATATGGATACGTGTGTTTTCCTCTTACAATCAAACATGCACAAAACTGCAAGCTACATTCTTTGCTTGAAGTCGTTCTCATCCACTATAAAGTCACCTTGACTAGAGAGGAAGGGGAGCATGAAGAGAGTCACGGGTAGTGAGAAGCCCAGAAAACAAAGACGAGAGGAGAGAGTACTTAATCATAAAAGTTTAGATTAGATCTTTTTTATAGAAAACGTCGTGGATCACGAATCCTGAATACGATCTAACTGACCTATCTCTTCATCCCGTAATAGTTTCTGCATATAATCCATTTCACAATTATATCAAAACTTTTTTTTATAAAAAAAAATAAACTGATGATAATTCTCAAACCAAACTCATGCCCGATGAGTCGTACGCTGGTACCTGTAGGCATGTCATCACCAACCTCTTTGAATTAATTTTCAGGAGCTACCAACTATATAAAAATAACACTCGGTTTGTTTCATCCTTCAATATTAAATTAAATATTGTCTCTTCGTCTTAAGATATTAAATATGAATTAAATGTTATTAATGTACATGAGTTTAGTTAACTCAACTTTAATTAACATTAAATCAAACGTCCTCCTCCTTCACAGTTACGCAGTCTCTCTCTCTCTCTCTCTATATATATATATATATATACATATAATATTTTGTTCTGTGTAATCAGTAGAAGAACTGATTTCTCGCCATCGTTCTGTGTAACGGTAGAAGAAAAATGTTTCATTACGATTAGTGACTAAAGGGTTTTGCTTCCAGTGAATCAGTGTTATGCGCGGATGCCCATCAGTGGATCCCTTCTGTGCGGCGGTCGCCCGTCTATAGGAAGGAGAATTTAGAACTCAAAATTCAATCTAAAGAAAAATACAAGATTTTCTACATTGGAGTATCCGCCACCTTTTGACCCTGTTCACGTTACAGAGGGTTGCTCCTCCCCAGAAATATGTGAATAAACGAAAAAACAAGGCTTTTCAGAGGTAGAACTTCTGCAAAGGTGTAAGAAGAAAAACCAACATTTGTTGGAACGTCATTCTTGCGGGATAATGTAAATCACTCGCTAAACATAATAAAGGTCAATTAAACCAACAATAATGGCATGAAAGTTCAGATAATCCACTAGCAGATTTACATCGGGTCGAGGTTGAATTTTCCGATCAAGTACAGCTACAGATATTCCTGGCATCTTTATTTCTTTATCCTTCTTACATATCAACACATCCTTCTGGTATGCTTTTTAGCGTCGGTTTCCATCTAGAATTTGAAGAATATATGCCATTATACTCATAAGTTCCTGTCCTTACGTTTGAGATCAGATCTTTGATCTTGATTCCTTTTGCCAATATATCTGCTAACTGTTGCTTTGTTACAACCAGCTTGATCCTTATCATCTTCCCTTGGTCACTATCGTCACTCTCTCCACCACCATCTGTGTATTCATCTTTCTTTCGTGTTATTGTTGTGTCCCTTTGCTGTGCTGCTCTTTCAGTTGAAGAGAGCGGGAGAAGATGATACAATCGACCTGCTACCAGTTGAGTCTCTGGTAGAAGATGATGTGAACCTTCAAATGAGTTGCAAATTGCATGCCCTGAAAAATCAGCCAGTACATGTTGAACCTGTCGTGGCGCCTCATATTCAACAACTTCACCATCTCGGTTGATGATCTTGATTACTTTCGTATCTTGATTTAAGCAGTTTCCCATGGAAAACCTTCCTCTGTTCTCAATGCTAGTAGTAATCGCAGCCACAGTCACGAGAGAGCTTATATGCTTCTCTAAGAATGGACTGAACGATGCAGGAGCTAATGTTGGCGTCTATTTATAGAGTGGTGTCTTTGTGACGAACCCCTTGTTTCTTGGCAGTTTATAGTCCCTCTTCAGGTAAAGACAGAATCATCTACATCTACTTGTCTGTCTTAATGGTACTATCTGATAGCTTCTTTGTATGATCCGGTATGGCATGTTCTTCCCCAAAATGATGCATGTAATGCAATAGATATCAAAGCTCACCTACAAAGTTAGGAGGTTAAGTTCAGAGAGCAGTTCGGATGGTTGCTCTTTTGAGGTTTCCAGTTGGGACAAGACGAGAGATGCAGCCGTCCATCATCAAACTGGACGGTTGAGATCTCAAAACCCATTGTGGAATATGATTTGGATTATTCAGAGTTTAATTAATAGTTGGGTGTAAAAGCAGCGGCTGTAGGTATAGCTTCAGCAAATCGGTGAGCCCCCAAATACAGGGATGGAATTGCATCACTTGTGGACCCTTTTGGGGTGAGCAATTAGTTGAGTGGAGGACGTCAGTGTCAACTCGCATGCTATAGAATGTAGATTTAGTGGGAGGAGACGGTGGTGCTCTTACTGATCAAAGAGCTTGCTTGCTTTAATGGGTTTCTCTTTACAGTCTTTCTTCCCTCACTTTGTCGGTTAACATATCTACAGTTGAGGGCATTTAACAAATCATGGTTAGTTATGATTCTCTGTTTTGGTAATTTGAACACAAATCGGGTTTGAGCATTTTCTCTCTCTCTCTCTCTCTCCCTATATATATATATATATATATATATATATAAAGAAAATGAGAACTTTTATGATGATGTAGGTGAGAGGCACAAAGAGGGTTTGAGCATTTTATCACTTGGATAAAGGGAGAGGATTGCGTTAGGCTTCCGACACTGAGCATAAAACTTTGTTGGATTTATAATAAATTTTAAAAAAAATAAAGAATTCAAGTAGCCAACCCCATCTAGTATGAAAAAAGGCTTAATTTTAGTTAGTTGTTATATATATATATATATATATATATATATATATATATATATATATATATATATTGTCTGGGTATAAGTAGGCCGATGTCAGTCTGAGCAAGATTCAATCCCTAAATATATATATATATATATATAGAAAAGGAAAATCTTTAAGATGACGGAGAAGGGAGGTTGTGAATCGTAGGGCCTGCTATCATTCACAAAAAAGAAGAAGGCAATATCCTAGTATTATTGCCAACATGTACTGTTAACCTGTAAATAATCTACTGTGGCCATTAAATAATTGATGAACAACTTGCCCTTTCTATTGAGCTTCACGAGCCACGATGAGCCGAGCCCACGCTTAGCTCAACTAAGGTTATGAAACCAACACGAATAACCTGGCTGTGAGCTGAGCCCAGTACATCTGAAGGCAATTTAGTTAGTTTACCAGTCCTAAATAGAGATGTTGGGCCAGGCTCCACAGGCCAGGCCAGGTCAACCCCTCGAGTGAGGCACATTTTCTCTCTCACGCACACACACTCACACATATAATCTGGTTTTATGGGCCCGGCCATTTGAACCTGCTCCAAACATGGACCAGAAATGTTTTGCCCAGTCCTGTAATTTTCCAAGGTCGGGCCGAGCTGGGTCTGCCCCCCCAACCAAGCCCATTTTGACATCTCTAGTCTTAGATCAATGGAGGCTGCATGCTTTTTATGGATTTGTTGTGGATCTTTAATGATTTCGTAACTGTCCCCCCCCTCTAGCTGTTCCTACATCCGTGCCCAATCCAACTAATTTCAAAATTCTCTAAAAACTTAACAGAAAATGGGTTTTTAGATCATTAAAATTCAATCAGTAACAGTGACCTTATAAAGTTTGGAATTCAACATTCTTCTAACCATTCATTTTTTCTAAATCTTTGATATATTCTTCAGTTTGATAGGTTTGTACAGAATGGGTAAAAAAGAGAGCATTTATATATGAATTCGAAGAGAATAGGTAAAGATAAGGGTGTCACACTGTAATCGTTTTATCTTTATAATAGAAGAGAAACACTGCCACCATAATTTTAATAAGAATTGGTTCTTTTTTATCATTAAAGTCCAACAGGTAAAGATAAAAATAAAATAAAATAAGGCAAAAAAAGATAAAATAGTTAAAGTCCAATGTGTAAAGATGGAAAAATTCAGAAAAAAAAGTTAAAGTCCAACCGGTAGCAGCACCGAGGGCGTTAGCCCACCTGGAAGGGCTCTCAACTTGCACTCATAGACCACAAGTTCGACACTCGGGGCATGCATACCTGGCTTCGGCCTCCCATAGTATAAAAAGAAAATGGTCCAATGGAATGGGTAGGAGTTGGTAAAAGATATCAGTGTCACTGTTATTTGCGGAAAAGAGGGAGGGATTCCAAAAATAGCCAGAAAGGGAGGGATAGTATGAAAAATTCTTACAATCCTTTAGAACAGAGCGAGAGCACTTTTATTATAATAGAGATGGACGGCTTTGAACACAAGTAACCCATTTAGAGCAGTAGAACTGCCAATAGATGAGCAGTTACATGTTGGAGAGTAAGACACGGAATCAACAGTTCCAAACTGTTGGTTTTTGTTTTCCTTGAACAAAGAACCCGAATTGGACGCACAACGGACCAGTTTCGGTTTCGGTTTCATTTTGAGTCTTAAACCATTCCAAATTGGGTTGAAACTTGGAAAAATTAGAAAAAAAAATCAACCGTTTGAAACCGTCGGTTCTGGTTCCAATTCAATTTTGATTCTAATGAAGGTGGAATCAAAACCGAACCGAGTAATCCTCAGCTTTGTATCTAATTTGACCTATTCTAGTTCTAGCCGGTTCTTGACCTGGTACGGTTCTGGTTGAAACTGTCGTGCTGGTTTCGAAACCGGGCATGCCTAATTGAGGCCATCCATCCTGAGATGAACGACTGTAATAATTTTACAGGATTTCTTGTGATTTTTGCTACGTGGATTTGTTCTTCAATGATGCTCATGCAACGTCACCATGTCAACGTTGGCCAGCTTGGTGTGGATTAGAAGATGCCAGTCCCTTTCAATCCACATTTGCTCTTTCCACTTTGCCATTCTTTTAGACTTCTACTGTTGATCAACAGATCGCCCCCATCAGCCGGTTTCTCTTTACTTTGGGAGTTTCCTCTTCAAATAGCAAATGGAAGTTAAGTTGAACAATGAGATCTCCACTACATGCAGATAGAGTTACAATATCTTAATCCAAAAGAATTATGTAAAATTAATGGGTGTCGATAATAGGGCTGCAAAACCACACGAGTCGCTCACCGGTCGGCTCGTTTTGGCTTGCGGAAAGCTTGCTTTGGTCGTCTCACGAGCCTTGCGAGACGAATTATGGCTCATTTATGTAATTGGTTGAGCTGAGCTGCGAACATGTCTGGGTCTTGTAGGCTTCTTTAATTGAGTATGTTATGTTAGAAAACTAATTGCAATGCGAATGAGAAAGTGTCGATTTAAAAAATGAGAATTACATTAAGTTATACTTGAGCTTTAAAGAGCAAGCTACCATTTAGTTCATCTAGCTCTGAGCTCACCTTGCCTCAATGATCAATTGAACCAAGAAGCGAAACCTAGACAGGGCCGATTCTCGTTTGAGCCTTAATCCGCCTGCAGCAGAAAAAAGTCGTTAAAATGTTTTAAACTGAAAATAAATTAAAAAAATTTGTGGAACCAATGGTTTCAAATCGCTGGTTCTGTTTCAGGCCTGATCCTATGAAAGATAAAACCAGAACCAAACTGGGTGGTTCTTTATCTCAGATTCGGTTAGACCAGCTTCAATCCCTGGACCGATTCAGTTCTGGTTGAAACCACTAGGCCGAATAGGGCACGTCTAGAATAAGGTCATGGTGGCGTCATGTGTCCGTTGATCTTGAACTTCAATTCGATCATTCGATTCCCTTTTGCTATGTGAAAGGCAACGCGTTCTTAGTGCACCACAATCCACTAGGCTTTCTGAATGTAGTGGTGGGTGCAGCATCATTGCCCGAGAATTCTTCTTTCAGAAATCGGGAAGCGAACAGGAAAAAGAGAACATCCATAGTGATGCACTGTGCGCCTCGAGCCATGGAAGGTAAAACGTTAAACCAGTTCTGTTTCTGGCTTACGACAAGTTAATTTTGAGAAACCCATATATGGCATATGGAAATGCTCGTTGTATTTCATTTTTTTTACATTAATGTAAATCCATGATAGATAAATCTAACAAAATTTTATATTTGTTGTAAAAAATTTAACTCAAACCTCCTCTTTTATTCAGTTTTAGAATCGGTCATGCAAGAATGATTCCTTACATTTAAAAAAATTGTACAATACAAAAATGAAGATGAGGAGTTGTATGAATGCTCACATAAGCAAAGGTTGTATACATGATGAGATTAGTAAAAAATTTAAAGTAACAAAATATGAGAAACTAGACTACAAAAATGTTAAAAAAAGAAGAAATACTACAAAAATATTGAAAGAAAACAATAAAAAATGATCTAAGTTATGCTAAATGTTAGCATGACACATGATCGAGTTCTATGAAGACATGTAATCGACCTTATCTAGTATGAAAAAAAGACTTGGTTGTTGTTATTGGTGGTACATTAATTGGACGCAAAGCACCAACAAGAGAGACTACAGGAACCTAGAAAGCCCAAGGTGACCCATGATCGGGTGCAATGGTAAAGTTGGATATCAAATGCAAATGTGGCACATGATCGAGTAAATGGCAACTTAGAATTCACTCCCCACTTAGCGTGGGATAAGGGTTAGCTTTTGATTGATTTGGTTTATCAGTTAGCAAGCAACAACAACTAAGCCTTTTACCCAATGGAGTCAGGCTGCCCGATAGATTACATGGATTCTTTGTTTAATAAAGTTTGATCATATTGTCATGCTAACAGTTAACATAAATCATTTATTGTTTCCTTCCAACATTTTTGTGACCATTTTCTTCTTTTTAATATTTTCACAATTCAGTTTCTCATCATTTTATAGGAGCTTCCTTTCCTTCATCATCTTTTTATGTGTTCAAACCATCTTAAATGATTTTTCCTCATTTTATCGTTTATTGATGTCACTCCCAATTTGCAATCTTTCCTTCTAGTAACATCTTCATTTATACCACGAACATCTTTTATACATGTTGATGATTAACTTTTCAACACTCTGAACCATATAACATTATTGATCTAATTAATGCTCTATAATATTTACTTTTCAACTTTAATTGTATATTCTTATCACATAAAATGTGTGATACACAAAATATTTGGTCTAATTAACTGCCCAAGTCTCATGAAACACTTCACCTAAATATTTGATATTAACAGAATATTTGTATAGAGTTTCAATATGTTCATAGTTTGTGTGATAACAGTCTGTTGGTAGGATAGCCCATGATTCTATAATTGCTGGTTCATGCCGCCTCCTGTATTTAGTTTCTCTTTGAAATGAAAACTTTTCTTTTTTTTGTGTTACAAGAGCCCAAAGCCCAACACACACATGCACCTTCTGGAAATCGAACTCCCCACCAGCAGCAACAGAGCTAGAGCACCCTGCCATTGAGCCAACGCTCTGGGTGCAAAACTTCTATCTCTGATTCACAAAATAAGAACTCCCAATGGTTGAACATAACTGGAAGAAGTTTAGAAGATAAGAAAGGAGGATGAGATTTGAGGAGAATCTGTTGTATTAGCATGATGCAACATGAAGAAGCCGGAAAAATTATGAATGGGTTGAGTAAACATTAGAAAACCTAAGAACTCAATGAGGTTTGGGTGTGGGCCGGGTATGGGCTCATCCCTGACCCACCCCATTGCCATCAGTGCTTGAGCCTTGATCACCCTAAAACAGTGCACCCTCGAGAACTCATGGCGTACCATTTTTGAGCTGGATTGACACACTCGTATGATGTATATCGAACTCATGGCCTACTGTTTATGAGCCGACCTTGTAGCACACTCTTTCTTGGTCATAGTGATGACAAGCTTCAAACTTTCATTAGTTCAGTTGCAACAGTAAAGATGAAACCAAGAGTGGTGGGATATTGGCTATGAACCTTTTCTCCTAGAGAGTCAGCAACGAACAGTAAATGAGTCGTATGGTATTGTTTTGATACAATGCTAATCTTTGCCCTTCGTATCTTGATTCATAAGTAGAATTTTTCTTGATCTTCAAAATATTTAAAAAAAAATTACTATATCTTACAATGCGTATCATGAGAAAAAAAGATCCACTACAAACAACATTGCCTAAAATCAAGAGAAGCAAAGAAAAATATAACATGGATTCTATGAGATATACAGTATTACCAAATGGAAATGCAGACGCAACACCTTCATGGGCAATAATAATACAGAGCGACGAGTAAACTATAGTGCTGTCTAAACTTACCTAGATCCCATGCAACGAAGGATTCCAAGAAAACAGACACAATCTTTATTGTGGAAACGTAGCTCTACGTACAATAATACTATCGCACAACAAAGATGTATAACATTGTCAGAGCGTTAATCTTATCCAATGTCATCATTCTCACAAAATAACTCATCCAACCATCATGATCTGCCACAAAGAGTTCTACTACTTCGCTTGATACAGGAGTGCTTCCATTCGCAATTTCAAGATCACAAGTACATAAACAAAACTATATATACAGTTACATGCATGTGGATATGTTTCCATGTAGCTAAATTGTTTTCATATAAATCCTTGATGAAAAGACAGACTTACCGGGAAAAAAGTCTTTTTGATAGTATAGCATTTATAATAGTTAGAACCAAGCGCTAAACACGTCAACTTAATGATGATGAACAATTAATACAGCTGTGCTGGATATGATTTCACATTGCAGAAATCTAACAAGAGAAGATGAAAAATTGACAATCACAGATTCAAATCTATATGCCACCAAAAATGGAATAAGGCCCTCAAGAATAAAGCAGTGTTCCATGAATCTCAATAACATCGATAAACACTTGTTTAGAGGATCCAAGATGCTACAAAATTTCTCAAAGTGTCTGAAAGTAAAAAGCAAGATAAACAAATGAGCGAGGTTGTCTAAGAAAGAGAACTAGATGTAGGACCAGCACCATAGCTTCCACCACCTCTTCCAAATCCAGGTCGTCCACCCGTGCCCTACAACAAATCAATTGCCACAAATTAGCAACTTAGAAGGTTTCAAAGTTTTTGACATACTAGCTTCAGAAAGCTAAAAGCAAATGTAGATAGAGAACGAGGCACATATAATGTCCAATCAGCAGACCAGATAGTGGCTGAAATACAGGAGAGGCTTGAATCCAAGTCCTAAATGCATGCCTACAAAGTTCCCATAGTTACGAACTTACACAGCTATTGCAAACCTATCACTCCTCTCTTGGTTTGGACCTTGAAGGGATGAACAAAAAAATCACAACATGAACGGTTCATGCGTGAACGAAGCAACAGATTTAAGTTTCTGTCACAAATGATGTTTTAGAAACGTTAATCTCAACCTCTAGTAGTTTCCTATGTGATGTTTCCATCAATTTTCATATTTTGAAGCACCGACCGAATATTTGAAATTATCTGCCTTGGGGATGCAATAAGTGTCAATGTTTGCTTCTGAATCTGCTTCAGTTGCCATATCAAATGTTCATGGCATAGAATATCTATTTTTTATTTTCCAACTGCATTCGAGACAAGAGTGTGGGGAAATTCAACGGAAAGAGCAATACCAGGCTATATTAAGTGACAATAGCTTATACGTGTACAGTTCAACTTCATAAGTCACAAGAATATCCCCGGTAACCAACAAAGTCAAAACCAGAAACCACACTCACAGAAATGTGAGAAATTCATATGATGGGATTACCCTAAAGGAAGGTTGGAATTCAGGTGGGGCTCCACCCTTATCACCAAAGTCACCCCCACGTGGGCCTCCACGATATCCATCACGATCACCAAACCTTGGTCTGTCACCTTCAAATCTTGGAGGACCTCTGCATTCAACCAAAATGCAATAATCTTGTCAACTAAAACTCCCATTAGAATACATGATACATCTACCAAAAAGAACCTCACATCCACTACCCAAAATGAGAAGTATCAACATAACACCAATAACTTTGAATATAAGGTGTCCAAAATCAACCAAAACAAGCAAATAGTAGGAAACCTATCCACCTGCAATACACTAAGCCTATGTCAGAAACCTGGCTCGGGGATGCTTGAACGGCTACCAATTTCAAAACTCTCTCTCTCTCACACACACACACACGTTTTACCACATCCACGCCTTGGCAACAAGAACACCCATCAAAGGTGTTGAGATCTTGCAATAAAGAATGTCTCAATTGCCAAAATCATACAGAATGCAGTGGTTCGTGTCCTCGAACAAGAGAAACTCCTGCTAATACTTCAACAACAGCTCAAACCAACAAGTCACTAAAGCTGAAGATTATGTCTTCGCGACAGCTTGTAGGTTCACACTAAATCCGGAATACAACTAAAACTAAACCTGGAATAATACGTTTGTAAAACTAGATCTGGAATACAACTATAATGATAAATATAAAGGCCAATTTTCACACTCGTCACACCAGACGTATTCACGAAATGGAGAAGAACCTACCGAAAGACCAGCAAATCAAATGAACGCAAGGAGAACACTACTCAAGCATAACAAAGTACCAAACCCAATGGAGGGAAAGCACAAGATTACCTTGGCCTGTCACCACCAGGACCGCCCATAGGCCTTCCAACTGGTTTAACGGACTTCTTCAGCGTCGCCGGAACGATTTCAGATGGCAGATTCAAGTACGTCCTCAAATACTCGATACCATCGTTGGTGAGATACCAGTAATAGTACATCCACGAGAACGTCTCCCTAACGTACTCCTTGGATTTGAAGCTCTGCATCAATTTGATGACATGGAGGTTGGGGACGTCGATCTCTGGATGCTTCGGAAGATTGAAATCCTTCTTCGCGTACAGAACTCCCTCTATTGCCCGATTCATAGTAAGAAAACCGATTCGCGAAGGAAATCAAGATCCAAAAAGCAAAATGCAAATCCCTATCATCACAAAAATAGAGAGTTTATACCTTGGAAGAGGTACTTGTAGACCTCATTCCTGTTCTTCTTCGGGATCAACTGAAGCGAAAGAGAAAAAGGGAGACGAATCAAATGAGAAAAAAGCGCCAACTAAAACACGGTAAAGGGAGGAGAATCATAAGATTACCATCTTCTGAAGGACGGAAGGCGCGTCTGCTCCGAGGGAAACGAGAAAAACCTAGACTTCGGGACAGTATGCCGCGAAGTAGCCACAAAACTAAGGAGAAAATTGGAGAGGAAACCCTAGATTCTTTATATGGTGAATCGGTGATGAAGTGGAGATTGAATCGATTCGGGTCAGTTTAGAAAAATCGGGTTTGTTGAAGCTAAACCAGACCCGAGACAAGTGGTTGATTCTGGCTAAGTGGCTATTGCTGCTGGTTGGTGCATGAGCCAAGAGGAACCGAGCTGGGCGTGTTCGTAATTCAGCTCGGTTGTCTCGTGCCCATTCCCGGTCTGGAGGGATCGAGAGGGGCTGATGATGAAAGTACACGCCATCCAAAACAACGAAAACATATATTTATAGAAGTTTTTACTATAAACTATATACGTGCTTAATTAAAAATCAATGTAAAAAATCTTGTTACCCTCAAAAAAAAAAATATATATATATATATAAGTATATGTATACATGTAGAGAAAGAAAGAGACAAAGAGAAAGAAGAATGTTAGAATCCTCCATAATGCATTCATGGAATCATGACCCTATCTATGATCAAGAGCGATTAATGGTTGAACTTGATGGAGAAAAAATAAAAGATGCTCTTATATTTACTTTTTTACTTGTAATTACACAAAACAATTGTTATGTTTTGCTACATTATGCTTGATTAGATGGTCACAATTTAAAAATGTCATCAGAAAAAGATTTAACATTTATATATATATATATATGTGTGTGTGTGTGTGCGCGCGCTAGCATATTTAAGTGTAAGCAAATTCAAACAAATCTCAATCTTTCATTTTTTACGATAGATGATTGAAATTTGAATATATAAGAAAAAAGTAAGTGTCTACCTTTTGTTGGTACATTTTATTCACATTGACACTTTTGCTTTTAAATTTGAAATCTCAACCATCAACTATCAAAGATCAATGGTTAATATTTGTTATATATATATATATATATATATATATGAGAAAGGGAAGGTAAAAGTTGCAATCACTCGTATGCAAACTCTACCCAAACTAATATCAACCATTTGAAGGAAGGGTACGAATAATTGATATTGAAAAATAAAAAATGTATGTATATGTGAGACAATTAAGTATCTTACCAAAAATTATTATTTTCAATCTCAATAACAAAGTCATTGTTAAAAAATGATTGAGATGGGTTTAAATGAAGTTTGCATATAAATAATTTATATATAGAAGAGAGATGTATTGATGGATAAATGCAATAACAAAGCATTAATGGTTGTGCTTATGAAGCTTGATGTGAAATAATTCAAACATGCTTGTATCGAGATCCAATTCAGGTTCATTGGATTAGTCGGATTGAAGAATCTTGACCTACAACATCACAACCAGATCCATTTAGTTATTTTTTCTCCAGTTGGTTCATCGGATTCATTCACATCCTTTTCTTCTCCAAAAAGTTTCTCCTTTTCCGTTTAAACTGTTTTTCTTCTTGAAAATGCAGAGCTGAAGCCAGATAAACAATCATGCTAAGACTTCTTTTGGAGTCAAGAGCAACTTAGCAAGTTTCAATTCTCCTAAATCAACAATTACTTTTCTCATACTATATGGGGTTGACTACATGGATTCTTTGTTTCCACATATCATGTTCATATGTGTCATGCTAACAATTAAATATTAATTATTAATTATTTTCTTCTAATCTTCTTTTTTACTCTTTTAATATTTTTACAATATAGTTTTTCATATTTTTTATCAAAATTTTTTTGATTATTTTTTTACGTGTCCAAATCATCTTAATCGATTTTTCCTTATTATACAATTTATTAGTGTCACTTCCAATTTGTTTCTAATAACCACATTATATATACATTATTTTTTTATATTATCACACTTGTCTATCACAACATCTTTATTTCTTCCACACACAGAACCATAAAACATAAAGAATCTGATTTGTTGCTCTATGATATTTACGATTCTACTCAATAATACAACCTATTCTGCATTTGTTGCCCTCACGATAGACATGACGAACAATGACTCGCTACGCTCGGTTAAGCAGCTCATATGCAGCATCATGCTCATCTTAAATCGTTTTATTCTTAACTGGTAGAGATCAGGATCCAAGCACTTTTCTTAAAATTGTGTAACATTTTCAAATAAAATGTATTTAGTGAGAGGAAAATAATGTTTTCTTAAAATAAGATAGTGCACATCACCCTTTAAGCAGCAAGAATATCACTATATACGAAGACATGACTTGAGATCAACTACTTTCAGTATGAATACCTAATAACACCAATCATGTTCAACTTTCAGTCTTCAAAAATTCAATTTTCCTTTTTTGGTGTGGTTCATGTTTTTTCTCCGTTCATGTGTTTACTGTTTGGATGTATTCATTTTATATACAACAAATTTGTTCATGGTAGCTTTCACTACCACCTTTTTCTTCATATATTTGATTTGAGCATTTCTTTACAAATAAGATTCACATATATATATATATATATATATATATATATATATATATATATATATATATAGTGACCAGATCCTACCCACCTCTGATGCTATCCATTTATTCTCACCCATTACTTTTAGATAGTATAAGTATAATAAAATGTTCGTACCTTTTCAAAACCCGTAAAAAAAAAAAAAATTATAATAATACCACCTAAAACAATAAATGAACATGTGAGAAGTGTGCAAACTCGGATTTTCATATATATATATATAATATATATATATATATATAGATAATACTTCCCTTCGTGTCCAAGCATTTGTTTTTTGAGATGAGTGGTACCAATAGTTATTTGTACTTTTTAAAAAACCCTTAAAACTTTTTAAATTATATTAATCCCATTGAAAAATAATGACCGACCATACACGAGCGAGCAACGTCGGTGGTGGGTAGGATTATATATATATATATATATATATATATATATATATATATATATATATATATATATATATATATATATAGAGAGAGAGAGAGAGAGAGAGAGAGAGAGAGAGAGAGAGAGAGAGAGAGAGAGAGAGAGAGAGAGAGAGCATTTATATCTTCTAACTGCAATTTTTAAGTATGAGCACACTTCTGAAATGACCCACCTCCATGTGGGTCATTTGGATTCACAATCTGCACCACGAGAATCTGGTTCACAAGAATACATCAGTATCAAGCTGGTATTATATTAGTATGGACAATTTAAATACCATTAGTACTGCATTTTAAGGAATCGGAGAGAATGATGAATAAGAAACAATTCACACTGTAGAATACGTGCAACATATGAATGAGAATGCTGACATGAATAACATTGTAGGAGTTTTACTTCTTCCAAGATTTTTTTCCCCTTATTGGACAGTTACGTGAAACTCGGATCACTGCATCATACATATAATAATTTGTAATACTACTTTGTTATATAAAATAGAGAACCACCTCTCCTTACCGACGGGACACAGAGAGGGAAAGACATCTGGGTAAAGTGGGTATCTGTCGAATAAAAAGAAAGAAAAAAGATGAATTCATATAACTGAACCCTATTCATGTTTTCAGGTCATTTTCCTGAACTCTTTAATACGAATAAGAATCACATTTTGTATTATTTTAACCTGGGATCATCTACCACTATCTGTCCAACAAATTTGACTACATGATGAAACCATCTCCACCAATTGAAGGACATTAATTATTGCTAGCAAATTTGTTAGATGTAACAAAACTTGCCTCATCATGCAGAACTATCTCCAAGAAAAATTCACCACACAAAACCAAGATCGTCTTGTATATATTTAAATCTTTATATCCGTGCATTTATCCCCATATCAATCTTCAAAGTACTGCTTCAACGATATGTGCACGATTGCTGTAAACAACAAAGAAGTGCCCCAACAAATATTTAAAAACAATTCTGCTTGCTATTAAAACTGCAATTCAGCAAAGGACTTTGTCTCGCAGACCGTTGATTATAAGAAGAAATGAATCTTTACCATGAAAGCACATCAAACTGCTCCAGTACAGACGAACAAGGCTACTAGAATCAACTCTTTCGTGAAGTAGGATATTTATTTAAGTATACGATATTTAAGAATAATATTTCTTTAAGTAGGAATTACCATATTTATTGGATTACCATCGTTTACCTAGACGGACAAGGCTACTAGAATAATACTTCTTTAAGTAGGAATTACCATCCTCTAGGATATTTATTTATTTAAGTACAAATCAAATTGCTCTATTACATCAAGAATAATATTTCTTTTAAGTATACGATATTTGTTGGATTTGAGAAGTCTCTACTCTCAACATCAATATTTCTTTTAAGTATATTTACAATATAAAGTCCCTTCTAATACAGGGACTATTTAATTTACCTAAAGGATGAGGACCTCTATAATGCATTAGGTTAAGAATGAGATCACCAACTCAAAATTTTCATCCATAAACATTCTTAGTATAGTTCTTAGCGACTTGATGCTTATATGACTATGTTTGCTCGGTAGCCAATAGTTGTCTCTCGTCTAAAAGATCTACCTCTGCCAATCTGGTCTCGTGCTGGATATTTAATGGTATCTTAAGAAATATGACTATTTGAATGAAAGGCAACTAAACTATGATGGTTGGTACATCCTCTATGTCATACACTAACTCAAAAAGGTATAGTATTAATAGGAGTCTCGATGGAAGTCCTATATGCTTAAAGTGCTATAAAGTTTCTCGTGTCAATTTCAACCTTTACTAATGATTTTATTTATAAAACCAATGAGTTTTGTTCATTTATTTTATGTGTCCACACTCTTAATGATAGTAAGGTGAGAAAAAATATTGAGTAATGATAACAACACATCCCATCAATTCACTCGTTCTTGAGTCTCATTGTCACAGATAATGTCTCTAAGAACGTTAAAATGATACTCAATACTTTTCTTAATAAATGAAACTATATGGTAACCTAAAATCGTAGATAAAAACACAACTTCAACCCATTTGGTAAAGTACTCTATGGTAACCTAGATGAACCTATGATGAAGAAATGTAGATAGAAATATGGGACTGATGATATCAATTATGATCATGAAAAAAGGCAAATGACGTTAAACTATCAAGTGTTATTCTCATGTAAATGCATGAATGGTATGACCATGAATCTGCTAATTGTGATAATACCTAACATGTAGATGACATTCATGACTCAAGGTGGACCAATAATAACTCATACTAAGGATCTTTTTTGCCATTATTTGGATGCCAACATAGCCACCACAATCTCCCTCGCAGTACTCTCACATAACTACCTCCTCTCTCAATTCGATTGATACATTTGAGTAAAATATTGGAGAAGCCTTTCTTGTAGAGAGTGTTCTCAAGAATGTGGTATTAGATGCATAGTTTTCTAATGATCTTTCGATCCTTATAGTTGGTCTATGGACAAAACTCTCCTGTCAAGGAAAATTCTTATATTATAAAACCAAGATAAATTGTCATTGGTGGGCTCAACACTAAACATTGTAGATTCATTAGAAGGAGGATCATAAGCCAATCAGACAAGCTTCTAAACCTTGAAAGATCTAGTGCATAGACTTGGTCCTAACGCGAGAGATGATGCTAAGGTAGACAAACTACTAGCAAATAAGTTTTTCTCATGTCCTATTTGTGTAAAGGAGCAATAGTCAAACTGTAGGACTAAGTTTGTGATACGATGGTGAAGGACTAAACGATCGATTGTGTTTTACCTGCCAAACTCCAAGACTAATGGAGAATCACCAAACATGTCAACACATGTAGCACCTAAACTTATGATGATCTTTGGGCCATGTTCTTGCTTCATACTCAGGTTAAAGTCTAATCAAAAGGATATAGGGATCTCAGACCTATAATCTCGATGTCTGTTGTGAGTCGAGTCCTAGAATCTTCAAAATATATTTTCTAAGTAAGGTTGACTTCCTAATTTGAGAGCATATGTTGTTTCAAAACATTGATCGTTATAAGGATATGCTCATAAAAAAAAATGTCACCTACTAAGAAGTGATAGTCTAGGGGGTACATTGGTCAAACTATTGAAAAGGACTTGACCTATACTTAACCTACTTGTGAGGATATGCTTCTTGAAAAGATACCTAATGGAGTCTAAGTTAGATACAACTCGAACCTCAAAAGATATCATATAGTAGTGTAACTTTTAAGTTACCCACACTAATGCTAGACATGTATTGATATATGCAATCAAACACCTAGGACAATGAATGACTATAGGTATGAGATTTTTTTTAGATTTTACTAAGATATCATCTATATAGACCTATAAGCTTATAAATTTGATTATAGAAGATCGTTATCATATCCCTTTGATAAATCATTCCAATGTTCTTGAGTCTAAAGGGCATTAACGTATAACAATAAGTTCTTGAAAGAGTCATGAATGTGATATTATATTAGTCTTTTGGATGCAACTTTATCTAATCATACCGAGAATAATCATTCATATTTCATGGCCTAACGTACTACTGATGATTAATAAAAAATCCTTCACTTTTATGGCCTTTGTCTAGTGTCTACACTCTATTTGGCATTTTATCTTAATTACAACAACAATTAAGCCTTTTTTCATACTAGATAGGTCGGCTACATGAATTCTTCGTTTTCATAGAGCCCTATCATGTGACATGCTAACATTTAACTCAATATAAACTAGATCATTTTTTATAGTTTCTTTCCAATACTTTTTATGGTGATCCTCTTCCTCTTTTAACATTTTCACAATCTAAATTTTCATATCTTCTTACGAGAGCTTCCTTTGGTCGTCTTTCTAAATGTTCAAACCATCTTAAACGATTTTTCCTCATTTTATCCTCTATCAGTGCTACTCTCAATTTGTTTCTCATAACCTCATTATATATCCGGTCTTTCCTTATGTGACCACTCAACATCTTCATTCCTACTGCGAACATCTTTTACGCAAGTTGAACTCAAAACCATAAAACATAGCATGTCTAATTTCTTCTCTACAATATTTATCTTTCAATTTTAATAGTATCTTCTCATCATACAAAATACTTAATGACCCTCTCCATTTTATCATAATTATGCTATGTTAATCTAGTTCATTAATAACATCTCCAAATTCGACGTGGATGCATTATTTGATTACAACTGGACCGATAGTTTGGTTACCGTTCCTTTCTCATGGAACTAGGACCCTGATCGGCAGTCCAAACCGCTGGTTTGGGTTCCATTTTATACATTCCCTTGAATTTTTAAACTTTTCTGTTTTCTTTTTTAATTTTTGGTTCAAATCAAAACCGGAGCCGAAACCAATTCATGGTTTGAGCGAATGGGAACCCACCATGTCTGTGTGCCTTGTTTTCTAGTCTACGAACATACGATTCAGTGATGTGAACGCCCATTAAAACAAATGAATTGTTTAAGTAAATGGAGGAATATGAGACCCAACAGAAGCACCGGTGACTCAGAGCCTGTTGACAGATGATGCAGAGTTTTGTACTCAATTAACGGAAGAAGAAAAGGAAAAACGCAAATACAAACGGGCATGTACACACTATCAAATAAAATGAAAAACCATCTTAGAAGAAATCTAACTGGTACTCACAAAGCATACTCAATAACACTGTGCGTATGCGTATGTGCATGCCCAGACACACATGTATAATATAAAAGGTGAATAATTTTACACATATTTATATCGTTTTTTGAGTTCGACCGTAAAAATTTAATTGGTATATTTGACTCAAATCTTCACCGTTGATCTCAACTAATTTTTTTATTTTTTGATCTCAAACTGAAACCAAATCCAGAAGAGAGGCTCGTTTAGCTTCAGATCAGGGGGGTTACCATATCAGGTCTATTCATGATAACAAATATATATAATAAATTAACAAACGTTGGCAACAAGTATGATGACTTAGCGCACCTAACTTAAATAATTCTCAAGAATACAATAACACAATCAAGTGATAATTAAACAATTTAATACTCTTCAAAACCACAGTACTAGGCCGTTGAACACCATCAATGCACTCCTAACAAATATTATATATATATATATATATATATATATATATATATTAACAAACGTTGAAAACAAGAATGATGACTTCGCACACCGAACTTAAATAATTTTCAAGAATACAAGAACACAACGAAGTGCTAGTGGAGAGCTCAACTCCTAAAGGATACATATGTGTGGGTGAGTGTTAAGCTTCAGTCTCTTCTTGTAACAAAGAGAAAAACATAGCATGTGAACCTTACGTGTAAAAACACAGGCTTAATGCAATTTAAAAAACAAAAAAGGAGGTTAATCAGAGAGAGAAATCAAAACAAAAAGTACATGACCTGCTCATTAAACAATTTAGTTCGTTGAATGTGAAGCTGAAGTGTAAAAGGAGTACATGGCTACTTGATCCTCACGATCAAGCGCCGCTGGTATGCCAAAATCGAAGGCGCTTAGAGACAGCATATCAGCGTAGGCGACGCCGTCCGCTCGGCTGCACGAAAAAAGCAATTACAGATAGACAAGAACCCTGTCAGCACGTGGAGCCTCAGCCTAGGAGCCGCCTTCTGCTCGGCGGCACGAAAAAGACAATTACAGATAGACAAGAACCCTGTCAGCACGTGGAGCCTAAGCCTTGGCGCCGCCATCTGCTCGGCGGGACGAAAAAGACAATTACAGATAGCCAAGAACCCTGTCAGCAAGTGGAGTCTCAGCCTACCATTATTACTTCTGCGTGTGTGCGTTTGTGTGGGCGAGGGCGTACGATGGGTTGGATTGCCTATATATAATTTGGAGTAATTTGTGGCAAAAACAAAGAGACATCTCTATCTCAATAGAGTAATTCTCCTTTTTTGTTCATTGCATGTTCAATCTTGTTCACATTCCAACTGTGGACATGTGTATCAGGAACGAGAGATGCATATATCGTTCATATGGACGTATCATCAATGCCAAGGGCCTTCAGCAGCCATCATCATTGGTACAACTCTTTGCTTTCATCCGAAAGCTTCGTTGCTGCTGCTGTTGATGCCTCTGCTGCTGCATCACAAAGCCTCATTTACAGTTACACCAATGCCATTCATGGCTTCAGTGCTGTACTCTCCGAATCCCAGCTTGAATTGCTCAAGCAAACGCCTGGTTTTGTCTATGCCCACCCAGATTCGCAAGGCACCAAAGACACCACCCACACATACAAGTATCTAGGCCTCAATCCTGTGACAGGGATCTGGCCTGCATCCAAATATGGGAAGGACATCATAATTGGAGTCTTAGATACCGGCGTATGGCCGGAAAGTCCCAGTTTCAGAGACGACGGCATGACCGAGGTTCCCAAGAGGTGGAAAGGCCGGTGTGAGTCCGGTACAGCATTCAATGCTTCCATGTGCAACCGGAAGCTCATTGGTGCTCGTTATTTCAACAAGGGAGTGTTAGCACAGGATCCCAATCAGACAATATCTATGAACTCTGCAAGAGACACTGATGGTCATGGCACTCACACTGCATCAACCGCTGCTGGAAACTATGTTGCAGGTGCTTCATATTTTGGTTATGCTGCAGGCAAAGCAAGAGGAATAGCGCCACGAGCACGGATCGCAGTTTATAAGGTCATTTGGGAGAAGGTATGGTTGCGTCTGATGTTATTGCGGCAATCGACCAAGCAATTACCGATGGCGTGGATGTGCTCTCCCTGTCCCTGAGCTTCGACCGCAACTCAATCTATGAAGACCCTATTTCCATAGCATCCTTTGCAGCAATGGAGAAGGGCGTTTTAGTGTCGACGTCTGCTGGAAATGGTGGTAACCCCGGATTCGGTTCTCTAAAAAACGGTGCACCGTGGGTGCTTTCAGTTGGTGCTACCACTATTGATACAAGATTCTCTGGCATCGTCACTCTAGGAAATGGCGTCTCTTTTGTTGGTATATCCTTGTATATTGGCAATAAGTCTGTGAAAAGCTTGCCTTTATACTACAACGAAAGCAATGCAGCGTGCAATTCTGTCGACGATCTCAAGAATAAAGTGAAGGGGAAGGTTGTTGTGTGTGAATTCTATGAGGACGATCTATCAGTATCCCAAACCACAGTTGTTGCAGATGCAAAGGGAGCAGGTGCTTTACTCGTGAGCAGTTCCTCAGTTGAAGACGTTAGAGCGATGGACTATGAGTGCCCAGCAGCTGTGCTAAATGCTAATGACTCGGCCGCAATAAAGAAGTACATAAGAACCAGCAAGCGTCCAACAGTTAGCCTGACATTCCGGAAGACCTTTACCGGCATAAAACCGGCACCTACTTTAGCCCCTTTCAGTACCAAAGGGCCGGCTGTTGACACTCGAACGATACTGAAGCCAGATATCGTTGCACCTGGTGTTCTGATCTTGGCTGCCTATTCTCCGAACTCGAGTGCTGCAACTTTACGGGGTAAATCATTCTTTAGTAACTTCACCCTCATGTCTGGAACCTCTATGTCATGCCCTCATGCCTCTGGGCTCGCCGCGCTACTGAAATCAGCTCACCCAGATTGGAGCCCATCTGCAATTCGCTCGGCTATGATGACTACAACTAACATTTTTAACAATGAAGGACAGAGTATCTTCGATCGCGTCTCTCCATTCTCATTGGGTGCAGGTGAGATAAATCCAAATAAGACCATGGACCCTGGATTGGTGTATGATGCCGGGCACCAAGACTATGTGAATTTCCTCTGCGCTTTGAATTTGACAAGAGAACAGTTTCAGACAATTGCTAAGAACTCTTCCAACTATGATCAATGTAAGGGTGGGGATCTTGATCTGAACTACCCCTCTTTCGGTATGAGTGCGGAATACGGTCAGCCTTCAGGAATGCAGAAGTTTAAAAGGACTGTAACAAATGTAGGTGCAGACGGTCCTATAACCTACAGAGCCAATGTGACAATAAGCGATTCTATACGAGTGACAGTGGTTCCACCGAAGATTGTGTTCCAGATGAGAAACCAGAAGGCATCTTTCGCGCTTGCAATGGAAGTGCTAAAGCCATTAAAAGGCCCATCTTGGGGTTTTCTGACTTGGATGGATGATACAAGAACGCATGTTGTAAGGAGCCCAATTGCAGTTTTCGACGACTACATATGAGATTTAATTAGCAAACATCTCGTACTGCGTGTAGAATAAGTGCAGCATCTCAATGACAATACTTGAGCCTGAATAAATTTGTGGGAATTTTCCATCTTCTCAGACCGTTTTTTTAATTTGACAGTCTAGTTTAGAATAAAAAACAGTTCACAGAAAAATCAAAATTTAATCAAAATATCATATAACCATGGTCCATGATGCGTGTATGTGTGTGAGAGAGAAAGCTGTTTGGTGGAATTGGGATCACGGAATTAATTATACAGGAAGCGTGGGGAGCGTATTAAGGGATTCATAGAGAAGAGTACAGAATCTAATAAAGCTCCTGGGAATGTAATACAGCATCTGTAACTCTACAGCCTGGGACAGTGCACCAGTCAAAGAATGGCTGTTACAGAAACTTGAATCAACTTATCTCTGTAGATTTTGATTCTTCAGACGACGTTTTCTGCAATCCTTTTCCATTTTTTCTTATACTTTGGGAATGAAGTCTAAACCAAAGCAAACGCAAGACGAGGCTTTTTCACACATTAAGTCGCGTCCGCTACATGGACTCCTGATCGCCATTGATTCCCATCTTCGGTCATATTTGCATCAACTACAGTATGTACTTCCATCTCATAAGAATTGTGTTGATGAAAAGTGGTGTAAGTTACTCAGGTCACCTGGCATTTATACGTGTTGTCAAACACATCTGTATTATTGTGAATATAGAAAGAGCAAAGAAGCAACAAGCTGTTCTCGAGCAAAGGTACTTCGCGGTTAGCCTACCAACGACAAAGCCGTTCCATGATTTATCTTGTTGAAGACCCAAAGTTAACTATGATATCTGAGTTTGAATTTGAGGAAAAGAGCGCTTAAGACATTTAATTCAAGAGTCATCTTTACATTTAATTAATATTAACAGTTCTAATTTCCCTTCCTTCAAAGTCTCTATTTAGGTTTTTTCCCTTTGCCTGGGAGTTCCAGTTGTGCTACAGTATAAAAACTTAGCAGCAAGCTGGGATCGAGGTAATAACTTCCAAGAATCAAAGACATCAAAAGCTCATCCACAAGTGACTTCTCGAGGATTTATTCAAACATCTCTTAATATCTATGAATTTTAAGTCAATCAAAAGGTTGTCACTGCATTCAATAAGTTATTTGACACTTCTGTATGAGCATCATTCCCCACTTGGGTGTCGTATGGATTCAGAAGTGCCATTGTACTGAGACGTGTGATTCTGGCATTTAACTGGAAATCAGCAAAATAATAATAGTATTATTATTCCCTTTCAATACATTCGAGGTTTCTTCCTCACACTCATTTGGAGTGTTCATGTAAATTTTTACGCATCGTTATGAGGACAGATCAGGCTCTCTCTCCAAATGTCCAAATTATCTTAGATGTGTGTTTCATATGCATTGTAAAGCATTATTGGTCTTAATATTGTTTTATTAAATTTGCCTTCTATATTGATTGACATTTCTTTTCAAGAAGCACATTGGAATATCCCTTCTACGGACTTATTCAAAAGAGACACTTAAACATATGAAGGGTGGTAAATCGGTAGAACTAGACAATAGGTTTAGAAAATCACAGAAGAGACAAGAATCACTTGGCTCACAACACTATTTAATAAAATATAAAGAAACCAAAAGTTGTTCGAGAAATATAGAGCGAGTACACTTATATCCATATAAAAGAACAAGGAAGACATTTAGTGTGAATTATTAAGGTATCAAGTTAGTGAGTCATACTATGAAATTATGAGAAAGAATTATCGAACGTAGGTTTAGACAAGTATCGAGTACAACTGAGAACCAATTTGGATTCATAATATACAGATCTATTATTGAAGTGATTCACCTTTTGAAATATCTTATGAAATATTTTAGACCAAAAAAGAAAGACCTTCACATGATATTTATTAATCTCATTGACATACATAAACTTTATAAGAGACAAGTACAATGGTGTAAAAATATGTGTCGGCACTCATGAAAGAATTACAGACATCTTTGAAGTTAATATTGGGTTACATCAAGGATCAACTTTAAGTCCATACTTATTTATAATGTTGATCGATGAGTTAACAAAATATACTCAAGATGAAGTACCTTGGTGTATGTTATTTGCAAATGACATTGTGTTAGTGGAGGAGTCTAAGAAAAACGTTAATGAAAAATTGGAACTATGAAAAGAAACATTAGAAAGTAAAGGCTTTAAATTTAGTAGAACAAAGACTAAATATATGAAATATAAGTTTGATCATTTGGTTACTTTAAAGGACATAAAAATTAAAATTGACACACATTACATCTCAAAAAGAAAAGTTTTAAATACCTAGGTCAATTTTTCAGAGGGATGGTAGAATTGATAGAGATGTTATGCATTGAATTAATGCATGTTGGTTAAAATGAAGAGGAGCATCATGTATTATTTGTGATAAGAAGATACAATTAAAGTTAAAAGTAAATATTATAGAGCAACAATTAGACCTGTCATGTTTTATGGTTCTGAGCGATGGGCAATTAATCATCATGTACAAAAGATGTTTGTGACATAAATGAAGATGTTGAGATGAATGACTGGTCATATAAGGAAAGACCGTATACATAATGAGGTTATTAGAAACAAATTAAGAGTGATACCAATAGAGGATAAAATGAGAGAATATCATTTAATATGGTTTGAACATATAGAAAGAAGATCAAAAGAAACACCTATAGTACGAAAAACTAGATTTTGAAAGTATTAAAAGAGGTAGAGGACGATCACAAAAGTGTTGGAAATAAATGGCTTATGTTGAGTTACCTGCCAACATGACACATGATAGGGCTAATGTGGAAACAAAGAATCCATGTAGCCGACCCCGTCTACTTTGGAAAAAGTCTTAGTTGTTTTTGCAATAACGTGAAACTTCCTTACACCCTCGGTGATTTTGTGTAAGCTACAATTGGGCTCTTTCACATGCCTTCTTTGATCATCCACCCAAGTCAAGAAGCCAAAAGATACAAATCTTTGTGCTGGATCGACGTGTAAGTGTGAAAGAGGCCTTTTGGTTTTTACTCCGAAACACTTGCTCTCAGGGAACCACTATCACTCTAAAACCACTTATTGTGGTCACATTGGCTCTGTAAATTATAGGATCGTCATCTCCTACATTTCTTATGGTTCTTTTAAACACTTTGCACTCTCGAATTCTAGCCAAAATTCATAAGCATAAGGAAAGATGGGTAATTCAGATAGATATTCCCACCGGCGCATTGAGCGTAGTTGGAAGAGTTCTTGGTAATTGTCTGAAACTCCTCTTTTCAAATTCAAAGCATAGAGGAACTTCACATAGTCTTGGCTTCCGGCATCAGAGGCCAGGCCAGGGTCCATTGCCTTAAGGATTTATCTCACCTTAACCCATTGCCAAGGAAGATCCCACTGTTGATTAGCCGACTTTCATTATCTAAAAATGATTTACCCTATAAATTCATAACACTCGAGTTTGGAAAATAGGCAGTCAGAATCAGATCTATCTTCATGTTAAGATTCTAATGCATCCTAATGTAGACCATTCTGTGCTTCATGTCACCCTTCATAAGATTAAGTCTTTCTTTTTGTGCATGATATCGTGAGATTGGGATCTTGTGCTAGGAGGCCCATGTTGAAGTAGCAAGCACCAATCAACTTCTTATTGTACAAGGAGGCACTGAAAGCTTGATGGAATTCGGCAGCAGCTTCACCTATGTGTGTTGAAGACGAAGAGTAGAAGACACAGAATTAGGTATGAGTTTTTCCGGTTTCCCATAATCGGTTTTTCCAGTGAGGTTTCTATTGATGTTTTTTACTATATTTGCTTATGTGCGTTACAGTGTATTTATAGAGCACGTTTGGCTCCTCCTCCCGGATATCTAAGCTGGGTTTTCTATTCTCGAGCCCTTATCTGGTCGTTACAGAACATATCCGTAACAATCCGGTTGTTATGGATTTGTTCCATAATAGCCTCCACAAGAAATGGCTAGATGAACGATCTAACCGATGGAGTGGGTGAAATTGCCGATAATGGCCAGTTTCTCAGCTGAACATCTCTCACTTGATCATTCGAGTAAAATGATTTGACATACTGGTTTTCCTAGTTATGTCAGTTTATAATTGTTGTTGCAATTGTTACTCGTTGTGTGGTTTTTTACCCACACAACAATCAAACATATCTCAAACCTATGTTTCTAACATGTTTACAGAAAAAATCCTCTATTATGCCTTTAGTCAAGGGGTCTACCAACATATCTTGAGTTGGCATGTATGAGATCAATATTTCCTTTCTCATAACCATATCATGAACATAGTGGTATTTAACCATTATATGCTTGTTTTTGGAGTTGTCAGCTCTACTCTTGATTTGAGTAATTATTGTATTGTTAAAGTAAATGATAATTAACTCATCGGCTATGTTCAGCTTCACATAATGTATGAAGTGGCTTATCTAGACAACAATTGTTAAAGCCATATAGCAAGCCACATACTCAGCTTCCTATGTATGCAACGCTACACAACCTTATTTCTTACATGCCCAAAAAACAGTTCCACCTCCAAATAAAAATATTTATCCTAAGGTTGATTTAGTGATATCTTTGCTCTCAACAAAGTCAACATTTGAGTATCCTACTACTTTTAGTTTATCTTGAAAACATAATTTCAAGTAATTTGTTCCTTTAAGATATCTTACGATCCTTTTCAAAGCTATCCAATGTTGTCATCGAGTATTACATTGATATATGCTCACAATACCAACAACAAAAATGATATAAGGTCTTGTACATAACATTGTATACATCAAGCTACCTACAACTTATGTATAAGGAACGTTAGGCTAATTGTCTCATTCACCGAGATAATCAACCTTGTCTTTCACAATGAGTGTAGATGCAAACTTGCATTCACCTATTTTAAACCTTTTGAGGATATAATCAATATCTCTCTCCTAACTTACACATAGAAGTTTAGATTCTCTATCTCGAGAAATCTTTATACTCATGATATAGGATACTTCTCCCATATCCTTTATTTCAAATCTTGAGTTTAATCTTGACTTGGTTTTGACAATAATCTCTTATCATTTTCAGTTAACAATATGTCATCTATATATAATGATAAGATAACAAAGTGGCTCCCATTGTTCCAAACAAAGACATAATGGTTAAGTTCATTAACCACAAACTCAAGTTCAATAATGATATTTTAAAAGGTTAAATACCATTAGCGAGGTCACTGTTTGAGGCCATATAAGGATTTTTTCAACCTATATACTTTATCTTCTTGACCTAAAACTTTGTATCCTTCTGGCTGATAAATATATATAACTTCATCTAAATCTAAGCAGTTTTTACATATCACTGATTTAATTCTAAATCATAATATGTTGACATCGTCATAATTATTCTTATGGATACAAATTTCGCTATAGGAGAATATGTATCAACATAATTTATCTACTCCTTTTGTGAGAATTCCTTTGCAACAAACCTCGCTTTAGACTTGTCGATTGATCCATCAACTTTATATTTCTTTTTCAGAAGCCACTTATATAGCTTTTCTTCTTCTTCGCAAATAAGCCAACTCCCAAACTTATTTTTTTTAAATGGATTCAATTTCCTCATTAATGGTTTTCTCTCAATCTGTTAATTTAGATGAGTCGATAGCTTGTTGATAAGTCAAGTTATCAGTATCTTATGTAAATCTACTGAATTAGACACTTCTTGAGAAAGATAAGTGTGATAATCTTTTAAATATGACAGTGTGACCCTGGGACTTTTATGTCTACTTAAATTTTTGGTTGATCAGGAAGATCATTTATGGGTTCAAATGATAAATGATCTAAATCTACTGGATAGTCAACATACTCATCATTATTCTCATTATCTTCTAAGAATTCAGCATCTCTGCTCTCTATCAATCCATGGTCCTAATGATAAAAATGATATTCTTTTGAGTCTTTAGGATATCCGATGAATATACATCTCATAACCATATCATGAATATAGTGGTATTTAACCATTATATGCTTGTTTTTGGAGTTGCCAGCTCTACTCTTGATTAGAGTAATTGTTGCATTAAATGACAATTGGCTCGTCAGGTATGTTCATATTCAAATCTATGTATGAAGCGGCTTATCCAAACAACCTTTGTTGCATCCATACAACAAGTTATATACTCAGCTTCTTATGTATGCAACACTACACAACCCTTTTTCTTACATGTCCAAGAAACAGTTTTACCTCAAAATAAAAATATTTGTCCTTAGGTTGATTTAGTGTCATCTTTGCTCTGAGCAAATTCAATATTTGAGTATCCTACCACTTTTAATTTATGTGCTTGAAAACATAATTTCAAGTCCTTTGTTCCTTTAAGATATCTTACAATCCTTTTCACAGCTATCCAATGTTGTCATCGAGTATTATTTTGATATTTGCTCACAATACAAATAGAAAACTGATATGAGGTCTTATACATAATATTGCATACATCAAGCTACCCACAACTTTTGCATAAAGAACATTAGGCTTATTGTCTCCTTCATTGATACAATCAACCTTGCTTACTTTTATCCCTTTCACAATGGGTTTAGATGCAGACTTGAATTCACCTATTTTAAACTTTTTGAGGACATAATCAATATATCTCTCCTAACTTACACATAAAAGTTTAGATTCTCTATATCAAGAAATCTTTATACCCATGATATAGGATGCTTCCCCATATCCTTCATTTAAAACCTTGAGTTTAGCCATAACTTGGTTTTGACAATCATCTCATTGTCATTTCCAATTAACAATATGTCATATATATATAATGATAAGATAACAAAGTGGCTTCCATTGTCCCAGACAAAGACATAGTGGTTAAGTTCATTAACCACAAACCTAAGTTCAATAATAACATTTTAAAAGGTTAAATATCATTGGCGAGGTGTTCAATAATAACATTTTAAAAGGTTAAATACCATTGGCGAGGTGACTCTTTGAGGTCATATAAGGATTTTTACAACCTATATACTTTTTCTTTTTGACCTTCAACTTTATATCATTCTAGCTGATGCATATATATAATTTCATCTAAATCTTCATCTAGAAAAATAGTTTTTACATCTAACTAATTAAATCTAAATCATAATATGTTTATATCGTCATGATTATTCTTATGTATACAAATTTCGTAATAGAGAAACATGTATCAATATAATCTATCTACTCATTTTGCGAGAATTCCTTTGCAACAAACCTCGCTTTACACTTGTCGGTTGATCCATCAATTTAATATTTCTTTTTAGAATCCACTTGCATAACTTTTCTTCCTCTTGGCAAATCAGTCAACTCAAAGACTTATTTTTTTTCAATAGATTCAATTTCCTCATCCATGGCTTTCTCTCAGTTTGTTAATTCAGATGAGTCAATAGCTTACTAATAAGTCAAGTTATCAGTCATCTCATATAAATCTATTAAAATACATACTTCTTGAGAAAGATTAGTGTGATAATCCTTTAAATAGAACAGTGTGACCCTAAGCCTTTTATGTCAACCTAAAGTTTCAGTTGATTCAGGCAGATCATTAATGGGTTCAAATGATGACTGATGAGATCTACTAGATCATGAACATACTCATCATTATTCTCATTATCTTTTAAGAATTCAACATCTCTGCTCTCTATCAATCTATGATCCTTATGATAAAAACAATATTCTTTTGAGCATTTAAGATATACGATGAATATACCTCTCAAGGATTGGCTGTCATTGAAGCCCATTGCCCTAAAATCCCTGAGACAAGGCAATAACACATGGTAGGCTAATCCTGCTATGGCACATAAAATCTACGTTGATTATTACCAGATTGCAGAAACTGGTTTTAACTAGTATGTGTCAAAATAAAAAAACATCTGATAGAGACCGAAGATTATTAACGGATGAAATTCTCTGGCCTTTCCCATACGACCGATCATGGCAAGGCCTGCAGTTAAAGTCTGCAATCCAACTTCTTTGTCAGAATTCTCATGATAAGCTATAACTAACCTGTTTCATTAAAGTACATTAGAATATCAATGAATGTGAGTCATAATTTTACTTGTTTCCAAATTTTATTGTAATGAAAGGATGACTTCCATCACCTAGAATCAAGATCAAGAAAATGTTCAATTCAAATACCTAAAGCAAAACTGCCAGATGACCAAATTCAAAGTACAAGAACGCCACAAGAGAATAAGAAGATTACTCATTTATTGTAATGAAGCATCATATATAAAAAAAAAAAACTTAATACTTGCATCCAATGTGTACCATATTGAAATATGTAGGTTTTCTCTTTTCCGTATTTGTTTCTCAACTTTTCGGCTTTCTTGTTAGTATCTTTTTATTGTGTGGCTGATACAGAGGCTGCTAGTTGGATGGGACGTCATAGATGCCTCTCTCTACTGGAGTTAGCCATCTTGTTCAAATATCATCACTCTTTGCCTTCACTCCTTGCGTATAGACTATCCATGCACCTCCTCCTCCTTTAATGTAAAACTATGAGCTCAAGTTTGAGGTAAAAAATATTTGTTCTTTATTTGGGTTCAAGTAAAAAATGCTCCAAGTATTGTGTTTGTGTCAAGCTCCTAGGGTTATTCACTTATATACCAATCACTTACAAGAGACTGCAAACCTTTAAAGATAGATTTGTCACTATGAGTCTGGCCTATGGCCAGTACAGGTGACCTCAGATCCAGGAACCGTAATTGAGCCTGTTTAGGACGGTTTTGGTTTAAGTTTGGAATCCTCTCAAACAAGCAACAACATCTAAGCCTTTTTCCATACTAGACGGGGTCAGCTACATGGATTCTTTGTTTCCATAGAGTCCTATCATGTGCTATGTTAGCATTTAACTCACAATAAGCTTGATCATTCTTTATTGTTTCTTTCCAACACTTTTGTGGTCGTCCTTTACCTCTTTTAATACTTTCAAAATCTAGTTTTTCATATCTTCTTATAGGTTCTTCTTTTGATATCTTCCAATATGTTCAAACCATCTTAAACGATATTCTCTCATTTTATCCTATATTGGTGTCACTCCTAATTTGTTTTAATAACCTCACTATGTATATGGTCTTTTCTTGTATGACCACTCATCCATCTCAACATCTTCATTTCTGTCAAAGACATCTTTTGTACATGTTGATGATTAACTACCCATCACTCATAACCATAAAATATAGTAGGTCTAATTGCTGCTCTATAATATTTACATTTGAACTTTAATGGTATCTTCTTATCGCAAAGAATACCCGATGCTCCTCTCCATTTTAACCAACCATCATTAATTTCATGTGTAAGATCTCTATCAATTCTTCCATCACTCTAAAAAATTGACCTTAGGTATTTAAAACTTTCCTTTTCAAGGATGCAATGTGTATCGATTATAATTTTTATGTCCTCTGAAATAACAATATGATTTACATTCCATATATTCTGTCTTTGTTCTACTAAGTCAGAAGCCTTTATTTTCTAATGTTTCTCTTCATAGTTCCAATTTTCTATTAACTTTTTCCTTAGATTCCTCTACTAACACAATGTCATCTGCAAATAACATACAAAGGTACTTCATCTTGAATATGTTTTGTTAACTCATCAAATACAATTATAAATAAGTATGGACTTAAAGTTGATCCTTAATGTAACCCAATATTAACTTCAAAGAAGTCTGTCATTCTTTCATGAGTCCTGGCACATCTTTTTGCACTATCGTACATGTCTCTTATAAGGTTTATGTATGTTAGTGGGATACCTCTTTTTTTCAAGGTTCTCCAAAGAACCTCCCTCGATACCCTATCATAAGATCAATAAATATCATGTGAAGGTATTTATTTTTTGCTCTAAAATATTTCATAAAACGTTTCAAAAGGTGAATCGCTTCAATAGTAGATCTGCTTGGCACGAACTCAAATTGATTATTTGTTGTACTTGATATTTGTCTTAACCTACGTTTGATAATTCTTTTCCATAATTTAATAGTATGACTCATTAACTTGATACCTCAATAATTCTGAATGTCTCCCTTGTTCTTTTATATGGATATAAGTCTACTCACTCTCCATCCCTCTGGTATCTTTTGGTTTTTCTATATTTCATTAAATAGTCTTTTGGGCCATGTGATTCCTATTTCTCCTAGGATTTTCCAAACTTCTATAAGAATATTTTCTAGTCCTATCGATTTACCACCCTTCATATGTTTAAGAGCTTTTTTGACTTCATTCTTTTGAATACGTCAGTAAAAATTATGGTTTATATACTTTTTTTATTTTGCTAACTCTCTTAAGTTAATAGTAACATCTTTATTTTCATTAAAAAGCTTATAAAAATAATTTTTTCATCTATTTTTTATATCATCATTTGCCAATAGAATTTTCTCATCCTTGTCTTTGAAGTATTTAATCCCCTGAAACAAGCAAAACAAAATTTAGATTAAAAATAAAAATTCCGAAACTAGCAGTTTGAAACAGCTGCTTCTGGTTCCATGAAAGGTGGAACCAGAACTGGATTGGGTGATCCATGGTTCCCGGTCTGGTTTCAATTCAGGTATCACCCAACTCTTGGCCCAATTGGAACCACAATGCTAGTTCCAAATTGACCATGACTGGTTATGTCGGTTGACCCAACCACATCTTACAAAAATGGTTGGCCGAGCTAGGAAATCTTGACCCATATTTGAACACAAGCCGAAATGGCCCGGACTGTTTAACTGGGGGTGCAAAGGTGGGCCAGACTGGGTTGACGGGCAAGGCCAATTGTATATATATATATATATATATATATATATATATATATATATATATATATATATATATATATATATATATATATATATATATATATATATATATATGTACACATACATGCATAAGTGCATTTATATGTATATATGTGTGTGTGCATGTGGGTCAATCTGGTAAAGGGCGAGCACGTCCCATGGCCATGCCCATATTTTCCTTGGCCCACAAGGGCTGGGGCCAGGCAGCCCGTATTGGCATAGACACCCACATGTAAAAGCCTAATCAAGGTTGACTTCACATGTTGAAACCATCATCCGACCTTCCAGGTGAACTCATGGAAGCTATAAGAACTAACTCAACGAGACTTCATAGGGCTTCTCATGTCTTCAAATCCAAAGATTAGTCCTTACAGTAATTTCAAATTCAGATCTTACAGGGAAAGAAAAGCTTACTGTGCAAGCAGGGTACAAAGCTTGACATCACGGAGAATGGAGTTCACGGATGGGTTGTGAAGACGCTGATATTTTAGAACCCCAAGAAAAAAAATCTAACATCTTACTGACCGCATTAAGTAGTGGAATTAGGTGGAGAACAGAAATCAAGATCCAGGAAACGGAAGATACTTGCGAGGCTTTAAAGCTGAGTTTAAGGCATACTCTGCAGGTACTACGAGAACTACTTTGTTGTTTGACCTAATGTATTTCTCATAAAGGACTTGATTTTGCTATTCAATTGGATAATGTAACAACTTCCAAACTATTTCATTCTTTGTTATGGTCAAATTTTTTCTTTCTGTCATTTAGTTTGCAACTTTAAAGTTTCAGGTTAAATGCTAAATCTTTACCGGTGCTTTTCGGACAAAGTTTTACGCTAGTTGTCAGAAGCTCAACGCAACCCCCATCCCTTACATAGGCAGAGTTTTAAGACTGCTTCTAATTAAGCCAAATAATAATCAACCAACTACAGAGGGAAGCAGATTGGTAAATCAACCAACTGTCAGAAAGAACCAAATTATATGTTATTTTGGTTATTCTTGCAAGATCTTCAACTACAAAAGTGACAATTATAAGAAAGAAAATGAACCGAAAATTTCTTAAGTCACATCTTAGGAACCATACTTCCCAACCAAGGAATCGATTATATCGCCCGATTCGTACATTGCAACTCCTGTGCTTGGATCGACCTGCACTACAAGCAAAATAAAATAGTAAATATGTTCAAAATTCCAAAAGAAGAAAAGTCATTCAAAGAATTGGAATTGCCAAAGTTCAACACAAATGGACACGCATGTGGGGAGTTATTCTAGTTAAGGAAAGCTGATGTCTTCATTAGTTCTTTTCTATGTTGCATGGATACGGGTACGGTACCGGTACCCGGTACGGGTACGGGTACGCGGTACGCAATTTTCTAAAAAATTAAGGTACGGGTACGCCAATATTAAAAAAATTAAAAAAATTATATATATATATATATATATATATATATATATATATATATATATCTAAAATATATATAGAGAGAGCATTATATATTTTAAAGAGCATTCTAGTGTTTGTGAATAATTTTATTTTAACTATGACTATGAGAATGCCATTTATATTCTTCTTTAAAGTAAGAACAATTAAACAACAAACACATACCGGAAGTCGTCAATTGAATTTGCAAGGAAAGATCTGAAACCAGCATAAAAGGTGATCTCCATCATTGAGGTTGCAGTGCTTCCCATAAGAGAATCAAGAGTTCCTCCTAAAGAAGCATCATTTCAAGAATATCATAATTCAGAATAATGAAGTCAACAACATATAAGCAAGACCAACATATGCAAAAAGAATTAATGAAGAGATAGATAGACCTTTGTCAATCACAGCATGTCAACATCAAATGAAGCAGATTTAAAGCTATTCATATCTTGCACATCCATCTTAATATCTGAACGATTTTCATGAAGTTAATTCAAAATCAATGAAAAAGGTGTAATAAAATGAAAGTGATAATGATATGGCATACCTGTTTTAAACTCGTACTTCGCAGTGCAATCTTCCTACATATTACATAAACTCACAACAAACTCGTATTAAATAGTTCATGAACAAACAAGCAAACACAAGATACAATCATACAATGAATTATGAAACAATATCATTCCAATTTCGAAATGTGCTGCCAAAATAACAGTGTAGACTCCCATATCACAGCAACCACAGTAGAAACAATGCACACACAGTGAGTAAAGATGCACACCCTAATGTCACAAACATGAAACATGTCGGCATGCCTTCAAATAAATGTTTCAATACGAAATGAGCCCCATTTCCACCTGAATATATCACAGTAGAAACAATGCACACACAGTGAGTAAAGATGCACACACACATAACAGGATTGCTGCACAGTGCACACATATAACCAATGTAGCGTGCACACACAGTGAATAAAAGTGGCATACACATAAACCACTTTGTTGAAGGCTTCAATTCAATGTTTCAATACGAAATGAGCCCCATCCCCATTTCCACCTGAATATATCACACACCACCCAATATCTTTGAACCCAATTTTAAGGAAGAAGTGAAGCAAGTGACCTCCTTTTGACAAGGGATCACATCAAATAGCACGAATTTGTGGAAAAACCGAGTAAGAACAGACAACAAACAAATGAGAAGGAACAAAAAGATAGGGTATGCAACATATATCCTATTTGACCAATAAATAAAATAACGTAGAGAGGATATTGTCAAGATGGAAAATCCCAGTGGAGACTAAGAATGTGCCATTTGGTCCTGGCTTCACACCAGGGGGAGGAGGATAGATGGTGTTTGAGGGGTTCCTTGAGAAGGAGCTCTTGTTCTTTATGGCCATCTTACTGTCTTCTTTATGAAACCCCAACAACTAGTTGATTGTTACTGCTCTTCGTTGATTCAGTAGTCACTCCTACCTATCTCACCAGAAGCTTCCTCGGTTCTGTAATTATTAAAGAATTAACTTAAGACATACATAAAAACAGAGCTAGCTAAAAAGAATAATTTTGTCCTGGACATGAACAAGGCATTGCGACATGTGTTCGGTATTTGACATGTGAAACAATCAGACATCAACAATTTATAAGCTGTTTAACCTCCAGAAAATGAGCATAGAAAAATAAATGATTGAAACCATTAGCATTCAGCATTTCATAGGAAACAAGCACTTCATCGATCACATGCCTCTGTCCCCAATATCCAGAACAGACATAACAATATATTCTCTCTTCAAGCATTTCACCAAGTGCCCAAATCCCATGAAGTTGAATTACAAGCAGAGCCAGAATACAAGCAACGATAGAATTTCCGTGAAAGAAAAGAAAACTAACATTAGCTTTCTCCAAACAAAACACACTACCAGTAAGAGTTTAGCTTTCATCAATCACTCAAAATAAAGATAAACATAATCATCTAGGTCAGCAAGTAAATGAATTGATAGTTTCAAGTGAGTAGGATCATTTTCTATAAACCTGTGTTTCCGCTCACCGTATATGGTAACCGCGAGATTCTTATACAAGCGAACAGCAAAATATCCACGTTAAATGGAAACAAACGATACTCCATTCAAATTGCCCAAGAATGAATTCAGTTTATATTCAACACAGGGAGTCGGACTAATAAATTATAACTAACACTCACAACGAGAGTCTATCACAGCAGATGCACACACACGCAGTTAATCTGGCGGCCAAGAAGAATGGAAGAGTTAAGGCTAGGGTAGGGATGTCGACGGTGGTCGGCGGTCGGTGATCGCACTGATCGGCGGTCGGCCTGAGACGAACGAAGCTGCGAGACGAAGGACGGAAGGGGAGAGAGAGAGAGAGAGCAAGGGGAAGAATCCAGACTCGAGGTACGTTAGGGTTTTCTTTTTCTTTTTTTTATTGGATTCGGGTCAGTTGACCCGAATCCGGTCCATCCACGTACCGGGTACCGGTACGTGGCGTACCTATTTTAGGTACGCATACCGAAATACGTATTGGCGTACCGGTACGTTAAAATGTATATGGGTACGTATCCAACGTACTCATACGTGTACCCGTACCCGGTACGTACCGGGTACGGGTACGACGCCCAAATAGGCGTACCCATGCTACATAGGTTCTTTTTATGTTTGTCATCTGATTTCATGAAGCTCATGCATCTGTTAGCCTTCCTCAGAGTCGGAAAACATGTTACCAAAGGTACTTACTCCTTAAAGTTCAAAACTTCAGTCATCACAAAGATGGGGTTCCAGTAAAAGAGAATGGAATAGGATTCACCATATAAAGGAATTGCTGCTTTCCACCCATCTGCTTGACATTAGGGCGATAGTTTGGACCATTCCTTGGGCAAGGATACAGCACATCAAGATCTAATATGCTCACAATTTCTCTAACCTGTGCAAAGTGAACAGCATCAGCTTAAACAAATAAATATGGTATCAAAATTTGAAAAGCATCCAATGAATCTGACCATAAAACATTCAGATGAAATATGGAGCAAAGAAATGCAGACACATATTATAAAGAAATGAAGGTTAAGCCTCACATTCTCCTACCTCTACTGCCTCATTCTACAGTCCTCTCTTCTTTCTCGTTCACTTCTCATCATCATCATCATCTCCTTCTTTTTCTTGTTTCTTCTTCCATTGGTTCCCTTTTATCCCCTCATTTTTCTCTTCTTTTTTATGTTTTCACTTTTTCTTCCTCATCCTTCCTTTTCCCTTGTCTTCTTATTCTAATTTCCCTCCTTTTGTTTTGTTCCCACTATCTTTTGGTTTGTTTAATTATTCTTAAGATCTTTTCTTCGCCAAAAAAATAAAATTTCAAGAACTCTAGGCATTTCCTAAGCTTGTATGGACCTGCCACTAGCATCAGCACTTTTAACAAGATACCTTGAAGGGACAGAGTGCATCACAATATGGCATTTAACCTGTACTTTCGATCAAGAGTTGCAAATATAGTACCATATTGGATGGTCATCGGTATACCATGTATATCCCTACAAAACAGGATATACAAACTCAAATAGGAAAGAGGTTGACACAATCATACCATAGATTCCGAGACAGACAGAACATTAAAATATCCACAAGCAAAGGCTCACTTGTTTTTTATATTGTATACAACATGCAGACGTTGAAAGTGAACATATGTAAACTTACTAAAATACGTGTTGTACCTGAAGAAATACTAGTAATTGATGCTCTATTTGAAATCTATATGATATATTGTTTTATTTCCATAAATTTTGTAATTTTTAAACAAATTTAATTGGTTGTTTTCGGGACAAATAAAGCCAACTTCCAACAGGGGCTCGTCATCAATAACCCAGTGCTAAATGATGAACAAAAGTTGAAATAAACAACAAAATAGCTTAAACCAGTGTTATTTGTATTGTACCATATCATATGTATCATATCGTAGTTCGTCACGATACGATATAGATATTAGTATAGTAGCATGGTAAGTATCATGTTGTATCGTGTGATACGGTTAGAGACCTTTTTATAGGCTCTCAAATGCCACTGAAGCCTTCCTCCAATGACTCTCCCCCTTCATGGTATTCAAGACTTTCACAAAAATGTACTACGGTGTCTGTGCAAGCCTCCTAACTCGGATTGCAGTATATTTTTGGTGTTTTTTATTTTTTTTTATTTGTTGTTTTTTGGTGTTATTTGTGTTTTTTTTTAATGATAAAATATGAAGTTATGAAATGCGTATATATGATTTTTATTGCATTCGTGAAAGGAGAGACACTCTTTTGAGTGTTACGTGAAGATTTGAGATTTGTAAAGTGCTTTTATTTTCAGGTTTTTTATTGAATTGAAGTGTGCAATTGAAATGGCTGGAAGGGGTATTAGGGATTTTCAATCTCGGTTTGATGATGCAGCATGGCAGTGGGGTACAACAATTGAGGAAAACAAATTGAAGATCAAATATTTGTTTTGTGATAAGGTGGTTAGTGGTGAAATTTCACGATTGAAACATCACCTAGTAGGGATTAGGAAATAAGTTGCTCCTTTCACAATAAGAATTAGAAAACTATGAGAAGTCATTAAATGGTAATATCTGCAGAAGATTGAGAGCATACATGACACAAGACAATAGAAAGATGATTTAGAGATGTTTAAGCAAGAGGATGGTGATGATGTTATTGGATTAGGTGATAATATTTCTTCTGATGGTAGAAAAGAGGTTGGTAGTAGTAGTTCTCGACTATTAACTAGAGGAAAGAGGGTTGTTGAAGATTTTGGAAGTGAAAGTGGTAGAAAATGAAGGAGTAGAGGAAAATTTTTTTCTAGTATACACTCATTTTTTCCTCCTAACACTATACATGGTACTCAACTTTGAATTCGTGTTGTTATAACTTTAGAACAACTCCATGAGCAGTCAGACCTTGTAGTGGGCATATGGTTTTATGATACATACATTCCATTTAATGCAACAAACAATTTTTATTTTCAAAAAGTAACAAATATAATTTCTAATATTAGTAGATGATATAAGATGCTTTCTTATCAAAAATTGAGAGGAAAGATATTAGATAAGACTATCCTTAAAGTGAAAGAATAATGTTCGACTTTGAGAGAGTCATAGAAAGACACATGATGCACTATCATGACATACTGATGGACAGATAAGCTAGAAATGACTTTCTTAAACTTTCTTCTCTGTTATCTTAAAAGACTTATGTTTTTTAGATTTCTAGACATGTAAGAGGAGAAGCATACTACAAAGATTTTAAGGTAAGAGTTTTATAAGGTGATATACGAGGTTAGGTTAGATAATATAATCCAATTCATTACAGATAATGAAACTAACTATAAAGCAGTTGGAAAGTAGTTAACAGATACTTATATGAGACTTTCTATTGGATATCATGTGCAACCCATTATTTAGATCTCATCCTTGAGGATATTGGTGAAATAAAGGCAGCAACTGAGTGTTGCCAATATATCACCAAATTTATCTACAACCATACCTTTGTATTAAGAATGCATGTATCATATCATATTGTACCACAATATGATATGTATCGCACCATATCACAACACTAACAATAACAACATCAAGGAGATGAAGATTTTGATTTTAAAGAATAAGGTGGTAATGATCTTTAGCAAGGAAAAGATGAAGATTTTTTAGTTGATGATCCTAATTACAATATAACACTAACAATTCTTTTTCAATTGTTGAATGTTGAATGATAGAATATGTACTAAACTTTGTATTATATGAATTTTGGATGTTGCTAATTTTATTTATTGTTCAATTGACATAATATAATATCTATGGTGCACTCAGACAACCTAAACTAGGCTGCAGGTTTGCATGAAAAAGGATCAAGGTAGCTTGAGAAAGCAAGAGTTATTCATTGTAGATCATTAGGAAAAGACAAATGTTTACCAAAATAAAGCAATGTTTGACAGAAAGTATGGAGATTGTTTTACTTTTCGATCATTAGTACATTGGGAAGAAAGTGAGCAAGCCATATCGCACTAAAAAATAATTGAGAAACCTGCTATTATGAAAGTTGAGTACACAGTTGGCGGGATCTCCTCTTCAGGTACAAACGAATCCCCATCCTGACATCGGAAAATATTATAAAGCAAAGAGATGGATTCTCCATGTAAAAAGGGAAAACGTCTATACAGAACGAACAATGGCGATCACATGGAGCAAAAAAGGGTAATGAAATGACATATCACATGCTAATGTTCATCTGACATGTTGTACTGAGTCTTCACAGTCCACAGTGCAGAAGAAAACTATTTTTCTTTTCAAGTCATTTCAGATTTGGAGTAAAATCCAGAGAGCTTCATGTGACTCCTTGGACAAATATGATTCGTATGTGTTGATCCAGCAACGGCTGCAGCGTACTAGATGTCATGATTCCTTCCATTAGGGCAGCATTGCCTTCTTAGGCCATATTTTCCGTGCAAATACCAAAAAAACAGTCATTAAGAAGGCTTTACAAGATTCATTCCTCTATTCAAAGATCTCCACCTATGACCCAAGATTAGAAAATCTAAATTGAATATGAGCCAATTGTGATGCAAAGAAACTGAATACGAGCAATGTAAAGTTTGGCTTCCCTTGTATTAGCACGTTAAGTATATAGAGATTTTGTGTACAAATGTGCTAGAAAACCATCTAAGCTATCCAATCTGGTGCACATAATGTAACTAAAATAATCAAACCTTCTAGTTTTTAAAAGAAAGGTATGGAAACTTTGGCTTTCTTGATTCCTGTTTGCTTCACGTTCAGCTTTCGATCTATGGAAGGACATAAAAATAGAATATCAAGGCGGATAGAAAGTCTGAAACTTGACTCTGCTTTGCGACGTGGCGGAGCTCGTTACAGCTAAGGTCTTGTCAAGTAGTCTCTTCCTGGCTCCCTGCCTCATCCCCATTTGTTCTATCCGCATGCTTCCTTGCCGGGCTGAAGGAACCAAAGAGATTATTGATGCAAAGCCAACCAGTGCCTCAAACATGCTAATGAGCCTAACATGAATATATGTAGAGCTATTAGCAAGCCATGAACAGCTTCTGTTCAGTTGGCTTCGGTTCGGTTCTCATTACGGCATGTTTTTGAAGCAGGTGGCAACAAGATGCAGATAGATATATCGAACTCAGCAAATAATTTCATGAATCTATTCAATTTTCTATGATCTCAATCAAATCATTACAATGATCTAAGCTTAAATTGAGTAACCGTTAGTATGGTACATGATCAAGCTCTATAAAAATAAAGAATCCATGTAGTACATGTAGCTGACTCTATAGAAAAAGACCTAGTTGGTGTATATCAATCAAATCATTAATCTCAACAAGAACAATTTATTCTATTTGGGCACTCCCCATATAGAACTGATGACCTTCAACATCAACAATTTATTCAATCATTAATCAAAACCCTATTATAGGAACTAAAAAAAGTTCATGAGTTTAAATACATGAAAAATATATTTAGAATGTGCACGACCTTTCCTATCAAGTAAAAAGTGCGGACTCTCTGTGACGTGAAATAACTGAAAGTCTACACCATAATGCACGTTCATGCAGGGCTCGAACACCAAGGTCCATCACATGCAATGTTTGGTCCAAACCCGTTTAAGCCATGAAAATCTCAGCCAATGGTTTGAACGCCCATTTGAAAGTACTCACCATGAATTTTCCTACTAGAAAAAGAGGAATTCAATGAGTTTTGGATGGCTTGGGACCCATATAAAGTGTCGTGTAGCTGATCCGGAGACTGCTGCACAATTCATGCAGGCTTTGTGTGTGTGTGTGTGTGTGTGTGTGTGTGAGAGAGAGAGAGAGAGAGAGAGAGAGAGAGAGAGAGAGAGAGAGAGAGAGATGGAGTTGGGTGTTGGTAAAACTGCACTGATGGAACTAATTAACAATAACTTCAAAAGCGAGATAAATGTAATAAAGGCAATCCTGGAGAATAAGAATCTAACAAGATTTCCAGGGGATTGTATTCCAGCATTTGTACTCTTCAAAGCACCTGTCAAAGGGTGGTCCTTGCATAAAATAATTTGCTTATTATCTCGATGGTTCAAGCACGAATTAATCTGCTTATTAAGTTTAACAGATTTTGAGTCTTCTGACGATGATCTCTGTGATTCAGTTTTTCTTTCTTTCTACATCTTGGCCATGCAGATGCAGAGGAAAAAATCAACACGGCAGGAAAGAACAACATTTACTGCCATCTCACGAGAATCTGTGGTGTTGAAAACAAAAGGTGTAAAGGTCAATCATGGCTGCTGGCATAGTGTGACTGTGAGCATGACAATGACGACAACCGGTAGATAGGAACCCTGTCTGCACATGGATTCTTTAAGTCGAGAAGCCTACCATTATTAGTGGTGTGTGTGTGTGTTCTCTCGCTTAGATAATGGGAAAACTGTGTTGAGTCGCAGTATCTCTATACCGAGCGCCAATGGCTTCTTCTAGGCGTTTCCTGCTCATTGCATCTTTAATATTGTTCACACCCCAATTGCGGGGAAGTGCCAAAGTAGTAAGAGATGCATACATTGTTCATGTGGACATTGCAGCCATGCCAACAGCCTTTAGCAGCCAACACATTGGTACAATTCCCTCCTTTCATCTGAAAGAATCACTGCTGCAGCTGATGATGCCACTGTTGCTGCATCACCAAATCTCATTTACACTTAAACCAATTCCATCCATGGCTACAGCTCTGTACTCCCAAAGTCGCAGCTTGAGTTGCTCAAGCAAATGCCTGGTTTCGTCTCTGCCTACCCGAATGCGGAAGGGACCAAGGATACCACCCATACATACAAGTATCTAGGCCTCAATCCTGTAACAGGGATCTGGCCTGCATCCAAGTATGTCAAGGACATCATAGTTGGAACCGTAGATACAGGTTGCCCAAAAACCCAACTTTCAGAGACGACGGCATGACGGAGATTCCAAAGAGGTGGAAAGCCAAATGTGAGACTGGTACAGCATTCAATGCTTCATGTGCAACCGGAAGCTCATTGGTGCTCGTTATTTCAACAATGGGTGATAGAAATACGGGACCGATGACATCAAATGCACTCATGCACTCATGACAAAAGGTCAATGATGTTAAAATATCGTGTTATTCTTATGTAAGTGCATGAGTGATATGAATAATTATGACAAATACATTTATGACTCAAAGTGAACCAATAATAACTCATTCTAAGGATCTTTTTTGCCATTATTTGAATGCAACATAGTCACAACAATGTCTCTCGTCATACTCTCACATACATACCTACCTCTGTTCTCAAATCTATAGATGCATTGAGAAAAATATTTGAGAAGCCTTTCTTGTAAAGAGTGTTCTCAATAAAGTGGTATAAGATGGATAATTTTCTAATAGTCTTTCGATCCTCATAGGCCATCTATGGAGAAAACTCTCAAGGAAAATTCTTTATCATGAAACCAAGATAAATTGTTATCGGTGGGCTCGACATTATACATTGTAGATTCATTACAAGGAGGATCATAAGCTGGTCAGCTTCTAAACCTTTAAAGGTCTAGTGCATAGGCTTGGTTCAAACACGAAAGATGATGCTAAGGTAGACAAACTAGTAGTAAATAAGTTTTTCTCACATCCTATGTATGTAAAGGAGCAATAGTCAAACTCTTGGACTAAGTTTGTGATATGATGGTGAAGGACTAGACGATCGTATATTACCTCCTAAACTCCAATGACTAAGAGAGAATCACCAAACATGTCAACACATGTAGTACCTAAACTTATGATGATCTATAGGCTATGTTCTTGCGTCATACTCACGTTAAAGTCTAACCAAAAGGATATAGGGATCTTAGACTCCTGAGTAAAGACTAAGACAATCTCGATGTTTGTCACGAGTCGAGTCTTAGAATCTTCAAAATATATTTTCTAAGTAAGGTTGATTTCTTAATTGAGAGCATATGTTGTTTTAAAACATTGATCGTTATAAGGTTACGCTCATAAAAAATGGCATGTACTAAGAAGTGATCGTTTAGAGGTAGATTGGTCAAATGATCGATAAGGACTTGAACTTTAATGAACTTGACCTATACTTAACCTACTTGTGAGGATATACTTCTCGAAAAGGTATCTAATGGAGTCTAAGTTAGAGACAACTCGAATTTGCATATAGTAGTGTAACTTTAAGTTATTCATACTATTGCTAGATATGTATTGATTGATATAGGTAATCAAACACCTAGGACAATGACTATAGGTACAAGATTTTTTTTTAGATTTTACTAAGATATCATCTATATAAACCTCCATAAGCTTATAAATTTGATTATGAAAGATTGTTATCGTATCCCTTTAATAAATCATTCTAACGTTCTTGAGTCTAAAGGGCATTACAGTATAACAATAAGTTTTCAAAAGAGTCATGAATGTGATATTATATTAGTCTTTTGGATGCAATTTTATCTGATCATATCAAGAATAATCATCCATATTTTATGGCCTATCATACTACTGATGATTAATCTAAAACCCTTCACTTTTATGGCCTTTGCCTAGTGTCTACATTCTATTTTACTCTATTTGGCATTTTATTTTAATTACGATAACAACAATTAAGCCTTTTTCTATACTAGATGGGGTCGGGCTATATGAACTCTTTGTTTTCATAGAGCCCCATCATGTGTCATCTAAGCAGTTAACTCAATATAAATTAGATCATTCTTTATAGTTTTTTTCAATACTTATGTGGTCATCCTCTTCCTCTTTTAATATTTTCACAATCTAATTTTTCATATCTTCTTACAAAAGTTTCTTTTGGTCGTCTTTCTAAATGTTCAAATTATCTTAAACGATTTTCTCTAATTTTATCCTCTATTGGTGATACTCCCTATTTGTTTCTAATAACCTCATTATGTAATATTTCCTTATGTGACCACTCATCCATCTTAACATCTTTATTTCTACTACGAACATCTTTTATATATGTTGATGGTTAACTGTCAAACACTCAAAACTATAAAATATAGCATGTCTAATTGTTTTTCTATAATATTTACCTTTTAATTGGAATGGTGTCTTCTGATCATACAAAATACTTAATGCTCCTCTTCATTTTATCCTAATTATGCTATGTTAATTTAGTTCATTAATAACATCTCTAAATTTGATGTGGATGCATTATTTGATTACTACTAGACCCATAGTTTGGTTATGTTCATCTTCTTATGGAACTAGGAACATGATCGGTAGTTCAAACTTATACATCCCCTTGAATTTAAAAAAAAATTGTTTTCTTTTTTAATTTTTGGTTCAAATCAAAACCAGAACTGAGTTGGGCAGTTAATCACTGACATGTACAAAAGATGTTTGTAACATATATGAAAATGTTGAGATAGATGAGTGGTCATATAAGGAAAGACAGTATATATAATGAGGTTGTTATAAACAAATTAGAAGCGACACCAATAGAGGATAAAAGAAGATAATATTGTTTAAGATGGTTTGAACATATAAAAGGAAGAACCTTTAAGAAGGTATGAAAAACTAGATTTTGAAAGTATTAGAAGAGGTAGAGGACAACAATAAAAGTGATAGAAAAACAATAAAAAATGATCTAGTTTATTGTGTGTTAACTACTAACATGACACATGATAAGGCTAAGTAAAAACAAAGAATTCATGTAGCCGACCCCGTGTAGTATGAAAAAAGGCTTAGTTGTTGTTGTGTCAAATCCGAAACCGAAACCAATTCATGGTTTGAGTGAATGGGAATCCACGATGTCTGTGCGCCTTGTTTTCTAGTCTACGAGCATACTATTCAGTGATGTGAATGCCCATTAAAACAAATAAATTGTTTAAGTAAACGGAGGAATATGAGACCCAACGGAAGCACCGGTGGCTCGGAGCCCGTTGACAAAAATAACGGAAGAGAGAAGAAAAGGAAAACGCAAATACAAACGGGTATGGATACACTCAAATAAAATGAAAACCATCTTAGAAGAATCTAACTAGTACTCGCGAAGCATAATAACACTGTGAGTATGTGTATGCATGCTCTGACACACATGTATATTATAGAGGGTGAATAATTTTACGTATAATTTTATCATATTTTGAAATTGATGGTAGAAATTTATGTGATATATTTGATTCAAATCTTCACTATAGATCTCAACTATTTTAAAAATTTTTAAAACTAAACAAGCGTCAGCCGACTTGATCTAAAACCGAAACCAAATCCAAAAGAGAGGTGGTTTGGCTTGGGACGAAATCAAGGGGGGATAAGCATACTATATCAGGTCTATTCATGATAACAAATTTAATATATAATATATTAACAAACGTTGAAAACAAGTATGATGACTTGGCACACCTAAATAAATCTCAAGAACACAATCAAGTGATAATTAAACAATTTAATTCTCTTCAAAACCACAGTACTAGGCCGTTGAACACCATCAATGCACTCCTAACAAATATTATATATATATTAACAAACGTTGAAAACAAGAATGATGACTTCGCACCCTAAGTTGAATAATTTTCAAGAATACAAGAGCACAACGGAGTGCTAGTGGGGAGCTCAACTCCTAAAGGATGCATGTGTGGGTGAGTGTTAAGCTTCACTGTCTTCTTATAACAAAGAAAAAAAAACACAGCATGTGAACCTAACGTGTAAAAACACAGGCTTAATGCTACTTAAAAAACAAGAAAAGGAGGTTAATCAGAGAGAGAAATCGAAACAAAAAGTACATGACCTGCTCATTAAACAATTTAGTTCGTTGAATGTGAAGCTGAAGTGCAAAATGAGTATATGCCTACTTGATCCTGACGATCAAGCGCCGCTGGTATGCCAAAATCGAAGGCTTCCAGAGATAGCATATCAGCGTAGGCGACGCCGTCTGCTCGGCTGAGCGGAAAAGGCAATTACAGATAGACAAGAACCCAGTCAGCACGTGGAGCCTCAGCCTACCATTATTAATATCAGCGTAGGCGCCGCCGGCACGAAAAAATCGATGGGTTGGTTTGGCTATATATTTTGGACTAATTTGTGACAAAACAAAGAGTGACAATGGTTTCTTCTGCGTCTTTTCTGTTCATTGCATGTTCAATCTTGTTCACATTCCAATTGTGGACATGTGTATCAGGAGCGAGAGATGCATATATCGTTCATATGGACTTACCATCAATGCCAAGGGCCTTCAGCAGCCACCATCATTGGTACAACTCTTTGCTTTCATCCGAAAGCTTCATTGCTGCTGCTGTTGATGCCTCTGCCGCTGCATCACCAAGCCTCATTTACAGTTACACCAATGCTATTCATGGCTTCAGTGCTGTACTCTCCGAATCCCAGCTTGAATTGCTCAAGCAAACGCCTGGTTTTGTCTATGCCCACCCAGATTCGCAAGGCACCAAAGACACCACCCACACATACAAGTATCTAGGCCTCAATCCTGTGACAGGGATCTGGCCTTCATCCAAATATGGGAAGGACATCATAATTGGAGTCTTAGATACCGGCGTATGGCCGGAAAGTCCCAGTTTCAGAGACGACGGCATGACCGAGGTTCCCAAGAGGTGGAAAGGCCGGTGTGAGTCCGGTACAGCATTCAATGCTTCCATGTGCAACCGGAAGCTCATTGGTGCTCGTTATTTCAACAAGGGAGTGTTAGCACAGGATCCCAATCAGACAATATCTATGAACTCGGCAAGAGACACTGATGGTCATGGCACTCACACTGCATCAACCGCTGCTGGAAACTATGTTGCAGGAGCTTCATATTTTGGTTATGCTGCAGGCAAAGCAAGAGGAATAGCTCCACGAGCACGGATCGCGGTATATAAGGTCATTTGGGAAGAAGGTATGGTTGCATCTGATGTAATTGCGGCAATCGACCAAGCAATTACCGATGGCGTGGACGTGCTCTCGTTGTCCCTGAGCTTCGGCCGCAACTCAATCTATGAAGATCCTGTTTCCATAGCATCCTTTGCAGCAATGGAGAAGGGCGTTTTAGTGTCGACGTCTGCTGGAAATGGAGGTAACCCCGAATTCGGTTCTCTACGCAACGGTGCACCGTGGGTGCTTTCAGTTGGTGCTACCACTATTGATACAAGATTCTCTGGCATCGTCACTCTAGGAAATGGCGTCTCTTTTGTTGGTATATCCTTGTATATTGGCAATAAGTCTGTGAAGAGTTTGCCTTTATACTATAACGAAAGCAATGCAGCCTGCAATTCTGTCGACAATCTCAAGAATAAAGTGAAGGGGAAGGTTGTTGTGTGTGAATACGATGGGGACGATACGTCAGTATCCCAAACCGCAGTTGTTGCAGACGCTAAGGGAGCAGGTGTTTTACTCTTGAGCAGTTTCTCAGTTGAAGACGTTAGAGCAAAGGACTATGCGTGCCCAGCAGCTGTGTTAAATGCTAATGACTCGGTCGCAATAAAGAAATACATAAGAACAGGCAAGTTTCCAACAGTTAGCCTGACATTCCGGAAGACCTTTACCGGCATAAAACCGGCACCTACTTTAGCCCCTTTCAGTACCAAAGGGCCAGCTTATGACACTCCAACGATACTGAAGCCAGATATCGTTGCACCTGGTGTTCTGATCTTGGCTGCGTATTCTCCGAACTCGAGTGCTGCAACTTTACGGGGTAAATCATTCTTTAGTAACTTCACCCTCATGTCTGGAACCTCTATGTCATGCCCTCATGCCTCTGGGCTCGCCGCGCTACTGAAATCAGCTCACCCAGATTGGAGCCCATCTGCAATTCGCTCGGCCATGATGACTACAGCTAACATTTTTAACAATGAAGGACAGAATATCTTCGATGGCCTCTCTCCATTCTCAATGGGTGCAGGTGAGATAAATCCAAACAAGGCCATGGACCCTGGCTTGGTGTATGATGCCGGGCACCAAGACTATGTGAAGTTCCTCTGCGCTTTGAATTTGACAAGAGAACAGTTTCAGACAATTGCTAAGAACTCTTCCAACTATGATCAATGTAAGGGTGGGAATCTTGATCTGAACTATCCATCTTTCGGTATGATTGTGGAATACAGTCGGTCTTCAGGAATGCAGAGGTTTAAAAGAACTGTAACAAATGTAGGAGCAGACGGTCCTATAACTTACAGAGCCAATGTGACAATAAGCGATTCTATAAGAGTGACAGTGGTTCCACCGAAGCTTGTGTTCCAGATGAGAAACCAGAAGGCATCTTTCACGCTTGCAATGAAAGTGATAAAGCCAATAAAAGGACTCCCATCTTGGGGTTTTCTGACTTGGGTGGATGATAAAAACACGCATGTTGTAAGGAGCCCAATTGCAGTTTTCGACGAATCCATGTGAGGTTTAATTAGCAAACATCTCGTACTGCGTGTAGAATAAGTGCAGCATCTCAATGACAATGCTTGAACCTGAATTCTTCTGAGACCGTTTTCTTTATTTGACCGTGAATGAGAGAATATCGTTTAAGACGGAAATATAAAAATAAGAGTACAAGATCAATTATAAGCTATTAAAATAACTAGACTCCAACAAAAATATTGGAAAAAATAATAAAGAATGATTTAGTTTATTGTGAGTTAACTGCTAATATGGCACAAACAATGTAGTCGATCCCTTCCCTTCTAGTATGGGAAAAAGCTTAGTTGTTATATCATATAACCGTAGTCATGATGTGTTATGTGTGTGTGAGAGAGAGAGAGCCGTTTGGTGGAACTGCACGGTCACGAATTAATTAAGCCTGGGGAAAACTGCATGACCACTCTTAATTTATTTTAATAACCTTTTCTTGTATGGTCACTCCATCCATCTCAACATCTTCATTTCTATAAGACATTTTTTGTACATGTTGATGATTAACTGCCCAACACTCAGAACCATAAAACATGACATACCTTATTGCTGCTCTATAATATTTACCTTTTAACTTTAATGATATCTTCTTATCACAAAGAATACCTAATGCTCCTCTCCATTTTAACCAATCACCATTAATTCTATGTGTAACATCTCGATCAATTCTTTCATCACTAAAAAAAATTGACCCTATGTATTTAAAACTTTTCATTTGGAGGATGCAATGTGTGTTAATTTTAATTTTTATGTCCTCTGAGGTAACCAAATGATCAAACTTACGTTTCATTTATATTCTGTCTTTATTCTACAAAGTCGGAGACCTTTGCTTTCTTATGTTTCTCTCCATAGTTTCAATTTTCTATTAACTTTTTCCTTAGGCTCCTCCACCAACACAATGTCATCTATAAATAACATACACCAAGATACTTCATCTTGAATATGTTTTGTTAACTCATCAATCACCATTATAAATAAATATGGACTTAAAGTTGATCCTTAATGGAACCCAGATTGGAGCCCAATTGCAATTCACATTTTTAACAATGACGGAAAGAATATTTTCGATGGCCTCTCTCCATTCTCAATGGGTGCAGGTGAGATAAATCCAAACAAGGCCATGGACCCTGGCTTGGTGTATGATGCCGGACACCAAGACTATGTGAAGATCCTCTGCGCTTTGAATTTGACAAGAGAACAGTTTCAGACAATTGCAAAGAACTCTTCCAACTATGATCAATGTAAGGGTGAGAATCTTGATCTGAACTATCCATCTTTCGGTATGATTGTGGAATACAGTCGGTCTTCAGGAATGCAGAGGTTTAAAAGAACTGTAACAAATGTAGGAGCAGACGGTCCTATAACTTACAGAGCCAATGTGACAATAAGCGATTCTATAAGAGTGACAGTGGTTCCACCGAAGCTTGTGTTCCAGATGAGAAACCAGAAGGCATCTTTCACGCTTGCAATGAAAGTGATAAAGCCAATAAAAGGACTCCCATCTTGGGGTTTTCTGACTTGGGTGGATGATAAAAACACGCATCTTGTAAGGAGCCCAATTGCAGTTTTCGACGAATCCATGTGAGGTTTAATTAGCAAACATCTCGTACTGCGTGTAGAATAAGTGCAGCATCTCAATGACAATGCTTGAACCTGAATTCTTCTGAGACCGTTTTCTTTATTTGACAGTGAATGAGAGAATATCGTTTAAGACGGAAATATAAAAATAAGAGTACAAGATCAATTATAAGCTATTAAAATAACTAGACTCCAACAAAAATATTGGGAAAAATAATAAAGAATGATTTAGTTTATTGTGAGTTAACTGCTAATATGGCACAAACAATGTAGTCGATCCCTTCCCTTCTAGTATGGGAAAAAGCTTAGTTGTTATATCATATAACCGTAGTCATGATGTGTTATGTGTGTGTGAGAGAGAGAGAGCCGTTTGGTGGAACTGCACGGTCACGAATTAATTAAGCCTGGGGAAAACTGCATGACCACTCTTAATTTATTTTAATAACCTTTTCTTGTATGGTCACTCCATCCATCTCAACATCTTCATTTCTATAAGACATTTTTTGTACATGTTGATGATTAACTGCCCAACACTCATAACCATAAAACATGACATACCTTATTGCTGCTCTATAATATTTACCTTTTAACTTTAATGATATCTTCTTATCACAAAGAATACCTAATGCTCCTCTCCATTTTAACCAATCACCATTAATTCTATGTGTAACATCTCGATCAATTCTTTCATCACTATAAAAAATTGACCCTATGTATTTAAAATTTTTCATTTGGAGGATGCAATGTGTGTTAATTTTAATTTTTATGTCCTCTGAGGTAACCAAATGATCAAACTTACGTTTCATTTATATTCTGTCTTTATTCTACAAAGTCGGAGACCTTTGCTTTCTTATGTTTCTCTCCATAGTTTCAATTTTCTATTAACTTTTTCCTTAGGCTCCTCCACCAACACAATGTCATCTATAAATAACATACACCAAGATACTTCATCTTGAATATGTTTTGTTAACTCATCAATCACCATTATAAATAAATATGGACTTAAAGTTGATCCTTAATGGAACCCAGATTGGAGCCCAATTGCAATTCACATTTTTAACAATGACGGAAAGAATATTTTCGATGGCCTCTCTCCATTCTCAATGGGTGCAGGTGAGATAAATCCAAACAAGGCCATGGACCCTGGCTTGGTGTATGATGCCGGACACCAAGACTATGTGAAGATCCTCTGCGCTTTGAATTTGACAAGAGAACAGTTTCAGACAATTGCAAAGAACTCTTCCAACTATGATCAATGTAAGGGTGAGAATCTTGATCTGAACTACCCATCTTTCGGTATGATTGTGGAAAACAGTCAGTCTTCAGGAATGCAGAGGTTTAAAAGGACTGTAAGAAATGTAGGAGCAGACGGTCCTATAACTTACAGAGCCAATGTGACAATAAGCGATTCTAGAAAAGTGACAGTGGTTCCACCGAAGCTTGTGTTCCAGATGAGAAACCAGAAGTTATCTTTCACGCTTGCAATGAAAGTGATAAATCCAATAAAAGGACTCCCATCTTGGGGTTTTCTGACTTGGGTGGATGATAAAAACACGCATGTTGTAAGGAGCCCAATTGCAGTTTTCGACGAATCCATGTGAGGTTTAATTAGCAAACATCTCGTACTGCGTGTAGAATAAGTGCAGCATCTCAATGACAATGCTTGAACCTGAATTCTTCTCAGACCGTTTTCTTTATTTGACAGTCTAGCTTGAAATAACTTAGGAGTGACACTAATAGAATGAATGAGAGAATATCGTTTAAGACTGTTTGAACATATACAAAGAAGAGTAGAAGATCAAAAGAACCTGTAAAAAAGTATGAAAAACTAAATTTATAAGCTATTAAAATAGCTAGAAGACTCTAACAAAGCATTGGGAAGAAATAATAAAGAATGATTTAGTTTATTGTGAGTTAACTGCTAATATGGCAAATAGATATATCTCGTCACGATGTGTTGTGTGAGAGAGAGAGAGAGCTGTTTGGTGGAACTGCAGGGTGACGGAATTAATTATACAGGAAGCCTGGGAACGTATTAAGGGATTCATGGAACTTAAGAGAACAGAATCTAATAAAGCTCCTGGAATGTAATACAGCATCTGTAACTCTGCAGCCTGGGACACTGCACCTGTGAAAGAACGGCTGTTACAGAAACTGGAATCAACTTATCTCTGCAGATTTTGATTCTTCTGACGACTTTTTCTGCAATCCTTTTCTATTTTTTCTTATACTTTGGGAATGAAGTCTAAACCAAAGCAAACAAAAGACGAGGCTTTTTCTCACATTAAGTCGCGTCCGCTACATGGACTCCTGATCGCCATTGATTCCCATCTTCGGTCATATTTGCATCAACTACAGTATGTACTTCCATCTCATAAGAATTGTGTTGATGAAAAAGTGGTGTAAGTTTCTCAGGTCACCTGGCATTTATACGTGTTGTCAAACACACCTGTATTATTGTGAATATAGAAAGAGCAAACAAGCAACAAGCTGTTCTCAAGCAAAGGTACTTCGGGGTTAGCCTACCAACGACAAAGGCATTTAATGATTTATCTTGTTTAAGACCCAAAGTTAACTATGATATCTGAGTTTGAATTTGAGGAAAAGAGCGCTTAAGACCTTTAATTCAAGGGTCATCTTTACATTTAATTAATATTAACAGTTCTAATTTCCTTTCCTTCAAACTATCTATTTAGGTTTCTGTCACTTTGTCTGGGAGTTCCAGCTGTACTACACGTATAAAAACTTAGCAGTAAGCTGGGATCGATGAAATAACTTCCAAAAATTAAAGACATCAGGTGATTTCTCGAGGACTTATTCAAACATCTCTAAATATCTATGAATTTTAAGTCAAGCAAAAGGTCGTCACTGCATTCAATAAGTTCTGAACATTTGACACTTCTGTATGAGCATCAAACTTGCCTTCTTCCCCACTTGGGTGTCGCATGGATGCAGAGCTGCCATTGTACTCAGACGTGTGATTCTGACATTTAACTGGAAATCAGCAAAATAATATTATTATTCTTTCCTTTCAATACATTCGAGGCCTCCTCCTCACACTCATTTCATGCATGAGCAAGAACATATGGCAAAAAATAAGAAGTAAAAATTGCGTATAAGATGAGATAGGGTCTACATCCAAACCCAATAAAAAGAAAAATAAACCAAACAAGAATTTTAGCAAGAAGGCCGGTCAAAATTTTAAGAAATCGAAAGAAACCACTTCTTGGGTCAATTGTTCAACTGCAGAAAGATGGGACGCTACAAAATGGACTGCCGCAACAAGAAAAGTGGAGGAAACATCCCAGGACATAATTTGCGTAATTTCATAGTGTTTGTATATGGACTGCTTGGTGAAAGGTTAGTGGATAGACTCTAGAGACACACCACACATCTCAAAGACCAAGGAAGGGGCAATGGACTTCAAGAAATACAAACCCAATGAACATCGAGTCAACATTGCAAATAATATATTATTAGATATTTTGAGTATTGGATCCTTCAAAATATTTATAAAAGGCAAACCGATTGTACTGATTGATGTATTAATTGTGCAATCTATAAGGCACAATTTGGTATTGATCCTTACCTTAGTAAAGAAAGGTTTTGAGGTTAGGTTTATTCTTGGTAAAATGACTATGGGAAAGCATGAGAGAATATTATTCTCTAGAGAATTTGATGTAGAGCATTTGTTTAAATTTAGTAATAATGAAATTAGTACTTCTTCTGCTTATATTGAGTGTGCCTTTACTGTTGATGTGAATATGTGGCATAAACGCCTTGGGAAGTCTAGAAAAGTTGAGAAAATTATCCAACTTTAACTTACTGCTTAGATTTGAGGAAAATACTTTCAATAAGTGTGAAACTTTTATACAAAGAAAGATAACAAGGAAAGTTATTCTCAAGGAATCAACAAGGACAACAACCTTGTTGGAGGTTGTTTACACAGATTTATGTGGGTCTTTTAAAGTAAAGTCATATCATGGAAAGGGTTATTTTATAATCTTTATCAATGATTACTATATATGTATTTATATCTCTTGCCACATAAATCTAAGGCACTAGATGCTTTTAAAGAATATAAACAAGAAGTGAAAAGCCAATTAAGGCATTGAATCATTCTTGAATTCTGTAAAGACTTTGGTATTATAAAGTAAAATATAATGCCCATGATACCTCAACAAAATGGTATAGCTAAGAGATATAACAAAACCTTGTTGAATATGACAAGGTCTATGTTGATCGATAGCTCTACCAAGGATATTTTGGAGAGAAACAATAAGTACAACAGTTTACATACTCAACAAGTACCGTGTAAAGTTGTATTCACTAGACCATATGAGATGTGATTTAGAAGAAAACCCAACCTAGGTCATCTCAGAAGTTGAGATTTGTTGTACATGTAAAGATCCTTGATCAGTGTAGAGATAAACTAGACAGTAGGTTCTTAAGATTCATTTGATATCCAAAAGGTTCAAAGGGATGTCAGTTTTTATCATAAGGACCATGGACTAATTGAAAGCATAGATATTGAATTCTTAGAAGATACTAAAAATGACATTCTGGAAAACAATGATGAATGTATTGATGATCTAATAGACCTAGATCCATCATTTTTTGAACCCATGGAGGAACTTCTTGAAACTATCGAAACCTTAAGTTGACATAAAAGGTTAAGAGTCACCCCATCCTACTTAAAGGATTATCACACTTATCTTATAGAAGAAGTGTGTAATTTGGTGAATTTATATGAGTTAACTGATAATTTGAATTATCAGCAAGCTATGAACTCATCAGAAGCATGAGACTGTGAGAAAGTCATGGATGAGGAAATTGAATCTATTGAGAAAAAACAAATCTAAGAATTGACTGATTTGCCAAAAGAAAGAAAAACCATAGAAAAATTCATTCAAAGAATTGGAATCGGAATTGCTAAAGTTCAACACAAAATGGACACGCATTTGGGAAGTTATTTTAGTAATTTCCACATTCTGCCTGAGGTTTATGGAAAGTTGATGTCTTCATTAGTTCTTTTATGTTTGTCATCTGATTTCATGAGGCTCATGCATCTATTAGCCTTCCTCGGTGTCGAAAAATATGTTACCAAAGCTACTTACTCCTTAAAGTTCAAAACTGCATTCATCAAAAATATGGGGTTTCAGTAAAAGAGAATGGAATAGGACTCACCATATAAGGGAATTGCTGCTTTCCACCCATCTGCTTGACATAGGGCAATAATTTCGATCATTCCATGGGCAAGGATTATACAACACATCAAGATATAATATTTAATCAATTAATATTTAAATCTTTCCAACACTTTTGTGATCGTTCTTTACCTCTTTTAATACTTTCAAAATCTAGTTTTTCATACCTTCTTATAGGTTCTTCTCTTGATCTTCTTTCTATATGTTCAAACTATCTTAAACGACATTCTCTCATTTTATCCTCTATTGGTGTCACTCTTAATTTATTTTAAAAACTGCATTATGTATATTTTCTTTTCTTGTATGATCACTCATCCATCTCAACATCTTCATTTCTATCACAGACATCTTTTGTACATGTTGATGATTAACTGCCCAACACTCGGAATCATAAAACATGGCAGACCTAATTGTTGCTCTATAATATTTACCTTTTAACTTTAATGTCTTATCACAAAGAATACCTTATGCTCCTCTCTATTTTAACCAATCAGCATTAATTCTATACGTAACATCTCCATCAATTCTTCTATCAATCTAAAAAATTGACCCTATGTATTTAAAACTTTCCATTTGGGGATGCAATGTGTGCCAATTTTAATTTCTATGTCCTCTGAGGTAACCAAATGATTAAACTGACATTCCATATATATTCTGTCTTTATTCTACTAAGTCAGACCTTTGCTTTCTAATGTTTCTCTCCATAGTTTCAATTTTCTATTAACTTTTTCCTTAGGCTCCTCCACTAACAAAATGTCATCTACAAATAACATACACCAAGGTACTTCATCTTGAACATGTTTTATTAACTCATCAATCACCATTATAAATAAGTATAGACTTAAAGTTGATCCTTGATGTAACGCAATATTAACTTTAAAGAAGTCTGTCATTCCTTCATTAGTCCTCACACATGTTTTTGCACCATCGTACATGTCTCTTATAAGGTTAGTGTATGTCAATGGGATATCTCTTTTTTCAAAGTTCTCTAAAGAAGCTCCCTCGGTACTCTATCATAAGCTTTTTCTAAATCAATAAATATCATGTGAAGATCTTTCTTTTTTGCTCTAAAATATTCCATAAGACGTCTCAAAAGGTGAATCGCTTTAGCTGTAGATCTGTGTAGCATGAATCCAAATTGATTCTCTGTTGTACTCGATATTTATCTTAACCTACGTTCGATAATTCTTTTCCTATAATTTCATAGTATGACTCATTAACTTATACCCCAATAATTCACATAATTTTGAATGTCTCCTTTCTTCTTATATATGGGTATAGGTATACTCGCTCTCCAATGATCAGGTATCTTTTGGTTTCTCCATATTTCATTAAATAGTCTTGTAAGTAAAGTGATTTTTGTTTTTCTTAGGATTTTTCGAACTTCTATAGTAATATTGTCTGGTCCTACCGGTTTACCACCCTTCATATGTTTAACAGCATCTTTGACTTCATTCTTTTGAATACGTCAGTAGAAATTGTGGTTAATATTCTTTTATGATTTAGCTAACTCTCCTAAGCTATTACTAACATATTCATTTTCATTAAAAAGCCTATAAAAATAGTTTTTTCCATCTATTTCTTACACCATCATTTGCTACTAGAATTTTCTCATCCTCGTCTTTGATGAATCTAACAAAATTAAGACCATTAGTTTTCTTATCTATAGCCCTAGCTATCCTAAAATATTTCTTTCACCCTCTTTTGAGTTGAGTTTTTATATAAATCCTCTCAAATTTTAGCTTTTGCTTTACTGAAAGCCTTTTTTGCTTGCTTATTTGATTTCTTATAAACCTCTAAAGTTTCACTAGTTTTCTTAACATAATGTAATTTGTAACATGCCCTCTTTGCCTTGATTTTATTTTGTATTACTTCACTCCATCACCAAGTTTCTTTTTTGTACCGGTACACCTCCCTTAGATTCACCTAACACATCTTTCGTCACTTTCTTAATATTATTCCATATATCATAAGGTGTACCAACATAATTCCAAGCATCTCCTTAAGGACTTTTTGATTAAATATACCTTCTTTCTCGCTTTTGAGGTTCCACCATTTAGTCTAATTAGATGGATGTGCTCTTTTCTTCTTTATCCATTTTTTTGTATATCTATAACTAAAAGTCAATGTTAGGTGGTTAAGCTTTATCCTAAAATTACCTTGCAATCTTTATAACACGCTCTATCTTTTTTTTTTACAAATAAAATAATCAATTTGTGTTAGTGATAAGCCACTCTTATAAGCAATTAAATGTTCAACTCTTTTTTTGAAAATTGTCTTTAATATAAAGAAATCAAATGCATAGCAAAATTTAAAATCTCCCTACTTTCCTCATTTATATCCCCAAAACCAAAGTTTCCATGGATACCTTGATATCTTAATGCATCTTTACTCACATGTCTATTTAAGTTTTCTCCTAAACAAATCAACTCCCTTTGTAGAATTCTTTGAATAACTTTATCTAACTCTTCCCAAAAAGCCATCTTTATGCTATCTTCTAGTCCTACTTGGGGTGCGTAAGCACAAACTATATTCAAAACCTCTGCTCCTAACACTAATTTCAATGTCATGATTCAGTTACTATATTATTGTATGTCTACTACACTGTCCTTTAAATATTTATTTATGATAATACCAACTCCGTTTCGAGCCTTTTCCTTACCTGAGTACCATAATTTAAAACCTTTATCATCAACCTCATTTGCTTTTTCTCCAACCCACTTCTCTTGTAAACATAGAATATGAATCTTTCTCCGAATTATAGTATTTACCACCTTCGTTATCTTACCAGATAATGTTCCAATATTCTAAGAACCAATACGAGCCTTTCTTACCCCGCATCTATCCATATTGAAAATGCGGAGACCCTCTATGTAATTTATTCACTACATTCAGGCAACAACGTAGCAGAACTAACTTCTTTACCCACACCCGTTCATGATGTGGGAACCCTTTCTACAATTGATTCTCTATATCTGGTGAAAATATAGTGACCCTTACTTACTTTTAACTGTATTCGAGCTCTACAGCGCATCGCTAAGAGAGGAGACCCAACACAATACTTATAATTTTGTGTAATCCATGATATAAAAATCCAACAAAGTTTTATGTTAGCTGTCGGAAGCCTAACACAATCCTCCTCCTTTATCCGGACTTAGGATCGGCAATACAAGGGTGATACATATCTTACATGGGCCGAGTTGCTTAAACAAATAAATACAATATCAAAATTTGAAAAGCATCAAATAAAGGTGACCATAAAACATTAAGATGAAATATGGAGCAAAGAAATGCATAGACGCATATGTTAAAGAAATGGATGTTAAGCCTCACATTCTCCTACCTCAACTGCCTCATTCTACAATCTTCTTTCTTTCTTGTTCACTTCTCATCATCATCATTATCTCTTTTTTCTTCGTTCTCTTTTACCCCTTCGTTTTTCTCTTCTTCTTTTTTATGTTTTCACTTTTTCATACCCTTTTTCCTTGTCTTCTTATTCTAATTTCCCTCCTTTTATTTTGTTCCCACTATCTTTTGGTTTCTTTCATTAATCTAAAGATCTTTGCTTCGCCAAAAAAGTTAAATTTCAAAAACTCTAGACATTGCCTAAGCTTGTATGGACCTGCCACTATAGCACCAGCACTTTTAACAAGATACCTTGAAGGGACAGAGTGCATCACAATATGGCATTTAACTTGTACTTTCGATCATGAGTTGCAAATATAGTACCATATTGGATGGTCATCGGTATACCATGTCTATCCCTACAAAACAGGATATACAAACTCAAATAGGAAAGAGGTTGACACAATCATACCATAGAGTCCAAGACAGACAGAACATTAAAATATCCACAAGAAAAGGCTCACTTGTTTTTTATATTGTATACAACATGCAGACATTGAAAGTGAACATTTGTAAACTAACTAAAATACGTGTTGTACCTGAAGAAATACTAGTAATTGATGCTCTATTTGAAATCTATATTATATACTGTTTTATTTCCAAAAATTTGTAATTTTTAAACAAATTTAATTGGTTGTTTCCTGGACAAATAAAGCCAACTTCTTACAAGAGACCCGGCAACAGTGGCTCGTCATCAATAACCCAGTGCTAAATGATGAACGTAAGTTGAAAGAAACAACAAAATGGTTTAAATAGCAACCCCAGAGCACATTAATGATGCTTTTGAAATAAGCAACAATTCAGGAAGTTTTTTATCCAGTATCAAACAAAAAACCAGAAGGAGAAAAGCAAAACTAGAGAATTACCAGGAAGATCAAACAGTTAACAACGAGTGGGACTAAATGAAGTGCGGTATTACCTTCCGACAAAATGGGCAACTGAGATATCTCCAAATAGATCCATGAATATTGGCAATCAGAAGAAAGCAAAATCAGTGTGTTAGTTTCAGCCAGCTAGTTCAAAGTTCTCATAAGTTCCATGCACATCCACTCAACATTATATCTAATATTTGTTGGTGTAAATCACAGAAAGAAAGATCCCCCACCTTTCAAACTCATAAATTTCAATAGCTTTCTCAGGCCGACGACCCAATTTTGAGCTCTCTTTCAACTTAAGACCTGTTCAATGTACTTTTATCAGCACAATGATCTTCAGACCACATTCATAACGTGAATGATGGATACACGGAAAACAGAAAACTACATAATTAAATTGGTGAACGGAAAATCCAATACCATCATTCAAAATGTTCAAACTTTATGATGTTAACTAACAATCAGCAAAATGAACCAATAGGAATTAGCTGTTTCAAATACAATAGAATGCTGTGCACATTATGATGCAGCAACCTAATCACAATAAATTAGTGGTCACTATAAAATTATCAGACAAACTTATGACAATGATGCTTTTGACTATCTTCTGCATGTATTTGCAAAAAATAAGCTTAGATCAAAAGTTAATACATTTATTCAGAAGATTAGCATCTGGAGAGCATGCAATTTTAAAACCACCAGTAACTTTAAAAAGGATAATAAGAAGCCATTGCTTTTGCATTTAAGTCTTTCAACACTAACAACCAAAATAACTTCTTTGATAGAAAAGGAACTTTAAAGTTCTGTTTCATGAAAGAAAAATGCATGAAAATGAAATTACCTAAAAACTCCCCCGACTCAATTTTAACTATTCCAACTCAAGCACGAACTAGCTCAATTAGGCAAATCTAGACCCACACAGAGTGCACAAAGCTATCTGAAAATAAGTTTATAATGCAACCCCATTGAATTCAGCCTATAAGCATGAAGTTATAACTGCCGCAGAAAGCAACACTCTTACACTTCGATCAGGGAAAATCTAGGAGCAAAGTTGTATATAACAGGAACCTATACTTATGGCGTGACAACAGAAGTTGAGCAAAGGTGAATAGAACTTGTCATGTTAAGGCACAATCATCATACAGTTTAACAGGAAAATTGGGTGCTGCTCATTTTATTTACTATTCAATTGACATAATATATATCTACGCTGCACTCAGGCAACCTAAAATAGGTTGAAGGTTTGCATGGAAAAGGATCAGAGTAGCTTGAAAAAGCGAGTTATTCATTGTAGATCATTAGGAAAAGACAAATGTTTACTAAAATAAAGCAATGTTTGACAGAAAGTATGGAGATTGTTTTACTTTTCTATGATTAGTACATTGGGAACAAAGTGAGCAAGCCATATCGCACTAAAAGATAATTGAGAAACCTGCTATTATGAAAGTTGAGTGCACACTTGGCGGGATCTCTTCTTCAGGTACAAACGAAGCCCCATACCTGACATCGGAAAATATGTAGATCATTTGTTTTTTTCGGTTTGCTTCGGTGATATTACAGGACAAAAGTAATACGTCGTTTTACGGAAATCGCTCGCCCTCCCCTTTCGTCTTGGCAACGCTGCTTTCGTTTTGGGGTATGCATAATTTTGCCCTAAGTTATCAGCTATTCGTAAAGTCAACAAACATTTTAAGATATTACATGTACCCGACTTCCTTGGGAAAATAAGCATCAAGTAGCTGATGGTTGCAGGTGACGTTTTTATTCATTTCATGTAAATCAAACGCCTTGCTAAGCTTCAATAAACTTTTCAGATATGTTGTTAATGGTGTATCATCAGTCAAAGTTGTGGTTAAGTGTAATATCAGAAATATTAGGTTGTCGTTCATAAATAGATTATTAGTTGAGTGGGTCTTTATAATTTTCTACAACTTAATCTTATATTAAGGAAATGTATTTGACTTCATCGTTTGTGTGAGAAACCGAGCAACAACAATAACAACTAAACCTTTTTTCGTACTAAATGAGGTTGGCTATGTTGATTCTTTGTTTGCATAGAGCTCGATCAAATACCATGCTAATAGGTAACTCAATATAAGCTACATTATTCTTCATTGTTTTCTTCCAAAACTTTTGTAATATTTGTCTATTTCTTTTATCATTTTCATAATCTAGTTTTTCGTACATTATTACCTGAGCTTCCTTTTGTCATCTTTTTAAGTGTCCAGACTATCTTAAATAAAATTTTCTCATCTATCGGTGCCACTCCCAATTTGTTTATAATAACATCATTATAATTATATATATGGTCATTCTTTGTGTAACCACTTTGCTACCTTATCATCTTTATTTCATAAATGAATATTTTTTGTATTAATTGTCCAACACTGTAAACCATATAACATAGTGGGTCCAATTGCTACTATATAATATTTATCTTTCAACTTTAATGGGTACACACCTCTTCATTTTAACTAACTTACGTTACTTCTACGCCAAGCATTTCTATCAATTTTTCTATCATTTTGAAAAACTAACATTAGGTACTTCAGACTTTTCTTATGAGAGATGTAATATTTGTGAGCAACCAAACCCAAATTAAAATTTATAAACTTAGTAGTGTATTAATATCCTTTATGTACCGCAAAACTTCAAATTTTTGGTTCGGGTTCATATTAAGCAGATATTGGATTCTTAACCAGTTTTGCACAATAGGTGCTTCTCTAAGCTCAGTATAGACCTTCGACTGGTAGAATTTGGTGCACTGAATGTTGAGGATGGAAGAAGTTGGTGAACACCACCGTTTTCCTAGTGAGTGCTTGGCCGGGGGACGATGAGAGAAGAGATAATGCCCATCTTTCCTCGCTCCAACCACATTGTTTGAAAGAAATAAACTGGCCAGTTATGATCACAAGTATACAAATGTAAGGTCCAAGTACAACCAGCACAAATGTTTTAGGGCATGAGTTCGAAACTCAGTATGAAACCTGATATAGTTTGGTTGTGAATGATTAAGACTCAGTATCCAGAGTTGGTTCAAGTAATAAACACGGCTCGCCGGGCAAGGGGTTCAAGTGCAAAGAGGCTTGAAGTTGAACATCTCTAGTTCGATACCTGTGGTTGGCAATAAGAACGAAAGCCAAACTTAATCAAGTATTAAGTCGATCGATTTAGAATGAACCTCATGGAGCGATCCAAAATCCAATAATGTACACACATTATGACATAATTGGGTATATCCAAAAATTATGAATCTGGGTCGGGTTTGGACATATCTGATCGTTGATATGCCTATTCTACAAGAATCTGACCAAACTAGGTTTGCCAAAAAGAAAAGAAAAGGAAGAGATAAATATAAAACTATGGTGGCCCAGGGGGGCTTTATTGGTGGTACCTACTCTAACTTGGCATGAGTGAAGCTGCCAAATGTTAGATCCAACCTCACCGACACGGATTTTATATTAGGATTTAACACAACTGAAATGCCATTCTAAATATTTTTTTTACAAATAGGAGGCCGAAGCGATAAATGCTATCAGTATTGAACTCATGACCTTCAACTTGTGAGGTAACCCTAACAAGCCTATCTTATTGCTTTTTGTGCCAAGATTAAAACATTTTTTTCCCTAAAACAATTGGAGGTCGAAGCCACATGCACAACCCTAGGTATCACACATGGCCTTAAATTTATGAGTTGACCCCGGTGAGTTATTTGTCGTTCGCTCATTGGATTGACATGTTTGCACTAACAGTGGGCATTCAATCATTATGGATTTTGCCTACTAAAATAATAAAAAAAAGTAGAAATGCAGTAGTGGATCTAATTGAGCCCAGGTAGAACAACACATCTCACTCAAAATTTGAAAAATTGAATGAAAGACCATATCCCAAAGTTAGAATCTTAAGTATGTAATACATAGTCTGTCCCACCTAAAAAAGTCCCATGGCCTATTTGCTCCACCCTATACAAACTCATAGATCCACCATTGGAGCTGCACACAGAATGCTAGCACAATGGCAGGATGCTTGACATCTTTTCACAGGCATGAGTTCAACTCCTAGAGGGTGTAGGCTTCGGCCTTCCGTTGTCAAAGAAAAAGGAATGGGTTCAAGTGCATGCTTCAAATAATTGGAAAAAAAGGAGATATTACACCACCTCTTAAGTGGCTTGAGCTACACTTACTGGATTTCCATTAACTAGTGTGTGCCCCTTTTCTTGATCCATGATACAAAGCAACTCAACTCATGCATGCGTTGGGAAGCTATAGTTAATGAATCATCCTGTCTATTGTCGATAGAGTGAGAACCACTTACACATTCATGTTCATAATTTTGTATTCTTCGATACTTTGTGATGATCGTTCGTGACATGGTGTAGAACACCTACTACTTTATGGCTATGGTAGACGAACCAAGCTGACCGGGGTTCAGCCCAGTTCGAAACTCAATGACCTCGACCGAGTTCAGTTTGTGATGCAAAAAAACTGAATATGAGCAATGTGCAGTTTGGCTCCCCTTGTATTAGCACGTTAAGTATATAGAGATTTTGTGTACAAATGTGCTAGAAAACCATCTAAGCTATCCAATCTGGTGCACATAATGTAACTAAAATAGTCAAACCTTTAGTTTTTAAAAGGTGTGGAAAGTGTAAAGTTTATGCTCAAACAAGCAGTTTGGCTTACTTGATTCCTGTTTGCTTCACGTTCAGCTTGCCTCAAACATGCTAATGAGCCTAACATGAATATATGTAGAGCTATTAGCAAGCCATGAACAGCTTCTGTTCGGTTCTCATTATGGCATGTTTTCGAAGCCGGTGGCAACAAGATGCAGATAGATATATCGAACTCAGCAAATAATAAGTTCATGAATTTATTCAATTTTCTATGATCTCAATCAAATCATTACTAATGATCTAAGCTTAAATTGAGTTATGGTACATGATCAAACTCTATAAAAATAAAGAATCCATGTAATACATGTAGCCGACTCTATAGAAAAAGACTTAGTTGTTGTATATGAATCAAATCATTAATCTCAACAAGAACCATGTATTATATTTGGGCACTCCTCATATTGAACTGATGACCTTCAACATGAACAATGTATTCAATCATTAATCAAAACCCTATTATAAGAATTAAAAAAAATCATGAATTTAAATACATGAAAATATATTTAGAATGTGCGCGACCTTTCCTATTAAGTAATAAGTGCAGACTCTCTGTGACGTGAAATAACTGAAAGTTACACCATAGAGCACGTTCATGCAGGGCTCGAACACCAAGGTCCATCACATGCAAAGTTTGGTCCAAACCCGTTTAAGCCATGAAAATCTCAGCCAATGGTTTGAACGCCCATCTGAAAGTACTCACCATGACTTTTCCTACTAGAAAAAGAAGAAAATGAGTTTTCGATGGCTTGGGACCCATAAAGTGTAGTGTAGCTGATCCGGAGACTGCTGCACAATTCATGCAGGCTTTGAGAGAGAGAGAGAGAGAGAGACTGTGTGATGGAGACGGGAGTTCGTAAAACTGGACTGATGGAACTAATTAACAGTAACTGCAAAAGCCAGATAAATGTAATAAAGGCAATCATGGAGAATAAGAATCTAATGAGATTGTATTCCATCGTTTTCAACTCCGCCCGCGTAAGGATCACTCTTGCATTGTTGGTCTAAAGCCCGAATAAAGGAAGAGGGTTTTGTTAGGCTTTCGACAGCTAGCGTAAAACTTCGTTGAATTTTTATAACATGAATTACAAAAGTTATGAGCATTGCTTTGGAGCATCCCCGCCTAGCGACGTGCTTAAGAACCTGAATACAGTAAGAAGTAAGAAAGAACTACTATATTTTTGCCTGAATGTAGAGAATCAATTGTAGAGAGGGTTCTCACATCATGGACTGGTGTGGGTAAAAAAGTTAGTATCGCTACATTGTCGTCCGAATATAGTGAAAAATTTTCAGAGAGGGTCTTCGCATTTTGATTATGAACAGATGCGGGGGTAAGAAAGCTAATCCTACATAATAAGATTCGTATTGGTTATTGGAATATCGGAACATTATCCGGTAAGGTAATGGAGGTGGTAGATACTATGATTCGGAGAAAGATTCATATTCTATGTTTACAAGAGATAAAATGGGTTGGAGAAAAAGCAAAGGAGATACATGATACAAGTTTTAAATTATGGTACTCAGGTAAAAAAAAGGCTCGAAATGGAGTTGGTATTATCATAAATAAAGATTTAAAGGAGAGTGTAGTAGACATACAACGATATGGTAACCGAATCATGACGATGGGGGTCTTGACACAAATAGGTGAGACTAGAAAGGATAAGGACTCGGGGGTTATAGTTGAGTTAATCTTGGCTCTTTTTAAGATCTTCTCTAAGACTTGTCTATGCCTAGGAGAAGTTTGGATTAGTTCTAGGATATACATGTTTATGAGGATCTTAAAAAGATGAGTTTCAAAATCATAAGGGGCTAACATGTTTTTTCCTTTATCGATGAGATGAGATGCTTTGGGAATGCATGATTTTGAAGGGTCGGGGACAATAACCACTTCCTTGCTAGCATCTTTTGCTAAATGTGGGGGTTGGTAGATCCTTCCTAACCTAGTCACCTCGCCCACACTTTCCCTAGGGCTCGTTCTTATGTTGGCTCTAGTTTATTGCCTTGAAGCACCTCGAATTTTTAGGAAGGCTCTAGCTAGAGACGAGACTCTAAATGCTCCCTAGATCACTACTTGTTTGGCTTTTTTTATTACGAGAGCTAGTGTGTGGCAAGTAGTGAAATCTATATGATATGCATGCTTCAATCCATATGAGTGAGTTGAGAGATCATGTACCTCCTTGTCCTTTCCGCTGGTGCTCGCGTGATTGAGAAAGGGTTTTTTGAGAATTGTTTGGGCGGGCTCCAGTTCCTCAGTGACATGGAGTCTGCCCTACTCGATCGAGTCCTCTATCTTGTTTAAAAGCATGTAACATTTATTTGTATCATGACTCTTAAGTTTGTGATACTTGTAAAACTTGTTCAAAAATTTTCCTTTTAGGGGTGTTCCCTCGGGAATGTTGAGAAGTGTGATCATGTCCTGAGCTAGCAGGAGGTCTAGGACTTCCGAAATAGGTTGTCTTAATGGAGTGTACTCCATTTTTTCAAAAGCTTTTTGAACCTTTTTGTCATGCTTCAGTTCAGATTTCTTAGAAGTGTTGGTTGGACTAGTTTCTACTCGGATATTTGCAATATTTTAGAGTTTTGCCCCATTGTCTGCAGGAGGTGGCCTGTAAGTTTTGGGTTTTTTAAATCATGATTTTGGAAAAAAAATTCCTTTCCACAAGACATCATAGACCCCATTTTTCAAGTTTGCTTCGAAGAGAGAAGTCTTTTTTATCAATTTGTGAAAGGTTGAAATTTCATGTAAAGAAAGAAGCGCTTTCAATTCAGTTTTGAAATTTTCAAAGATGAGCATTATTGTGCATTCCTGAGAGAAGGGCTCTCTTACTTGCCTAAGGAGGGACCTCCATCGAACGATGAATGCGTGGGCATCCTCGTTAGATACTTGTTTAGTGTCCCTAAGGGTTTTCAAAGTTGGTGTTACTTTCACGTTGTGGGAGAATCGTTGCATGAAACAATTCACTAACTCTTCAAAAGTGGCGAATTGGCTCAAGTCATACGATATCAAGCACTTTGAAGTAGTTCCCTTAAGGGAGAGGGGGAACCAGTAGATCTATTTGGCAGAGTCTTTCTTTTTCTTATATGCTCTGTGGGAAAAGAGTTGGAGGTCGGATCTAGAATCCTCCGTTCCATCATACCGGTGAAAATTCGGTATGTCATCGTCGATATCCATTTGATAATCAGAAAGAAGAAAGTCGGATAGAATGTATGATCTATTTTCCTTTGCTTGACCTCTTAGCAATTGTTGAAGGACCTTGCGATCTTTCAAGGTGAAAGACTCATACTCTTTATCTACCTCTATGATTGAGGTTTCCTTGGGCTTTTTAGACTTACTCGACTTCTTTCGAGCCCTCGCTTGTTTTTCGTGAGACGAACATGACTCGACCGCCTCGGCCTCTTGGCTAAGTGCGACGATTCTTGCTTTGAACTCCTTTCTTAATTATTCAAGCAACTCTTTCTTGTTTTTGAAACCTACTTTCGAAAATCTTTTGGAAAGAGGACTTGACGAGCACGAAGCCCGACTCGACACTTCATAGGAATTGTTTGAACTTGACATGATTTATAGGCTTTGAAAAACCCAACCTGTGCACAAGCTTAGCAAAGTTAAACACGTTTTTGAAAGATTTTTCGAGTTCACTTGTTTGAAATGAAGTTCCTTAAGACTTGAGTCCCACCTGACATGCCAATTCTATAGACATGAAAATCTTTACTCTAAAATGTATGAAAAATTTGAAGCAGAACTTTTCTATCTACTTGGTGTGCAAGCATGCCAGATAGTTTGTCAAAACTAGCAAAATGTTGAAAATTTGACTTCTTCTGGCAACTGGGCTAAGCGAGTTCTTTTCACTTAAACCTTCTTGAACCGTTGCTTAGGGGTTGATTTAAGCACTTAGGAACTTCGATTTAGAAAATAGTGAATTCCAATTCATGTAAACTTGAGAGTTTTCAAAGTTGCAAAGTGAAGATGGAATGTGTTTTGGTTCAAAAACTTGAAACTCATCAAGTTCTAAAAAATAGAATTTACTCTTTTTTTCATATCTTGTTCTTGAATTTTTTTTAGTGGTCTAGAAATCTCCAAAATTTATAAAAATTTTATAGGGTGTTCCCTAATATATTGCCTAGATTACTTTTTATCTCGAATTTTGGGACAACCGATTCACAGAATTAAATCGAGAATCAACACTGACTTCACTGTTTCAAGAGTTTCTGTGACAGAAATATAAAGGCTTAGAGAATCCTCTATATCTTGGTGTAGAAAACTCCAAATGTTGTGATTTTAGTTGTTTTGGAAAGCTATGGATGTTAGCTTTCCAATGAGACTAATTTCAGCCAAATTAAATACTTGTGGATGGAGATATGAGACTTTTACTAAAGCCTTATATGAGAAAATCTGACTGTGTAGAAAACAGAAACAGTTTTGTCCGATCTATCCCAATTTTATTCATGGGGTTGCACGGTCCTAAAATTCTTGAAAATTTTATTTTTAAGAGGTTCGTGTGGGTATATATTGTTCCTAAAGTTTCATCTCATTTGGATCACGAAATAGGGAATTAAAATTACAACAATCAAGTATACAGATTGAGAAAACGGATTTTCAGTTTTATAGAAGATACATGCAATTTTAAACTTGATGTGGACTGGTCTAACTCAACACTTCAAGGCCGGCTACACTCAATACTAGCCCACATGGGGCTGGTCCAACTCAACACTTCATATGTTGGGCCTTACTTGATCCATTTGGTCCATCCCTAAGTGGTCTCCTTGGTGTTGAGTTGGACCAGCCCATGTGGGTTGGTATTGAGTGTAGTCGGCCTCGACTAGGCTCCCTTCTTAGTCCATCTTCAACCGACTAGAGGATTTGATTAAGCTAGATCATTCTTTTTTGTTGAAACCCATTTCCTTCCATGGTGACTTGGACTTGGGAGGCCATGACTAGAGTTTGAATGTGGCCCATTAGGCCTTTGGTGCAGACGGCTGGAGTTAGTGAAGCCATTTCAACTTGATGTAACCGGTCCTAGCTCATCTTGCCAACCTTTACAACTTGATGTAACTCATTTGGCTGGGCAATAGCTAGGTTTCTTCAAGGACATTCAACCAATCTTAAGTTTGATCATTGAATGATTCGTGTTCTTCCTTGATTTTACCTTTGAATGGGATTTGATCTTGGTATCATTTGAACTTGATCGGTCTGATTTTCCTTCCGGTCTTGATCTCATATTTGCTTTTGAACTTGCACTTTGATCTTTGTTTGGACCATGGTCTAGGTTCAAATTTGGATCGAATTGGTTTATAAATTGAATTCAAAAACCTTAAAAACCTTTGAAAGATATTTCTAAAATTTTTCTTTTAGGAATTTTGAAAACATTTTTATTTTGGGTGTTTACACATGTATGATGGTGCAAAAACATGTGTGAGGACTCATGAAGGAACGACAAACTTCTTTGAAGTTAATATTGGGTTAAATCAAGGATCAACTTTAAGTCAATACTTATTTATAATGGTGATGGATGAGTTAACAAAACATATTCAAGATGAAGTACCTTGGTGTATGTTATTTGTAGATGACATTGTATTAGTGGAGGAGTCTAAGGAAAAAGTTAATAGAAAATTGGAACTATGGAGAGAAACATTAGAAAGCAAAGGCCTCCGACTTAGTAGAACAAAGACAGAATATATGGAATGTAAGTTTGATCATTTGGTTATTTCAGAGGACATAGAAATTAAAATAGGCACATGTTGCATTTCTCAAAAGGAAAGTTTTAAATACCTAGAGTCAATTTTTCAAAGTGATGGAAGAATTGATGGAGATGTTATGCATAGAATTAATGCTGATTGGTTAAAATGGTGAGGAGTATTAGGTATTCTTTGTGATAAGAAGATACCATTAAAATTAAAAGGTAAATATTATAGAGCAGCAATTAGGCCTGCCATGTTTTATGGTTCTGAGTGTTGGGCAGTTAATCATCATGTACAAAAGATATTTGTGACAGAAATGAAGATGTTGAGATGGATGAGTGGTCATACAAGAAAATACTGTATACATAATGAGGTTATTATAAACAAAGTAGGAGTGATACCATTAGAGGATAAAATGAGAGAACATCGTTTAAGATGGTTTGGACATATAGAAAGAAGATCAAAAGAAGAACCTGTAAGAAGATTTCAACAACAACAACAACAACTAAGCCTTTTCCCATACTAGATGGGGTTGGCTACATGGATTCTTTGTTTCCACATATCCCTATCTTGTGCCATGTTAGCAGTTAACTCCCAATAAGCTAGATCGTTCTTTATTGTTTCTTTCCAACACTTTTGTGGTCGTCCTCTACCTCTTTTAATACTTTCCAAATTTAGTTTTTCTAACCTTCTTACAGGTTCTTCTTTTGATCTTCTTTCTATATGTCCAAACCATCTTAAACGATGTTCTCTCATTTTATCCTCTAATGGTGTCACTCCTACTTTGTTTATAATAACCTCATTATGTATACAGTATTTTCTTGTATGACCACTCATCCATCTCAACATCTTCATTTCTGTCACAAATATCTTTTGTACATGTTGATGATTAACTGCCCAACACTCAGAACCATAAAACATGGCAGGCCTAATTGCTGCTCTATAATATTTACCTTTTAATTTTAATGGTATCTTCTTATCACAAAGAATACCTAATACTCCTCACCATTTTAACCAATCAGCATTAATTCTATGCATAACATCTCCATCAATTCTTCCATCACTTTGAAAAATTGACTCTAGGTATTTAAAACTTTCCTTTTGAGGAATGCAACATGTGCCTATTTTAATTTCTATGTCCTCTGAAATAACCAAATGATCAAACTTACATTCCATATATTCTGTCTTTGTTCTACTAAGTCGGAGGCCTTTGCTTTCTAATGTTTCTCTCCATAGTTCCAATTTTCTATTAACTTTTTCCTTAGACTCCTCCACTAATATAATGTCATCTGCAAATAACATACACCAAGGTACTTCATCTTGAATATGTTTTGTTAACTCATCCATCACCATTATAAATAAGTATGGGCTTAAAGTTGATCCTTGATGTAACCCAATATTAACTTCAAAGAAGTCTGTCGTTCCTTCATGAGTCCTCACACATGTTTTTGCACCATCATACATGTCTCTTATAAGGTTAATATATGTCAATGGGATACCTTTTTTTTTCCAAAGTTCTCCAAAGAACCTCCCTCGGTACCCTATCATAAGCTTTTTCTAAATCAATAAATATCATGTGAAGGTCTTTTTTTTTCTCTAAAATGTTTCATAAGACGTCTCAAAAGGTGAATCGCTTCAATAGTAGATTTGCTTGGCATGAACCCAAATTGGTTCTCTGTTGTACTTGATACTTGTCTTAACCTACGTTCGATAATTCTTTCCCATAATTTCATAGTATGACTCATTAACTTGATACCTCGATAATTCGCACAATTTTGAATGTCTCCCTTGTTCTTATATATGGGTATAAGTGTACTTGCTCTCCATTCCTCGGGCATCTTTTGGTTTTTCCATATTTCATTAAATAGTCTTGTGAGCCAAGTGATTCCTATTTCTCCTAGTATTTTCCAAACTTCTATAAGAATATTATCTGGTCCTACCGATTTACCACTCTTCGTATGTTTAAGAGCCTCTTTGACTTCATTCTTTTGAATACGTCGGTAGAAATTGTGATTAATATACTTTTCTGACCTCGTTTTCCAAACTTCGCTTTCTTCTTTGTTTTCTTATAAGCCTCTAAAGTTCCACTAGTTTTCTTAGCATAATGTAATTTTTAACATGTCTTGATTTTATTTTGCACTACTTCACTCCACCACCAAGCTTCTTTTTGTGCTGGTACACCTCCCTTAAATTCACCGAATACATCTTTCACCACTTTCCTAATATGTATAGCCATATTGTTTCATATATCACAAGGTGTACCAACATAATTTCAAGCATCTCCTTGAAGGACTTTTTCTTGAAATATATCTTCTTTCTCGCTTTTGAGGTTCCACCATTTAGTCTGAATAGCTCGATGCACTCTTTTCTTTTTTGTCTATTTTTTTATTTATAAATTCATAACTAAAAGTCGATGTTGGGTGGTTAAGCTTTCTCCTGGAATTACCTTACAATCTTTACAACTCGCTCTATCATTTTTTCTACAAATAAAGTAATCAATTTGTATTTGTGATAAGCCACTCTTATAAGTAATCAAATGTTCATCTCGTTTTTTGAAGATTGTATTGACTATAAAGAGATCAAATGCCATAGCAAAATTTAAAATCTCTCTCCCTACTTTCCTCATTTATATCCCAAAACCAAAGTTTCCATGAATACCTTGATATCCTAATGCCTCTTTACCGACATGTCCATTTATGTCTCCTCATAAACAAGTCATTTCTATTTGTAGAATCCTTTGAATCACCTTATCTAACTCTTCCCAAAAAGTTGTTTTTATACTATCTTCTAGGCCTACTTGAAGTGTGTAAGCACAAACTATATTTAAAATCTCTGCTCCTAACATTAATTTTAATATCATGATTCGGTCACCATATCATTGTATGTCTAATACACTATCCTTTAAATCTTTATTTATGATAATATCAATTTCGTTTCGAGCTTTTTCCTTACCTAAGTACCATAATTTACTATGTCCTTTGCTTTTTCTCCAACCCACTTTGTCTCTTATAAACATAGAATATGGATCTTTCTCTGAACCATAGTATCTACCACCTCTATTAGCTTACCAGATAATGGTTCAATATTTCAAGAGCCAATATGAATCTTATTATGTAGGACTAGCTTTCTTACCCCCCACATCCATTCATAATCACTACATTCGGGCAGCAATTTAGTGGAATTAACTTTTTTACCCACATTCGTCCATGATGTGGGAACACTTTCTGCAATTGATTCACTACATTCAGACGAAAATGTAGTGGCCCTTGCTTACATAACACTGCATTCGGGCTTCGCAGCGCATCGTTAGGCGGGAATGCCCTAAAGCAATGCTCATAATTTTTGTAATCCATGTTATAAAATCCGACGAGATTTTACGCTGGTTGTCGGAAACCTAACACAACCCTCCTCCTTTATCTGGGCTTGGGACCGACAATGCAAGGGTGATCCCTTACATGAGAGGAGTTATGATGACAACTAATAATATTTTTTATAATACAGGACAACCAATCTTCAATGGTGCATTCCCCTTATCAATAGGTTCAGGTGAAATAAATCCAAACAAGGATATGGACCCTGGCTTGGTCTATGATGCCGGTCGTCAAGACTATGTGAAGTTCCTCTGTGCTTTGAATTTCACAAGAGAACAGTTCCAGGCAATGCCAGGAACTCTTCCGACTATGATCGATGCGCAGGTGGGAATCTTGATCTGAATTACCCATCATTCCTGATGTTTGTGAACTGGAATCAGTCTTCTAGAGTGAAAAGTTTTAAAAGGACTGTAACCAATGTAGGAGATGATGATGGTCCTACGACCTACGGAGCCAATTTGAAAACAATAAGAGGTTTTAGATTGATAGTGGCTCCGTCCAAGCTTGTGTTCCAAAGGAGATACGGGAAGGCCTCTTTCACGCTTACATTAGAAGTGAAGACGCCAGTAAATGAATCCATATCTTTTGGTTTCTTGGCATGGGTGGATGATCAGAGGCATGTTGTAAGGAGCCCAATTGTGGCTACCACAATCGGAGAGAATGATGAATAAGAAACCATTCACACTGTACAATACGTGCAGCATATGAATGAGAATGCTGACATGAATATCATTGTGGGAGTTTTACTTCTTCCAAGATTTTTCCCCCTTATTCGATAGTTACAAATAAAGATGAATTCATATAACTGAACTCTATTAATGTTTTCAGGCCATTTTCCCGAACTCTTTAATATGAAAAAGAACCACATTTTGTATTATTTTAACCTGTGATCATCTACAACTATCTGTCCAACAAATTTGACTACAAGATGAAACTATCACCACCAATTGAAGGACATTAATTATTGCTAGCAAATTTGTTAGATGTAACAAAACTTTGCCTCATCAAGCAGAACTATCTCCAAGAAAAATTCACCACACAAAACCAAGATCGTCTTGTATATATTTAAATCTTTATATCCGTGCATTTATCCCCATATCAATATTCAAACTACTGCTTCAGCGATATGTGCACGATTGCTGTAAACAACAAAGATGTGCTCCAACAAAATATTTAAAAACAATTCTGCTTGCTATTAAAACTGCAATTCAGCAAATGACTTTGTCTCACAGACCGTTGATTATAAGAAGAAGTGAATCTTTACCATGAAAGCACATCAAACTGCTCCAGTACAGACGAACAAGGCTACTAGAATAAACTCTTTCGTGAAGTCGGATATTTATTTCAGTATACGATATTTAAGAATAATATTTCTTTAAGTAGGAATTACCATCCCGTAGGATATTTATTTATTTAAGTACAAATCAAATTGCTCTATTACATCAAGAATAATATTTATTTTAAGTATATGATATTTATTAGATTTGATAAGTCTCTACTCTCGAACATCGATATTTCTTTTAAGTATATGAAGGAATTAATAAAGGTAATCCTTTTTACAATATAAAGCCCCTTCTAATTCAAGGACCATTTAATTTACCTAAAGGACGAGAACCTCTATAATGGATCACGTTAAGAATGAGATCACCAACTAAAAATTTTCACCTATAAACATTCTTAGTATAGTGCTTAGTGACTTGATGCTTATATGACTATGCATGCTCGGTACCTAATAGTCTCCTCTCGTCTAAAAGATCTACCTCGGCCAATCGGACCTCGTGCTGGATATTTAATGGCATCTTAAGAAATATAACTATTTGAATGAAAGGAAACTCAACTTTGACGGTTAGTACATCCTCTATGTCATATACTAACTCAAAAAGGTATAGTATTAATAGTAGTCTCGATGGAGGTCATATATGCTTAAAGTGCTATAAAGTTTCTCGTGCCAAGTTCAACCTTTACTAATGATTTTATTTATAATGTCAATGAGTTTTGTTCGTTTCTTTTAGGTGTCCACACTCTTAATGATAGTAAGGTGAGAAAAAAATATTGAGTAATGATAACAATACATCCCATCAATTCACTCATTCTTGAATCTCATTATCACAGACAATGTCTCTAAGTACATTAAAATGATACACAATACTTTTCCTAATAAATGAAACTACATGCTAACCTAAAATCGTAGATAAAAACACAATCAACCCATTTGGTAAAGTACTCCATGGTAACCTAGATGAACTTATGATGAAGAAATATAGATAGAAATAGGGGACAAATGACATCAAATGCGCTCATGAAAAAAGGCCAATGACATTAAAATATCAAGTGTTATTATTATGTAAGTGCATGAATGGTATGACTATGAATCTCATAATTGTGACAATACCTAACATATAGGTCATGTTCATGACTCAAGGTGGACCAATAATAACTCACTCTAAGGATCTTCTTTGCCATTATTTGGATGCTAACATAGCCACCACAATCTCCCTCGTAATACTCTCACATAACTACCTCCACTCTCAATTCGGTAGATACATTTGAGTAAAATATTTGATAAGTCTTTCTTGTAGAGACCGTTCTCAAGAAAGTGGTATCATATGGATAATTTTCTAATGGTCTTTAGATCTTCATAGGTGGTCTATAGAGAAAACTCTCCTTTTAAAGGAAAATTTTTATATCATGAAACCAAGATAAATTGTCATCGGCGGGCTCGACACTATACATTGTAGATTCATTAAAAGGAAGATCATAAGTCGGTCAGACAAGCTTCTAAACCTTGAAAGATCTAGTGCATAGACTTGGTCCTAATGCAAGAGATGATGCTAAGGTAGACAAACTACTAGCAAATAAGTGTTCCTCATGTCCTATGTGTGTAAAGGAGTAATAGTCAAACGGTTGGACTAAGTTTGTGATACGATGGTAAAGGACTAGACGATCATGTTTTACCTACCAAACTGTAATGACTAATAGAGAATCACCGTACATGTCAACACATGTAGCACCTAAACTTATGATGATCTTTAGGCTCTGTTCTTGCTTCATAGTGAGGTTAAAGTCTAATCAAAAGGATATAGGGATCTCATACCCCTAAGAAAAGACTAAGACAACCTCAATGTCTGTCATGAGTGGAGTCCTAGAATCTTCAAAATATATTTTCTAAGTAAATTTGACTTCCTAATTTGAGGGCATATATTGTTTCAAAACATTGATCGTTATAAGGATATGCTCATCAAAAAAATGTCACATACTAAGAAGTGATCTTCTAGGGGTAGACTGGTCAAACAATTGATGAGGACTTAACCTTTAATGAACTTGACCTATACTTAACCTACTTGTGAGGATATGCTTCTCGAAAAGATACCTAATGGAGTCTAAGTTAGAAACAACTCAACCTCAAAAGATAACATATAGTCGTGTAACTTTTAAGTTACCCACACTAATGCTAGACATGTATTGATATAGGCAGTCAAACACCTAGGACAATGATTATAGGTATGAGATTTTTTTTAGATTTTACTACAATATCATCTATATAGACCTCCATAAGCTTATAAATTTGATTATGAAATATCATTATTATATCCCTTTGATAAATCATTCCAATGTTTTTGAGTCTAAAGGTCATTACTGTATAACAATAAGTTCTCAAAAGAGTCATGAATGTGATATTTTATTAGTCTTTAGGATACAACTTTATCTCATCATATTGAGAATAATCATCCATATTTCATGGCCTACCGTACTACTCATGATTAATCCAAAATCCTTCACTTTTATGGCCTTTGACTAGTGTCTACACTCTATTTTACTCTATTTGGCATTTTATATTAATTACAACAACAATTAAGCCTTTTTTCATGCTAGATGGGGTTGACTACATGGATTCTTTGTTTTCATGGAGCCCTATCATGTGTCATGCTAGTATTTAACTCAATATAAACTAGATCATTCTTTATATTTTCTTTACAATATTTTTGTAGTCATCATCTTCCTCTTTTAACATTTTCATAATCTAATTTTTCATATTTTCTTACGAAAACTTCTTTTAGTCATCTTTCTACATGTCCAAATCATTTTAAATGATTTTTCCTAATTTTATCCTCTATTGGTGATACTGATTCTAATAACCTCATTATGTATCCGGTATTTTCTTATGTGACCACTCATCCATATTAACATCTTAATTTCTACTATGAACATCTTTTACATATGTTCATGATTAACTTCCAAACACTCAAAACCGTAAAATATAGCATGTCTAATTGTTGCTCTATAATATTTACCTTTTAATTTTAATGATATCTTCTGATCATACATAATACTTAATGGCCCTCTACATTTTATCCTAATTATGCTATGTTAATTTAGTTCATTAATAACATCTCCAAATTCGATGTGGATACATTATTTGATTACTACTGGACCCATAGTTTGGTTACTGTTCCTCTTCTCATGGAACTAGGACCATGATCGGTAGTCCAAACCGTTGGTTTGGGTTCCATTTTATACATTCCCTTAAATTTTTTAAAATTTTCTGTTTTCTATTTTAATTTTTGGATCAAATCAAAACCAGAACTGAGTTGGACAATTAATCATCAGCATATACAAAAGATGTTTATGACATAAATGAAGATATTGAGATGGATGAGTAGCCATACAAGGAAATACTGTATACATAATGAAGAAACAAATTATGAGTGACACCAATAGAAGATAAAATGAAATAATATTGTTTAAGATGTTTGGACATATAGAAAGAAAATCAAAAGAAAAACCTTTAAGAAGATATGAAAAACTAGATTTTGAAAGTATTAAAAGAGGTAGAGGATTACCACAAAAGTGTTGGAAAGAAACAATAAAGAATGATTTAGTTTATTGTGAGTTAACTACTAACATGACACATGATAGGGCTAAGTGGAAACAAAAACTTCATGTAATATGAGAAAAGGCTTATCGTTGTTGTTGTATCAAAACACAAACAGAAACCAAGTCATGGTTTGAGCGAATGGGAACCCACATGTCTGTGTGCCTTGTTTTCTAGTGTACGAACATAAGATTCAGTGATGTGAACGCCCATTAAAACAAATAAATTGTTTAAGCAAATGGAGGAATATGAGACCCAACAGAAGCACCGGTGACTCGGAGCATGTTGACAGATGATGCAGAGTTTTGTATGTACTCAATTAACGGAAGAGAGAACAAAAGAAAAACGCAAATACAAACCGGTATGTATACACTATCAAATAAAATGAAAAACCATCTTAGAAGAAATCTAACTGGTACTGACAAAGCATATTCAATAACACTGTGTGTATGCGAATGTGCATGCGCAGACACACATGTATAATATAGAGGGTGAATAATTTTACACATATTTTTATGGTAACTGTGTGTATGCGTATGTGCAAGCACAGACACACATGTATAATATAGAAGGTGAATATTTTTACATATATTTTTATCATCTTTTGAGATTGATGGTAGAAATTTAAATGATACATTTGACCCAAATCTTCACCATTGTTCTGAACTATTTTTTTTATTTTTTGAAACTAAATTAGCATCATCATAGTTGGTCTAAAACCGAAACCAAATCCAAAAGAGAGGGTGGTCTGGCTTCGGATGAAACCTGGGGGGTTAAGAAATCTATATCAGGTCTATTCATGATAACAAATTTTATATATAATATATTAACAAACGTTGAAAACAAGTATGATGACTTAGCACACCTAACTTAAATAAGTCTCAATAATACAAGAACACAATCAAGTGATAATTAAACAATTTAATTCTCTTCAAAACCACAGTACTCGGCTGTTGAACACCATCAATGCACTCCTAACAAATATTATATATATATATATATATATATATTGACAAACGTTGAAAACAAGAATGATGACTTGGCACACCCAACTTAAATAATTTTCAAGAATACAAGAACACAACGAAGTACTAGTGGGGAGCTCAACTCCTAAAGGATGCATGTGTGGGTGAGTGTTAAGCTTCACTCTCTTCTTGTAACAAAGAAAAAAACACAGTATCTGAACCTTACGTGTAAAAACACAGGCTTAATGCTATTTAAAAAAAAAAGGAGCTTAATCAGAGAGAGAAATCAAAACAAAAAATACATGACCTGCTCATTAAACAAATTAGTTCGTTGAATGTGAAGCTGAAGTGTAAAAGGAGTACATGCCTACTTTTGATCCTCACGATCAAGCGCCGCTGGTATGCCAAAATCGAAGGGCGCTTAGAGACAGCATATCAGCGTAGGCGACGCCGTCTGCTTGGCTGAGCGAAAAAGGCAATTACAGATAGACAAGAACCCTGTCAGCACGTGGAGCCTCAGCCTACCATTATTAATATCAGCGTAGGCGCCGCCGTCTGCTCGGCGGCTCGAAAAAGACGATTACAGATAGACAAGAACCGTGTTAGCACGTGGAGCGTCGGCCAACCATTATCAGTGTGTGTGCGTTTGTGTGTGCGAGAGCGTCCGATGGGTTGGGTTGGCTATATTTGTTGGACTGATTTGTGACAAAACAAAGAAGCATCTCTAGAGTGACAATGGTTTCTTCTGCTTCTTTTCTGTTCATTGCATGTTCAATCTTGTTCACATTCCAATTGTGGACATGTGTATCAGGAGCGAGAGATGCATATATCGTTCATATGGACTTATCATCAATGCCAAGGGCCTTCAGCAGCCACCATCATTGGTACAACTCTTTGCTTTCATCCGAAAGCTTCATTGCTGCTGCTGTTGATGCCTCTGCCGCTGCATCACCAAGCCTCATTTACAGTTACACCAATGCTATTCATGGCTTCAGTGCTGTACTCTCCGAATCCCAGCTTGAATTGCTCAAGCAAACGCCTGGTTTTGTCTATGCCCACCCAGATTCGCAAGGCACCAAAGACACCACCCACACATACAAGTATCTAGGCCTCAATCCTGTGACAGGGATCTGGCCTGCATCCAAATATGGGAAGGACATCATAATTGGAGTCTTAGATACCGGCGTATGGCCGGAAAGTCCCAGTTTCAGAGACGACGGCATGACCGAGGTTCCCAAGAGGTGGAAAGGCCGGTGTGAGTCCGGTACAGCATTCAATGCTTCCATGTGCAACCGGAAGCTCATTGGTGCTCGTTATTTCAACAAGGGAGTGTTAGCACAGGATCCCAATCAGACAATATCTATGAACTCGGCAAGAGACACTGATGGTCATGGCACTCACACTGCATCAACCGCTGCTGGAAACTATGTTGAAGGTGCTTCATATTTTGGTTATGCTGCAGGCAAAGCAAGAGGAATAGCTCCACGAGCACGGATCGCGGTATATAAGGTCATTTGGGAAGAAGGTATGGTTGCATCTGATGTTATTGCGGCAATCGACCAAGCAATTACCGATGGCGCGGACGTGCTCTCGTTGTCCCTGAGCTTCGGCCGCAACTCAGTCTATGAAGATCCTGTTTCCATAGCATCCTTTGCAGCAATGGAGAAGGGCGTTTTAATGTCGACGTCTGCTGGAAATGGAGGTAACCCCGAATTCGGTTCTCTACGCAACGGTGCACCGTGGGTGCTTTCAGTTGGTGCTACCACTATTGATACAAGATTCTCTGGCATCGTCACTCTAGGAAATGGCGTGTCTTTTGTTGGTATATCCTTGTATATTGGCAATAAGTCTGTGAAGAGCTTGCCTTTATACTATAACGAAAGCAATGCATTCTGCAATTCTGACGACAATCTCAAGAATAAAGTGAAGGGGAAGGTTGTTGTGTGTGAATACAATGGCGACGGTACGTCAGTATCCCAAACCGCAGTTGTTGCAGACGCAAAGGGAGCAGGTGTTTTACTCTTGAGCAGTTTCTCAGTTGAAGACGTTAGAGCAAATGACTATGAGTGCCCAGCAGCTGTGTTAAATGCTAATGACTCGGCCGCAATAAAGAAGTACATAAGAACCAGCAAGCGTCCAACAGTTAGCCTGACATTCCGGAAGACCTTTACCGGCATAAAACCGGCACCTACTTTAGCCCCTTTCAGTACCAAAGGGCCAGCTTCTGGCACTCCAACGATACTGAAGCCAGATATCGTTGCACCTGGTGTTCTGATCTTGGCTGCCTATTCTCCGAACTCGATTGCTGCAACTTTACGGGGTAAATCATTCTTTAGTAACTTCACCCTCATGTCTGGAACCTCTATGTCATGCCCTCATGCCTCTGGTCTCGCCGCGCTACTGAAATCAGCTCACCCAGATTGGAGCCCATCTGCAATTCGCTCGGCCATGATGACTACAGCTAACATTTTTAACAATGAAGGACAGAATATCTTCAATGGCCTCTCTCCATTCTCAATGGGTGCAGGTGAGATAAATCCAAACAAGGCCATGGACCCTGGCTTGGTGTATGATGCCGGGCACCAAGACTATGTGAAGTTCCTCTGCGCTTTGAATTTGACAAGAGAACAGTTTCAGACAATTGCTAAGAACTCTTCCATCTATGATCAATGTAAGGGTGGGAATCTTGATCTGAACTACCCATCTATCGGTATGATTGTGGAATACGGTCAGTCTTCAGGAATGCAGAGGTTTAAAAGGACTGTAACAAATGTAGGAGCAGACGGTCCTATAACTTACAGAGCCAATGTGACAATAAGCGATTCTGTAAGAGTGACAGTGGTTCCATCGAAGCTTGTGTTCCAGAAGAGAAACCAGAAGGCATCTTTCACGCTTGCAATGGAAGTGATGAAGCCAATACAAGGACTCCCAACTTGGGGTTTTCTGACTTGGGTGGATGATAAAAAAACGCATGTTGTAAGGAGCCCAATTGCAGTTTTCTGGGAATCCATGTGAGGTTTAATTAGCAAACATCTCGTACTGCGTGTAGAATAAATGCAGGATCTCAATGACAATGCTTGAACCTGAATAAATTTGTGGGAGTTTGCCATCTTCCCAGTCCGTTTTCTTTATTTGACAGTCTAGCTTAGAATAAAAAAACAGATCACAGAAAAAAATCAAAATATAACCATGGTCCATGACACGTGTATGTGTGTGTGAGAGAGAGCTGTTTGCTGGAACTGCGGTCACAGAATTAATTATACAGGAAGCGTGTTGAACGTATTAAGGGATTCATGGAACTTAAGAGTACAGAATCTAATAAAGCTCCTGGGAATGTAATACAGCATCTGTAACAGTGCAGCCTGGGACAGTGCACCTGTCAAAGAATGGCTGTTACAGAATCTGGAATCAACTTATCTCTGTAGATTTTTTATTCTTCGGTCGACGTTTTCTACAATCCTTTTCTATTTTTTTCTTATACTTTGGGAATGAATTCTAAACCAAAGCAAACGCAAGACGAGGTTTTTCTCACATTAAGTCGCGTCCGCTACATGGACTCCTGATCGCCATTGATTCCTATCTTCGGTCATATTTGCATCAACTGCAGTATGTACTTCCATTTCATAAGAATTGTGTTGATGAAAAAGCTACGGCAAGGACGCCATAATTGAAATTTTAGATAGCGGTGTCTGGTCGGAAAGTCCAAGTTTCAGAGATGACGGCATGACAGAGATTCCCAATAGGTGGAAAGGCCGGTATGAGTCCGGTACAGCCTTCAATGCTTCCATGTGCAACAAGAAGCTGATTGGTGCTCGTTACTTCAACAAGGAGATATTAGCAGCGAATCCCATCTCACAATATCGATGAACTCTGCTAGAGATACTGATGGTCATGGCACTCACACTGCATCAACCGCTGCTGGAAACTATGCTGCAGGTGCTTCATATTTTGGTTATGGTACTTTGGGAGGAAGGTATGGTTGCTTCTGATGTTATCGCAGCCATCGATCAAGCGATTGCCAACATGAGCTTCAGCCGTGACGGAATCTATAACGATCCTATTTCCATAGCATCCTTTGCAGCAATAGAGAGGCATTCTAGTCTCGACGTCTGCCGGAAACTTCGTGCTGATGATTTGGGTTCAATCAAGAACGCCGCACTCTGGGTGGTACCACTACCAGTTTGTGTCTCTGGGATCACCACTCTAGGAAATGGAGTCTCTTTTGTTGGTACATCCTTGTACATTGGCAACAAATCAGTGAAAAACTTGCCTCTATACTACAATGAGAGCACTGCAATTCTGTCGACAATCTCAAGAATAGAGTAAAAAATAAGGTGGTTGTCTGCAGATTTGATCTTGATGAATCAATGTCCCAAACCTCAGTTGCTGCAGAAGCAAAGGGAGCGGGTGCGTGACTCCTAAGTAGCTCCTCTGTTGTAGTGAGGTCAACAGACTACAAGTGCCCAGCAACTGTACTGGAACTTAATGATTCATCTGCAATAAGGGACTATAAGCACCAGCAGACGTCCAGTAGTTAGCCTGACATTTGGAAAGACCTTTACCGGCAATAAACCGGCACCTACTCTAGCCGAATTCAGTTCCAGAGGGCCATCTCTTGGCACTCCAATGATACTCAAGCTAGATATTGTTGCACCTGGTGTTCTGATATTTGCTGCTTATTCTCCGAGCCTGAGTGCTTTGAATTTACAGGGTAAATCATTCTTTAGTACTTTCACCTTGCTATCTGGAATGTCATGCCCTCATGCCTCCGGAGTCGCTGCACTACTGAAATCTGCTCACCCATATTGGAGCCTATCTGCTATTCGCTCGGCCATGATGGCAACAGCTAATGTTATATAGACAGTACAGGACGGACACTCTATGGCAGCTTGTCCCCCTTGTCCATGGGTTCAGGCGAGATAAATCCTAACAAGGCTATGGACCTTGGCTTGGTCTACAATGCCCGGCGCGAAGACTGTGAAGTTCCTCTGTGCTTTGACTTTGACAAAAGAACGGTTTGAGACAATTACCAGGAACTCTTCAAGCTATGATCGACGTGCTGGTGGGGATCTCGATCTGAATTACCCTTCTTTCGTTCTGATTGTGAACATTGGTCAGGGTTCTGGAGTGAAAAGATTCCAAAGGACTGGAACCAATCTAGGAGGTGATGGTCCTATAACTTACAGAGACAATGTGACAACAATTAGCATTTACAGAGTGAAATTGGCTCCATCAAAGTTTGTGTTTCAGAGGAGAAACCAGAAAGCCTCGTCCACTCTTACTTTAGAAGTGGAGAAGCCAGCAAGTGAATCGAGGCCCTTTGGTTTCTCGACTTGTGTGGATGATCATGGAAAGAGTGTTGTAAGGAGCCCAATCATGGCTCACACAGAATCATCGTAGGACTAAGAAACTTGTACTGTATATGCTGCATTTCAATGTGACTGCTGGAACTTCAATGAATTGGTGGAAATTTGATTTCCTCTAAGATGAATTTTCCTTTTATTTGACTATCTAGTTGACTAGGATCAATACATCTGATATGAACAGTTCATTTATATTGGTATTTAGCATTTTCCCACTCTTGAATACGAGTAAGAATCATATTTCTTATTCTAATCACCTATATTCAACTAGTACTCTGTACAGATAGGATCACAATGAAGAGCTAAACAACATCGGTTGAAAGGAATTTCATCGTTGGTATCAGCAAGCTTGTTGAAAGCAACAAAACTTGCCTTAAAAAAAGCATCTTTGCACAAGGAGCTACAGCTCTGTGCTATGCATCAAGAAACAACCTAGTGATTAATTTCATTTATGGGTAGAAAACAAGCTGTATATATATCACTTTCATGCATTAAATGCTGCATAAATTATGACACTGGAAGACACAAAAATAAGGAGAATCTGGTAACCAGGAAATCAGCGTGGTGCATTCACACTTCCGACACCATTACTCCTCTGCAGCTGCATCTTCCCCCACCTCCTGCACCAACCACAACCCTGCTGCCGCCAAGAACTCTGCCGCTTGGGCGGCACTCAGCATCTTCACCACGCTCGTCAACGTCGTGAACCGGACCTGGTCTGTGCACTGGAGAAGCCTCTCCAACCCGGCGCAGACCGATTCGAGCTCGGCGTCAACCCGGGCACCGACATGGTCGTGCTCCCCGTTGCGGATCCGTCCCTCGATTCGAGACAGCGCCACCATGCGCCGGCTCAACACTGCATTCTACAGGGCCTGCGTCCGGGCCGACAGCACGTCCTCTCTTTCGACGGTCAGCGACCCGGCCAGTGCCGTCCGCTCCACCCGGAGGAGCGACCGCGGCGCCAGCCGGTCACCCACGTTATCGACCGCTCGAAGGGGATCATTCACGCCGGAGAGAGCATGGCGGGCCCGGAAAAACTGTCTGTGGTGGTCGAGAACCATGCCGATGAGTGGCATCAGGAACTTGTCTTGGACGCTGGTGTTGGTGAAGGACTGAAGCTGCTCTATGAAGTGTTACTGCTGCGCTAGCCATGCGTCGTAGAATCGCTCCGAGCTGCCATCTTCCATCGGAGTCGCCATTGCTGGTTTTGAATTCCAAACACACACACACACACACACACACACACACACAGAATCAAACCGTGCATACGTCGAGAGATCATCTGTGACGTAAAGCGCGTATTGAGGGGTTCAGTAAGGGGAACCAGAAGGGGACAGCTCGGTAGGTTGGAGTGAGCACCTGTCTTGTAGCCAGCGCCTCAAGTATCCTGATTTCTCTTGTGCTGATTGATGAATTTCCGTATTCACGCCTCCCCATCGAATATTTACAAAAGTAAACCAAACTTTTCACGGGGATCTAATTGTTGGCATGTCGATCACAGGGCTAGATGCTTAAGGGTGTGATTGATCTGTGTTGTTAGAACTATAAGCTTAGACCCATATGAGCTTGTAAAGGCAGTTCCAAGAAATCATCATTCTTTATTTGATTCATAAGTGAGACTGGGTTTTGATGAGAAGTAGTGTAGCAATAAGAGAGAAAAAGTGCTAAAGTTTTTGCGGGAAACCTATGGATTCAATTCTTGTTTTCCACCTCTCCTTGTTGTCAACTTTTTTTTACTCGAATAAAGCTTAAGAACTATAGTTTCATGCCAATGACAGAATTCGTTTTACAAATGAAACTTGAAACTACAAGATGAAGATGGATAGGTTCTAGTTTACATGCCATACGAAGTGGGGAGGGTTCAGGTTAGGGTAAACCTGCCCCAACCCCACCTCAAAGAACTTATAAATATGATTAAATAATATTCTAAAATAAATATTTTTACTTAATCTTAAATAAATTTATAATGATACATAAAAGAGACATACGAAATAATCTCTTGAAAGTTTTATGACTTAAACATGCAGACACCTTTCTACCACTTTAATCTTTCTCAAACTTTTATAAGTTCTCGTAGTTTATCAGCCACGCCATTAATGAAGTGACATCACTCAGCTTTTTTATTGTTAGATTTCATTTTATCATTTCAGATTCAAAACTGTTTAAATATGTACTTTTAAAGGTAAACAGTGAAACGTAAATATGAAAAAATCTAAGTAGCCTATCGGTAAAGAACTGATCGAGTGAGTTTGTATTTTTTTTCGTTGGGAGGTCTCAAATGCAAACCCTAGCTCTTGCTAAATCAGAAGTCGATTTGATTCAAGAAACTGCTTTTTGTAAAAAAGGTGTGCCGGCTTCTTCGACAATGGACAACACGCCTGAAACGACACGAAAATTTCGGGGAGGAGAGTGACCTGCGCAACTGTGCAATACTAGTATTTAATACTTTTCGGCCATAAAAATAACTCATTAACTGATCGGTTGACCTTTTTATGTATTTCGACCGCACAGATCCAATGGAGCTCTTAGGGGATTTCAAAAAATCCTATGTTTTTAGAGATAATTCTCTCTTGTTTTCTTTTAGATATTTGTTTCTTCTTCTAATGGATACAAAGAATTCACGTATCCATCTAGTATGAAAAAGGCTTAATTATTGTTTGTTATTTGTTTCTTTCTTCATCTTTATAGGTAGTTGGTATTATTTATTTTTAATATTTCTTCAAATTTTGTATTTATCTTTTTCTATTGTCTACATAAAAGCGTCTATCTAATATGAAAATGATCTCACTCTCCTAATACAATTTCCTTGTTCAAGAAGTTCTCATTTTTGTGTGGGTCCATATCTACATGTATCGATATCTGAACCGGTATAATTTAGGTATGTGTATTGTAAAACACCATTTATCGCTATGAGAGGTGTAATAATGTAAATCAAAGTTTGAGTGCATTTAAATCTCTTCTAATGTTTCGTTCTTCTCTCTCTAAGAGCAATTCTTTTTTCTCTTAAAAATTTCATGTGTATTCTACACATCCAATAATAATCATCAATTCTGAGTTAAAATGAAGCTCGAGAGTCATATATACATGTGATTTGAATTGTACTTAAATCAATTGTTTCGGCAATGGAAGGACCAACACCGTGAACCGACGAACACGCGATGTAATCCTCCAAGCCAATCTCGACGTTATTCGATTCTGAATCATCGTCCATTATAGGCGTTTCGAAGACCGAAATGAACGAAGCCCTCATAGAAGAGCAGGGAGTTGCAAGAGGGAAGTCTATGGCCTTGCACATAAGGAAATTGAGTTCACCCATGTCAGTGAAATGCTTGTTGCTCTTCATCGTCCGAGTATCGCTTCGCTGTTTCCCAGAATCCCTCTTGTTTGTTCACACTCTGCGTGTTTAGGATTGCAGAGTGATAGAACCCTACAAACAGAAAGCCACCAAGTTTATATCCAAGTGACACAAACATTACTTAAAGCAATGGTCATATATAGCCGCACAGCTTTAAACTGGGTGTTTTAAGTACCATGAAAGAATGATCTTTCAAAACAGATTGATAATCTAAAGCAAAAGATAGGATAAGCCAAAATGTCAGAATTTGCTTGATGAAATATGCGACTGTTTAGCGCTCAAATAAGAATGATTCAAAAAGGAAATTATGTAGAGGAACAAAACCACCAAAAGCAATATTCTCCTCAAAGTTGGAAGCTATACCCGCATGATGAGATTGAAGGGGTGGGTCTAGAATGGATCTGCAATTGACGATGGTGACAACGGCGTAGTTTTCCTGCGGCCTGGGTTCCTCCTTTGAGAGATTGGCGGCCTTCAGTCCTGCCGCTGCGAGTGCTACGCATAACTTCATCCCTCTCATTTTGCATGCCTACCAATTCACCGTAAAAACTCGGTTTATCTCAAACACAAGGCAAACCTGCCTGAAGCAAGCACTTGGGTTTCACACGAACCGGATTTCCCAGAAAAAAAACTCTCTTGAGAATCCGATTCAATTCAAGATTTCAGCTAAATTCCCTTCTACTGGCATGTTTGTTGCATCAATTTGCGTCTTTCAAAGCAAGAACGTCCCTTTTAGCATGAAAAACCATTTTCTTTCTAAGAATTTTGAGCTCACGCAAACACCCTTTGGAAGGTTATTGCAGAGACTAAGTTTCAGTTGCTCTTTCATCCACAAAAAGAAAAGAAAAAACCATTTTCTCTTTTTCGCAATCAGTCACGTCAAGAAAGCCATTCATTAATACTAATTACATACGGAAGTGAACCCAGAGCGTTAGCTAGTGGGAACGGGACTGGGTTCTGATGGAAGCACACAAAGCACACACTTCTGCTCATTCTAAAAGTCTCGACGTTGGTTGGAGTACCTCCAGAAGACGGGACGTCTCGTCCCGGTCCATCTACAAACCAATGACCCGAGATACCCGACTGGATACAGTGTCGTCAAACTTTAGGTTGCTGAACCTAAACGAGCCCAGCGACTAGCCGACGAGGTCCACGCCACGAGCCCAGAAGGGTTTCTTTGCCTTCTCCTTCGGGACCATGTCCTCTATGGGTAGAGGCACCGGAATCTCTCCATTTCGCCCCTATGCTTCACCTAAAAACCCGTCCGGCTCTCAGCTGTAGATCTGTAGGAAATCCCGGAGGATCTCTGTCGCCGATGCCCGATCGCAGACGACGGTGTGCAGCCGGAAAGCAAGCACCGCGCGGGAGTCCGGCAACGCGTAAATTGTCGCGAAGAAGAGCTCTGCCGGGGTATCGATCTACGTCGCCGGCCACGAGTTCCGGTTGAGTTCGCGCTCCAGTAAGGCGTGAAGTGGGTCGCAGCTCTCGAGGATTCGGGAGATTTCTTCGGAGTCGACAGTCTCGACGGAGACGTAGGGATCCTGGGTGAAGGAGAGGACCGGATTCCGGTCCGTCCACTCGAACCTAGCAAGGAGGAGGGGATGGCGCGACTGGATCCGCCTGAGGGTCGCCTCAAGATGCGCCGGCTCCGGATGGCGGGAGAGGAGGGCCTCCGTGACGGTGATGCCCCTGCCGCCGGGAACCAACCGGCACCAGCTGAACTCTGTCCCTCCGACCGGCCTCTCTAGGGGCATTTTTGGATTTAATGTGATCTCCTTCTTGGGGCGGGGAAGACGCCAATAAAAAAGGTTTCCCCAAATTAAGAGATCATTGAATTGTACGCTAAATACCCTCCGGTTCGGACGTTGGCTCTTGCTGAATGACCAAGACGTCCCCCACCTTTCTCTATTTTTCCTCTTTGGAGGGTTCGCCCGCTAATTAGACCAAGATATAATGGTGGCAGTTTCAGACCATAAATGGAAAAGGCGTGTCGGGTGGGAATTTACCCACCCCAGTCGGGTATGGGTCGTCACCCGGGCCGAAGATATGTATATATATATATCCTATGGGGTGTAGCTGGATCCAATCTGAACCTGACTGAGAATCGGATCTGATTCTTGAAGATTGACCCAAAAGAACAGGATTGATAGGTACACCCTTTTTACTATATACACAACCCATTTTTGTTTCATTTTCTAAAATGCTCCTGCTCATTTTCAAAAATTATGAAAATACTATTCCTACATAAAACTAATTATGAAAATACTATTCCTACTGAAAACTGGATATTTTTTCTCCTCTTACATGAACTAACTTTCAATTTCCATTTTCTTTTGTTCCTCTAGCTTGGTCGTTCTTTGCTTCCTGCTTCATTTTACTCATGTAATAGGATATTTATAGATATTTCTATCAAAAAATAGATTTAAAGGAATCGTCATTTGCCCTCCATCTTAGAATCATATATATATATATATATATATAGAGAGAGAGAGAGAGAGAGAAAGAAAGAAGAGTATAAGTTATTAGACTTTCATTTATGGTATACCACCCATGCTAATGACATAAAGATGATTTAGATAAAATCCAATGATCTATATTGACGTTGGAATGATTTATCATACATTGGAGTCAAGCAACTTATATTTTTTTTATCACACGCATGCACTCATTCATGTTAAATCATTCATGTTAATACTGTAATACAATTATCCTAAATAAATTTTCTTTGTAAATGTCAATTAGAGAGCTTTAATGAGCCAAACGCGTTCTCGTGATCAGCTCATAAGATTTAACAAACCGATCGGAAACGAGTTAGGAATGAAGCAAATGGATTGGAATCCACCCTGAAAATTAAGGATCCTAAACAAGTTGGTTTTTTAACTCCTTGAAAAGCAGTTCCTTCAAGTTATATAAAGTATTATATTGTTAAGCACTCAGAATTTAGATAATACAATAGTATTTACAGGACCAGGACCATGCTTTTTTATGAACTCTTAGCAACAAGGGAAGCACAAGAGGAAAAAGTGAGAGAAATCAAGAACTAAGCCGCACCGTCCAAACAGGACCCTGGACCTAAGAGGAGACGGTCAAGACCTGGAGGTGGGACCGGTTCTCCTGCTCCACGACATCCAAAAGGAGTGGGTCCACCTTGACGCGACTCCGGACGTCGATTAGGAAGCGGTGGGCCCACCAGAAGAGGCCGGCGGACCCTTCGATCCGCACGGAGGCACTGAGCTCCATCTCCCGCCGGGCGACGTCGGCGGCGATCTCGGCAAGGTGGTGGGCGATCTCGAGCCCGTCGAGCCTTGCCGGAAGCTGGAGGATCCGACACGAGTTCCGGCACTGCTCGCCCGCGCACACGTGCGCCTCGCCGAGGAGGGACCCACGGTAGAAGATGGACATGGTGGCCGGCGAGTATCGGACGGTAACGACGTTTGGGTTGACGGCGTGGACGGTCAGATTGAGGTCTACGTCGAGGAGGGGGACGAACGAAGGGTGGTCTAAGCGGAGGCGGAAGCCGGCGAGGTTGGCGGAGATCAGTTCAAAGGTTGGGTCCCTCGGCCGGACGAACAGTGCGAGGGCGGTGGTGCCGCCGATTACGGCCATGATTTTGCCTGTTCTTCCGAGACGACCCATCCTCCACTTCGTCACCTTAGGTTAGTGCAAACAAGGAAGAGGAAATCTAGGGATTCACTGTCGAAAGAGAACTGAAAAAAGAGGGATAGAGATCACGACTCCGATGCATTTAGAACAAGAGCGCCGACGAGTTAGCTTCGGGTCAGTTTGCACAAAATGAATACAATCTGACTGGGTTCAGGTGAACCCAAACAGGTCCGAGTTTTAGGGGAAAATGATAACGTTAGAAAGCAAGAAAAAGATATTAATTTGAGAAAATCAATTACAAAATGTATATAATTCTACCTATCATTTACTCATATTCAACCTTTTTGAAGGCATTTAGATGGACTGGATTTTTCTCCATCTCTCCCTTTATATATATATATATATATATATATATATGAGATCAATTATGGTTTACTCACGTGAAATTGAGTATCTGACCTTTTCTTGAAGGAGGGGAAATCCTTCATTTTACATTTTACATATCCATACAATCAAGTTTGAAATAGTATAAAAATTAGTGTTTCGAATGATTGCTACTTGACCTGTTCTCAAAAAAGTCATGGTATTTCACGTTTTTTTTTTAACTTTTTAAAGTATTTCAATATTAGACCTTCAACATATTAATAATAAAAAACCTCTCTTTAATGGTCTCGTGACCACTTGGCAATTCACATGGCATCATCATCAAATAATAAAGTTGTTGGGCACAAATAACCAACGAGAGCATGCCTAGAGGTGCATAAATTCGGTCTGACTTATATATATATAATGTTTTTTTATACATAATATTGCCCAAGCATTTTCATCGATTGATCTTTGAGATTGATTGTAAAAATTTGAATTAAAAATGTTTTTATTCTTTCATACTTTATATTTAATAAATATAAAGTAATTCTAATCTCCATTGTAGATCTCAAAAATTGGAAAGTGGAGATTGTTTGTCTAAAATTATTGGCCTAAAGATATGATGTAATTAAGACCCTATATATATGTATATGTATACAAAAATATACAATTAGTAGACACTCTCTTATGTCAAACTCTACTAAATGATTTGTATTGTTCCTATGATTGCATGAACGATGCATATCAAGCTACCCATCAATATCGATATAAAAATCAATGTCATTTAATGTATATGTGAGATGAACGTCTTGATCATCACCATATAATTGATCACACAAACGATTATCATGATCAAGCAATGTATAGTAGCTCTCTCTCTCTATATATATATGGGTGTGTGCATATGTAGACACATTGCACTTAGATCATGCACATAAGCGATTGTGTTGTATCACCTTAACCATCTATAAAAAAGATGGGTAGTTGAGATTTTAAAAAATGAAAAAGAAAAAGCTTTTTGAATAGAGTACAAACTCAAATTACTAAGTGCACTTTTTGCTTTTTATCACAATTATCTATCCTTTTGATTTAAGGTGATTTACCACGATCACTTTATATATATATATATATATATATATATATATATATATATATATATATATATATATATATATATATATATATATATATATATATATATACTTCATCCATTTTCAAATTTGCTTTAGATTTCTTGATACTTGGATCTTTAATATGAACAATTGAAGTGATAAAGCATTTAACGTATATTATATATTAAATAAGTATAATGTTACTTTTCACTTTTTAAAATTTAAATATTTATCATAAATCATGCAAATTGAAAGATTGTTTAAATGGATTTGATCATGAATGTACATTCATATTTGAATGTGATAAAGCATTTAATGCATATTATGTATTAAATAAGTATAATGTTACTTTTCATTTTTTAAAATTCAAATATTTATTGTAAATCATGCAAATCAAACGATTGTTTAAATGGATCTGATCATGAATGGACATGCATATTTGCAACTTTATATATATTATAAATTGAAAGAGAGAAAGAGGGGAGAGATGACTTGACCACTGGTTAGGGTCAGGTCCACTCGAACCCAGACCCACTTTTGCAGGCCTAGATCTCGCCTGGGGTACGCTGAACTAGGAAACCGGCTTTTCAGGTGGTTTGTTAATTGGGTCCGAAATTCTCACCCCTTTTTCCGCTTCTCCCATCCCTGACTCCAAAATCCGATCGTGTCCACGATTAGGCGCCATTCAGGAATCCCAACCTCATAAACATCCCTGTAAAAAACTACAAAATGATGATGATGATCTATCCTTCCAGTTCGTCCTCTAGACAATTTTGCATGTTTTTCCAGTTTGGTCTGCAACAAGAAGCAGCGCAACACAAGGTGCTTAAACCCGCAAGCCCAGTCCAGCTCTACTCCGAGATTCGTAAACAGATCCACGCATCTTTTTCTTCAATACATGTATCTATATAATTCATGACAACCATATAATTCATGTCACGAGAATCATATGCTTTATATATATTTAATCTCATGTTGCTAAACATGATTCATCATCATGAAATTCACAACTAAGAAAATAATTCTCCATGTTAGTATGGTAGGATCGTTTTGATTGAGATATCCTAAAGATCTTTAGATTAAAATTGAGATCTCATATGAAGGAGATCCTTGACCCATACCAAAAAAATGTCTCCTTTGGCACTTTAACTACTAGAGTCAGTGGCACAATGAATCAGTGTTATCCGTATCGCACTATATCGTACGATACAGTGAGATACGTATCGTATCGTGTGCCACCATGATACGATACATCCATATGTATCGCAAATGAGCATTTATTGCTCCGTATCGTGTGATACGGGCTCGTATCGCCCGTATTGCACGCCCAATTTTTTATTTTCAATTTATTTTTTAATTATAATTTTTTTTCCAAGTTTCTGGCCTCTCTTCACTTTTCTCCAAGGCATCTTCCGATATGCTTGTTTGGGATTGTAAGCTGTGTATGTAACATGTAAATTCGGGTTAGTTTATAAGAATTTTATTGAATAAGAATAATTTATTAACAAATAAAAATTGTGACAAAATTATTTTCCTTTCTATTGCCAACTGTTAGGTATATTTGTGCTACCAGTTTCTAATTTCATGAAATCACAAACAATGAAGAACAATTTTGTTGTCTGAGTGGGTATTTCACAACTTCACTATTTTACAGTTCACCTTAATGACTTCCATTGAGTTGAACATGATCAGCATGTGTGAGGCTTAACTCAGTCTGTGAAGAGAGAAATGAACCTCAAGGATTAGTTAAAAAGCTAGTCTCGAGTAAGAGAAAAAGAGGATATCATCAAGTAACAATATCACATTAATGAGGTGCCATAGACTCTATAATCAAAGAAATGGAGCTCAACGTTTTGCTCACATATGAAAATTAACAAATATAACAACTACATGTACAAAGATAGCAGTTTGTTAATTTTGATATATTAGATAAGTGGATTATGGAAGATAACGAAGAAAATACACTCATTACCGAAGAAGACATTGCATGGATTAATTTGAAAGGATTGCAAGTTACAACAACATCATGAAGGAGATGAAGATTTTGAATTTCAAGCATAAGGTGGTGATGATGAGGATGAGGATCTTCAACAAGGAAAATATTAAGATTATTTAGTTGATGATCTTGATTATAATATATAAAATGTAAATGTATTTCATTTTTTGCTTCAAAATATGTAAATTTGGATGCAATTGTTTAATGTTGAATGCTCAATATGTACTAACTTTGCATTATATGAATTTAAAGCAATTATCATGTTTTTCCTATTTTTTTCGGATTTTTTAAAGATTTTTCAGATTTTTTTTTTTAATATTACAGTATGATACGATACGCTACGATACGATACACCTTTTGATATGTAACACCAGATAAGATAACATTGAATTTCACAACATACGATACGATACACCAGTATCCTCTGCTCTCAGCCAGTGATATTGGCCTGATCTGCAGATGGCAAAGCAAGCACCAAAGAGACCAATGCCGATTCGACAGTGTCACAAAGGTCTTCCATCATCCTGAACTTAGATTCGCCTCGCTCCAACTCAGGCTTTGTTTTCTTAACAAATGGAAGATAAATCTGAACCAGATCAAGGCGCTTGTCTGCTGGGAGTAGCATCACCCCATATGCAACTGCTTCCAACACCTTTGCCATGACCTCAATTACCTTCAACTTGGTCTCAAGTACACCAGTCTCTGAACCTTTCATGATCTCAACACCCACCAAAATCCTGTTTGAGGCACTCATCCAGATCTCCACAAAATGCTTCATCAAATCCATTTTTGGTAGGATGTTACATGTCCATGCGAGATCTGACAGCATCTTGATCAGACGCTTCTCAGTTTCCACTTCTAAAGGATGCAACGATGTCTTCGGCACATCTTCTTGCAACCTGGAAAATAGACTCTCTCAGCACCTATTGACTTCATCCTTGATATGTTCATCTGCTGTTAACAGAGGAGGATCATTATCCTCCACAATCATATACTCGAGCTGTTCTTGAGCTGTTGTTTTTGGCTGATAAATTGAGGAGGGTAAGAAAGCAGTGGCCAGATGCATCGCTGCAATGAAGACTTTGTGAATCGCAGCAGGATCGACCGGTCGCAACCGGGCAAGGAAGGGTTCGGCTTGGCGAACAAGCTTTGGGATGATTCTCAGAATTTTCTCTTCTTATGACTTCCCATGGCACCGCTTCCGGTATTCAACACATTCGCATACTATTCGTTCCCCACAGAGCAGAATTGCCACTTGAAGGATGCCCAGTGTGCCCCTAACACCGTACAATGTGTTTCCTGATGGATTCGTATTGTAGAGCAACTGCAGGAAATTGATGTAGTGGTCAAGATCAGACTCATCGCAGAAAACATCAACGCAATTCCTCGAGTCAATGATTTGCAATGTAGGCCAATCATCTGAAAGTCTTTCAGCAAAATACCGGCATTCTTGTGTCATTATCTTACTGTGGCAGAAAAACCAGTGATCTCTACCATCTCTAGTCCGGAGACGAACAGCATCACTGGTCGATCCGTCACCAAACTTATGATCGGACATTTTTCTTTGTTCTTGGTAATTCAATCAAGAAGATCAAAATCAGTGACAAGATCTTCGTAAAAGTCACTAACGAATTAGAATTACTTAACACATTTTCGTAAGAAACTTTCAGGACTTCAACAAAGCAGATCAATTAGCAAGAGCAACCTATGGAGGGTTGAGAGACTACTTCTGCAGATATATTTCCACAAGGCCCAGGTGAAGCAAAGATTATGTATCTTAAAACTTTAATTGTAACTTAAATGATCACGATACCATGATATAGAAAAACAGGGGATTATGATTGTTTCCCGTACCGTGCCTTTTGGAAGAGTTCAAAACTGAGATGCATTTAAGGGAGTATAGTTATTTATTAAATCAAATTATAAATATGTGTACATAGCGTTCAACAAAGCTAATCATCTATACAACTCCCAATTTTCGATTTGTAATCTTCCGAATGTGCATTTGATTATACAAGGTAAACCTAATTCCAACAGAGATCCAACTCTATCACAAGCTAACCAGCCACATTAGAATTTATTTGCATAAAGATCTTCTGAAATTGCCATTTTTCGTGTCATTCATCTTCCAGTGATCTTCGTATGTGTATACGGTAAGAATTGATGAAAAAAATTCGGATCTTATCAGCCAAAGAAAAAAGACCTGGCCTAAAGAATTCGGCACACAGGTTTTACTTGGGCAAGATTTAATTCTATAAATCAAATAATGCTGTAAATCAATTTGGTTAAATTGCAGTGGCAAACACAAAGTTACAGAGCTTTTACGCCCTCCAAAACATAATCTTGAATAGCCAAGAATGCCATCTTTCAAAACACCACCAAGCTCGTGTTAAATGCTTGACGAGTCGAGTCACAACTTCGATAATCAGGGACGTGCATCTGGATACAGTCTCCCGCTGCACCAGAAGAAAAATGATCCATAAAACTAGAGGCATACACCATCAAGAACACGCACGACAGTATCTTAATGTTAGAATGGTGGTTGCATGAGAAAAACAAGGAGCTCGTTGATAAAGGTTAAACTAAAAAGGTTCAGTATAGCACTAGCAACGGCAATTAATACGGAACTATCTGCAGAGAATCTTAAACACATTCAAAACATTGGACCACAAAACAGAATTAGAAAAATTCAACCACCTAAAGTATAACAATGGAAAAGATCGGCGCCACAACCACAAAGGCAGAACACGATGCTCGGCATCTACTTGATCTTCTTCTTGGGTCTCAGCTGCAACAGAGAACCAATACATCCAATCTAAGCAATATCAGCATCAAAAGGGAAATTCAGATCAGAAGAAACATGAAAAGATTTTGAAGAGATAGAGGCAGACGTATGGACCTGGTTGCTGTGGCCACATTTCTTCTTCCTGCAATTCACAGCTCTCGGATGCAAGCGGGCGTAGCACCTGAAACAAAAGAGAACATGAACCAAATCCTAATCCATAATGATTACACTGTACTCAAACTGAAATTTAAACAGTAATCCAGATCATATGCCACACAAACCAAACCAAACCAAACCAAACCAAAACCAAGCCTTCTCAACACTAAGTGCGGTAAGGCTACAATGTAATAAAAACGAATGCATAGAAAGCCAGCAAGAAAATACGCACGTACAGGAGAATTGTGTCACCCATGAAAACCAACTGCAGATATAAACCAATAAGCTGGCAAAGTTGAATAGTGAACTCTCTTTAGGGCATCATACTGACTTGCAAGCCATTAATGGACTTACAATAGAAAATAAGGAAGCCCCACAATTAGCAGAAATATTTGTTGATTTAGTTGGAACTAGCTCTGAAATAAACTAATAACAAGCAACAAGGCATGAAATTTTAGAACACTCATCAGCTCAATTAATTGGGATGAAAACAATGACATCCAACCATATGTATATTTCCATCCCCCAATGGGATCACAATGCAGGTTGCCGGTCCATGTAACTTCGCCCGTGTAAGGGATCACCCTTGCATTGCCGGTCCCAAGCCCGGATAAAGGAGGAGGGTTGTGTTAGGCTTCATCAGTCACCGTAAAACTTTGTCGGATTTTTATACCATAGATTAGACAAATTATGGGCATTCCTTTGGAGAATCCCTGCTTAGCGACGCGCTATAGAGCCCGAATACAGTAGTAAGTAAGCAAGGGACACTATATTTTCACCTAAATGTAGTGAATCAATTGCAAAGAGGGTTCCCACATCATGGATGGGTGTGAGTAAAGAAGTTAGTCCCGCTACAATCTCGTCCGAATATAATGAATAGTTTACTGAGAGGGTCTCCACATTTTGAATATGGACGGATGCGGGGGGGTAAGGAAGCTTATCCTAGATAATAAGATTCGAAGTGGTTCTTGGAATATCAGAACATTATCCACTAAGCTAATGGAGGTAGTAGATACTATGATTCAGATAAAGATTCATATTTTATGTTTTCAAGAGACAAAGTGGGTTGGAAAAAAAACAAAAGAGATAGAAGATAGAAGTTTTAAATTATGGTACTCAAGTAAGAAAAATGCTCGAAATAGAGTTGGTATTATCATAAATAAAGATTTAGAGGATAGTGTAGTAGACATACAACGATATGGTGACCGAATCATGACGTTGAAATTAGTGTTAGAAGCAGAGGTTTTGAATATAGTTTGTGCTTACACACTCCAAGTAGGTCTAGAAGAAGCTAAAGTTTATGAGGATTTATATAAAAAACTCAACCCAAAAAAGGGTGAAAGAGATATTTTTAGGATAGCTAGGGTTAGAGATAAGAAAACTAAAGATCTTAATTCTATTAGATGCATCAAAGACGAGGATAAAAAAATTCTAGTGAAATATGATGATATAAGAAATAGATAGAAAAACTATTTGTATAAGCTTTTTAATGAAAATAAAGATGTTAGTATTAACTTAGGAGAGTTAGCTAAATCAAAAAAGTATATAAACCACAATTTCTACTGACGTATTCAAAAGAATGAAGTTAAAGAGACTCTTAAACATATGAAGGGTGATAAATTAATAGGACTAGACAATATTCGTATAGAAGTTTGGAAAATACTAGGAGAAATAACAATCACTTGGCTCACAAAACTATTTAATGAAATATAGAGAAAGCAAAAGAAGCCCGAGGAATGGAAAGCGAGTATACTTATACCCATATATAAAAACAAGGGAGACATTCAGAATTGTATGAATTATCAAGGTATCAAGTTAATAAGTCATACTATTAAATTGTGGGAAAGAATTATCGAACGTAGGTTAAGACAAGTATCAAGTACAACAGAGAATCAATTTGGATTCATGCTATGCAGATCTACTGTTGAAGTGATTCACCTTTTGAGATGTCTTATAAGATATTTTATAACAAAAAAGAAAGACCTTCACATGATATTTATTGATATGAAAAAAGCTTACGATAAGGTATCGAGAGAGGTTCTTTGGAGAACCTTGGAGAAAAGAGGTATCCTATTGACATACATTAACCTTATAAGAGACATGTACGAGGGTGTAAAAACATGTGTGAGGACTCATGAAGGAATGACAAACTTCTTTGAAGTTAATATTAGGTTACATCAAGGATCAACTTTAAGTCCATACTTATTTATAATGGTGACTGATAAGTTAATAAAACATATTCAAGATGAAGTGTCTTGGTGTATGTTATTTGCAGATGATATTGTGTTAGTGAAAGAGTCTAAGGAAAAAGTTAATAGAAAATTGGAACTATGGAGAGAAATATTAGAAAACAAAGGCCTCCGACTTAGTAGAACAAAGACATAATATATGGAATGTAAGTTTGATCATTTGGTTACTTCAAAGAATAAAGAAATTAAAATTGACACACATTACATTCCCTAAAAGGAAAGTTTTAAATACCTAGGGTCATTTTTTAGAGTGATGGAAGAATTGTTGGAGATGTTACTCATAGAATTAATGTTGGTTGGTTAAAATGGAGAGGAGCACCAAGTATTCTTGTGATAAGAAGATACTATTAAAGTTAAAAGGTAAATATTATAGAGGAGTAATTAGACTTGCCATGTTTTATGGTTCTGAGTATTGGGCAGTTAACCGTCAACATGTATAAAAGATGTCTATAATAGAAATGAAAATGTTGAGATAGATGAGTGGTCATAAATGAAAAGACTGTATACATAATGAGGTTATTAGAAATAAATTAGGAGTGACACCAATAGAGGATAAAATGAGAGAATATCATTTAAGATGATTTAGACATATAGAAGGAATATCAGAAGAAGAACCTTTAAGAAGGTATGAAAACTAAATTTGAAAAGTATTAAAAGAAGTATAGGATGACCACAAAAGTGTTGAAAAGAAACAATAGAATGATCTAGCTTATTGTGAGTTAATTGCTAACATGGCACATGATAGAGCTATATAGAAACAAAGAATCCATGTAGCCAACCCTTCTAGTATGGGAAAAGGCTTAGTTGTTGTTGTTTGTAACGGAATCACAATGCAGAAATTACAACTTCCTCCTCTTTAAAGATGAGTAAAAGCAAAAAGAATGCATCAACGACCAAAAATAAGTTATCATGCCCACTGACCAGCAATCATGTACACACTTCCCCAAAATACATAATTTATGGTTTGAATTTTACGTGTGTTACAGTGATCCTAAAATAGTAAAAGTAAACAATGAGAACTGAACCCTTACAAGAGACCATGAATTCCACGTGCTTTAAGAAAAGCATATCTATCAGAGCATAATATTAAATGTGATTAATGAAATGGAAAAGAAAGGGTTGGGTTACTAGATTTCCAATGCTTGCGAACTTGTTCAACTGCCCTCATTTTTACCTGATAATTTAATCCAACGCTATTTGGAGTAATTGTGAATGTTAAACAAGAAGACCAAAACCTACTTCCAGCAGATCATCTTCTCCTTGTTGTATTTCCTAGCCAAAGCCATGAAAGAAGGCTCAATGATACCACCACGAAGCCTCACAACAAGATGCAGCGTTGACTCTGCAAATCCATATATAAAGGAAACCTAAAGAGAGCGAGGCAAAAATTCTCTCTATATAAAAAACAATAGCAACCTTTCTGGAAATTCTCTATATATCAAAAACAATAGCAACCTTTCTGGATGTTATAGTCAGCTAGAGTGCGGCCATCTTCTAGCTGCTTCCCGGCAAAGATAAGTCGCTGCTGATCCGGAGGAATCATTAGAATGCGAAAGAGTTTCCCCATGAAATCAATCAGAAAATATTGCAACTAATGACAACATGAGCGATCCTAATATACATTCCATTGTGAAAATGGATACGTATTATACATCAAAAACACAAATCTGTAGATGCATCGCTATCAGGAGCTTTGCAACTAATGTTAGCGTGAGAAACCTGATACATGTTTCCACTACGTAAACCTATATGGATTATAAATAGACCAAAAATTTGTATATGGCTGGCTAATCAAGAGTTGCAAAAAATCACCGATAATAAATGTACGTAGGTTTCAAACAAATTACCCATCAAAGGTTATTTAAAAGGAGATGGGTGGCAAAGACTCGAACATGGTCTCCAAAATATGTAAGTGAGCATTTGACCCAAAAGAGAACTATGAAAGCGACCATTCAAATGCTTCAATATCCAACCAAGTAAAAAGATTAGAAATTTGGCTTCGGAATGAAAACGGGACCCAAATTTGGACAAACGAAGAATGTAATGGTGTGTTCCGAATGAAATCAAGACACACAAGATAGTCTAACATCCAAGAGATCGAAATTCGGGCTTCCCAGTGAGTGTTGTGACGGTTTAAATGAATTAGATTTTATCCCGACCAATCAGAATCATGACTCACAACACAATCCCGAGCAATAATAACACGAATTCAAAGTCTATGGCTCTCTTGCATTCAAAACTCACAAATAGCCTTTTAATGACGATTCACAGAACGATCAGTAGACTATCTTCACTTCTTCGAAAGGAATTGATTAGGCGATTCAACAACGACGATTTATAGAACGAGAAAACTTGAACTAGGATATATTTCACCTAAAAGATAGCGAAAATCAGGAGAAAAGCTTTATAACATGCCAGAAAAAAGCTTTACAACATGCCGTGGGTAGTTTTTTCTTTTTTGGCTTGAGAACCCTCCTTAAGGGTGGTGTAGGGTACTTACCCGCTGTAAGGGGTACACACCTTCATCCCTATTTCAAGTTGTAGGATTGCGGAGAAAATATTTGAAGCCAAAAGTTCACCCTATCACGAATTACTTAGTGTTTGATGTCGTCGGGAAGAAAAAAAATAGGATAGACTGAAAATGGTTGGTGACGCAGCTAGTCTTTTAGGAAAAAGAGATGGATGAACTGACAATCGGTAAAAGAAAGAGAGGAGGTACGCACCAACTGTTTGAGTATAAATCTGAGTGGATAAAACAATTCATAACCATGAATGATGTCCCCCTCCTCCATCCCACCAGATAAGACTCAAAAAGAAGACCTGCATAAGTCATGGAAATCATCAGGAAAACAAGGCATGCACACCTTTGTTTCATTCTTTGATTTCTTACAAAGAAGCTGCAACTTCACATGTAAAACACTCACTGCCCTCTTTGTCCAAGAAAATTCTAATAGAACCCAACAAGGTTGTTCCATGTCTAAAGAAGAGGAGAATGAAGAATGGGATGAAGGAGGAGACATCAACCAGGAAGGAGATGAAACACCGAAAATCTTCTTTGATGATAGAGAGGTCGAAGAATGGGATGAAGGAGGAGACATCAACCAGGAAGGAGATGAAACACCGAAAATCTTCTTTGATGATAGAGAGGTCTCGTTTGTAATGGATGGTATCCGCAGAAGGGGAAGGAAACATGTTCCTCAAACGTCCCAATTCAACAAGGAATAATGCCAAAGAAAGAAAATCATAAGAGAACAGGGGTGAATGTTGAAGCTGAAGACGACAATACAATGCAACAAGTGACGAATTATTAACAGTGAGCAAGAAGGGCATGCACTCGAAGACACAAGCACCAAAAGATGGCAGACCAGAAAGAGCCGAGCACCATAGCAATTAAGAATGTTGTAGATAATAGATAGAATTAAGAAAGAGCCCTAAAGACTAAGGAAGCTATTTTCATAGGATGGTCCGGAAGCAAGAAGACGAAGAAAATTGGACTCTTATACGGGAAACCATGCATGACTCCGGTTTCCCACCCCAGATTATCTCATTGCTATTTAAGTGTTGGGAGGTAGCTCAACAAGCATTTGGAATGGAAGTGAAACGGAAGCATCATAGACTATCACAAGGCATTGGGAATCCAGTTTCACTGTATGTCTTCCTTTTATGTATTTCAAGTATGGGAAGGCTGTTATATGGCATTCAAAAAGCAACGGAGGAAGGCAGATGGAAAATGGTTATAGATGGAGAGGTGAGAAGTTTCACTAACTCATCTGTTTTTCGCAGATGATCTTATCCTTCTTGCGGAGGCTACAGTGGAGCAAATGAATGCAGTTTTAGAAGTGGTACAAGAATTCTGTACCAGCACAAGTAAAGAGTCCCCTGTAAAGGCGAGATGCGGTTTTTGCAGGAGCCGGTTCGTTACGGATGAGTTTCGTAATCGATTCGATAAGGGTTCTAAAAAGAAAAACACAACCTGCATGTCCAAGAGGGTCGAGCAATGCGCTGCTATATAAATACAAAGCAGCACACATTAAAAAATACACCATCGAAAACACAATAAAATCGAAGAAACCCTCTGCAAAATCGGTTGTATGGAAACCATAAACACATAATGTATCCTTTCCGTTCTTCGTCTTCTTTGGATTGACGGAGCTGCGTAACATTAGAAGGCTACTGGGATAGCTGCGAGGACACCGAAGGAGCCCAGCCAGTAGTCATCATCCTCATTATAGAAAAGCATGCGAAGATTTTATGCTCGTTTGTGAAAATGCATACGTGATATTAAGCATTGCTCAACAACTCAACAGTGCTCAAAGAAAACCACTACAAAATAAAGATTTAATAACTACAATACACAAAGCTGCTAGACCTTGATTAGATGGTCGAAATTAAGAATTGATCTAGAGAGGTTACTAAAGTAGCAGCCAAGTTGGTGAAACTGGAGAAGGGCCAACCCTCTACACTGGTATGGCATGAACGGCATGAAGAACTCCCCACTCTTACAGGGATACCTAGTTGGAGAATACAAGAACCGGTTAGATGTAAACGGCTTTTAGCCTTTTGAAAAAAGAGAGATAAAAGATAGGATAGGCTTATCGGAAAATAACAGAAGTAAAGGGGTAGGAGTGATATTTGTGGACCTGATGGTTACCCCGTTTTAAGCTCCCATTTCGGTGTCTCACAAAAACCCTAGATTCTCTAGTGCGCTTTATCGTTTCCTGAGAGCGGCCGTCTTCCTCTCCCTCCTGCAACGATGGTCAGTGCTCTGTGTGTGTTTTAATTAGCTTTATGAATCCTAGTCTTCAAGAAATGGTTACTTTTCTTTTCGTGGAACTTTAAAGCTGGGGATATGATTTCGTTATTTGTGGTCATTGATAGATTATATTTTCTTCTTCTGATTTGGGTTTAATGAAAGCATTGGTTAGCTTCTTGTCATCTCTTGGGCGTTATTGGTGCTTTGATTCGATTGGCGTTTGTATAATAGAGTTTTACTGGTATCTGGTTCACGGAGGGATTTAAATCTGCCAACACGCATCTCGAATTTAGGGAGGTCGACGGTAACTTTTCGTGCTTATGGGGTGAACATTGTGATTTCGGATTAGGTATACGTGCCTCGGTTCCTTCTCCCGATCAACTCTTGTGAAGATTATGGAGAATATGTTCTTTCTAGTCTTCAATTTTTAACGTTAGTTGGTGGTTAAAGGTAGATGGTTATTGTTGTGATTTTTGTTCTGGAACTATTAGCCAATAGTGACTTACTGGCTCTGGCTTATTGAACCTCATTGAACATAGACTATGGGCATGGATTCTGTATATTGATCAAGGAGTTCATGGTATAAGGTTTCTGAGGTAGCGCGATGTACACTTTGCCTTTCTTGTAGTTTAACTATTCTAAGAAGTTGGCGATGTATTTTTGGGATTTTGCAATCCATACTGTTCATTATGTTCCACTTTCTTCTTGCGCCCTTTTATGATGGCTACAAGCGTTCCATGTAGTACAGATTCGATGTGGTCAAAGATTACCAATCCATTCGTGTGTTTTTTTCTGGGGAAGATATAATATTTCTGGGCAATAAAATATTTCTTTCATCGATAATGTTTCATTATTGACTTTCGCAAACACATGGAAATGATAGGATTAGGAATGCTCCCAGCAATTATTTTATGATTCATCAATGTCCCGATCCACTTGAGTTGGTTCAACTACCAATCTCTGAACAATCTTCTTGGTTCCAAGTTTAGTTCAGATATAGTTTTCTTTCTTGCTTACCATATCTCATTTATAGCGTCACTGTTGATATGTTTTGATTGGACGTGGCGGCCATCAGATACGTCTTGAGCCATAACAAGCTTGACATCGGAGGGCTGCCATTCTCTCCCATTTCTTGATGGGTGTTGATGAATATTGTGGTATTTTCAGGTCAACGTCCCCAAAACTAAGAAAACATACTGCAAGAGCAAGGAATGCAAGAAGCATACCTTGCACAAGGTTACTCAGTACAAGAAGGGGAAGGATAGTTTGGCTGCACAAGGGAAGAGGCGTTATGATCGGAAACAATCTGGATATGGAGGTCAGACTAAACCTGTGTTTCACAAGAAGGTATGCTATCCTCCTCATCCAAGTGGACTTTGGGGTTTGGACTAGTAGACCAGCATTCTTTCTTTTACTGAACGTTTTTTGGTTTCTTCTAGGCTAAAACAACAAAGAAGATTGTGTTGAGGTTGCAATGCCAGAGCTGCAAACATGTATCGCAGCATGCGATTAAGGTGTGGCACGTGTCTAGACTTCTCATTCATCTTGGTTTTCACTATTTCGTGGTTTCTTTCCTTTATGTACGACATGGTTTGCTTTTCGCCGGGAGGCGATTGACATGGGTTTATTGTTCTGCAGCGTTGCAAGCATTTCGAAATTGGTGGGGATAAGAAGGGAAAAGGAACCTCTCTCTTCTAGTTGGATTTGTTTCTGTTGAGATTAGTCAAGGGCATTGCCCGACCTTTGGTTATGTTAGTAATGAAAGATTGTAGCATGTTTTTATCGTTTTGGAACAAGTAAATTAGAATCCCAAGGCATTCGCTGTTTCTTATGACCTCGTAGGCTAGACATGGTTGATTGCCACTCTATATAGATATTTTTTCCCTCTGTTTTTGTTTTCATGTAGAGTTAATTATCTGCATTGTTGCACAATCGAACCCTTGAAAAGCATTAATGGTGACTCGATTGTATAACAGTGCAAGGGATGCCTTGCTCTATTAACTGCTTGGTTCTTGTGATATAACCGGATTGAGGAGGTTTGTTTCACTCAGGTCGATGTATCATTTTTATGTTGGTGCCACAGGAATAAGCGTTGTATACGCTCCATTGGGGACATGCAGTACCATCGATTTGAATTGCTTCTTGGATAAAATCGTTTTGAAAAATCAGTCTGGATAAAGTCTCACCTCTTTTCTCTTTTTCTTTTGGTTTCAGTAAGTGGCTGAGGTCTCAAACACACACATACACACATGCATTGGAGTGGGCGTCAGCCCTATCGGTGAGCTGACGCTCTGGGTGCAAAGTCTAACCTCTTTTGGGCTTAAATACATTGGTAAGTTCTTTAGACCGATCAAAATACTGGCTAAAAATTAGTATAGCGAACTTGGTGAGTGCAATAGCTGCTGGCGGGGAGTTCCACATTGGTAAGTTCTCTAGCGCCGTTGCTGCTGGAGGCGGGGGGGAGGGGGGTTCGATTCCCAGAGGATGCATGTGTTAGGCTTCGATCTCATCTTGTAACAAAAAAGAAAATAGTATAGCGAACTTGTGAGGACAAATTTTGGTGTAAATATGCTGCAGTAGCAATCTGCTTGAAGAGTACAAATTTCAACTGTTTTAGAATCGGGTTCCAGCATACCACAGCCTCTATTCGATTATGTTTCCGAATCACATCTTGGTTGGTGTTTGATATCAAGTTTTACGTCTATGCGGTCATCAGGAAATGCAACTTGCCTTGATAAACTTATGTAGGAGCAGTCTTCTCTTGTCCTCTACATATCAAAGTCAACAGAGACCGTAAAAGGAACTGAATGGTATTATTTCAGTATTCGAAGGGTCGAGAGTAGGCTAGTCACGGAATCTGAGAATGATGGTACAGTATTCAAAAGTTACAAGACAGACTCAAAGAATTGTCTCCTTGATATATAACATCAAAACCATGCATCTAATCACAGTAGTGACAGCCTCATTTTACAGGAACCTTCAATAGGTAAACTTGAGGGACCATTATATCAAGTAACCCATTATATGTTTTAATTGTAGACATGGATTTGTTAGTATTTTCATCTTTCAAAGTTGTTATATGACTAGAATAACAGAATAAAAAACCACAAGTAGGTCGATGAATGGGAAGCATATTACAAGTAATCTTCTTTTGATTGGCTTACTCAATATAGTAAGCAATTGGATTTGATGACGACAAAACAAGTATTTTAAAGCGAGTTAATTAAATTTTTAATCTTTTAATTGAATAGAACCTTGTATGTTATATGTTTTAACATGTTATTTTGTACAATACAAATTTACTAACAACCATATAGTTCTACAAAATACATAGATTGTAATGCATATAAGTTATCATGATATCATGAATGCATTTAATGCATAGATGTTGTGGAACCTTATATGCCAGATTGTGTAATTCGTTAGTTTAGTTGGGGTCGAGACATCCCAGTAACACCAATAAAACTCTCAATTGCCCAATGCATATAAGTTACAATATTAGTCACATGACTCGATTTGAGAGGCTCAATGATCATATTATTTTTAGCTTCATCATTTTGGACTCCTAGCACTTTACCCATACAAGTGTGATGAGGTATACATAGATTGATACATCCAGAGTACGGATCGATTTATTTTATGAGACATATGATGAATGCCACTAATGAATCCATCGATTGACACTTGATGATGATGTGTGACTTTTTTATTGGGGTTCTAGGTAGGATGTTATTTTTTATTTTCAAACATTATGTATGTAATTGATAATTGTAATGAAAGAAATTTTAGTCTTTTTGTTATTGAAACCTATATACATAATTGTAATCAAATGTCGTACTGTCTAAATCAATAAAATACATGATTGTCATTTAAATCTATAAATCATATAAATACAATTCCAAATGGACAATGGCACATACTCATCATCCTTAATATTATGTACAACATCATCTCTTAATCCTCTCTCTTGAAATATAGCTGACAAGTCGCCAACACTTTCTCAATAACATTGCCATGTTGGGAAAATATGAGGCATCGAAGAGCTATCAACCATGTGTATTTATGAAAAAATAAACAAAATAGAGGATTAATAACTACTTCAATCTATAAACTGCCTAAATAACATAATTAAATATATAGATAGCATGCTCAACACTAGAAAAGATCATGTAACATAATGATAATACATGTACCATATATCTCTCATAGTGGATTGTTGAGTGTATGACACTAGTAACAAAAATATCAACCCTATCGTAGAGAGGAGTACCATCTTTATGTTTTACTAAATAACAATAACCGAACCCATATCTGGCATGAACATACAGTATTAACTAGGGCAGGATTCATCTCTCATTATGCAATATATTGAATAACAACATTTACACCACCATTATCTATGAAAATTCTTGCATATATGTCATGTCTACATGTCACATTCTTCAGCACTCTTTATGAGTTTCACTTCATCACTCCTCCCCTTATCCTCCAAGTGCTCCATTAACTTTGTACCTATAATTTTTATTTCTAATAATATTTATCCAAATATTTATAAAGAGACCCATAAAATGTGGTAACTCCGCCCATGTAAAGGATCACCCTGCATTGCCGGTCCCAAGCCCGGATAAAGGAGGAGGGTTGTGTTAGGCTTCCAACAGCCAGCGTAAAACTTCGTCAGATTTTTATAACATGGATTACAAAAATTATGAGCATTGTTTTGGGGTGTCTCTGCCTAGCGACGTGCTACAGAGCCCGAATGCAGTAAGAAGTAAGCAAGGGCCACTACATTTTCGCTCGAATGTAGTGAATCAATTGCAAAGAGAGTTCCCACATCATGGACGGGTGTGGGTAAAGAAGTTAGTCTTGCTACATTGCCGCCCGAATGTAGTGAAAATTTTTCAGAGAGGGTCTCCGCATTTTGATTATGGACAGATGCGGGGGTAAGGAAGCTAGTCCTAGATAATAAGATTCGTATTGGTTCTTGGAATATCGGAACATTATCGGGTAAGCTAATGGAGGTGGTAGATACTATGATTCGGAGAAAGATTCATATTCTATGTTTACAAGAGACAAAATGGATTGGAGAAAAAGCAAAGGAGATAGAGGATACAGATTTTAAATTATGGTACTCAAGTAAAGAAAAAGCTCGAAACGGAGTTGGTATTATCATAAATAAAGATTTAAAAGAGAGTGTAGTAAACATACAACGATATGGTGACCGAATCATGACGTTGAAATTAGTGTTAGGAGCAGAGGTTTTGAATATAGTTTGTACTTACGCACCCCAAGTAGGACTAGAAGATAGTATAAAGACAGTTTTTTGGGAAGAGTTAGATAAGGTGTTTCAAAAGATTCCACAAAGGGAGATGATTTGTTTAAGAGGAGATTTAAATGGACATGTCGGTAAAGAGGCATTAGGATATCAAGGGATTCATGGAAACTTTGGTTTTGGGGATATAAATGAGGGAGGTAGGGAGATTTTAAATTTTGCTATGACATTTGATCTCTTTATAGCCAATACAATCTTCAAAAAACGAGATGAACATTTAATTACTTATAAGAGTGGCTTATCACAAACACAAATTGATTACTTTATTTGTAGAAAAAAAGATAGAGCGTATTGTAAAGATTGTAAGGTAATTCCAGGAGAAAGCTTAACCACCCAACATAGACTTTTAGTTATGGATTTACAAATAAAAAAATGGACAAAGAAGAAAAAAGTGCATCGAGCTATTCGGACTAAATGGTGGAACCTCAAAAGTGAGAAAGAAGATATATTTAAACAAAAAGTCCTTCAAGAAGATGTTTGGAATTATGTTGGCACACCCTGTGAAATGTGGAACAATATGGCTATACATATTAGGAAAGTGGCAAAAGATGTGTTAGGGGTATCTAAGGGAGGTGTACCAGCACAAAAAGAGGCTTGGTGGTGGAGTGAAGTAGTACAAAATAAAAAGGCAAAGAGAGCATGTTACAAATTACATTATGCTAAGAAAACTAGTGAAACTTTAGAAGCTTATAAGAAAATAAAGAAGGAAGCGAAAAAGGCCGTTAGTGAAGCAAAAGCTAAGATTTGGGAGGACTTATATAAAAAACTCAACTTAAAAGAGGGTGAAAGAGATATTTTTAGGATAGCTAGGGCTAGAGATAAGAAAACTAAAGATCTTAATTATGTTAGATGCATAAAAGACGAGGTTGAAAAAATTCTAGTGGCAAATGATGATATAAGAAGTAGATGGAAAAACTATTTTTATAATCTTTTTAATGAAAATAAAGATGTTAGCATTAGTTTAGGGGATTTAGCTAAGTCAGAAAAGTATATAAACTACAATTTCTACCGACATATTCAAAAGAATGAAGTCAAAGAGGCTCTTAAACATATGAAAGGTAATAAATTGGTAGGACGAGATAATATTCCTATAGAAGTTTGGAAAATACTAGGAGAAATAGGAATCACTTGGCTCATAAGACTATTTAATGAAATATGAAATAACCAAAAGATGCTCGAAGAATGGAGAGCAAGTACACTTATACCCATATATAAGAACAAGGGAGACATTAAAAATTGTGCGAATTATCGAGGTATCAAGTTAATGAGTCATACTATGAAATTATGGAAAAGAATTATCGAACGTAGGTTAAGACAAGTATCAAGTACAACAGAGAACCAATTTGGATTCATAACAGGCAGATCTACTATTGAAACGATTCACCTTTTGAGACGTCTTATGAAACATTTTAGAGCAAAAAAGAAAGACCTTCACATGATATTTATTGATCTAGAAAAAACTTATGATAGGGTACCGAGAGAGGTTCTTTGGAGAACTTTGGAAAAAAGAAGTATCCCATTGACATATATTAACCTTATTAGAGACATGTATGATGGTACAAAAACATGTATGAGGACTCATGAAGGAACGATAGACTTCTTTGAAATTAATATTGGGTTACATCAAGGATCAACTTTAATTCCATACTTATTTATAATGGTGATGGATGAGTTAACAAAACATATTCAAGATGAAGTACCTTGGTGTATGTTATTTGCAGATGACATTGTATTAGTGGAGGAGTCTAAGGAAAAAGTTAATAGAAAATTGGAACTATGGAGAGAAATATTAGAAAACAAAGGCCTCCGACTTAGTAGAACAAAGACATAATATATGGAATGTAAGTTTGATCATTTAGCTACTTCAGATGACATAGAAATTAAAATTGGCACACATTGCATCCCCCAAAAGGAAAGTTTTAAATACTTAGGGTCAATTTTTGAGAGCGATGGAAGAATTGATGGAGATGTTACACATAGAATTAATGCTGGTTGGTTAAAATGGAGAGAAGCATCAAGTATTCTTTATGATAAGAAGATACCATTAAAATTAAAAGGTAAATATTATAGAGCAGCAATTAGGCCTGCCATGTTTTATGGTTATGAGTGTTGGGCAGTTAATCATCAACATGTACAAAAGATGTTTGTGGCAGAAATGAAGATGTTGAGATGGATGAGTGGTCATACAAAAAAAGACCGTATACATAATAAGGTTATTAGAAACAAATTAGGAGTGGTACCAGTAGAGGATAAAATGAGAGAACATCGTTTAAGATGGTTTGGACATATAGAAAGAAGATCAAAAGACGAACCTGTAAGAAGGTTAGAAAAACTAAATTTGGAAAGTATTAAAAGAAGTAGAGGATGACCACAAAAGTGTTGGAAAGAAAATAAAGAATGATCTAGCTTATTGGGAGTTAACTGCTAACATGACACACGATAGGAATCTGTGGAAACAAAGAATCCATGTAGCCGACCCCGTCTAGTATGGGAAAAGGCTTAGTTGTTGTTGTAGACCCATAAAATGTGGTATTATAGTATCATATGTTGGTTCAAAATCAAATTGCTTGAAAATATTATTTTCAATAGTTAAGAGATGATCACAACTATATGAAGAGGAACAACCCAACCTAAGAGATGCATCATATTCTCAACCATGTATACATTCATGCCTACCTACACGTGAGGCATTTCTCATTGCATGCTTTTATGTTGATAAGTTATACCTCATAGATTAGTTAGATAGTCTTCCTTTAGGATGATAAATTTGTAGTCTATAGAGGTTAGTATACTCGTGACTCAACTACTCTATTGTGTCAAATTTATCAATTAAAGTATCAATAAACCATTTTAACCTTGCGTGTGTACTTTCCATTGTGATAAATATGAATATACAATCATTATATATTTGAAGAACAATAGATAATATAAATGAATTGAAAATTAAATTCACATACCTGTTAGACATATGAGTACCACAATGAATCACCTTAGCTGTACATTATGAGACAATTCTCTTCTTGTATGGGTTGAACTACTGCTCTTTAACGTATGTGAATAGAACGGAAAAAAAATTTCACTTAATTACATTTACTGCTTCTTTGTAACTGATCTCCTCTAATGAGTGAACTACCTTTTCCAACTTACACCAAATGCGAGTAGATCACGATCACTACACATAAAACACATAATTTTGTTTGGATTGCATAAGTCTCTCATACACCTCAACACATAAACATAATTCACTTCCTTTTCTACACTCATAAAAATGAAGGCTATGGAGAAGTTCTTAAATGTTGATGTAAACACGAATAAAGGAGAGACGTTTGGACTAGTAGACCATCATCACTTTCGTTATAAGTGCTTCCATTTAAGTTGTTTGTCATTTTGCAATAAAGACATGAATATCAAATATCAAAAATAACAATATTCAGTTAAAGGAAACATGGGACAAGCACATCTCTATCCTCAAAGGGACACACCTAGGTACATCTCCCATAAGGAGAGAGACGTGGTCAAGGCTCATGTTTCCTTCCGTGGTTCTGGAACCTTCTTCAATTTCACCTAAAATGGAGAATCTTTTTCAAACATTTGAAAATTTGAAAGATTTGAAGCAAAGTAATAAAGATACAATGATATCACTAAAAATCAACCTTTCAAATTCAAGATAAATTTAGAAATCAATCAAATTGATCGTCTCATCGATTTTCTTTTTTTCTTTTTCTTGTTTCTTGTTTACTTTGATTCCAACTAGTTTCATAAGTAACTAATTGGTGATAGTTGATTACAAATAAGCATATATCACTTCTCAATGAACGAAAATCAGCTTTAGGAGAAACATAAAAAACCATAATTTGTTGTGGAGATGAGAGAGAAAATACTATGGGGTATTTTGGATATTTACAAAAATTAGAGTGTGTGTATAATAAAGAAGTGTGCATATAGTAATGCTCTTTTGTTTGGAGTGAAAAGTAGAGATATTAAAATGTTTTTTTCCTCATAAAGTGAAGGACCGAGCTAGAGAATTTCAACCCATATTTGAAACAGATCCAAATGACCCAACTAATATGTCCTTGGAGCCAATGCAAGTTGGCTCATAAGACCATAGATCTGTTGGATATTAAATCAAGTATATAAGACCCGATTCAAAATATGCTTCAAATCCAAATCCAACCATAACGTTTTAGGCTTCAACAAGTCATATATACATACATATGTAATAAAAAACTATATATACATCTATATGTATTATATATGCATACATAATAAAAATGATACATCTATTTGAATATAAACGTAAATTATTGAGATTAGTTTGAATTTATTAGTTATATATATGGGGAGAGAAATCAATCCATGCACACATCAATTCATGCTCTAATCTTAGTTGAGATCTTTAAGTAAAAAAGTAAATAATACTAAGGTACATTTGTTGTACCGGCAAAAAATATTAAGGTACTTTTTTATTTTTAAAACTTAAATTTAATCATTAATCTCACTGATCGAACAGTTAAAATTTTGATGATGTTTAAACATGATTGATATGCGCATAAACTAAATTCTCTCTTTCACACACACACACACACACACACACACACACACACACACACACATATATATATATATATAGAGAGAGAGAGAGAGAGAGAGAGAGAGAGGGTATTGACCATTGCTTTTTGGAGACATAAATGTAAATATATAATAATATTATTCTTCATAATTTTTTAGAAACACTTAATTTTTTAAATTACACTTAAGCCACAAAAAAAGGAGGATCTATTTTTCGTATATAATGCAAACTTTTAAGTTTCTAAACTGAACAAATAAGAGCTTGGGGCCGCGTACACAAACTTTGGGTCTCTAAATTGAATAAATAAGAGCATAGATCCTAACCCCACTTTCTAACCAGGAGGAGGTTGGTGCTCCAACGCCACATCAAGAGTTTGAAACTGGGGGGTAATTGAGGATCTTAAACTTTTCTCCCAGTAACTCTGCTTTCTGAACATCCTTGCCTAGGATTAAGGAGTGCACTGTGGCCTGAGCGACTTAAACTTGCTTATATATGACTAAATCGGTTCAAAGCCATTCAACAGATTAATGAGACAAGCTTTAATATATTTATCAAGCTCATTGAGCCAAGCTTGACCAGTTGGCCAAGGCCGAGTAAAGTCGAAGCTCAGACCACTAAAATTGTGTCGGTCGGCTCGAAGAGATGAACTTAAACTCAACTAAACGAGATATCTATATCTTATATAAATCCTATATAGACAGACATAACCTAGTCTTTTTTCTGGAATCAGTCAAAGATATTGAAGAATAGATTGCTCTTGTACTTGTAACTCAGAATGAACGTTTTCGGTGTAGAAAATAAATAGCGATTTATTCCTATGGGTATTCCTGTGGAGCACCCAAGAGCAAGAAGATTCAATCGAACCCACATTGTATGGTCCAAGGAAATTGCGGATCTGCTTCCACAATTTAATTTATATAGAATCTTGCTATCAGTCTTAGTATCAGAATAGCGGATATAGTCATGATTCAATGGGTCAGGTCCACTTACTTTTTTTTTATCCATTTATCATTTTTCCGCTGGATTTGATACTGATTGGAACAGGAGAGAAGTATGAATACTTTGGTAATTGCTACTTGGGTATCTAGAATATCTATGTCCCAAGATAAAAAAATATGAATAATGAAAGATGAGGAGGAGTCTATCCTTTACTAAGATAGCAGAGTAGTCTTCCTAGCTGAGACTGCATCTTAGTTTCATTGGCATTACGATGCCACCAATAATTGGAGGGTTCTAAGTAGAGGTGCTCATAGTTCAGTTTGGTTCGGTTCGCCGCAATCTCAAACCAAACCATTACTTGTGGTTCTTGATATTGTGAGAATCGAACCAAACCGTGGCATAATTAGAACTAACTGAACCGAACTGATGGTTTCGGTTATGTTCTAAACCACAATTCTAATTATTTAAGGTTTGGCTAAAGACCGCCTTGGTGACACCCTCCTCCCAAAAGAAATTAATTTAATATCATGTGGTCAATAACTGCGCATCAAATATTAATATGATAAAACCAGATACTACACTTGATCTTAGCCAAAAAGTTAAGAAAGGTATGCTTTGTTCAAATCCTTACTAAAACTTTTCTTTCTCAAAAGGTTCTCCTAGTTCAATTCCAGCACTAGAACCATGAGACAAACCACTCGTTATTTCTCTTCTTAGAACTGAACCGATCCAAATCGGTATCTAGAACCGAATCAAACCGCCGGTTTGATTATGTTTGGTTCTAGCGATTCCTTGAACACTCATAGTCCCAAGTGGGATCGAGCTCTCCACTTTGAATAGAGATTAAAGCTCCGTGAAGCTGCACCTAAGTGCAAGTCAATTTCCATTTCATCTTTACTAAACTCACACGGACAGAAGTTGGACATTTTGCAGTAGAAATGCTTTTAAATATATTGAAATACATTCTATAAATGTTCTCACGGCGTCATATACATCTTTGTGTGGCAGGCTGTGGGATCCCCTCCCCACTTTGTTGCTGAGGGTTTGAAACTGGCCTGGTGTTTTGAAATAGAAAGGAACCGGCTCTGAAACCAGAACTGGCCTAACTGGAATGGGACCCCTGATACAGTTACGGGTCTTCTTCCCATGGAACCGGTTCAAATCATTGGTTTAAGTCCTATTTCACAAGTTTTTCTTTCTTCTGTTCTATTATTTTATTTTATTTCTAAATATTTTCTATCACAGTTTTATCCCAAGTAAATATACGATTTTAAACACATTTATTGGTTCACATCACGGGCTACTGTATGATGATATAACCGAAACCATATAATACAAGACTTGCAAATTTTCATATGATATGTTTTTACTTTTACTTCTTGAAAAACTTCGGTTTTCCATCTAGTAGATTTTTTTGATTATGCAGATCCCAGATTTCTTTATCGAAGAGAAAATAATGTAGTATGATTATATACACAATGGGATACGATTATGTGCCTGCCGCTGCCCGCTACACCTATGTTACTGGGCTCAATACTTACAACATCACAATGCAGCAAACCCACTCAGCAACACTTGAGAAAGAATTGCTTGAAATCTAAGCCCCCAAGTTTATTTCCAGAAAATGGAAGTATTTTTCGTTTTCATTCTCTCTAGAAATACCAGAAGCACTTAGATGAGGTAGCATTTGATGTAAGAAAGGTGAATAACATGCAAATTATTATTAACAGTTCAATAGAACTCACTTCAGTACGAAGTCTCATGAGCAAAACCACACCAGCTGAGCCATAAAACTGCAGCAATATTAGTACAAACTGCTTTAGAAAGGACAACAATGCTTTGAACTTGTAACTACATCAATGAACCATCTGAACATCCATGCACTAAAGGGATCGCTAAGACACAAAGGCCTATGCAAAGACCTAAGAAGCCATTAGTCAAATGGGTCTATTCGCGGATCATGTTCACTTGCCATAGCCATACCAGTGCATAAGCATGCTGTGCACATAACCTGTAGAGAAAGATTATATGATTTAACCATCTATAGATGTTGAGAGCTACATAAAAGGCACGGTATGAGCTGAAATTTCAGCTTGCTAACCTAGAACCGAAGCAAAATTTAGCATTTCACAAACTGATAATAATACAAAGAACTAATGGATATTTCAAGGTCAATTTTAATGAATCAGAGTCAGTAGTTACTTGAAAAAAAGTAGAAATTTCAAAGAAAGTAAGTAGGTGAACATGACCAACCGAGAAAGCTATCACAAGAGATGAGCAGACAAATTCATAGTAGCCAACAACTTGATGAACTGTACGATTTTGTTAAGAAATTGAACCCATGATCATGCTTGAAATACAATTCTTTGCTAGATGAAACAAGGAATACCAAGAGTATGTCATTATCAAACTTTCAACTAAAATTATATACCTTTCCAGTCCCCGAGCAATTTATACATCTTTGGGTTTTTGGGGCTATTAGAGGATAATTAAAATTGCTATCAACAAAGTTTGTTCCAGAAATCAAAGATGCACCGCTTCCAGAGCACCTTGCACATGCTAAGTATCCTGAAATTCAAAAGATACGAAATCGTGACCACAGATCAAACCGTAATTATCAAACAAAAGATCTTGGAAATGAACCGATCCAATAAGTTCCATCAACTATGATCTGCCAAAAGTTATGGAAGTAATGAGAAGTTCTCAAATAAACTACTTCCTGTGTTTTTCCCTCCAACACATACTATGCCCTAATTTCATAAGAAGCACTAGATTATTGAGACCATCAAACTTCCACTAACCTGTTCCAAGACAATATTTGCATCTCTTTTTCTCCTGTTGCTCCACATTGTTAATCTCAATCACCATAAGTGCAGAAATAACCCCGACAGCCCCACCCGAGAAGGACGCTACAATAGGATCCACTTGACTGAACAACAGTTCAAAGGTTCAAGCTTAGAAGAAGAATATAATGTAACATGACCACACTGTATTCATGAAATCCAATTTTTCCCAAATACAAACCTTAGTTGTAGAGGTAAATGCATGCTAAGGATGAAATCTGCATAAGATGTACCACCCAATCCTAGTTTGAGCTCAAGCTGAAGGCCAAGTTTAATCAGATATTAGTGGTAAAGGATCAAACATCTATTTGTCAGCAATTAAATACCAGACGTACAAAATCAATACATGAAAAGGTTTTTGCCATTGGCATGAATCTCTTATCCAAAGCACATCCTTTAGAAATGGTTCTAGCTAATATTCCAACAAGGTGGGGTAATTAGTTAATAAAATATGCATTTTATCCAGGACAAACCACATTGAATCCATGGCCTGCAATAGACAACTTTAAAAAGAAGTCAGTAAAGGGAAGAGGGATGCAGCCAGGGGATCACAGGAATACATACTTTATTCTATTTAATCCCTATTCCAGAGTGAGATTCATTGTATGTAATACTGATCAACATTTTGTTATTTTCAAATAATTGAGGACACCGTGCAAAACCACAGTATACAACACTCATGCTCTATTGGTCACAAAACAATCAATTTTGTATACTATTGTTTCCATACCGAACTCAACAAGGAGTCGGGGTTTCATGAGGTGAAACTTGATAAAGTTCCTTCAGCACAAAGGTGGTAAAACACACATTTGACTTCATAGAAGCTTTACATCAATATGCAAACTTACTATTGGTGCAAGGAAGCCTCCGAAAAAGATGATACCCGAGATAATTGAAAAGCACATCAGATAGAGTTTCCTGCGAGTTGATAATGTCTACATCAACATGAATATGAACAAGAATTAGAAAATTGAATGCTGGTGGATGATAAATTCTGTAGAACTCAAAGTTTCTGATCAGAAAATGTCAAGAAGTACCATGTCTGGGAGAAAGGGAATCGAAGAAGGCATCTCAGGCATTTCATTTTCTTTCTCACTGTCTTCATCCATCGGCCCAGCAAGTTTTATTCTTTGTTGTATTCTTAATCTCCTAACCTGGAAATTCCAAATAGATATTTTAATTAGACAAATTTATGAAAGACCGACATGACAACAGGGAATCAGATGGTCTCACTCAACATCCTTATCGCAAGGAAGGTGAAATCTAACAATAGAATTTGAAGGATTAAGAACTGAAGCTATCATTCGTAATGGGAATTCCAAAGGTCTCAAACATGAGGAACCGAGTTAGAAACCAATTCTCTTTTTCTAAACTTCACTCCAATCCAAACACACCCTAATGAGCAAAAAAATCAGCAAGAAACATATAATGCTCTTATTATTATATGAGTTACCTCCTCCATTAGCAGAAAAATTTTGTTGCGCCTACTTCTGATATTTTCTTGTATATCTTGCAGCTGCAACTGAACGAAATCCTGAACTGTTTCTGGACCTTCTATGATGCAAAATCTGATTACCATGCAAATCTCTCAATTAATGCAGTACAACCATCATCTGAGATACACACTATGAATTGATAATTGTTAATTGTGGATATGATTCCTCAAAAAGAAAGTAATTACTAGATGAATGTGAGGCAATTAGACACAGCGAATACATCAGAGAGACAGAGAGAGAGAGAGAGAGAGAGAGAGAGAGAGAGAGAGAGAGAGAGAGAGAGAGAGAGAGAGATTACCCGCTTCCTTCATCTCCCGCGGGGGAATTCTTGTTTGACGCGCAATTAGTTGGTCTGCAGCGAAGAAGCCCCATCCGGAAATGGGTGAAGCGAATTCCGTCTCTTCTCAGACGTCCCGAATCGAAAGAGGAGATTCTCCCACAATTGTGAGTGCAAAAGAGAGGATAGGAAACTGAGGAGGTGAAAGAAGGCGAAGCGAGTCGATGGTTAGAGACGAAAGAGGGTACGGACGCCATGGCTTCTCGTGTGTGTGCATGTCTCTCTCTCTTGCAGGAAGTCCTTGAGGAGGATTACAAATGGATCGGGTCTATTTAGGGTCTGGATCCATTTCAGCTACTGTTAGTAGTCAACGGTTGGGTAGATTGTTACTTGAGTCCCTGCAAAAACCGACCAAGGACATAAATGAACTGCCGTCCGCATCCGCCTCTCCCTTGTCACCCCCCCCCCCCCCCCCCCGTCTCCCTCTCTCTCATTTGGAGACATGATCGCGAAGGTAATCTCTCTCTTCACCTAGTTTTTGCTGAATTTCTGAAGGGGAAAATGCGATCTTCTTTGTGATTTCTTTGGTTTCGCAGAGGTCTCTATCGGGATTGTCCGAGACACCACGATCCCCGTCTTCTTCTTCGAATTCGCAGCCGTTCTTGCAGGTCTCCGTCACAGATCCCGTCAAATTGGGCAATGGAGTCCAGGCATATATCTCCTACCGTGTCATCACCAAGGCATCCCCTTAGGAAAACCCTAATTATCTCCATTTTATTTTTATCGAGGTTTTCTAAGGGCTAGTTGTGGTTATTTTAGTTTACTAATCACGTCGGGTGACTTCGTTGGCTTGTTCCGTTTCTCCTTGTGCCTTTACAATGCTAAGGAAGTATGTAGTAGTTAGTTTAGGGAAATTAGGCATTTATTGTGTATGGTGTTTGCTTTTGAGAATAATGCACATGCAATTCGATCAGCAATTCTTTTAAGATTTTTTTTTGTTTTTAAATAAATTCTTTAGAATTCTTGATGCTATCTATTTTCCGGGGTTCACTTTCATATTATACATCCAACAAGCTCATCATTTTGTTTCTCTGGTTTTTGGAAGTTGTGGCATCGATGTTTATGGCATTGATGTTTAGTTGTTAAACTTGCTATTGCTTTTGTACTTGTGGTGAAAATTCAAAATTACTTTCTGTGTGGTGAGAAATCTGATGGGACTACTGGGAATCCAACTTATCATTGTCAAAGTGAAATTCTAGCTGGAGAAGTCGAGTTAGAACGCTAATTGAACTCTCTCTTCCTCAAACTTAATCAAACATACCCTTTAGTTTGGTTGGACATGCTTTGCATATGTTTATTGAAGGACTGAAAGTTCACTTTTTGAAGTGATCATGCCTTCTCAAGTGCATTTGCAAGCTTGACAGTCAAGGGCTTCTAGCTGTTAAGATATGATGCTTGAAATTTGATTTGAAGCTCCACAGTCAAGGTTTGTTAGCTGTTGAATTGTTCTAACCTTCATTTGGTTGCTTTGAATTGATCAGTATGGAACTTTTTAAAATAAATGTGATGATAATGACAGTGACCATGTAATATGGTTTGATATATGAAATTATTGGATGCATAAAACAGCTAACAAGGGTAACAACTTTTTCAGCATTAGGTTTTGGGTTGGACGGAGCCCAAACCTGCAACTTTTCTCTAAGACAAGTAGGTATGATTACACAAAAGTCTCATACCAATATCAATCAACTCGAAATTGGTAGGCATAACATGGCAAGAAGCAGAGTAGTGCTGTCCTGATGGCAATTCATTAATCCCTCCCAGGTTTCAGAGCTGAAGTTGAGTGTTGTGTTTTACCTTTGGTAGGTAAGCATAATTCCGGGTAGGAGCAATTCACAACATTCACTGTGGGCAGGGTTGCGAAAAAATTCGGAAGAAAGAATCCTTTGTGCTGGCAGCATGCAAACCAATAAAGCAAATGGCTTGAGAGAGGGTACCATTGGTAAAGAAACATGGGTTTAGCTCACTGAACACCAACCTCAAAGATGAAATGTATTCGATGCACAAACTATGACTCTCTAAATCAAACTTATAAAATAATAGAAAAACTCGCTCCTAACTGTATTGCTGTAGAGCTTAATGCTTCATACTAACATGGAAGTGAAAGTTTATTTGAGATATACATCTCAATAAACCTTCCTATTGACAATGTATAACATGGAAACATCCTAAAGAAAAAGGCAAAATATAAAATATTTATGTTGGGATTAGATTTTATTTCCATTTGGACTGACAAGTTAACTGATAGGATACCATTTTTGTTAGAGAAATCAAGCAAGGAAAATTATGCTAGCATTGTTGCTTGTAAGCATCTTATGAAACTGCTTTCTGTTTTATTTGAGACCTGCATGTCTGAACATGTATTTGATTAACTTACTCATAGAAAAGATAAATTTCTTCTTTGCCTTCATTGTTAATGGAATGATCTAAGATGATGTTTATTATCATATACTACCATTTTACTGGTTTTAGCTGCATCGTGATTGTAGTTTTCCTTCAGAAGTTTTTAAAATTTTGTTTTATGTTTTGTTTGAAGAAAATCTGTGATTTTATTCTTTTGCAGACAAATTTTGCAGAATATCAAGGGGCGGAGAAGATTGTTATTCGCCGTTATAGTGATTTTGTATGGTTGCGAGACAGATTATGTGAAAAATACAAAGGGATTTTTATTCCTCCCCTTCCAGAGAAAAGCGCTGTAGGTGAGTGTTTGTTGGGCTTTCTCCAGGCAGCTTTTAGTGCATTATCCACTATAATATTTCGAATACGTGTGACACACAAAATATCCAGTTTTGTAAGTATAGATATTGATATGAGTTACTTAGGAGATCTAAGCTCGATCTAAAAGTCACCCAGTAACAAACTAACCACAAAGTATGCAATAAGAAAGCGCTAACTCGACCACACTAGGAAACCACCACTTAGCCCGTCTCAAAGCTAAGATAAGGCCTTCACATTCTTACTCTAAATTCATACACTTAAGAGAAACAGGAACAGAATTTGAAAGATTAACTTTCATTCATAAACTCAAGGAAGATGCCCAACTTAAATGAGATACAAAAGCTTATGTAGAGGATTAAATGTAGATTTTGCCTCAAAACAACCAATGAGACAAATAGATGCTTCCTAAAATGACTAATAGATGAAATGGAGGTATCCCCATGAAAAGGACCCAACCCAATGCATGCAAAGTTCTCTCAAAAGGGCCAATGGGTGAAGGAAGTGAAGTAGGCCAATGCATGCAAAGATTCTACATGGAAAGTTGTCATCTAAAAAGAATCGATAAAGAAGATTCCACTACTTCCAAGTATATGGCTGATTTTATGTATTTAAATGCATGTAGATGGACCAATAGTTTCGATTGGATCTATAAAGTGATTTGGCCCAGATACAAAAGACATTCCCATGTCAGATATGCAACCCATACCTAAGGCTCTGTGGTATGATATTATTGATTATAGTATGATGTGGTGTAATATATTTACTGTACGGGTATGATACAGAATAAGAAGGCTATTCATGATATTAGCATGGGGACTGTATCATAACAAAGGCTCCTTCAAATATGTTATGTATCAACGCAATATGCATATGTTAAAGTTAAACACTGAAAATATCCTATACAATGCTCCAATATCAATTTGTCTGGATGCAAATCTTTTGTTATCTGTTAACATGTAACTTACTTGGAACTGTAACCTGATATATGCCACTGTATTATATATCTTCAAAAGTATTGAAACGCTTGAATTCTTTTCTCATTCAGAGAAGTTTCGATTCAGTGCCGAGTTTATTGAGTTGCGGCGTAGAGCATTAGATATATTTATAAATCGAGTAGCTTCACATCCACAACTTCAACAAAGCGAGGACCTTAGGAGTTTCCTGCAGGAAGATGAAGAGGTATTAATATTCCTAGTTATCAAGTAACTAATTAGACTAGTAGTAATTGGTTCATCTGTTATATATCAATTCATCTGCATCATAATCATTTGTTTGGGCACACTCTAGACTGCAAAAAGTGAACATAAGTTCTAACAAAGTCCTGTTGTTCTGCAATTTGTGTTCCTTGATTACCTTTTGCAATAGTTTTGTTCGAAGGTTCTGAAAACAAAATGAGGCTTTGGGAAAAGACCTTTGCTCTGGCAGAAGAAATGTACTTTGCTTTCTCAGCAAACTTATTTTGCAAATAAAAACTTATAAAGATTATTTTACACACAAACTGTTCCCCACTGAAAAAGGTTCTCCAATTGGCGATGTTGTTTTTGCAAGTTGTCTAATATGATTTGCGCATGTACCACTTCAGTGAAGGTGTACGAGGTACAAACAGAATTTCTCCAACTCTATTCAAAATCCACTCTTATAGTGCAACATCATGTTCTCTGTTTCTTTTATGGAGCACATTTTACATATATGTCTCTCTAAACCCTTTTTTAGTTGTGTCTTTTATGGAGCACATTCTACTAAGTCTAAGGAAAAAGTTAATAGAAAATTGGAACTATGGAGAGAAACATTAGAAAGCAAAGGCCTTCGACTTAGTAGAACAAAGACAGAATATATGGAATGTAAGTTTGATCATTTAGTTACTTTAGAGGAAATAGAGATTAAAATTGGCACACATTGCATCCCCCAAAAGGAAAGTTTTAAATACCTAGGGTCAATTTTTCAGAGTGATGGAAGAATTGATGGAGATGTTACGCATAGAATTAATGCTGGTTGGTTAAAATGGAGAGAAGCATCAGGTATTCTTTGTGATAAGAAGATACCATTAAAGTTAGAAGGTAAATATTATAGAGCAGCAATTAGGCCTGCCATGTTTTATGGTTCTGAATGTTGGGCAGTTAATCATCAACATGTACAAAAGATGTCTGTGACAGAAATGAAGATGTTGAGATGGATGAGTGGTCATACAAGAAAAGACCGTATACATAATAAGGTTATTAGAAACAAATTAGGAGTGGCACCAATAGAGGATAAAATGAGAGAATATCGTTTAAGATGGTTGGGACATATAGAAAGAAGATCAAAAGAAGAACCTTTAAGAAGGTTAGAAAAACTAAATTTGGAAATTATTAAAAGAGGTAGAGGACGACCACAAAAGTGTTGAAAAGAAACAATAAAGAATGATTTAGCTTATTGTGAGTTAACTGCTAACATGGCACACGATAGGGATCTGTGGAAACAAAGAATCCATGTAGCCGACCCCGTCTAGTATGGGAAAAGGCTTAGTTGTTGTTGTTGTTGTTGTTGTCTTATTTTTTCTCTCTTGGTATGCCCAATGTTCATTTTTTCCTACTTTCAGACTATGGAGAGGGCAAGATCTGTAGAGACAGGTATTTTTAAGAAGAAACCTGCTGATCTGATGCAAATGATAAAGGTACTTTGGCTTTCAGAAAATTGGAACAAGCGCTAACTTATTGGTGCATTCCTTTATCTTCCTTTTCTATTTCATTTTTTAGCACTTCTATTTAGTATTATGATTCATGAATTATTGTTATGTTATTATTATTATTACTATTGTGTGTAACCGACCTCATCTAGTATGGGGAAAGGCTTAGTTGTTGTTGTAGTATTACTATTGTGTGTTGTGTGCACGTTCATGTGCTAGTGCTTGAGTGTGCTCTGTGCTGCGCGTATGTGTGTGAACCTCTGGAATACGGTGGTTTACACGTTTGCATGAAACTGAAGTTTGAGTTTTACTGAACATTTGGCTTGTTCTTTTCATGTTTGTTTATTTATGATGTCCACTTTATGTTTGCCTTCCCACTTATGAGGCTTTCTTTTAGGTAATCATATGGTCAAAGTGCCTGGGAGCCTAGATATTGTATCGGCTCGTATCAATACTTGTTGAACAAATTATTGCATTACCTACATATTTGTCTATTAAAACAATCTTTATCTTATTGCTGAACAAAGTTGAGTAAATGGGTCAGTGACTGATGAAATCCATGTTACTTATGGATTGCTTTGCATAATTGTCAATCACAAGCGAAGATTTGAAGTTCACTGGTTCTATTGAGCCCTTAATATTATGATCAAAACAGATTTCTTATATAACCATGAGCTACAGAATGACTTTTGAGAATATGTGACTCTAGAAGCATGCATTTTAGTACCTTTGTGCCATTCAATTTCTTTCCTTATGCAAGTAATAGGATTCCATATTGTGCCTTTCACTATGTTTATTTTCAAAATATACAATATTCTACACCCTGATTGTTCTTAGCTGCCCTGTGTTTCTGTTTGAGTTGAGCTCATAATCAATTGTCTGAATCAGCATCAAACATGACAGGTTCAGGAACGGACAGAGTTGCCCTAGTTAGAGAAGTTGACTGCCCTTTCACGTGTATTTCCATGTGGGCCCTCATTTTGGGAGGATGGATGCAAAGAAATATTAGTTTCTGGAGGTTGTCCATGAGACGCAAGATTTAACATAACCCTCAGCCTATAGTTTAACTTTGCCGGCAAGGTACCAGATAAGGTACCATCTTGTGTCAATGTTGGTTAGATGGGTGGTGATTCATGTATCAGCTCACATTGAGTGGCATAATTTGCTTCCCTTGATATTTTACTTAAAATGAGCTGATGGAGGTTTAGTATCAGTGTGAATTAATTTTGCCCACTACAACAACAACAATTAAGCCTTTTCCCATACTAGATGGGATTGGCTACATGGATTCTTTGTTTCCACATAGCCCTATCATGTGTCATGCTAGTAGTTAATTCAATATAAATTAGATCATTCTTTATTGTTTCTTTCCAACACTTTTGTGGTCATCCTCTTCCTCTTTTAACATTTTCACAATCTAATTTTTCATATCTTCTTATGGGAGCATCCTTGGGTCATCTTTCTACATGTCCAAACCATCTTAAACAATTTCCCCTCATTTTATCCTCTATTGGTGCTACTCCCAATTTGTTTCTAATAATGTCATTATGTGTACGGTCTTCCCTTGTGTGTGTGACTACTCATCTATCTCAACATTTTCATTTCTACTACAGACATCTTTTGTACATATTGATGATTAACTGCCAACACTTAGAACCATAAAACATAGCAGGTCTAATTGTTGTTCTATAATATTTAGCTTTCAATTTTAGTGGTATCTTCTTATCACATAGAATGATGTTGTTGTTTTAACCAACTGGTTCTTGATGTAAACAATGTCTTGATGTTGTTTACTAGGAACATGTGAACTGTTTGTCAATATTTTTTGAATGTCTATCTTCAAAAACTGAATCTTTTGGCTTTTCATGTTCTACTACACGTATAAATAATGGGTCACATTTGGTGCCTAGTAAATGTTCTTTTCATCCAGGTCTTATAATTTCCAGTTCTTTAATCTCTTTTAGTTTGCCTCTCTTTTGATGAGGGTCTGCTTGACTAGTATTCACAATAGCCAGAAGGCTCTTTGTTGGTTCCCTTTAGGTAAATGTTTACCTTGGATGCATTATATCAAACATGATGTTAATAATAGACCATGAATTGCCTATAACCTGTCAGCTGCTATTCTAAATGAGGTTAAGCATTTCTCTTATGCAGGATGTACAATCCAAAGTGACCGATGCAGTGCTTGGAAAGGAAAAGCCTGTTGAAGAGTCTAATCCTGAGTATGAGAGACTAAAGCATTATATATTTGAGCTAGAGGAACACTTAGCAGAGGCTCAAAAGCGGGCATTTCGACTTGTGAAGAGGCACAGAGGTATTTAGCAATTTAAAAGAAAACTAGTGCAAGTGATACCGTTAAATCCCATCTTCACACCCGCATCTCCACACAATCTAATAAGTTTCAGCCTTATAATTGATTTACCATTTCGCAGAGCTGGGCCAGTCCTTGTCTGACTTTGGGAAGGCAGTCAAGCTGTTGGGTGCTTGTGAGGGAAATTCTCTTGGTAAAGCATTCTCTGATTTTGGCACAAAAGCGGAAATGTTGTCTCATAAGCTTCAGAAGGAGGTAGGCATAAGTCTGAAAAGAATTGGTGCAACAATTATTTCAGACTACTGTTGTTTCCTGTCGTTTTTAGTGGTATATTATGTTAAACTTGGGAGAATTTTCTTTTTATTATGGAGGCCAATGACATGCTGATGAATTTTGAAGAACCTTTGAAGGATTATGTCCGTGCTGTGCAGTTTATAAAGGTGAACTTACAATTGTTCCCTTTGCTATCTTAGATTAATAATGAATGTGACACAACTAGGGCTTCCCTCTTATTTAACTTCACGAAGTTTGTACAATCTTTCATTTTCCCTTTTTGACAGGCTACCATGGCCGACAGAGCCAGCGCTTTCAGGCAGCAATGTGAATTGGCAGAAACAGTCAAATTGAAGGAAATTAACCTGTATGGTTTGATCGGTCATTTTTGGATATGCTGTTGAATCATGTTGTAGATATTTTACTTTGTTTAATTGTATTCTGATTTCACTTTCCTTGTGGCACTGCAGTGAGAGGCTGATGCTGGTGCGATCTGAAAAGGCTGCAGAAGCAGAAATAGAATGCAAGGAAGTAAGAACTTTCACCACATATTAAGTTCCAATTCCTCTTAGTATTTCATACACGCTAGGAAATAGCTCAAGCATATCCGAAAGAAAAACTCGTTAATAGTTTCCTTAACTAAGAAATTATCAAACTCTTTTGTTGCTTGATTCTTAGTATTGCTGTGACCTCATTATGGTTATCGACCCCTCTCAAGTGGATTGCAATTTATCATAACTAAATAGGCTTAAAAAAACAAAAATTCCTTGACAAAATTTGCATCCTGGTCCTTATTTGTTGCTTGTGCTACAAGTGACTCGAGCTTTTTTTAGTCAGAAATTAGACACAAGCATGTACATATACACACCCCTCTCTTCCTCTAAATTTTCTTGTATTATGTTGAATTTGACTTTTGAGGTTTGTTTTAGTTAAATATCAGAGATACCATCTCTCTCTCTCTCTGAATTGTTTCATGTATGTGACCCAGTTGAAAGCAGAGAGTGAAGAGGCCACAAGACGTTTCGAGATGATTGTCAAATTAATGAATGAGGAGATGGTTCGGTTCCAAGAGGAAAAGACGAAGGATATGGGATTTGCATTCCATGAGTTTGCCAAGGGCCAGGCGCAGCTTGCCAAAGAGATTGCAGATGCTTGGCGTGCATTAATCCCAAAACTTGATGCCTGGGCTAACTCACGTCGATAATTCCTTTTGTTCTTATTTTGCTTTTTCTTGACTTTTACAAGCTCTTCATATTTCTTTTATTTGTAAAATATAGAACATGAGATCTTTTTCCCTGTTTCCTTATGTTGGTAGTAGCTGTCATGTAGACACACCACGATGCAAGTCTGCCGATGCATCATGCCTGTGTGTGTGTGTGTTTAGGACGTTGTGATAGTGTGCTGCGTCAGTGGTTTATGATTGGCCATTTTAAGTTCCATAAATCGATATGTCATTCTTTTGTTATTCCAAATTTACTAAATCCTTAACGTAGGATTGGATATTTAAGTTCCATTGTGTTGTGAAAGGTGCATGCATGCATTCTTCAGTTATTTTGTTGCATCTCTCTTCCATTATGTCGTCATATTAATAAAGATCATCTCTGACTTTTTCCTCGTAGATTAGTCCCATATGTGCTTTTATCTTATTTAATTAATTGGTCCTTTAGGTGAGATACATATTTTATCTTGACTGTGAAAGATCCTCAATTTAGGTCCTTAACACAACACAAGTAGCATTGCTCTATGCTCAGCTTGTATCAACTTGTTTAAAATGTGACTTTGTGTAACTAAGCTCATACATGAGAATACTTGAGTTCTACTTTAGACAAGGGATATCTCTTGCGTTCCTACTCAATAAGAGTTTTGCATTTTGAGTTGTAAAGTGTGTTGTGGGTCACACACCTTTTTATTATCAATACAATTATTTATTTTTACTCTATTTATTTTTCTTCCTTTTTATCGGTCTTGAGCTTTTGAACTGTTACCACCTTAGTGAAGGTTTGTATAGTTGGGATGACTAGACGCTTGCCAATCCTGTTGAGTGATTTGGAATGTGAGAAAATGCGGATGAAGCCAAAGATCTTATCAATGTTCAAAGATTGTACTCTTATTCCAAAACTTGGGGAGCTTATATCAGCCCATATAGCTGGAGACACAATAGACAGGCGCACACACGCAAACACGAGTTAGAGAACTAAGTGATGTATTGAGAGGTATGAACTTTATTTGTATAATAAAATTAAAAACAGTTTGGTGTTCTTTTGATAATAATTTGTTGAATTTTTGTGTGTATGATAACTTGATCTTAAATGAACAAAATTAGCATTTATTAAATTCATTCGGTTTGCTTCCCAGTCTAATCATGTCCTTGTTACCTTGCTCTGCCATCAAATAATTGAACGCATGCCACTACAGAGATCCTGCCCCCTGCTTCTGGGTAATAATCAAAAGAAAATTTTTCCTGAACGATGATTCGAATTCCAGGATGGTACCGTGTTGCTTCGTGCCAACACGAACATGACATGACACAAAGGACTTTTCGGGCCATTACTCTTGCAAGAAAATATTCTTGTTTAATATTGATAAATGTTGTAAATAGTATATTGGTGTATCACATCATATGATTGATTATATTTTTTTAAAATTATTTAAAAAATAAGTTTTTAAAAACTGTTAAAAATAAAAACACATTAGAAACATATCAGACGAATTTGTAATATACATGATACCATGCATCACATACTAGTAGTTTTGATTCAAATATGAATTGAGATTACAGGTCATTGATGCATATAAGAAATTTTAGACTTTTGATCTATCAATGAGAGAAGATGGGGTTCAAAAGAGAGCAGTAAAAAGGACTGAAGAAAACAGCTTTAGGGGTTTAAAACAATCTCAAGTTTCAAAAATTGAAAAGCACCACCTCCGAAAAATCTATATCATACTATGTGACATAAAGATGTACCGTATGATACGAGAGTTATATCGTATCATATCGTATATAACAATCCAACTCGATAAAGTATAAATTAGGAATCAATCGTGTAAATTTAAGTACCGATACATGATAAAATAATACCGTTATTACTTTAATAACATTGATATTTACATATATTTCACCATGAGAATTAGCCGATTTGATAGGCACTATGTCAAATAAAAAAAAGAGAGGCACTCTGGCCTTACTACGTGGAGAAAGCGATTACCATTCCTCATTTACGAGCAATCACGAACAAGATAACGCGCTCTTTTAAGGCCACAGTGTATTTGGGGAATTGAGAAAACTTGGCAGAACATAAATATATTTCCGTTTGCAGACCTTTTGCCTTCTCTCTTCTTCCTTTGCCTTCTCTCATTCTCATGGCCGCACGGCCGCTCATCAATCCGACGTGCCATCCACACGCACGAAATCACCTTCTTCCTGTACGAAGAGGGAGAATTGCCCGACGTCTTCCTCTTCCTTCCGTACGCGCCTTCAAACGAGACGTCCTTCTAGTGTGCTCTGATGGCTGCAAACGAGACGATCCTCCGGCGGCAGTCACTCTGCAGTATGACATGGATGTGGAGAGCTTCAAGGAATTGCTCCGCCAGGTATATACACACACACACAGATTTGTGTGCAATGTGGTGCGAATTTGTTAATTCAAGAAAATCGTTCTTAATTGACAGTGCGCGAATGGTCTTCTCGCAGGAGCAAAGGTTAGTTCTGCTTTTTCTTAACACTGTTAATGGCCGGGTTTCGATATTCCGCAATTCTAAATGGTCGAATGCTTTCGAAATGTCGGCAACGTTATTTAAAGATTCAACTACCATATATTGGAATTCTGCTGAACTATACAACGCATGGACTCAGCTATACTTCATTGATATATGGACGAGCTTTGATGCTCCCAACTCTACGTGGGCGATCAAATCTCCTCCAACTGTACCTCCAAACGTTATATCTTGAAATGTTCTCGAGTACTATTTACTAATTAAATATTATAATAGCTGTTTGTGTATCTTCAATCTCTTTCCTCTTAGGAATTGTTGCCATATTGGAATGATCTTCGTAGATCACAGCACAGTTAGTGCAACTCGATCATTGCTAGTGTACTTTTGATGGAACCAAATTTCTAAGAATATTTTCATAAGCAGCACATAAATCTCATATCAACAAGTCTGTTTAACTTATAAATTGTTGAAATGTTGCTATACTGGTGATTTTCGTCATATAACTTGATACATAAATAGCATGTTTATTAATTTATTCAAGTTGTTGCTTGATTCAGAGGATTAATGAGAGGCTAATGTAAAGTAGTTACAGTAATGACAACAAAGAAGAACGACTATATATTTTGCTATAGTCTTGTTTCTAAAACTCCATAGAACATCGTTCACAGATATCTTCAGAAATAATTTATAAATTCTAGCTACCACCAAGGTGTCTAGGTACAAATACACAACGAAAAGGCTACACTATGAGTTCTTGCTGTGCTATAATATATTGCATTAGTTGAGAAAAGCTTTTGCATTCCTCATCCAGTATAAATGTAAATTCCTAACAAGTACGGTTTCTCAAAAAAATCATTTTTGCTGCAGTTATCAGATAAACTGTTAGATGAACATGACAAAATTTCCATCCTGAAGTTGCGAGGTTTCTTCGAATCCTTAGGATTCCTCATCCTTGTGAGTCATAAAGTCTCCTACAACTTGGTGTAACTTTTCCTTTTGATCTTTTCATGAAATTTCTGTCACTTCCTTGCTTCTTGTTACAAATGGAACAACCAGCAAATGCTGTGACTGCACCAGCTGATGATGATTGGATATGGACTTGGATAACATGGGGCATTTTTGCATTATGGTATTTCTTCGTCATGCCGGTAAGGAAACGAGAAATCAGTGTTATCTTTAGTTTATTCTCACTTGTTCGGTTCAAAGTCGAATATTGCTGTTTTACTGAGGGAGTGTTAGTGCAGCCTACCATCTTTAATTGGCTTCGGCTGAGATGGTACAAGAGGAGACTCTTGGAGATGTACATACAGATCATGTGTGTGTTCCTTTTCTTCCCAAGGTGTTCTCTTTGAACCTTCTACCCAAATATGTGATTTTGGTAGCCTTCTTTGTTCTTGACCTCTTGATTTGACTGCTTCTGTAAACATGATTTTTTTTTCGTTGACACGGATGGACTATTTCAGAATTTAACTCAAAATTTCGTGCTAAAGAGCACAGACGTTCAGTTACCTTAGAAATCCAGTTACTGGAGCTAATTCTCTGACCCGAAAATAGATTTGACTGGAGAATTCTAGTGATACTCTTCATCTAACTGATACTCTGTTTACTTGGGTTTCATAGTTATGCACTAATAATATTTCTGTGGTTGTGTGCACCATTAGATCATTTTCTTCCGATACAGTCGTTTTAAATATATAATTCTGCGCTTCTAGCCATACTGATAAGATTATCACTTGGACGACAATGACAGAGAAGCATCTTTTCTTCCCAGTTTTTCACGATTGTTCAGAAACATTAGGAGAAAGACTTGGAAAATTTTAAAAAAAAATTGTAATCAGCAATACAACTTTGTTTTCTAATTGAAACGAGGGACAACAATATTTTACTCTTAACCAAAACTTTGTTTCCATGTGAAGCGTGCTACTGTGGGCACCATTTCTCAACTTCAGGCAGTTTCCAAGGGATCCCTCAATGAAGTACCCTTGGTCTACACCACAAGAAACTTTAGTTAAGGATTCAACATCTTCCTGATAAGCATGAATTGCTCCAATTATATGTATATTGATGACGAATATGTTCATTCTTTCATGTAATTGAAGGACTGCGAATTTCAAGTGCCTGAATGTGGAAATCCATTTCAAGTTCTGTTTTGATCTTCTACATTAGATTATAGCAGATTTCTGCACATGCCTCTGATTACAGAACCTAAAGACAATTACAATTATTTTGAATTCTACATGTGGAAACTGCACATAGGAGATGAGGCTTAAAAACATGCCCAGCGGCATTCGCCTGCGCTAGTACCATTATGCCAAGGCTTATCCTAGTTTCCATTGCAAGAGGGGATATCAGATGCGCAAGTCAAGCCTCCGACTGCCTGTTTAGCAGCTATCTCGCCAACCATGCTAGTTTACCCGGGCTTGGTTTGAACTTAAACCAAGGAACCTCTCAGAACTTGGGCATCATCAGCTCATTGAAAGGTATGGTGGTACATTACTAGTGCTGGAAAATGAGCTGAACAAACAGATAATGAGCTAGATGACCCAAAAGCGAACAGCTCATTTACAAAAGACATGTTATTGCCACTATCAAATAATACACTTTATACTCTAGATGTATGAAGGTAGAAGTTAAAGATGGCCATATTCAGAAAAAATGTTTTCTTTAAATAATCATCTAATTTCTAATACCTGTGCATTTGCAAGTTAAACATTCCAACTTGTAATTGACATTACGCTACACAAACGCATACATGGGTCCAGCCAAGATGAGGCAAATGCATCTTAAGCATTATTGGTTTGTCAAACCTATCGATCGAGATCAAACAAGCACTTTACGAGCCAAGCCATGAACTTGTCAGCTCAATTCTCAGTCTGGTGATTAAGGTTGGGCCCACAAGTATGTAACAAAACAAATAGACACAATCTTGATGAGAAAATCAGTATTAAATGGAGAAAATGAAAAGCAAGAAAGAAAAATGCACCTGTGATAGGCTTGAGCAAGTGCCTTTTACCTATATTTAGCTTCCACTGGATTATAGTAATCAATAGCAGATCCAAGACCCAGAAGGTTCACATCCAAAAGACCATACCCATTTGAAAAGCCCAAATAAAGATTAGTAGGGATATATACATATTGGATATCGGATATGGATGAATGATGATGGATGGTTTGTGTCGGGCCTCGGTTTACTCGAACTGGACATGAGTCTAACCAGTGGATACATGTGAATATATTCTTAGATTCTGAACACGATTGATTGGAATGAATTATATCCGATTCATTAACATCCCAATCAACCACACCTTCGTCCTCCAAGAGCGCCATACACAGTGATGACCACGGATAATTCATAATGAAGCCATCTTCGCCACATTTGGTAGTCATCTCATCACTTTACAAAATCCAAAGAGGCGCGGCTTTTTCTGTGTAATTTTTACGCTTATGTCGTCATTTTTTCATCACCTTAAACGCACGATTTGGCGGAGATCCAGCGGGTCCCACATGGTGTGTGGGACACAAGCCAACAGCCAGCTTATTTAAAAATGGCCGCTTGCTGCCCGCTCCCCTCCTCGCCCAGCCGGGCTATCGCCGCAACCGTACGACGCTTCCACGCCAAGAACCGCCCGCGAGATGGATTTCGGCCGTCTGTGGAATACGACCCTGCCGCCCAATCGCCTCGCCGGCACCAAACTTCGGCGTACTCTCTCCGACTCTAATGTCACTAGGTCAGTTCCGGGCAACCGTGTCTCAGGCCGTGTTTTCGTTGAGCAGCGATCTTCCTTCTTCATGCCGGAATTCCGTGGAATATTAGCCGCCGTTTCCGAGGAGAAGAGTACCCCGTGTCGCAAACTTCGGCGTACTCTCTCCGACTCTAATGTCACTAGGTCAATTCCGGGCAACCGTGTCTCAGGCCGTGTTTTCGTTGAGCAGCGATCTCCTTTCTTCATGCCGGAATTCCGTGGAATATTAGCCGCCGTTTCCGAGAAGAGTATCCCATGTCGCCGGGTCCTGTACCGTAAGCCAGAACTACGCACGCCGTTCTCTGCCCGGGAAAGGGAATTCTTCAGCAATCTTTCATCGTCTCCGTTTCTGTGTCCATCAGGACGATCTGCTCCCCGGAACGTTGCGGTGTTGCCAAAGGGGAAGGTTACGAGGGTGAAAAAGTTCGCTTGTGGAGAAGCAAGAGAGGAGGAAGATGGCGATGAGGACGGGAATTTTATGCCTCATGAGTTGGCAGGGAGGTCGACGACGAAGTTCTCCGTTGTGGAAGGGGCAGGGCGGACACTCAAAGGACGCGATCTCTTCCGGGTTCGTAATTCCATCTGGCGCAAGACTGGTTTTCTCGGTTGAGAATTCCGGGACTTCGCTACTTTCTTCACCTGTGGATTGGGACAAACTACCAGATTTTGAACACGAATTGGTGAAAGATCGATCGACTTGCTGATCGAGAATCCGGTACTTCATTACAATTTTGTTCCTTTGATCGGCTTCTTAACTCTTAAGGTCATGATACGATGGCGATGGTATTCTTACATCAATTTTGACCGATAAAACGGATGAAAAAGAACCAATTAAGGGAAAATTTCTTTACTTTTGTAGCTCAGCAAGTGGTGGAGGAAATTCTTAAGCTCTTTTACTGCTTGATCCATTTTTTTGTAAAGTTTTCTTTTCTGATAGCTAGAGATATAAATGGAACAGCCATCTCCTCATTCAAGCATTCACATCTTTTAGTCTGTTCATTTTCTTTTCCTGTAACCGATACCTTTACTGTATCTGTTTTGTTACTGTGGGGGAGTGGCGTCAGCATTCAGTCATGTAGATTTCAGAAATGGGACTTAGATTACCGAGAATACAAGGCATAACCAAAATGAAGCTTTTTTTCAGTACGAAGTGAGGGTCGGCTCCTGTGCTTTGTAGTTTTCTTTCAATATCTTTTAAAATTTTCTAATGCTCTTTTCTACAGTGCGGATTGACTAACATCTCACGTTAATGTCCACATATTAATCTTTAATCTAATCTCCTTCCTTTTTATTCTACATGTAATGTTTATTAGCTAACAATATAAGTATAGTAACGACTCTATAGACGCACGTCCACCTCAATATCAGAATCCTCTGCAGATGCTGATGATCATTTGGTTTGCAATTCGGTGCAGCAAACAAACAGTGAACATTGCAAACAATTCGGTATACTATTATTATACGTATATAACACTTATGTCTTCAATTATGCACGTCTTTCCCTAGATGATATTGACATATTGTTAGATATTATGTTCACGGCGGTTCTTGTTTACAACTGAACCTCCTCCAATTGATAGGATTGGCTTTCCACTTTTTCTTCGTTCTATCCTCTCTTTTATTCGGAATCATAATTAATGACAGGGTAGACCTAGAAACTTTTCTAAGGTGAGAGCCAAGTTTCATTGGGTAAAATTCAGGTGAGGCAGTGTAGAATTTCCCGAAAAATTCAGATTGATTGCATTTTGGATTTTAAAGAGTGGAAAAATTGGTTAAAATAGAGATGCATTAAGCTATGTAACAAGATACAGATACTTAAATATTATAGAGAAATAATTATTATATGATTATGAGTGTTAATCATCAATATGCAAAAAGATGTCTCAACTAGATTGGTCATACATTGAAAGTATATATAACGAGGTTATTAAAAACAAATTGAAAGTATTATAAAATAAAGGAAAAATAGTTTAAGATGATTTGAACACGTATCTATAGCGGGCTCATCCCTACTGACACAGGAGAGAGAGAGTAGCTTGCCTGGCTTAGGAGAAGTCTCGGGTGGCGTTCAGATCAGAGAATCACTATTCTTGAGAATGTTCTGGCCCGCTTTCAGTGAGTTCGCTTTTCACTCTCCTACTCCTATCAAAATGAAGAAGAAAGGAAAGCAGTAAAGGACACCGGTGAAGAACTTAAGCAAGAAACTGGAAGATTGATCGATTGCAACGCATGATCAACTCTATGCAAACAAAGAATAGGCTTAATTGATGTTGTTGTCAGATCAACCTTCTCACAAGAACCGCACAACTGGGCGATGTGTTCATACCTTCAGGTAGGTTGGCTACAGAGTGCAGGGTTAATTGGGAAAAAAATGCAGAGGAAACAGGAGGTACGATCAACTCAGAACCTTGAAATGACTCTGTAGTTCAGTTCACTATGGAAAGAGCCGATTTCACACATCTAATTGGCCCATCACCCTTGTCACACATCTACTTGAAATACTGACTTCTTTTAGGAAATAAGAGAGCCCAGTTTTTGAAAATTTACCGTATAGCAAATCAGAAATTGGAAATGCCTCTAGAGTCCGTCCGTTCATGATGGAAGGTCTCCATTCACACATCTTATTGATTCAAAAGAACACAACTTGCACAAGAACCATGATCAAACAAAGCTTAAAATGCACTATTCAAAAGAACACATCTAATTGTTGGAAATTGTGCATAAGCCAATTCAACAACTCGCAAATAAGTCAGAACCTTGAAATGCCTGTAGAGTCAGTTCATGATGGGAGGACCCAACTCACAACTCTAATTGGTTCATCATTCTTGCACAAACTACTGCCAAAAGGGCGTGAATTACTTAAAACAAAGCTTCATAAGGCACAACCATTCAGAATAACACATCTAATGGTTGGAAAAACCAAAGAGGTGCACAACTTGCAAGTAAGTCAGAACCTTAAAATGCCTCAAGAATCCGTTCATGGTGGAAGGATTCCATTCACACATCTAATCGGTCCATCACTCTTGTGAGAAAAAGGAAGCAAATTGATGGCGGCATGATCGAATTCATATATCTAAATAAACCCAACAAAAACCAAGTGCAATGTAAAAGAATAAACAAAGTATTCTAACATAAACTAATCATAAAATAGGTTGAAAATACAAAGCAATGTGCCAAACCCCTCTAGCCTGCAATAGCAAGTGATGTATTGACAATGCATTGAACACATAAATCATTAAGATAAACAGCACAAACAATATGCATCATTAACCTTAAGATACTGAAGAACAATACACATCAACAAGAAGCTATTGCAATAATATTAGACCCGAAAAGGGAAGGGTTTCATTGGGTCAACCCCAAAGGAACCCCTATGGTAATATAGCACAACAATGACTCGAAACGCTTCCACTGCCACAAGGAAGGCGATCTCAAGGGCTGTGCTTCGCTCTCACACCAACAAGCAAGTTTGCGACAAACGGAAAATTTAAAAGCGATAAAGCAGAAATCTTTTTGAGCTTCTCAAGATGCAATGAATCACATGATGATAAGAAAGAAGAACGGAATCTCGGTAAGAATATGAAAAAATATGAAGATGGACGCTACAGGAAACCCTAGATTTCTTAGTGATGGATGGGCACCAAGAACGCCAAGCAAGGAAAAAAATATTTTCAGCGTTGAGATGAAAACCCTAGTTTTCACTGGGGGACCTAGCTTTTATATAAGACCCAGTAGCAGACCCGGAACGGATTGGGAGTTGGATCCATGCTCAAAACACATGGGTCGAACTGAAAGAAGGGAGGGTACTGCTCAGATAGATAACTGTACCTAGTTGTACCCAAGTTAAACCCCTCCCAAGTGGGCCAAGTCAAACCCAACGTAAACCCAAACCCGAATCAACTTATTGTGAGTCATGTTCAAGCTTAAATTTTGAATCCACTTCAGAACAGGTTCTGCCGAAAACCCGTCGTGTTCAAAATAGATCCCATATAAATCCAAAGGGTAACTCCCTTTGCTACCTAAAGTGGAGCATAACCACAAGAAAGATGCCCTGAAGCCATTTCTAGTTGTGTCAACCGATTGGGTTTAACCTGAAACTAAACAATGAACTCATGAAGGTCAAGAGTCAGTGACACAAAAATATATAGTTTCATTGATTATTTGGATTGGACTTTTGTGAAGCTAAATATGGTTTATGAGAATTTAAACCAAATAAGATCTAACAAAGTTCCATTACAATCCATAGATTTCCAATTTGAAAACATTAAATATTAATTTCATACAAAATGTATTTTAAAAATAGGATCCGACTGTAGTTTCCTTTTACTACATAGGACCTGGTGTGGCACTAAACTATAAAGTTGGGCCTAAACTTATCGAGATCACAACAATATCCAATCCAATCCAATCCAATCACCACACCCTCACTTAGACATGGCCGGTTTTGAATCGGGTCAAGAATCAGCTGGACCCGGAACCAGGGTTCACCCGGTCAGGTTCTGTTTTCGGATCCAAACTGAACCTGGACATGTCTACCCTCACTACAATTTTAGCTCATGGTTCTTTTGTGGACTATGTGTTAGCTGATGGTTTTCATCGAGTCACTTATTATGGGCTATGTACACATGCCTGGGATGATGTGACTGTTCAGTTATTAACCATATTATTAATAAATTAAAATTTAATATAATTTTGATATTATACATTTAACATACAATAATAATTATTATTTAAAAAGTATTTAAATTTTATTAATATTTAAGTACAAAACTAAATATAAGTTGGTGTACTAGATGACATATAAGGGAACGTGATAACTGATGTGGTGCATCAAGGATAACGATATTAGGCATTTGTCACTAATTTGATAAAAAGTGAAAACTAGAGGATAGTCCACAAACCTTTTTAAAACCATAAGAACCAAAATTTCCAAACAACATTGTCCTTTTGTATATATTTCCAAAATTTCTAAACAATTTACATATTTATATATATATATTCTATTTCTATTTCTATTTCTCCTTTTTTTTTCAATTGTTGCCGTTTGCAAAACTAACGGTAAATGATCATCTCTTTTGTTTGTCTAATAAGAAGCATATAAATATTATAGGTTTGTTAATAAAGTTTCACAAGCCAGCTCGAGTTCATCTGGCAGCTCGTACCATTTTTAGCTCGGCTCATCTCTTCTGAGTAAACGAGATGAGAATGAGCAACCTCAGCATGGGTATTCAGTTTACAACACAGACACGTACCTGGTACGTACCCAATACCAGTACTTGTATCCATATATTTGGATACTGGTTTTTAAAACTTTCGGATTTTGGATCCGTACAGATGCACATATTATACTTATGTACTATATTTTTTTCAAAATTGTCTTATGAATGGGGGTCAGGCAGGCTAATATCCATATAAGTCAATTTCGTTCCCAAACCATTGTGTTATGAAATTGAGTCTGTTATAAGACCTAACTTTTTCAAAATGTTATATTTCTTGTTGGAGTTATATGCTCTATTTAAATTTTAAATAGCAATTTCTATATATATATATGTGTGTGTGTGTGTGTGTGTGTGTGTGTGTGTGTGTGTGTGTGTGTGACTTTCATTTTCATTCAATTGTGTCCCTTTGACTTACATTTTTGAAAATTATCATACACGGTACCAAACTGGATATCGGTATGATACAAGTAACTGAACAAGCCTGGCTGTTCCAGCCCGAACTGGCGGTTTGGAAGTACCGGTTCTATAAATTTTAATATTTTTTTCAAAATGCATATTATTTTAGTATTTTGTATTCTGAACGGTTTAAGACCTAAACTGGAACCGAAACTAGAACCAACAATTTCAACTGGGTACTGAAACTGACCAGATCCCGGTTCGGTCCTGGATCCTGGTTCCAGACAAACCAAAACTGGTTATGAACGGTTCGATTGATGCATGCATGCTCATCCTTATCCATTGATGCAACTTGTCTGGCCAAATGAAGTGATCGAGCTCTTTATGCAAACTGGTCAGGCGGTTTTAATCAGAACCAAAGCGTACCAAGAATGTGGTTGGAACCAGAACTGAAACCAGGGATCGCTTAATCAGATTCAACCGAAACCGGCGGTTCTAAACGTTAGTTTTAGTATTTTTTTAGTTTTAGACTTTAAATTTTTTAATAATTTTACGGGTTTCCAAAACTAACAGCTTTAAATTTTAGTTTTAGACTTTAAACTCGTGTTCATCGTGTCATCGTGGAGCCATTGATCAATATGTGTTTTGGTGCCAGAACATACCCAGATCACCTGTTCCACTCATGCTGAGTTCATTTCGTAGTTCATGGTCGTGTCTGACACGAATGAATAATGTGATGCGTTTGAGGACAGCCTCGGCTAGGTAGGTGTGGCTCTTTTACAAGTTCTAAACATTATTTAAATATGCAGCCAGCTGCAATGGTGGTAACAGCTAGCAATTGTTCGGAAAACCTATCAGTCGGCCCTTCGAGCGGTTTGGCTGAAGATCGGTCCACAGCTGACTGTTCTGGTTCATCGTAAGATCGCTTGCTTATATGTTCTCATTTGTGGTGAGTTTTGGTCGGCTGTGGAATTACCTTTAACTTGGTGTTTATATATATATATATATAGAGAGAGAGAGAGAGTGTGTGTGTGTGTTAAATGCTTAATCTCTTCCAGTGCATCTTCACCATTTGATTTTATGGGAGGTAATAACATTCTTTGCATTTAATGCATTATATATGTACTATATTGATACTTTTAATTCAAATATCCACGTTTGGCCTTAAAGTTTGGATCATAGAGATGTTTATTTAATCAAAGACATTATGCATTTAACACTACCCCTCTCTCTATATATATCTTAGTTGTATAATGTATCTTAGTGCATAATCTTACACCAACAACTTCCCCGTTTGATTTTTGATATTGATGGGAGAGATTTGAATCACTTTGCATTTAATGCAACAAAGATACAATGATACATCTTATTCACATCTCCATCGTCAATGTCAAAAATCAAATGGTGAAGAAAAAAAAAATTTATATATATATATATATATATATATATATATATATATATATATATATATATATATATATATATATATATATATTGTTTTGTCATTGTTGCCATTTTAAACCTTCTTAAAACTTTCGACCGTGCCAAAAGCTAACGGCAAATGAGCATTGTTTTTGTTTGTTTAATAACAATTACATAAATATTACATGTTTCTCAACACAGTTTCACAAGTAAGCTCGTGTTCATCTGGCAGCTCCCACTATTTTGATCTCCGCTCATCTCTTATGAATCAATGAGGTGAGAATGAGCAGCCTCGGCCTCGCGATTGTAGCTCATCTAGTTAAACGAGCTAAGTTAGGGGTAGGGAAATCATACAAGGATCATCTCCCAAACTTATTCTCAATGCCTGTATAATTTGTACATAAATGTTCTTATGAATATACATCGTAGAGTCCTATGGAGCAACACTTGCCTTAAAAAAAGATTTATCATGCAACTATCTTCATAAACATGTTTAATTATTTGTTCATAACAAACCACACACTTCATGCAATGACCAACTTCATCGACATGCTTAGTTATCATAATTGCACAATGACCTATTTTCCTCCTTTTTAGTAATACATCCCTTCTTCACCCTCATCTTCATTCATCACACACTTCCACAAGCCATATTGTTAATGGAAGGTCGGCGATCGAATGCTCTCACATGACGTGAACTTGTGTATACACGGCATACCGTGAATTCATCACGTCGGTTCTGAGAGACATAGGTAGGGTTAGTTCTCCTGGTCAACACATATACTACATATTTATTTATATGCAGAGTACCTCGTATATGCTATCACATTTAGGTACTAACATATTAAAACAAATCTTAATCATTTTTTAAAATGAATAGTTGAGATTTGAATTCAAAAAGCACCTAAGCATGCTATTACACTTTGCTGGTACATGTAATGGTTGATATTTTTTCCCGATATGCTAGCTATTATATATATATATATATAGAAACATGTATGTGCTAGCATACTTAGGTGCTAACAAATCTAAACAAATCTCAATGATAATTGAGATTTGAATTTAAAAGTAAAAGTGTGAATAAAGTGTACCTATAAAAAGTATACACATACTATTAAAGTTATTTACTTATTTAAGGTATCTAATAGAATGCTTTAGGCAGAGAAGTTAAAGCATCCAAGACATTCGTCAATTTAGACACTGCCTATGATATAAGAGTCATCTCTAGAGAAACTTTGGGGAAGAAAAGAATACCTCTCCTCTTAGATAGTAAGAGTACATGAAGAGATTATTGGTTTTGAATGAATTATTTCAAATGGTCCAAATTGAGCTCATGATAAAAGTTGGGTCAGAATTGGGTTAACGTCGACCCATCTACACACACCCACACGCACACCTATACACACATAGAGAGAGAGCATGTGGCAAATACACACACCTATCTATGCCCAAAAATTCTTAAAGATCTTAATTGTCTGATCATTAAGATCTACAATTGATATTTAAATTTAAAAAATAAAAATACTATGATATTTTTTTATGGTTATATTAAATGCACTTAATACTATTTTGCTTTTTATTTTAAAGATCTTAACCCTTAATCTTAAAGATTGAACGATTGAGATTTTTAAGGAAATTTGAGCATGGATGAGTGTGCATTGGACTATGCTCTCTTTCTCTCTCTCTATGTGTGTGTATAAATGGTAATAGATGTATAAGATATGCATATTATATATATCTATACTGTAGATATTAGATAATATTTTTTACATATTGGGCTTGACCCGAAGTCGACCCTTACCAGGTTAGGTCAGGTCCAGGTTCAAAGAATTGGACCCAAAGAAAAGTTGGGTTGGATTTGGGTCAACTTGTTTTTGATCTAAACCCAAAGTGACACGACCTGGTGACCTGATTTGCCACTTCTAGGTCCAATCAGTCACCTTTTTTAATGGGTCAATGATAGGTCCAAGGGCATCGTTGATGTAAAATGAGGTGGCAGCCGGAGACGTGTAAATAGGACATTAGCTGGATGTTTATTATCTTCAAACTTAAGAAGAATATATTGGCCTTTGCTACAATATACAATTGATATTGCTTTTGCTATAAAGAAAAACATATTACTATAATCCGAATTTATTTAATGGTTAGAGCTCGCCATTAGACTAAACCTTCGGCTCTTAACTTGTTACAAGGCGAATCTACATTGAGCCGAGGTCAAGATTTTGAAAATAAACTTAAAACCTATAGCCTATGGTGAGATCCTGTTCCATCCAAAACCATTCAAGGAGTTATTTGCCCCACTCCAAAAGAGTTTCTAGTTCCGCCATTGCTTTATCTTATGCCATATTAGCATATAAGTTAAAAAAGAATTCATAAAACCTTGTATTATTTACAAATATGAGAAAGATGAGCGGTATTTGTCAACCAAAAAGTGGCAAATTAAGATATTAGGGTTAGGTCAAGTCCTGGTCCTTCTAGAGATCTCAAGAGGGAATCCAACTTTGCCTCACGTCAAGGATGATCATGGTGCAAGCAAACAAACGCATATGACAAATGTGGAACTTGGAAGCCCTACACCCTTGGGGCCCGGCGCAAGCATCTGTATTTTCAATCAATGAACCGTGGATGACAGTGTTCACAAAAAAGGGGTTTGATCCGTGGTCGAACCCCAAGGTTGAACCACGGGGTCGGCTACATGGATTCTTTGTTTCCACAGATCCCTATTGTGTGCCATGTTGGCAGTTAACTCCAAATAAGCTAGATCATTCTTTATTGTTTCTTTGCAACACTTTTGTCGTTGTCCTCTACCACTTTTAATACTTTCCAAATTTAGTTTTTCTAACCTTCTTATAGGTTCTTCTTTAGATTTTCTTTCTATATGTCCAAACCATCTTAAACGATGTTCTCTCATTTTATCCTCTATTGGTGTCACTCCTAATTTGTTTCTAATAACCTCATTATGTATACGGTTTTTTCTTGTATGACCACTCATCCATCTCAACATTTTCATTTCTGTCACAGACATCTTTTGTACATGTTGATGATTAACTGCCCAACACTCAAAACCATAAAACATGGTAGGCCTAATTGCTGCTCTATAATATTTACCTTTTAATTTTAATAGCATCTTTTTATCACAAAGAATACCTGATGCTTCTTTTCATTTTAACCAACTAACATTAATTCTATGTGTAACATCTCCATTAATTCTTCCATCACTTTGAAAAATTGACCCTAGGTATTTAAAACTTTCCTTTTGGGGAATGCAATGTGTGCCAATTTTAATTTTTATGTCCTCTGAAGTAGCCAAATGATCAAACTTACATTCCACGTATTCAGTCTTTGTTCTACTAAGTGGGAGGCCTTTGCTTTCTAATGTTTCTCTCCATAGTTCCAATTTTCTATTAACTTTTTCCTTAGACTCCTCCACTAATACAATGTCATTTGCAAATAACATACACTAAGGTACTTCATCTTAAATATGTTTTGTTAACTCATCCATCACCATTATAAATAAGTATGGACTTAAAGTTGATCCTTGATGTAACCCAATATTAACTTCAAAGAAGTCAGTCGTTCCTTCATGAGTCCTCACACATGTTTTTCCACCATCATACATGTCTCTTATAAGGTTAATATATGTCAATGGGATACCTCTTTTTTCCAAAGTTCTTCAAAGAACCTCCCTCGGTACCCTATCATAAGCTTTTTCTAAATCAATAAATATCATGTGAAGGTCTTTCTTTTTTGCTCTAAAATGTTCCATAAGACGTCTCAAAAGGTGAATCGCTTCAATAGTAGATCTGCCTGGCATAAATCCAAATTGATTCTCTATTGTACTTGATACTTGTCTTAACCTACGTTCGATAATTCTTTCCCATAATTTCATAGTATGACTCATTAACTTGATACCTCGAAAATTTACACAATTTTGAATGTCTCTCTTGTTCTTATATATGGGTACAAGTGTACTTGCTCTCCATTCCTCGAGCATCTTTTGGTTTTTCCATATTTCATTAAATAGTCTTATGAGCCAAGTGATTCCTATTTCTCCTAGTATTTTCCAAAACTTCTATAGGAATATTATCTGGTCCTACCAATTTACCACTCTTCATATGTTTAAGAGCCTCTTTGACTTCATTCTTTTGAATACGTCGGTAGAAATTGTGGTTTATATACTTTTCTGACTTGGATAAATCTCCTAAACTAATACTAACATCTTTATTTTCATTAAAAAGATTATAAAAATAGTTTTTCCATCTATTTCTTATATCATCAATTGCCACTAGAATTTTTTCATCCTCGTCTTTTATGCATCTAACATAATTAAGATCTTTAGTTTTCTTATCTCTAGCCCTAGCTATTCAAAAAATATCTCTTTCACCCTCTTTTGAGTTGAGTTTTTTATATAAGTCACCCCAAATCTTAGCTTTTGCTTCACTAACGGCTTTTTTCGCTTCCTTCTTTGCTTTCTTATATGCTTCTAAAGTTTCACTAGTTTTCTTAGCATAATGTAATTTGTAACATGCCCTCTTTGCCTTGATTTTATTTTGTACTACTTCACTCCACCACCAAGCTTCTTTTTGTGCCGGTACACCTCCCTTAGATACCCCTAACACATCTTTCGTCACTTTCCTAATATGTATAGCCATATTGTTCCACATATCACGGGGTGTGCCAATATAATTCCAAATATCTCCTTGAAGGACTTTCTGTTTAAATATATCTTCTTTCTCGCTTTTGAGGTTCTACCATTTAGTCCGAATAGCTTGATGCACTCTTTTCTTCTTTGTCCATTTTTTTATTTGTAAATTCATAATTAAAAGTCGATGTTGGGTGGTTAAGCTTTCTCCTGGAATTACCTTACAATCTTTACAACACGCTCTATGTTTTTTTCTACAAATAAAGTAATCAATTTGTATTTGTGATAAGCCACTCTTATAAGTAATTAAATGTTCATCTCATTTTTTGAAGATTGTATTGACTATAAAGAGATCAAATGCCATAGCAAAATTTAAAATCTCCCTACCTTCCTCGTTTATATCCCCAAAACCAAAGTTTCCATGAATCCCTTGATATCCTAATGCCTCTTTACCGACATGTCCATTTAAATCTCCTAAACAAATCATCTCCCTTTGTGGAATCTTTTGAAACACCTTATCTAACTCTTCCCAAAAAACTTTCTTTATATTATCTTCTAGTCCTACTTGGGGTGCGTAAGCACAAACTATATTCAAAACCTCTGCTCCTAACACTAATTTCAACGTCATGATTCGGTCACCATATCGTTGTATGTCTACTACACTCTCCTATAAATCTTTATTTATGATAATACCAACTCCGTTTCGAGCCTTTTCTTTACCTGAGTACCATAATTTAAAACCTATATCCTCTATCTCTTTTGCTTTTTCTCCAACCCATTTTGTCTCTTGTAAACATAGAATATGAATCTTTCTCCGAATCATAGTATCTACCACCTCCATTAGCTTACCTGGTAATGTTCTGATATTCCAAGAACCAATACGAATCTTATTATCTAGGACTAGCTTCCTTACCCCCCGCATCCATCCATAATCAAAATGCAGAGACCCTCTCTGAAAATTTTCCACTACATTCGGGTGACAACGTAGCGGGACTAACTTCTTTACCCACACCCGTCCATGATGTGGGAACCCTCTCTGCAATTGATTCACTACATTCGGGCGAAAATGTAGTGACCCTTGCTTACTTCTTACTGCATTCGAGCTCTGCAGCACGTCGCTAGGCGGGGACGCCCCAAAGCAATGCTCATAATTTTTGTAATTCATGTTGTAAAAATCCGATGAAGTTTTATGCTGGCTGTCGGAAGCCTAACACAACCCTCCTCCTTTATCCGAGCTTGGGACCGGCAATGCAAGGGTGATCCCTTACATGGGCGGAGTTTAAAAAAAATTAATTTTTAAAAAATAAAAATTAAATATATATTTATTAAATTTACTATATATGCCACATATTATTCATTAAAAGATAAAAAATAAAGAACTACATATCTCAGCTATGTGCTCATGTGGCATCCGACTCTCGACAAGTGATTCGTGCGGGTTTGACAAAAAAGCCCCCTGACCTCAATCTATTGGGAGAATAGTACGGGATTGTGACTTGTACTCAATAATCAATAGTAGAGAGAATTAAAATAGTGAACCGATTATAATAATACAACAGGAGCCACCATTGAGTACCATTAGCAATGAGTATAAATCATAACTTCTAACTATATGTATCGTGAAAGCTTTCAGTTTTACAAGAAAATCTAAACCGTGGAGTTTTAACTTAATTTAGAAAGAAAAATTATATCATATACTTTAAATTATATGTGAAAAGTTATATTCTAAAATTTAATTGGGCCCTTAATTAGCTCATGTTACCAAGAGCTCATTCAGATCTCAGCTTCTTTTATACATTTATATGGATTCAGTTTCATATTGTACATTATGTATATTAGAACTATATGTACAATTAATATGTATGTAATTACATATCCTAACACAATAATTACTCTCTCTCTCTCTCTCTCTCCCTTCTTGTATGATCATATCAAGCAAATGATGAACACAAGGAACAAGCTCATTAACAGATGAATCGAGGTGAGCTTGTCAAGTTTACAAGGTCAGATACGAACGGACGAGGCTTGAATGAGATGGGATATGGACCACGGCCCATCTGATTCACTCGGCTTATTTTGCAGACCTACTCAGATTCATATACATGAGGGAATATTTTCAAATACCCCCAACTAGTTTGGGGAGACATACAGACAGACTCTTTTAGCTGGTAAACTGGGGAAAGGTAAATCCAAAACTCCAGTTGGTATTAACTCAAAAGGGTGATTGCTGATCAGTAATAGAATGGATTTAATTAAGTTTCCAAGTCCTCGCACAACTTGACAATAGTTTCATGATGACATTTTTTATCGAATGGGTAGTATTGGTAGGAGTTGGTGATCTTAACTGTTGCTGGGAAGATGAAAAGCTTCAAAATTTTGTTTCTCGAGACAGCATTTTACTCCAAAAAAGAAAGATCACAAACCTTTTCAAAGTAAATTAATGGAGGACTTACTGTGGTAAACGAAATTACCTCCAAACTATGGTGATGGGAAGAGGTTGGGAGTTGGTCATGAGGGAGGAGGCAAAACTCATTCATCTTCCATGGAGTCTTTGTACCAGTTGGGGCCTTGCCTTCATAGAAAACAAGTGTCTTTTTCCTACCAATCTTCCTGTTGTTGGAGAAGACGAAGGAGGGGCTGCCGGTGGCTTTCCAGTAGCCAGAAGGAGTGAGCCTGCTTGTCCTTCCACCTTGAGCCTCTTTCTCTTGCCTTGGGCAGAAGAAGTACCACTCCGAGTCTCCAGAGTTGGACACTCCTGCCCTTTCTGTCATTCAAACAGAACATATCGCAAGAGCTCTTCACAGTAAAGACCCCAAATAAAGTACCACATGCAGAAAAATTGAAGTAAAAAAAACTAGGTGCCACTCTGCTGCCGGTAAGACTTGATAAATTAAAAGTTAATGACTTAATTATGATAAATTAATTGATCCTGTATCCTTATCACAGATGTATAAAACTTCCTATCGTTCTCCTTATAATTGTTGTTGTCGTCGTCGTTCGTGGCCATCGTCATGGTTATTATCAGTTGAATTTGATATCTAAATTCACATCTGAGTACAGTTTGCATGGCATATGCTTCTTTTTATTTTGCAGGGTGGGAAAAATAAGATGGACACACCCTTGAGCTCGGTTTTCAGCCGTCCATGCACAGATCTGAATCCAAAGTTGTACTTGTTCTCGTAATAACCAAGTATAAGTTGAATTTGATAAATGACTATATTGAACTAAATTCGAACAGTTTACATCCCTAGATCCAACTGTACTTGTGCTTTGTACTCCTCACTGTGTTGAAAAATTTAAAGCAGTGCAAATGTTAACGCATCATGAATTTAAAGCAGTGCAAGTGTTAACGCATCATGCCAGCAGAAAGATTTGATTTCTGAAAGGACATTTCAATAGATAGGCATGCTGTAAATGTGGCCCAAATAGCCGTGGTTTTAACCAACAAACATGATCATATGGCTAGTTTCGTTATTTTGGATTATGAAAAATGGAGTTCCACAGGAAAGTGTGTACGATGCATGGTATCGCACCGGTATTATAATTATTACTGTCATCCGTATGCGGGTTGTGCCCCTCGGATTCAAAGAGAAGAAGCGTATCGCCTTTCGTTGTGTAGGGTCGATGTCCTCTGCGTCTTTGCGTCCGTTGAGTGTGGGTGGTGGTTTTCAGGAGTTAGAGCCAAGGTCTTCCTTTTGAAAAGTATATACCGCTTCACTTCATTTCGGTCCTTACGTATCCTTTGCTTGGTCCCGAATAAAGTCGCTCCACTTCTTTTAGACAGAATACCAGTTGCCTAATAAAGAAGGATGACATGCGATGATTCATTTCTTTGTTGTCCTGTGTCTCTGTGATGTTATTGTTCGTTGATTTCATCAACGAATTAAGAAACAACGAATACAAAGATGGGAAGTCGTTGGTTTCGAAAAGTAAAGCCAGCTTGTAGAATTCAAACAAAAATATTCAAGCAACATTTCGAAGTAATATTTCCATATCGAATCTCTGTGTGTGGGTGTGAGAGAGAGTATTGTGGAACCTGGGAGGCGGTATGGATCAAACTCAAAGATGTTGACAACAGGTATAACGTGTAGAAATCTATCATCTGCGGGATTGGCGAGCTTGTGATGCAGGTAAAAGCCTACCAACTCCTCGTCTGTTGGATAGAACCTGAACCCTGGGAAGAATATCGTTTCCTCACCCATTGAATATGATCCCCCCTCTCTCTCTTTCTCTCTTAGAGCATTGGTGCACTCTATAAAACGTTCCATGAGGGAATGGAGAGAAGCGTCCTTAATTAAAGTGCACAGCCTCAAGAAGACGATGAGAGTTGTCCCGGAAACTCCCACGAAATGACTGCGCGTGCTCGCGGAGCTTCTTCTTCTCCTTCTCTCTCAGCCACTCAGCAGAGGACTTTCACCGTCCAGGCTGTGGGCCCAACTTTTAATTTCTCGCTTAGATGCTTCGTACACAAGTCCCGTCAAATTAGATCATCAACAGACATCAGACTGTATATCATTATTTTGAAACGGTCGAAATTGAAGATTTTAACATAGTGAAAGAAACCTTAGGAGCATAACTAAAAAAATTGGCCGTCCCCTAAATTCGAAAGACAGCTTGCTCATTTTAGTACATAAATTAGTCATTTGTCCGGAAGAATAAATATATCCAGTTACTATTTATCTAAAACTTGGATTCAAAAAACTATTTTGAAACCAGTTCCGATTTCGAAACCGGAAGTTATCAGAACCGTCCCGAAACTGTTGGGATCAAGTTCAAAATTTTTTTGACACATTCTTATGATAAGGTGTATTGGTGAATAGTACAAAGCTTTTATTTTCGAAATACAATGCTGTTTGAAATATATGGACGCGTGGCGTGCCTTATGAGAGCCAAACTCCCACCAATTGTGGCGTGCCTTATTGAATAGTACAAAGCTCTCTATAGGATTTTAAAAAATATTTAAATCTAAGATGGTTTGAAACTGCTGGTTTTCGTGAGAGAGAGTGAGGGCAAGAAAGAGGAACGGTGAACGGGTTTCAATAACAGAGAGAATGTAGAAGAAAGGTAGAAGAACGAGACAAACGAGTGAAGAGAGAGAATGGTCCATGCAAACATTAATAAAATGAAAAATTGGGTGTACCTTTAGTATTTAAGAGTGTCAATAGGCCATAAGGCGATGCAGACTTTTCCGCAATGCTTCGATCTGTACCATCAAGAAATTGCCACATGTCACGCTCTTGTGCCTTCTCGTAGTTTAATCACAAAGTACACCCACAAAAGATCTGGACTACCCTTTCAATAAGTTTATTCTAGTTGATTCGTTCCGATATTGGAAAAGAAGTCAAGTCTTTCTTCGAATATCTTTTCAATTATTTGAATATAAAGCAGAATACTCAATATTTTGTGGGTTTTCTTCTTAAAAGCTAATTGTTAATCACATTTTTATTATTTAGGAAAATATTTACAAAAATATTCCATACTTTTGATGTCTGATACTTTGGGAAATAAATTATTGACCTTCAAAAGGTTATTTTAAGTAGATCCTCTATTTAAAGAGAAATGGCTCCTGTATTTGTTTGTCAAAAGTCACGTCTCCTCGATTTTCAGTGCCAACAGTTTCAAAGAAATGAACGACTTTTGAGTCATAACCGTGTTAATGACAAACTATGCTCACCGTGTTGTTGGGGATAAATACAGCTGAACGTAGGATTCCAGCCTTTCGTTTGAACTTCCGATGCTTAAGATAGATGCTCGAAGTTCTCACTCAGATACGCTGCAGATCGTTCGATCTCAACGTATAAGACTGGGAAGAACTTCTCACTCAGATATGCAAGTGTAACAAATCTTAGTTTACCTTCAGTACATGCATACACACATACGCAGATACATACATACATACATCTAGATCTATCTATCTATCTATATATAGAGAGAGAAAGAGAGAGAGATGCATGTATGTATATGCATAACCTTATGAAAGATTAAAGCCAAAGGAAGTTAGTAAGATTACATGGGACTAAACTTATAGGAGGTTATGTGCACAGAATCAGTGGGAAAGAAAAGCTGCACTTAACAAGCGAACATTAAATGAGAAACATGAAAAGGAAAGTGCAATCACTAGACTTGATTGCGTCTGATGTACTGGAAACGAAAAGTATAATGTACATCATAAAGAAAACATAGCAAAAGACGGAACCAATCTTCTCCAAGCAAGCTCTTCCCACGTAACATGTTGGATTTAATGTGCATGAATCACATTTAATTCATGTAAGCAAGCTCTTACCACATAACATGTTGGATTTAATGTGCATTAATGACATTTAATTCATGTTGGTATCCTTAAATATTTAAATGATATATGTGCGTATAAAAGATCACATGTGAAGGACTTGTGCATCTCATGACTAAGAGAAGACAAAGTTTAGTCTCATATAAAAAAATGACAAACCCATGTATCCTTTTAGATATTTGGTAGCTTATGAACGTTAACTCAAAGAGTTTGAGAAGGACATGCTATGCCATACACATGCATGCACGCGCATCGAGCCTGGGTTTGAGAATTGTTTTTAGTCTATATTTTTGCACAAAATTCTTTTGATCTAACAATCAATTTTGATCTAATGGTTAAGAGTGCACACGAGAACGGTTGCAAACCAAAATAGTCATGACGGTTGGATTGGATTCGAGATCCGTGATCCATCACATGCACTATAAATAAGGGATTAGGCTCCTACTGCCATATACTTGCTTTCTACACTCTCTCTCCTCTCCTGGTTCCCTACGTTCCCTCTGCGTGTGGCGTTTTCCAAAACCCTCCTTCTCCAACCATAGGCGATTGAGGCATTGGTTGGGGACGACTAGAAGTCATGTATGTTCTCTTCAAGTTGTATGTGCGTTTTATCCTAAGAGGAAGGTGGAGATACCCGTATGGACTCATAGCGAGGCATTGATTTCTCTAATGCAAGTCCGCAAGGGCGACTCACATAGATAAGTTTATGATTTTGCTTCTACTTTTGTTTTTTATATGACTTCATTATAGCTTATTTTTGATCTACGTGTGTTGTTTATGATTGGGGCATGCTTACAATTATTGCATATTATTTTATTATACATATATGTTTACATCTATTTACAATACTTTTAGAGAAATAAGTTTTTACCGTAGTGAACATGTTTGCGTCTACTACCCTCTGAACTAAGGTTGACTTGACCTTTATGTCAAAAACGTTTGTCGGTCCATAATGAAAATTTGGTTAACCATGTTATGACTGCATCTGTATATCGAATCGAATTGTCCCCTATATGATGATATTGACCCTACAAGCTCGAATAGAATCACACAATGGAAGGAGAAGGATACCCTATGTCGCTATTGTATTTTATCAGTATTATCAAATATTTTATTTGATGTATATAGTTATTTTTCTTCCACGATAACAAAAGATTTGTGGGTTGTCTTGGATAAAAAATATAATACTAAAGACCTTAGTCTTAAGAAGTATTCTATTATCAAGTTTCTTAAGTATCAAATGGTAGAGAAGAAATCTGTGATGAAACATGCTCACGAGTTTCAATTTTTATGTCATGGTACGAAGGAAGCTAAAATGAAGCTTCCTGACAAGTTTATTATTATTTCTATTATAGAGAAATTTTCTAAGTCTTGAGAGGGTTTTGGTCTCGATCTTAAGCATAATAAGGGTAAGATGACCATTGATTATCTAATGACATACATAGTAATAAAGGAAGAACATAAAGTTAGAAACCTATTATGCTTGTAGACAACATCTATAGGGTTAATCCGATGGTCGGAAAGAAACAACCTAGTAATCCTAAGGAAAAATTGGCAAAGTATAAACCAAAGGTAAGGTTGGACATTGGGCGAGAAATTGTCCCTCAAAGAAAGTTAAGAAATTTATAGTAGTTGATGGAGTTATGATCAACATGATGGTGACAACTGCACCTGCTAGTTATGGGTATATATACCTTAAATCTCATCTTCTTTCTATTTATAAGTCACAATACTAGATAGTAAAAAATGGGGTGAATGTGTGCGTATGTGTTGACCAATCTTTGTTTATATCTTAACATGCCGTATGTGGACGAACAGTGACCTTAAGATATCATTCGATTGTTGAAATCAAGGGCAAAGGGCATATAGACTTGAACTTTTCTTTTGGGAAAGATTCTAACTCTTAAGGGAGTTAGACACATTTCAACAATTCACCAAAATATTCTCAGTGGTCCTGCTTTAGTTAGGGCGAGATTAAGGTTAAATTATAAATATAATAAAGTCATTATTAAATGACTTAGTACTAGGTGTTTCTTTGGGAATGACTATTTGTGTGATATAGAGGACATGTTTAAAATTCATGTAGAACCAATTGTTGATTCTTGTATGAATTTTAATGATAATAAAGTATCTATTTTTGTTGCATCATCTTTTTTTGTGTGCAATATTGAATTATCTATTGAATGGCATGCTAGGTTGGGTAATGTAAACCTTGATTTCATGAAAAGAATGATGAATTTAAACCTTATCTCTAAAGTTGTGATAGATAGAAAACATAAATGTGATATATGTGTGTAAGCGAAGTAACCTAGAAAACCTTTCTATACGGTTGAAAGAAAATCTAAGATTTTGGGTTTGGTGGATACTCATATTTGTGAATTCAATTGAATGACTACAAGGTATAACAAAAGATATTTTATCACATTTATTGATGATTGTAGTAGAAACTAAAATATTTAGTTCAAATATTTAGAAATGAAGCACAAACTAAAATAGATAAGGTGCTTAAATGATTAAGATCTGATAGGGGAGGAGAGTGTACCTCAAATATTTTTTAAGTATACTGTGAAAAAATAGTATTATTCATGAGGTTATTGCTCCGTACTTTTCTTAATATAATGGGATAGCTAAATAAAAGAATAGAACAGACTGTGATATGATTAATGTTTTACTTCAAAGTTTTGGGTTACCTACTTACATGTGGAAAAACTTTAAATACGACTTGTCATATTCTAAATAGAATTCCTTATAAGAATAAGGAAAGGAGTACATTTTAGCTTTGAAAGGATTAAAAGATCAGTCTCAAATATTTTAAAGTGTAGGAGTGTATTGCGAAAGTACTCATCCTTAAACACAAGCGAAAAAAGTTGGGACCTAAAATATTAGATGTTATATTTTTGAGTTACGTGAAAAAAGTTATGCGTACAAATTTTTGAACATCATATTTGATGCTTCTAGCATAAACGTCAATACAATTGTTGAGCTCTATGATGCTACATTCTTTGAGAATATGTTTCTCATAAAAACTGAAGTTCTCCAAAGTGTATCTTTTAGAGATTTTGATCCTACTATTGGTTTCATTCCCAATCATGTAGAAAGAATGATAAATATGGGGGTGATCCTAATTGTGTTGTTTCGAGATTAGATAACTTTAAGAAAATAACTGAACCAAGGATAAGTAAATAGCCTAGGATATCAAAGGACTTTAAAAGTGACTTTATTACTTTTAATGTCGAGGATGATCCTATCACCTTTCAGTAGGTTGTGACCTCACTCGAGGTTAAATTTTGGAATAAAGCCTTAAAGATAAAATCTAGTCAATTGTTTTTAATAGTACTTGGAAATTTATGAATTTACCTCCTAGCTATTCTATTATGGGTTGCAAGTAGATCTTCAAGAAAAAATCGAACGCAAACGAAAAAATTAATAAGTATAAGGTTAGGTTAGTTGCTAAAGGATACACAGAAAATGAAGGAATAAATTATTTTAATAATTATTTCCTAGCTTTTGGATGACCACCATCCAATTGTTTATAGCACTGGCCTCTATATATGACCTCACAATCCATCAGATGGATATGAAGAATGCTTTTTTTCATGGTGATCTCCATGAAGAAATTTATATGGATCAACCAGAGGAATTTGTGACTCATGATAATGAGTCGAAGGTGTGTAAGATTGTTAAATCATTATATGGTTTGAAACAAACCACTAAACAATTGCATGAAAAGTTTGATTATATAATATCATATTTTGGCTTTGTTTCTAATGATTATGATAAGTATGTCTACTGCAAGTCGATAAATAATGCTTTTATCATTTTTTGTCTATATGTAGATGATATATTGTTGTTTGGTTATGATATAAGAACAATAAATGAGAGTAAGTTATTCTTATTTTATAAGTTTGAGATGAAGGACATGGGTGTAGATGATGTGATTTTAGGATTTAAAATCACAAATTATATTGATGGTATAATAATCTCTCGGTCTCACTATCTTGAAAAATTTTTAGAGAGATTTGGATATATAAATTGTAAACCTATTAAGACACCATATAATTCATCTAAGACTTTATATAAAAATAAAAGTGATATTCTTGTATCTTAACTATGATATTCTTAGATTATCAGTAGTTTAATGTATCTAATCAATTGTATATAATCAAATATTGCATTTGTTGTGTGTAAGTTGAGTAGATATACCAGTTATCCAGATAGAACCCATTGGAAAGCTCTAGAAAGAGTGTTTCGTTATATAAAGTTACAATTTCTCTTGAACTATATTACAATAAACATCCTTCGGTTCTTGAAAAATTTAGTGATGCTAGGCGTTGTCACCTAAAAATCAAAGAAATAAATTATTTTGGCTTATTCTACCTTTCAGGCAGAACTATGTGCTTTGGATGAGACTGAAATTGAAGTTGAACGGCTTAAGGGACTTATTTTCAATTTGCCTATGGTAAAAAAGCTATTTTGCAATTTCAGTGCATTATGATAGCATCAATACAATTGCTAAGATCAATAGTTTCAAGTACAATCAAAAGCAATGGAGGTACATCAAAGTTAAACTAAAGTCGGTAAGATCTCTTGTGTATGATAGGGTCATGTTTGTAGATTTTGTTAGATACAAAGATAACATAGTTGATCATTTGACTAAGAGTCTGTCAATAGTCTTAGTTGAGAAATCTAGGTTGACGATGAGACTGAAACTCATGATTTATTCACAAGCAATAACAACCCAACCTAACTGAATGAAGATCTCATGAAGTAGGTTTAATGTTTTAGTAATAAGTTGTTGGGTGAATAGGATGATACTTTGTATTATGTTATACTTTTAGTCTTTGTGTATGTCCCTTGTAAACCTAAACTTTCATGACTGGAGGTCAAACCTACAAATTCAATGATAAAACCTTGACTCCATAGCTCGGCAATAACAACCTATGCCAAACAAGATACAATCAAATATAAAAGCCAGTAATAAAAAAGAATTGGAGCACTAAATTTAACATGAGACCTTTAAGAAAAGAGAAAAACTAAGATACTACAAAAGCTTAAATCCTCCGCTATATGAAATTGAATAGGTACAAACAAGCAGTTTACAAGAGAGTCACAACAAGAATAATATGAAATATCAAGAAATTGAACACCACTGAATATTACCCAAACAACTTAATATGGAGTTCAAGATTCTCACCCGATGTGGATTACAAAAATTGATAGAAGATAAAATTACCAAAGAAGAAAGGACCCACGATTGAGAAATCCGGCCTTCAAAAGATGCACATGCTTATTCAATCTCTCAATCCGGGTATGCACCCCTTCTCTCCGTCAATTGCTTCTCCACAAACACATGTATAGTGCTTCAACCCTCTTCTTTTTCTTAATTAGAGGTCATTATGCATTAGGGTTTTACTTTGTGTATTAAGCAAAATGACCCAAATCATCTTTCTCCCTCAATACTCACAAATTGGTGTATTAATGTGGGCCTCTAGCTAAATGTAAAGGGAGTAATATGCCCATCAAACTCCCCCTCTAACCAAGAGACCAAAACCTTCACTTAGTTGAAGAATAAGCGAACGCCCTCCAACTTTCTACAAATCTCATGCTTTTCAACAGTAACAACCTTTGCCAATATACCTAACAGATTGTCATCACCATATATCTTCTCCACTACTAGCAATTTCTCTTCATGACCAATCTCACCCAATGATATCTATATTGATATGCTTCATCTTTGAGTGAAAATAAAGTGCTTTGTGGGATAAATAGCATTGATTATCACAATATAATGCATACCTTGGTTGTATATAGTCAATCTCTTGCATGAACTTGTATTCTTGTATCCAAAGCATAATCTTAAACCAAAAGCACCCTTTAGATACCTCAATATACACTTGCTACATTCAAATGTTTTTCCTAGAGTTAAATAAGAATCTACTAACCACATCAACTACATGTGCTAGGTCTGATATAATAAATCATAACATACATGAGATTGCCCACTACAGAAGAGTAAGAAACTATAGTCATCTCCTTCTCTTTGTATGTAGAAAGATATTGATGCACACTTAATTTAAAACGCTTTGCAAGAGGAGTGCCAACCACCTAAGCATCACTCATGCTAAATCTGCCAATATGTTTACAATATAATTCTTCTTAGCTAAGAAGAGTTCCCTTTTATCTTGATATTCATGTAACTAAGTGCCTAAAATTTTCATAGTTAGTTCAAAGTCTTTCATAGTAAAAGGGTTGCTTATTGCTTTTTAAGATTCTTAAGAGACTCTTATTCATAATTAACATGTTATCCACATACAATAAAGTATAGTTAAGTCATTGTTTGAGAATCTTTGTACGAAAACACAGTGATTTGAAGAGGTACATATTCAAACTTCAAGTACTTGCATCTTCTTTTAGACTATACAAACTCTTCTTTAACTTATATACATACTCCTCTTTGTCTTTTACTATAAATCCCTTTGGTTCCACACAAATGTCTTCTTCTAAGCTACCATGTAAGAAGGTGACCTTCACGTTCATATGCTTTACTCCATATCTAGGCTTACAACTAAGCTTAAAATAATACGAACAGAAGACATTTTAGCTACAAGAAAAAATATTTCTTCATAATGAATACCTTTTCTTATTGAATTCTTTCACCACCGGTCTTCCTTTGTACTTGAAGAATGTTGATATTGCTTTAACCTAAAAATTTGTTCTTGCCTTCAAGCAACCTTAACAAGAGACTTCATCTCTTCTTACATAGCCTCAACCCATTATATTTTATCATTACATCACATGACTTCTTTATAACATTCGGTCTCTCCATTGTCAGTGTGTAAAATATATTCATTAAAAGAACACCTCTTACAACCTGTCGAGCTTTATAAGATCTCCTTACATCGGGTTGCATCCGTAATTGACACTTCTAGTATATTTTCCTCCTCTATTCTAGGTTGAGGAGTTATTTTGTCAATATTTGTGGGATTTAATTTGCCTCAGACAAACCACTTACTGATTTTTTGTGATATCCTCTATGGTCCCATTCTCTACAAAAATTATATTTCTGCACCTAACAATTTTTTTTTCAATAGGGCCGTAGCACCTACAATCCAATTGATCATCTCCATAACTAAAAAAATATACTATCTTGTGTTGGCATCAAGCTTATGCCTTTCACCCTTAGGCACATGAATGAATATCTTAACATATAAATACTCTCAAGTGACTGCAATCCACTTTTTTCCAAACTACACTTCATTAGGAGCCTTAAATTGTAAAGAAATACATGATAAGAAATTTAAAATATGAATTACAATGCTTAAAACCTTACCCGAAATTGACTTTAGTAATTTGACTTGGGAAAGTAAAACTTTGACCCCGACATCAAAATGTGATTCATTCATTTTGCTAGGTCATTCAACTAGTGTATCTGAGAAGGAGTCTTTTCAGGCTTTATATCACACTCTCTACGGTAAGCATTAAATGGCCATGAATGTTCACCTCCATTATTTGATCTTATGTACTTCAATATTTTTCCTCTTTCAACCATAACATGAAACTTCTTGAAGGCATTCAACGCTTAGTTATTTATTTCAAAGTATAAATATATAACTTTCTAGAGTGATCATCAATAATAGAGAGAGCCACCATATGTGTAAGACCACATACATATGACTGAATCAAATGTGAAATATTTAGTTTCCTGAAAAGAAGAGAAGATTTGTAAGAAATCTTTTTTTTCTTACTAGCCATGCAATCTTCACAATCCTTTGATGCACACACACATATAGCTAATAGTTTATGCCATAACTTCACATCATTAGAAGTCTCGACTACACCAATAAGACTTGAAATTACTCACATACATCAAGTAAAGAGAAATAGTTTTCTTACTTCTGCTCACAATAAGATTGCCCTTGATATATTCTTCTGGTTAGTAAACTTGAAGTTAGTTTTCGTGCTACCTTCTTTTATCCTCTATGAGTTTTATAACCTCATATATATATATATATATATATATATATATATATATATATATATATATATATATATATATATATATATATATATATATATATATATAATATGAGGTTATAAAACTCATAGAGGAGAAAAGAAGGTAGCACGAAAACTAACTTCATATAGATGTAAATCCCAATAAGTTTATAATATGAGTTATAATCTCATATACATATTTAAATTTGGACTGAAGATCCAAATAATATGATGACATAATATTCAGTATTTAATCAAACCCAAAATAAGTAGAACCGTACTTTTGAACCGAATCAAACTGAAACCATTGGTTTGGCTCACTCGGCTCAGATCTTGATGTGGTTTGGTTCGGTACTCTAAAAACTAGGAACCACGACTGACAGTTTGGTATGGAACCACCGCCGGGTAACACCGTTGAAGACCACCGCCCTAAATCTTAGATGGATAACATATGTAGAGAGTAAAAGATTTTAATTTCACATAACCTCAAATTTCATGTCAGAGGATCAATGATGAGATTCTCCAAACATAACCAACGGATAAAGATGGAAGAACGTGAGGAACACAAACAGAAGATCGGTTCAAGAGCAATCTCAATCAAATGGGTGATGGAACAGTCAAACGGTTAATGTATATAATAAGGATTTTTTTTTACTTAATATCATATTGAAAAAGCAATGATTTTTTTCAAGTCCCAGAGTTCAATTGTTCTTTGGCCTCACCCTTAATTGGTGCAACCAAAATTGTTGTATTGCAGATGCGCCACTCAGGAATTTTGCAGCACCGATCCATCTGCCCAATCAAGAAAATATGTACTACAGTAGTCAACACAAATATTACTGAAATTTGTGTTCAAGTCCTAGAAATTCGCACCAGTCAACAAGAATGATAGTTAAAATGATAAGGGTCCAGTTTCTAATGAAGAAGATCCTTCGGGAACGAGATAATTAAAATGATAAACCTGAAGTCCTTAGATGTGAGGTATCATATAAGCAAATGTTAATGTCATTAGATGTGTGATCCTTTTTCTGTTAATGATAAACTTGAAGTCCTTTTTCGACTAAATAATATGTACATATTATAATCTCATCAAAGTTTAGATCTCAAAAGGTTAAGTAAAAAACTATAAAATACTTTTCTAAAAAAATAGTATACAGACAACGTTTGCCTCTTGAGATAAGGAGGGGCCACATCAAATACTAATAATAGTCAAGTCCTGGTCTTTCTAGACATCTCACAAGGGAATCCAGCTTAGCCTCACGTCAAGGAAGATGATGATGCAAGCAAACAAATAATTGCATCTGGCTGCTGTGTCCCTCTTGAGACTTGAAGGTCAGATATATTGCTACACTCGTGTCCACCCAGCCTCAACTCATCTTTTTCTCGTGTTTCCGCTAGCCTTTATCGTGTATCTGAAGCTAAGGGTGTGATGAGTGCGCATTTGATTAGTATAAAGCTTGTTTTGTCACGTTGAATTCAATCTAATAAATGGTCTCCTGGAAGAGTTCTAAAAATTAGTGAAACAATGCATGGTCAATTGGGGTGATGGACACACGGGCTGCTTCGGCTTTGTAATAGCAGGTCAGTTCTAAGTAGATAAAGCTGGTAAACGTATGTGGGAAATAAATTATGCAAACATGATCATAAGGCTAGTATTGTTTTTGGATTCTGCAAAATGAAGAGTTCCACACTAAGATATATATGGTGCATGGTATTGCACCATTATTGTTATAACTATCGTTCTTGTTATTATTGTGATGCATTATTATTCACAAAACTCTCTCGCTCTCTCTATATATAATATATATAGAGAGAGGGAGAGACTATATATATATATATATATATATATATATATATATATATATATATATATATATATATATATATATATATATATATATATATATATATATATATATATATATATATATATATATTGTGGCGATTCTCTCACCTTCTTGCCTTAGTCTGGGTTCTGTCGACTTTCGGGTTCGTTGTCGTTCACCTCCTATTTGTTGCTCGTAGAGTTTTTTAGGTACGCCTGCAGTGGAAGATCAAGGTATATGGTTTTGTTTTTCTTTTGTTTTGAGGTTTCCACACAACGGATTTTGACTGAGAAGGTTTTTTTATGTTTTTTCAGTGTTTTGACTATGTGTGCTACTCTGTATTTATAGAGCAACGTATGCTCCTTCTTTTCCCGATTTGATCCGCTGGGCTTTCCTCTTCAGGAGCCGCTTTAACCAAACAATTACCGTGCAATCCGGTAACGATCCGACGGTTTTAATTTAATGTCTATTGCAATCATTCTCTCTGTAACCGTGAACATGGGTAACGGTTGGATAGTCAGTCCATCTGTTACCATGCTGGGTTGCCAAGAATGAGCACATCACTACATCTCCCACTTAGCCATTCGAGCAAAGTGTACTGACATACTAGTTTTCCTTCCATTTTTGTGGGGTTTACCTAGTAATATCCTTTCATGATTGCAACTGCAATCACAACCCATTGTGTGGTTATTTACCTACACAACTATCAAACATATCTCAAACCCATGTTCATAACATGTTTTGATAAAAGTTCCTCTGTTATGCCTTTAGTCAAGGGGTCTGCCAACATATCATTTGTTGGCATGTATGAGATGGATATTTCCTTTCTCTTAACCATATCATGAATATAGTGGTATTTAACCATTATATGCTTGCTTTTTGAGCAATCATTTCCACTCTTGATAAGAGTAATTGTTGAGTTGTTATCACAGTAAATGACAATTGGCTCGTCAGTTATTTCCAACTTCAAATCACGTATGAAACAGCTTACCCAGACGCCACTCGTTGCAGCTATAAAGTAAGTCACATACTCAACTTTCTGTGTATACAATGTTACACAACCCTGTTTCTTACATGTCCAAGAAACAACAACACCTCCAAATAAGTATATTTGCCTCGAGGTAGATTTGTTGTCATCTTTGCTCCCAGCAAAGTCAACATATGAGTATCCTATCACTTTCAGTTCATTTTCTTAAAAACACAGTTTCAAATCTCTTGTTCCTTTCAGATATCTTAAAAAAAAAATTACAGTTATCTAATGCTACCATCCAAGATTACTTTGATATATACTTACAAGACCAACAACAAAGCTGATATCAGGTCTTGTACACACCATAGCATATATCAAGCTACCCACAGCTTGTGCATAAGGAACGTTAGGCTTATCGTCTCTTTCACCAGGACAATCATCTTTATTTAGTTTAAACCCTTTTGCAATAGATGTAACAACAGACTTCCATTCACCCATTTTGAACTTCTTGAGGATATAATCAATATATCTCTCCTGACTTAGGCATAAGAGTTTAGATTCTCTATCTCGAGAGATCTTTATACCCAGGATATAGGATGCTTCCCCCATATCCTTCATTTCAAACCTTGACTTTAACCATTATTTAGTTTTTACAATCATCCCATTGTCATTCTCAATTAACAATATGTCATCTACATATAATGATAGGATAACAAAGTGGCTCCCACTATTCCAAACATATACATAGTATTCAAGTTCATTAGTCACAAACTCAAGTTCTATAATGGCATTTTGAAAAGTCAAATACCATTGGTGAGGTGATTGTTTTAGGCCATATAGGGATTTTCTCAACCTATATATTTTATCATCACCTTTAGCTATATATCCTTCGAGTTATTGCATGTATATGATTTCATCTAAATTCCCTTTTAAAAAAGTTGTTTTTACATGTAACTAATGTAAGTTAAAATCATATTATGCAAATATTATCAAGATTATCCTTATGGATGCAAATTTTATATCTGAACAATGTCCAAATATAATCTATCCCCTCTTTTTACGAAAAACCCTTTGCGATCAACCTCGCTTTAAACTTGTTGATTGAACCATCGACCTTATATTTCTTTTTCAGAACTCATTTATAGCCTATAGTTTTTCTTCTGTTTGGCAAATCAGTCAATTCTCAGATTTGGTTTTTCTCAATGAATTCAATTTTCTTATCCATAGCTTTCTCCCAATCTATTGCTTTCGATGACTTCATAACTTGCGGATAAGTCAAGTTATTAGTTAACTCATCTAAATCTATCGAATTACACAGTTCTTCTGTAAGATAAGTTTGATAATCCTTTAAGTAGGATGGAGTGACCCCAAGCCTTTTATATTCACTTAAGGTATCGGTTGTTTCAGGAAGATCTTATATGAGTTCAAATGATTATTGATCTTGGTCTACTATATCATCAGTATATTCATTATTATTTTCCAAGATGTCATTCTTAGTATCTTCTAAGAATTCAACATCTCTGCTTTCTATCAGTTTGTGGTCCTTATGATAAAGCCGATATCCCTTTGGTTGGGTTTTCTTCCAAACCACATCTCATATGGTTTAGTGAATATAACTTTACATGGTACTCTATTAAGTATGTATACTACTTTATTTACTGCTTCTTTCCAAAATATCCTTGGTAGAGAGTCATCAATTAACATTGATCATGTCATATTGAGTAAAGTCCTGTTATATTTTTCAGCTACATCATTTTGTTGAGTTGTCCTGTGTATTGTATTTTGTTTTATAATACCAAAGTCTTTTTAGAATTCAAGAAATTTTGTAGAGGTAAATTCACCACCTCCATATGATCTTAAGACTTTCATTGAATGCCCTAGTTGATTTTTATCTTCCTGCTTATATTCTTTAAAAGCTTATAGTGCCTCAAATTTATGTACCAAGAGATATAAATACATATATCTCGAGTAATCATCGATAAATGTTATAAAATAAATCATTCAACAATGTGACCTTACTCTAAATGGTCCACATAAATTTGTGTGAATGACCTCCAACAAGATTGTTTTTCTTGTTGACTCTTTTGGAAAAACTTTTCTTATCATCCATGTATGTCAACATCACAATTCTTGTTATTTTGTCATCTTTTACAAATGTTTTATACATTTCTATCTCTTGCTCAGTTGCGTCTAGTGGTGGTAGATGCATAGTTTTCTTTAATACATACTCAACACCTTTAAGTGTTAGAGCAAGCGAGATTCTTCTCTTCCATGTTTGAAAGTTCAGACCATTTAACTTTTCGGTTTTTGCTAGTTATGACACACATATTCTTGAGTTCATTGTTATGTATTTGACAATTATAACAATTAGACGGTTTAAAAAGTAAACAATAAATAAGAAACAAAACACACATAGTAGGAATCTCATTAGAACGATGCAGAATATCGTAAAAATGAGATGAAAATAACTCATTTCTAATATATAAGCAACTTGGGATAAATTTAAAATTTTTCCAAAAAAATCTGCATTTAATAATTTCCCAAAATTAATAGGGGTAAACTTGTAATTTTAATTGTCTCTCTGCTTTTCTAATTTTTTTAAAAAAATGCACAATGAAAGACCTGTAAAAATACTTTTGGTATTTCTATAAATTCATAACTAATCGGGGGTAAATCTATACTTTTGCCCCTCAACATGAATCTGAAATTTTCTAAAAAAGGCAAGGACAAATCTGTCTTTTGACATAATGACAGTACTGTAATAACCCAAACCAAGAAGGGCAGTAATGTAAAACAATAACCAGGTATTTCTGAATTTTCATAAAGTGCCGGAGGGTAAAACCAACTTTTCACTTAATAAGGGTAAAATAGTCTTTTATCCAAAAATATCTAGATATTTTTGTAATTTTGTCTGGTGGTAGTCTTGTAATATTTAAAAACCGATTTGGGCAAAACGAACTTTTTAGTCCGTTGCTCGAGGCGGTTTCAGAAAATTGTTGGTTTTAGCCCCTGGCATTCCGCCTTTTTCGCTTGCAGCCTGGCGTTTCACCTTTTGGCCTGCGGATTGGCTTTGCACATTTGTAGCATGCGGGAGTTCTCTTCTTTTAACCACAAGCGGCTTTTGTCGCACCTCTGTTTCCTCCTTCCCCTTCTTTTCTTTGTGTTTTGGTCAATTTTTGCCGTGTCTTTGACTGAGGCAGGGTTTACCCTCTGTCGTGTCACGACTTTCGAGTTCGTTGTCGTCAACCTCATATTTATTGCTCATAGAGCTTTTCAGGTACACCTATAATGGAAGATCAAGGTACGTGGTTTTGTTTTTCTTTTGTTTTGATGTTTGCACACAACGGATTTTGTCTGGAAAGGTTTTTCGATATTTTTCTAGTGTTTAGACTATGTGGTGTTTTGTATTTATAGAGCAGTGTATGGTCCTTCCTTTCCCAGTTTATCCCGCTGGGCTTTCCTCTTCAAGGGCCGCTTTAACCGGTCAGTTACCGTACAATCCAGTAATAGTCCGACGATTTTGATTTAATGGCCGTTACAACCATTCTCTTCGTAACCGTAAATACGAGTACCATGGTAGGTTGCCGAGAATGGCCATAGCCTTTTATATATATATATATATATATATATATATATATATATATTATATATATATATATATATATATATATATATATATATATATATATATATATATAGAGAGAGAGAGAGAGAGAGAGAGAGAGAGAGATAAACTCATACATGTTGATAACAGGTAAAACGTGTCAAAATCTATCATCTGCAGGGTTGGCGAGCTTGTGATGCAGGTAGAAGTCTACCAACTCCCCCTCTCTTGGAAAGAATCTAAACCCTCGGAAATATTGTTTCATCACCCATTGGATTTCTCTCTCTCTCTCCATGTTGGTGCACTCTGTAAAACGTTTCATGAGGGAGTTGAGGCAAGGGTCCTTACATTAATTTGCACGGCTTCAAGAAGACCAACAGAATCACCCTGGAAATTGGCACGAAATGACGAGGCATCTCGCGTACCTTCTCCTGTCTCCCCGAAACGCAATTGAAACCGACATACTAGGACTTTTGCCGACGACCCGATAGCGAAATTCTAGCGTTCAGCAACTTGAGTTCAAACGGGATTCGACAGTTGACGTTGAAAGATATCACCGAATTTTAATGGTCAACTTTAGATCATCTCTTTGGAAATGCATGGCTGAAAGATAGAATTTGGGAAGGATAGTTTTACTAAACGTTTAAGTTAAAAGATTAGTATACAAAATCTATTTTAGTGTCTTGGATTATATAATAAAATTTCAAAAACTCATTATTTTAAGATATTTTTTAATGATTGTTTACTATGACCAACAAGAGCTCTTATCTACCATTAATCGTGCCCACTAAAGTTAGGGTTGATATTGAATATGCAAGTTGTTGGTGGCCACTATGGGCCCAATAACAACAATCAATCAAGAAATGCGGAAAGAATGGCTCTTTTCTCAGATTTCATATGCTAACTTTTTATAAAAGATAAGATTTATAAAAAAATTATTTTACTTTTTGAAAAGTTAGAAGCATTTCCTAGATAAACATGAAATAGTTTTAGCAGAAAGAGGAAAACTCGAAAGAGGAAAAGACAAAGTATATATTACGATAACATACATAATTTTTTTTAAAAAGAATTACATCTTCATCTTCCTTAGAAAACCCTATGCGGGTAACCGGGTTTCTCTCTTTCCTTTTTCTTCCTTTTCATCCACAAGTATACAGCTTTCGCTGCGCTCGATGAGACCACTGAAGTAAACGTGAAATCATCCATCGACACCAACATTGGTATTAGAGTATGTTTCAAGGACTGCACGACTCCATAAAGGTATGTCGTCCCTGTAGTAAAGAAAAGAGAGATAAAATGATGCCAAAATATTTTTTCGACGTAAGTTTCTCTTATAAAAAAAGGGGAAAATGAAAAGGAAGTTAGAAGAACTCCTTGAGGCTTATGATAATCGGAAGTTGGAAACTGCTTATGATGAGGCAGTCTGAGGCAGACGACAACTGGAAATCGCCCCATCATAGGCGGCCTTAGGCAAGTCATGTGCCTGAAACAGAACAAATGGCATGAGGAAGAAAGATGGCAGATATGCCTCTAAAATAGAAAAAAAAAGACGTCAGAGATGTCACTGAAACATGAAAAGACAACATGGATGTTGTTGAGGGAAGTAAAGACACCATAGGGGAAGAATGAGAGAATACCCGAGGCAGGTGGCCTCGCTCTCCCTTCTCTCCGTATTCTCCTTTTTCGCCCCCTCTATCTCCCTCTCTGCATCTGTTTCTCTCAGTACAGGCGTCTCTTTCCTCTGTTTAATATACACTGCGGTTTTCGCAAAACCGCAGGTGATTAACCGCCTAGGGCAGCGGTTTACCCGTGACCATCAACAACGGACTGAAATGTTTGTTTTGCCCTTGTACGAAACCAAAAATTATGAAATACTATGAGACAAAATTATGATAATGTCCAAATATTTTTAAATAAAAAGACTTATTTACCCCTATAGTATGGAAATGTATTTTCTACCCTCTAATAGTTTGTAAAACTATGAATTATCAAGTTATAGTTTTACGATTTTGTTCCTGGTCAATGTTTTGATTTATAGAACCCGGTAGTTAGGTGACTTTATAGAAATGACCCTCATTGTTTGTCATATTATCCGTTATACCATCAGAGAAATGTACATTTTTTTCTCTTATACTTTGTGAAAAATATTATGAGCAAGTTTTTATTGTTATGTCTCCAATTTTTTGATATTTCCAAAAAAGTACTTGTTTGTTAAATAAATGATTGTTCAGTGCCTGAAAATATTTACAACTTAGACATTGTGGATACTACATTTAGGTGTCTGACTATTTTTGTTATTCATTCTTAAGAAGTATCTTATGTCTATTTATTTGATGTTTGTTTTATGTTTTCTATTTAAAATATATATACTCTCTACTTGTTGTCTCTAAAAAATTTAATGACTTTCAGAATCTATGTTTCTTAATTGTCAAACACAAAAAATTAAATGACCTAAATTTTCAAACATGGAATACAAGAATCTCACTAGCCTTAACTTTACAGGGAGTTGATTATGTACTTAGATAAACAATTTTACACCTTACTCCTATTGTAACAAATAAAGAGAAAGACAAGTATAAGACATTTTTAAGAGATGATATTAAAAAAATATTATAAACAAAAAAGAGAGAAAATTAGGGTTGATAAAGAAAGAGGGTGTGGGTGAACCAAATATCGTCAACCTCGATCTCCGATAATTGCTATTTTAACATCGTTCACCTAATGAATTTAAGATTGGGAGATCAAAAAGGTGGAAAATCCTTCGTCCAAGGTAACCGCATTGTCCATTTGATTGCTTGGATTATTGACATTTATCCTTTGCTATAACATCAAGGAATTTAGATAAAATCCAATTGAAAAATCTGCATGTTGGCATTTGCTATTATCGTTACCCTATGATTTAATAGTTTTCGTTCTTTTGTATCCTATAACGTGTTCACTTTTAGCACCTTGTGATTTTTATGATTTATGAGTTTCGGTTTTTGTTTTTTGTGGATGGACGATAATCGTAAAGACGATCTCTCGTTGGTCATGGCAGATAATCAGTAACAGTTTCAGAAAGAGTAGACTAAAGTGACGAGTTTTTAAAACCTCATGATATTTAACTTATGAAAAATAAACTATAAAATAGCAAAATAGATTTTTAATAAATCATAAATAATAATAAAATTTTCCCAATGTTTAATATTTTAAAATCAACATTGATGGATTCATCACTCGATTAAGATAAACTCGCCGAAAACAACATGCTGAATTTGGCATCTGTAATCGAATGTCTGGACCAATATCTGACAGTTAGGGAGCGTTTTAAAACTAAATGTAATGCAAAGATGTATCGATAAAGGTGTGTGTGTGTGTGTGTGTGTATATATATATATATATATATATATATATATATATAGAGAGAGAGAGAGAGAGAGAGAGAGAGACATATATATATATATATATATATAGAGAGAGAGAGAGACATATATATATATAGAGAGAGAGAGAGACCTTTCCGAGATGCTTCGGTACACCATCACGCCATCTTAGGATGAGTGTAGAAAGTAAGCGGCTACACTTAGTTTCGGTCACAGAGTACACCAAAAAATCAGGACCAACCCTTCAACAAGTCTGTTCTAGCTGGTTCCCATATATATAACAAAAGAAGGCAGGTGCTTTTCTGAAATCAAGGGAATGGATTTTACATAAGTTCTTTGGATTTACTGTTAAAGTATAAAACAGCACATTTTTTGTATTTTTACGGGTTTTCTTCCTAAATATATTCTTATTAAATATCTGTTTAAATTTTGTATTATTTACGTTTAATTCCTTTTATTATTTATTGCAGATTTTTTTAATTTCAATTATTCGAATTCTTCACAAGGTTTTGCCTGATCAAAAACTTTCTGCATGTAGGGTTTTGTCAGCCAAATACATGTTTTTTTACTCGGGATTAGACAAAACTCATTGCAGTATGCATGACCCCAGGTATCAAACGCTTGACCTTCAAAAGGATTTCTTAAGTTGACCCCTAGGTCAGGAGAGACATGCCCCCCCATGCATGTATTTGTTCCAAACCTAAAGATCAATCCAAGAGAAATCTCAATCTAATGGATAACGCATATAATGAACTTTTTCATATTTTACTTGATATCATATTGAAAAGCAATCATTTCTTTGAAGTCTCAAAGCTCAATTGTTTCTTCCGTTGGCCCCTTAATTTGTACAATCAAGATCGTCGTCGCATTATAGAGTAGCTTCACCAGTCCTCTTCAAGGCTCACTTTATGGAAACATAAAACAGTGCAGAGAAGAATGAAGAATGAGGTAAACTCGATGAACATTGCACCAGTCTCAATCAAATTGGCGTGCCTCAGAATGGCAGGAATGGCAATACTTCCAACCGCAGATGCACCAGTCAGGAATTTCGCAGCATCGATCCACCTGCGCAATCAATAAAATCTGAACAATCAACACCAAATACTAGTGAGTTTTAGTCTTTCAAGTGATCTTGTCATCATCACAAGTGACTTGACCAACTCAGCTCATAGGAAGTATGCCAGAAATTCGCACCGCTCAACCAGAATGGTCGATGTCCATTCCAATAACACCCGCATTCTCTCCGGAGAGATTTCTTGATTTATAGCAGAACAGATCTGAAGAATTACTTACCCACCACCATCTCTGGAGCTCAGGAACTGAGTTGAACCGCCCCCAAAAAATAAGCAGGGCATAGGCACTAACACATACATGAGAGCTGCAGAATTCAGAAAAATGTCGGTAAAATTTTTGCAATCTTATGCGATATGCCTCTCCAAAATTTGACATCCATTCAGAACATATACCTGACAGCAAAGGCCACCAATTGTTGTACAAGGCACAAGCCTGTAAAGAAGAGAAGAAAATGAGTAAATTACAGGGATATTGTCATAAATATGTGGTTAAAACAGTATAGCTCCCCTCAATACAACCATCTCACCATCGTGAACTATCAACAGTAAATTCAAGATTAACCCAGTACAGGGCACTAGTGGACTTTTTCAAGCTTTAAAAGCCAAACTCCTCACAAAGTGTGGCCCAACACTCGAGCATATTTAAGGTAAGGCATGAATATTCCCCACTTTGGAAAAAAGTAAGACAAAATGATAGCACATGAAACAAGCAAATTACTACATCAACTCAAAGAACGCTGATTCATCATGAAGCTCACCAGAGAACTCCAACATCCAGTTACCTAAAGCAGCTGCATATGTAAGGCTCTAAGTTTTGATATTCCAAAAGATCAATTTATGATCTTCCATAAAAGGAGCTACACATATGACCAAGCAGCAAGAACAAGCCAGCTTTGGCAAGGAAATTCACAAGCCTTACTAGTTCAGACTTGGGAAATCGATATTCAACACATATAATACCTTCAGCCAGTATCTTCGGATTTGGGATGTTGGAGTGTGTTGAGTCTTCTATAATGTGGCTTTGCTAGTTTGCAATCGAAAAAAACTAGATACACATGTATTATGATAGGAACTCCTCATGTGGGCCATCCATGTTTAATATGAATGACTCATAAATCAAACAGAATTTCCTTTTTAAATCGTTTCTTATTCCAACCTACCTTTCTCTCGTTTTCTATCTCTCCAATCACCACCGTTAAAAAGGAACCTTTCTGTGGGTTTACATGCTTTACAACACTGGTGTCAAACATTAGGGCTTGAAATTTTGGCAATCTAGAGAGGTTATGATCCTTAAAATCCAAGGAACAGTAAATAAACTCCATGTTTTTGCAATCACTTCTCTGATTCAGCCATATCAATGGCTGCCTAAGATGAATGAGTTTGCCTATGAATTTCTGAGTTTTTTAGGGTGTTTCAGTTGATTAGGTATTCGTGTCTAATGAATGCCATGGAAAAAGGGTTTGGATTGTCGTTGTGTTGACTTATGATTGAGAATTTAAAAGCATAGAGACGTTACATTCCTTAAGTCCAAGGATCTGCAAATAAACTCTATGTCTGTGAAATCAACTCTACCTGATCCAGCTATCACAATGGTTGCTAGAAATGACGATTTTGCCTATGATTTGATGGGATTTTCAATGCGTAATTTGAAAATGAGTTTAGCCTGATCCGGAGAGCGAAATCAAGAGAGATGCCTGGAGGAAATCTCGATCTCCCTTAGAGGCTTGTTGAGTAGGTTGCTGCTTTTAGTGCATGACTGGAACCTTAACCTCTCCCTGAGGTTAGAATCACAAAGAGTACCCTTCTCTCTTCTCTCTCTGTTTCTCTTTACAAAAGTTATTCCCAATCTTATTTTCCTCTCAATTGGTTTCTCATGTCATCTAGGGTTTCTCGTGGAATTCTTTTGGATACTTCAAATTTGTATCTCAGGTTCAGTCATTGGGGAGATGGATGAATGCCCTTGCATGTTTACCTCATGTATACTAAAGCATCCACAGTGGAATTGGGAGAAATGGAAAAGGAGAGAAGGGTAGGAAGGAAGATAAAGAATCAATTTAAAAAGGAAACTCCATTTGATCTGTGCCATCCATATCAACCTTGGACCGCCCACAAGGAGTTCCGATTATAATAGGGTTCATATTATAAGGGTGCTTCCCATCAGCCATCTCTTTATAATATACATACATATATATGTACACACACATGCATCCGTTTGTGTGTTTGTTGTGTGCAAAATATTAACTAGGCACTAGTGAGCAAACTTTGAATCTAAGTCATGAATATAGAAAAATCCAATTCACACTAGAGTTCTTATGTTTTTCTTTGGGCACTATGAAAACCTGAAAAGAGACCGCCTGCTGGGATTTTAACAAGATACTAACCTCAGGAGATTGTTATGACAATAATCGACCTTGGAAGATGTATCCCCTAGACAAGACCGCTTCTCCTAGTCTTCACTTAAGCATCAATCGACTTGAATTAAGATCCAAATAAAGTTTAGAAAAAAGCTTAATTTCTCATAAAAATTATTTTTATCTCGTTTAAATAAATCTGTGCAGCCACAACTACCCCTAAGTACACCTTTCTAAGCAGCTACCAATGGTCATACAAGAAGCATGTCATGCGTAACACAGCAGTAAACTTTATCATGGTGTATGTGCTTAATCAAACCAAACCAGAATAAGGATTATGTAACATACCAATATCTGCAATAGGATGCTTGCAGAAAACATAAAGGCAAGTCCAGCAAGCCTGGATAACAAGAGAACATAGTAAGATGATCAAGCACAAAGTAATCAAAGAGTGTTGGAGAACTTAGAAAGATGATCAGCATAAATTCATTTAAGATCAGAACCAAAAGGTTTTGTACTTACACTGTTTTGAAGATAGAGAAAAGAGAAATCGCCAGTCCCAAGGACAAGGTCAAGAGAAAAAGAAGGAAACAAGTTAGTATGGAAAAAATACATAATGTAAATGCACATCCAAAAAAGTAATAGCAGGAGAATTCTACAAAAGGATGTACACCATGTAGTTGCATCCATTGAAAATACGACTTGATCAAATATTTGGTGTATATAATAAATCATTCTTAAGAGGAACTTATTCTAATTGAAGCACAATGAACAAGAAAATTCTTAACAGGAAATTCAAATCAACACGAGGAAGATTAAATTAGTCAGCTCAGATCTCAAATTTTGGAGTCGAGATCGCAAGGACCACCAGCACACTTTTGGGGTTAGCTTCTAAAGTATCAAAACTTTGACTGCTAACTCAATATTTTCCAATTGAGGGTCAGGTCATCCATGGCAAGAATGGCATGCAATGCAACCATGATAATCTGATTGCTTGAATTGCATATATAGCTTTATGCGATTATGGAAGTTAATGAATGAGCATTGATGGAAGAAAAAGAAAAGCAAGAAATGCTGTTCGGTTCCATTCACTCCCATGGATGCACAGCATCGGAGGACATTTTGCAATTTTTTCAATCCCAACTAACCTTGATTTGATTGACATTCCAGATTATTTTTTTTATGGCATGCTTCTCATAATAATAATCATCATTTAGAGAAGAGAAGTTCAGTACTTACACGAGCCCCTCTCAAGTACAAGCAAGGAAAATGGATTGACTCTTATTTGTATGATACCTTGAGTAGCACAGGCAGAATGACAAAGCACTAAAGACGTCTGAAATGCGATATGCAACAATTAAACGGTACATGGCATAGACAATATTTTCCTCGCACGCAAACGCACATAAACAGGGAGATACATGCACAAGCGCGCATGCGTACATGCAGCTATAAATTGAACGCACCCAATAATACTCATTTCTCGACATTGTAACGGTATAATTCATCGATAACCAAAAGAATCAAGGGTTCCTCCATTTTGGCACACAATCATGAGTTCATTTATCTAACACAAAATCTTAACAAGAGTTCGGCCAAACGAATCACAAAGAAAGAAGAATCTCATGGAGACTAAAGATGGAAAAATCTAAGAATCGGATGCAAACAACATGAAATTCCAACTCATATTGGCAAAAGATTAAACAAAAAGAATAGAATATCTATATACAACAAAACAATCTACCTGGTCCGCCAAAAGAACAATTTATCCACGAAAATCGAGACCAGCGACGACTTCTAATAAGTTCAGAGCGGCTGGAGGGAGAAACCCTAACTTCCTCCAATAACAACACCCAGTATCTCGAAAATCAAGGCACAGAGACCGACATAAAAGGATCCGCAGAGACAAAGGAGGAGAGAAAACACAATTTTCGGGTTGCTGAAAGGCAGGTGAGGAAAGAAACATCCTATACCTTCGATCGTCATCGCCATTATGCAGAATTTACGCGACTGTCCGTCCGCCGACGACCGCAACGGGAGGGGCGTCGTTGTTTAAAATCTCGGAAGCGACTCGGAAATTCCAACCAGAATCGAGTCGGGTGCTCCCGGCGGGTTCTCTCTTTGGAAGTTCCTGCCTGGGTTTGCTCTTGGCCCTGGCCCTGGGCCAGCGCATTCACTCGGTCAGATTTACGTCTGCCGCGCGATAGAATATGTGTTTTGCGGTACTCTTCCTCAACCGCCGAAATTCACCTTACCTGAACCATTCATCCACAAATCTGAGCTCTACTTTTTCCACAATTTTTATTCTGTTTCTCAGTTAAACAGGTGAAAGACTTATAGTCAATGAAGGACGTAGATCAAGATACCCATTAATGTGACGTAAACATTGACATTGACGTGGAGTGTACAACAAAGATTGTTCAATAAGCCTAAATTAGTCTCTTCGTTATAAGGTTATACACATGCAAGCAAAGTTTCGAAGTCGAAAAATAAAAAAGCGAAACACCCAAAATTAAACAATTTTCCCACTTGTGTTCACCTAAGATTGTTGCTCGTGATGCAAAATTCTTAACAAGACAATGAAATTGTGGATTTTTTTAAATTTTATTTGTGTGTGTGTGTGTGCTTAGTGCTCTCAATACTTTATTAGCTCCCAATTTTGAATGTAGGAGGCTACCTTTTTCTTTTGACCTACTTTTTATGGAGTTTCAATAAGGAATGTTGCTTTCATTTTGCATTAATTTGTGTGTGTGTCCATGTTTTATGGTTATGAGTATTGGGTAGTTAATCATCAACATGTACAAAAGATGTCAGTGTCAGAAATGAAGATGTTGAGATGGATGAGTGGTCATACAAGAAAAGACCCTATACATAATGAGGTTATTAGAAACAAATTAAGAGTGACACCAATAGAGGATAAAATGAGAGAACATCGTTTAAGATGGTTTGGACATATAGAAAGAAGATCAAAAGAAGAACCTATAAAAAGGTTAAAAAACTAAATTTGGAAAGTATTAAAAGAGGTCGAGGACGACCACAAAAGTGTTGGAAAGAAACAATAAAGAATGATCTAGCTTATTGGGAGTTAACTGCTAACATGGCACACGATAGGGATCTCTGGAAACAAAGAATCCATGTAGCCGACCCCGTCTAGTTTGGAAAAAGGCTTAGTTGTTGTTGTTGTTGTTGTTGTTGTTATGTGTGTGTGTGCGCATACATCTGATGCCAACTAGTCACACCTTTGAGGTAAGTTTCATAGGAAAATGACAGATTTTCTCATAACTCATCCTTCTCAACATCTTCATTTTTACTATGAACATCTTTTGCACATGTTGATGATTAACTTCCTAACACCCAAAACCATAAAAAATAGTAGGCCTAGTTGCTGCTTTATAATATTTATCTTTTAACTTTAATGATATCTTCTTATCACATAGAATACATGATGCCCCTTTCCATTTTAACCAACCGATATTAATTCTGTGTAACTTCTCCATCAATTTTTCTATCACTTTGAAAAATTGACTCTAAGTATTTAAAACTTTCCCTATAAGGGATGCACTCTGTAACAATCTTAATTTCTATGTCCTCTAAAGTACCCAAATGATCAAACTTACGTTCCATATATTCTGTCTTTGTTCTACTAAGTCAGAAGCCTCTACTTTCTAACATTTTTCTTAATAGTTCCAATTTCCTATTAACTTTTTCCTTAGACTCATCCACTAACACAATTTAATCTACAAATAATGTACACAAAGGTACTTCATCTTAAATATGTTTTGTTAACTCATCAATGACCAATATAAATAAATATAGACTTAAAGTTGATCCCTAGTGTAACCCAATATTAACTTCAAAGGAGTTTGTCATTCTTTCATAAGTCCTTACATAAGTTTGTGCACTATAGTACATGTCTCTTATAAGATTTATTTATGTCAATGGCATACCTCTATTTTTAAGGTTATCCAAAGAAATCTCTTGGCACCCTATCGTAAGTTTTTTTTAGATCAATAAATATCATGTTAAGGTTCTTTTTTACTCTAAAATATTCCATAAGACATCTCAATAGGTGAATTACTTCAATAGTAGATTTGGCGAGCATGAATCGGAATTGGTTCTCTGTTTTACTCCATACTTGTCTTAATCTATGTTAGATAAATCTTTTCCATAATTTCATAGTGTGGCTCATTAACTTGATACCTCGATAATTCGAACAATCATGAATGTCTCCCTTATTCTTATATATGGGTATAAGTGTACTCACTCTCTTTTTCTTATATATGGGTATATTGACATCCCTTATTCTTACCCTCCTTGAGAAAAAATATATAATAACATAAGAAAATTGATATAACCATTTTGGAAGTTTGTTGTTTGATGTATCTAAACCAAGTATTCAGTTATCAAATTAATATATACTATTCTCCTATGTTTACAAGAGACAAAGTGGGTTAAAGAAGATTGATAATAGAGGTTTTAAATTATGATACTCATGAAAAAAAAGACTCCAAATAGAGTTCATATTGTTATAAATAAAGATTTAAAAGATAGTGTAGTGTATATACAATGATATTGGGACCGAATTATGATGGTGAAATAAGTGTTAGGAGTTGAGGCTAAACATTCATGACAAAACAAACTTTATCTTTGTCAAGTAACCTAACTCCCCCGACCTTCAAAACATCTTTTTCCTTCAATTTGTTCTCTTTCACAAAGTCCATCCAATGAGATGTCAATATATATGCTCCGCTAGATTTCTAATGCTTCAGCTTCAAATTATATTCTTTACCATTAACTGGACCATAAGTACGATCAAACCTTCACTTGTTTTCATGTGATCAATGGAGGCTTGAAATTTTCAAATCTAAGCCTACCCTGAACTTTTCAATGTCGCTCAATGTCAACCGTTTTTTAAAGAGTCGAATTGGAAGGGTTATAGATGGTGTTCTTGTGAATGAATGAATAGCCATAGAAGTATCTTTGAAATGATCAAGTTCTTCAGTGGGACTCTCGCAAGCAAAGTCGATGGACAATGCTTCTCGAACAACGTCGGCATGTATTCTATTACTTTGCTTTCCCTTGGCCTCCTTCCGAGCTGTCTCAGCAAGTTGCATTAAGAGTGACGCTTCTATTTCATTCATGGTGCTGTGAAAAAAGGGAAGGAGAAAGAAAATCTTCAGGAGAAATATAGACTGTCTCTATTTACGATGGGTCCTCCGATGTGAGCCTCCAAAATAGAGTAGCTGATCACAGTGGCTGAAAATAAAAATAAAAATTGTTACCCTTCTTATGGACCCAACTCAATGAAATCGTGTTGTAAAACTGAAGGCTGAAGAACCTCTCCCGCAAGTAATATCGTGCGCACTGTATGTTATATAGTCATGCTGCACCAACACACTCTCATACATACGTACATGCATATACATAAACACAAATATATAGCACAAGCATTAATGCATGTACGTATATATATATATATATATATATATATATATATATATATATATGTACGTACAATGCATCAATGCACAGATACATACTTTTATATACACACATACACTATGTATGTATGTATATATATATACATACATACTCAGAAAATAAGAAAATAGAGATCTTTTGACATCATGCACTTCAGATATTTTAACTCTCTCACGCACACATCTTTTGGTATATGGACAGAAACTTCCCTTTCACAGTGAGATCATAGAAAGAAGAAGTATGATATCCCAAAAACTTGAAACAGTTGATAATGAAGCACCAACAAAATCGAGAAAAAAGTTTTGTAAATATTGGAAAAATTGGCAAAAATAGTAAAAGATAAATAAATTAACATTTGGGGTGTGGTTCCAACAACAGAGCCCCCTCAAATCTGTTGGATGCTAAGAAGACAAAGAGGGAAAAAAACTATGGAAAGAATCGGGTTGGCTGACCTGTGTTCCTCCTCAGTACACGGCAGTCCCTTCTTCTTCTTCTTCTGTTACTGCGATGTCCAATTGTTGGTGAAATTGATCGATGGTAAGAGGGGGTGTGTTCTTGAGAACTTAGAGGGAGGGGGGGGGGAGAGAGAATGAGGCGTAACTGCCATTCCAGATAAAGCAACACATTTTCCGGCTCTGTTGTTTTTCGGATTATGCCATGTCACCGTCCAACGAGATCGTTCTCCACATGATTGACGGCCAACATCAAACCTAAGATGCCTATCGAGTCCCTACCCCGAATTTCGGACGGCTAAGATTCACTGTGGAATCTTGGGGGGAGAGAGAGGTGGGTTAGGTCTCATTAAAAACTCCCACACAGAGAGAAGGGGTCCTTGTGGAGTGGTAAATGACACATATGTACCTTCTACTTAACATTAATGGTATATTACATGTGAAGTTTTTAGAAAAAAAAGAGTTGGTCGAGAAGAGAGGAAGGGATAAACATACCATACGAACGAAGCCTAAAGAGGGTTTAAATACATTCAAGTTTTAATTTATAAAAGAACGTGATTTGTACACATACCTTATAATATGAGTATATCTTATAATACAATATCCATACCATATCATATCATACAATCCATCACCATAAATGATGTTTTGTAATACATGAACCTAATTCATACCGGTTAAGTGTGACACATATCTTATCATATAATATGATTTTTATAACATTGATCGTGATTTTCTATGGGGGAGAATGCTCGATCATAATTGGTTTTATTTTCTGGATTCTTTTTATGGTTAGAGTTTGAACCTATCGAGCTCGATGAAATAAGAGGGTGGACTTAGGTTGGTTCCGGAGAAACTAGACCTATTCCCTTGGAGGCAGGTCAAATCAGTTTCAACTCTTCTGGCCGATTAGGTAGGATCACCTCTAAAAGAAGGTTGTGTTAGATTGGCGGTAGCCAGCTGCATCATTTACTTCCAAAAACTTTTTCGCGGTATTTAATTAGTGTGGGATAAAGCTTGGTTTTGGTTTTGGTTTTGATTGGAATTTACATTCTCGACAATGTCCTTACAAAAATTTGAGTATTGATCCATCCAATTTAGGGAAGTCATTTCATGGAAAGACAAATAGAATTATCACGTGTTGATGCAAGAAAATGTGAACATATTTGAAGATTTCCAATTAAACTAGCTAAAGTGAAGCAAACATGAAAATTTGAGTTAGAAGATCTTGATGCCAAAAAAGTTGGGTTCTTGCAAGTGCCATCTGAATTGGGTTGTCACTCTGGATGACAACTGAAGGCAACTGGAATTCTCTTTTTTCTAAATCTCATCCCAAACCAAACTTGGTCAAGGAAACCCAAAACATGATAAATTTGACTTAGAATACAATTTGGGGTCTCTCTTCCTAAAATTCACTCTGATCCAATCCAATCACACCCTAAATCTTGTTTGGATGTGACAATTTCCAAGTTATACGCATACACACTCATGCACACATGCACATATAAGGCAAAATTGATGCAACATTTCATATCCTTATTGGAACTCTACAGCCAATCCCCACATTAAAAGGAAAGCATAAAAAGAAGGTCAAAAGAGAAGGCAGTCTCCTACGTTCAAAATTGAGAGCTAATAAAGTAATGAGAGTACTAAGCACAAACAAATAATATTGTTCTACCAACTTTAACTTACAAAAACACAAATTCGTTGGCTTTCGAAGAATTTTGCATCATGAATTTGCATCATGAATGACAATCTTAGGTGAACACAAGTAGGATTTTTTTTTTCGACTTCGAAACTTTATTCACATGCCTATATAAGATATAACCTTATAGTGAGGAGAACAATTCAGGCTAATTGAACAATGTTAGGCTGCAACATGAGGATTTCCCAAACAATCTCCTTATATGTTACAATTGGAAGCAAAAGTTTTGATGAAGTCTTTGTTATCTATTAGCAACTTCTTAATGTGACCTTTGTTTTTTATTGGTGGTTCGAATCAGCCATCTAAAAAGGAATATATCTGATGATGTTTAGTAAGTTTCACATTTAGAGAAATTAAATATAATATTTGCACTGAATTCAAATCCAACCCAAACCTTGGTTTATCCATAATTTACCTACTCATTAGTGGCGGATCTACATTTGAGTCGAGGTGGGAGGTGTGCCCCACCTGAAACAAAAAAACATTTAATATGAAATATAATAATATAATAATACTATTAATTCAAATCTCCACCATTGATCTTACTTACCAAATGGGTGGGTATGTTAGAAGTGGTCATGATCTTGTTTTTCTATCTCTCTCTATATATACATAGTGCTAAATACATAATGTCTTTACATGCATGAAAATGCTTAAATATCTTAATTGTTCGATCATTAAGATCAACCGTGGAGAATTGAATTAAAAATACCATTTGTATTTTTATACTTTGAATTTAATGCACTATATGCATTAAATGCAAAATAATTCAAATCTCTACTGTTGATCACAAAGATCAACCGTAGATATATTTAAGCATCTTTACGCACGTAAAGATATCATGCATTTAGCAATACCTCTCTCTCTCCTTATATATATAAGAGGATGTTGTCCACCTAGACATGCCTAGTCCAGAACCACCACTAACCGGACCTGACCACGAAACCATAACCAGACCTGGGTACTTCCCAGTTCGGTTACAGTTCATACTTTTTAGGAACCGATGGTTTTAAACCACTTGTTAATAAATAAATAAATAAATACGTTTTACACGTATTTTGGCACACATTGAGGCCTGACTCAGCGATAGAACACTTTCTATCGTTGAGCTAGGTAGGAGTTCGACTCCCACGGGCGTCAGGCACCCCTTTAGAATTTTTTTAAAACAGTTTTGAGATGGTTTCGGTTCTGGGGCAGTTCAGTTATGGATCTGAGTTCCAAGTAACTCATAACCTCAATAAATACTCGTGTCTACTCGGTGTTTTTCGGTGACACGAGTATTATTTAGAAGTTATAAGGATATTTAAAAAGTTTTAAAGGACAACCTTTCAAACTAATAACTTTTGAAAATTAAGGAGTGAGCATATGTATTGCTAGATGTGGACGACAATCAATAGCTTATATATATATATATATATATATATATATATATATATATATATATATATATATATATATATATATATATATATATATATATATATATATATATATATATATATATGTGTGTGTGTGTATGTATGTATGTTTGTATACATATGTACATGTATATATATTTGTATGAGTGTGCACATGTGTATGAAAAAGAAAAGTCTAACATGGTTTTTGTGTTTTATACCTACCACTTCCATGAAAATTTCAATGTCACCCTATATATATATATATATGTGTGTGGTTGGTTTTACCATATTGCATATTAATGTGAAGAAAAGATTGCTTGAGTTGGTTTTTGTATGTTTGCATCTCTCTTGTTCCTTTTCCTCCATCTCTTGAGGGAAGTTGACTCATTGTCAGAGAGAGAGAGAGAGAGAGAGAATTGTATGTCCTAATTTTATCTGCATTCAAGAATTTTATAACCTCATAAACTGTTGTCGATAACTCAACTCATGTCAGGGATCAAGGATTTATTGCTCGATACAAGCTTGGATAAAGGAAGAGGGTTACGTGAGGTAGTAAGCACCCATGGAGTAGTAGGATCTCAAATAATAAACATTTTTGTGTAAGAATAGTACTAAAACTCATGACTTCCTTCGAAGTCCTCGTGATCGGCCCTCTAACCAACCACACCTAGTATTAGAAAAGGCTTAGATAAAGTAAGGATCATATGGTTTGGACATTTAAAAAGATGACAAAAGGAATTCTCCAATAAGAAGGTATGAAAAACTATATTGTGAAAATCTTAAAAGATGAAGAGCAAGACCACAAAAGTAATGAAAAGAAACAATAAAGAATGATCAAACCCATGTTAAGTTAACTGTCAACATAGCATATGATAGGACTGGGTGGAAACAAATAATCCATGTAGTCGAGCCCATCTAGTATGAGAAAAGGCTTAGTTATTATTGTTGTACTCCCCTAGTTGGCAAGTTTGGCTCAACCTGACAAGTTGAATGGCATGTGATGGTCTAATCGAAAATTGGGGAAAAAAAGCCAGCCATCTAGAACCAGCAATTCCTTGTCGTTTCTTTCCTATTTTAAAATATGACATTTTTTATGAATTTTTCAAATGAAACCGGAACCGGGACCCCTTGGAACCACCAGTTCTGTTTTAGTTTGGGGTTTTGGTGGAACAGGAATCACCAGTTAGAACTGTCGATCTTGGTTTTACCGAAAACCAGGTCACATGAATGATATTTAACCTGAATTCGACTCATTTACAATCCACATTTGGTAGCACCAAATTAATCATATTAGAAGCGCTTAGGTACATTTCTTTTAAGTTCTTGCTTGTTTGTGTTGATCAACATGATCCGGCGGTGACACCAAATGATTCTTTGTGATTTAATTGTGATCATAAATAATTGAGTTTTCTGTCACCTATGAAACCGGCAGTTTGGTATCATTGATTCACGTTTTGGGCTGGTTCCAGTTTCACCGAAGGTGGAAACAGAACCACGGTTCTAATTTTTTTTTGTCTGGAATGGCTTCAATTGAAACTGCAGGCCAGTTCGGAACCGGCCATGTCTAATCGTGTCATGGTTCACCATACGAATGCATAGTTGTCCACTCATTATCCGACCCTTCAAACACTGTTGTTGTTTAATAAGAAACAAAATGATAAACAAGATCTGCCTTCTTTTCATTTTTCCTCTATTTGTCAACAATGTTAAACAAGATTACCAGCCAGACCACAAATCAGTCAGGTGCATGCATGTCGAGCCCATTCAGACTGTTTGAATTGGAACCAAATCGAGTCAGGAACCCGTTGAATCCGGAACCTGAAACGGGTCCAGAATCAGGAACCACCTGATTCGAAGAGGGTTTCACCTTTATAAAAGTAGAACCAGAACCAAACCAGAACTGCCCTCGAATCGACAGTTTCAGAACCGTAACTGGCTTCGGACCGACTCAGTTACGGTTTCAGGTTCTGGGTAAACCGGACATGTCTAAATGTAACCATGTATTGTCTTTTACATTTTGATACTGAATACTCCGAATCTTCCATTCTATATGAGGTTTTCTCGGTCGAGTTGAACAGGTTTGCAATTGCAAAGGAGATTCGAGAAGCATTTCATCAGAAGTATTTCAATCATCAGAGAACTCGACTCGAAAGAACCGAAAGTGAGTGAGCATTCTTGACATAAGAGACACAATGATACTCATATCGTGAATGACTTAAAAGAGTCCCATGAACTCAGAATAAGGCTAAGAGAAGCAGCAAGGCCAAGCATGATGACAGAAATAGAATAAATGCTTTGCTTATTTAAGTTAAGCTTCTTATTTTTAGGAATATTACAGTCTTGCATAGTATATATATATATATATTGCCGAATTTATGATCCCTTAATCGTTCTTGATGGGTCACTCGTAGGAGCTCAAACAAGATGTCGTCTTTGTAACATAGATGTTATCGTGTGGGAAGAATGACACCTCATTGGCACCATCTTTGTTAAAAGATAATCAAAGAGTACGTGTAAGATGACAACCTCTTGGAAGGTACTTCAGCGTTTCTGTATTACTTTTAATAAAATCTTGTTTATGAAACTAAAACTCTTTGGCCATTCGGGAAACATGCACACCCTTGCAACTAATTGGGTTAGCAACTTAGCATTTTTTTTTCTTTTTAATAAAATTAGATTCAAACCGAAACCAGCCCCAAGCCTGTTCGATGACTATTCTATGCTTTAACCGAAACCGGACATGTTTAGTTAGACTGATCCCTCCTCTCAGAAAAACGATGCAACAATTACAGAACTTATGTCGAAGGAGACCACTTTGGTGGTTTGTTCTTCCACCAAAGATCTAAGCCATAACTCTGCTCGTAAAGCTCACAAAATGAGCTGATGCGAGCTGATGATGAGACAAGAATGAGCAAACAACAAGCAGCTGATCATCTCGTTTTGCAGCCACTTATGGATTTCCAAAGAACAGAACTTGGAACCTTTTTTCCCTTCTTCCTAATAGAAAGTTTCAGAAGAAGATTGTTGGAGCATCTAAAGCAATCATTGAAGGAACGGAATAACCTTCAAGCAGAAGGTCTCGAGTTCGATATCCAGAATGGTAGGTAGGTAGGTCTATTTAGACATGTTCGTTTCCGGTTTGCTTAGAATCTGGAACCGAAACCGAACCACCACAGATCTTTCCTGGTTTTGGTTTCAGAACTGTCGGTTCCAGTTTCGAATTGCTCTGAAATAACAAGCACCAGTTTAAAAGGTTTCTTCTTCTTTTTTTAAATAGAAGGGCACAATGCGCCTTCTGAGACTCAAACTTCCCACCAAGAACAGCGGTGGAGAGCACCCTGTGGTTGAGCTGAGCAGCAGTATTCGATAAGGGATTTTTGAAAAAAAGAAAAGGTGAATTGAGAAAAGAGAAATTTTATTTTGTTCTTATCCAAATCTTGGCCTACTGGAGAAACACTTTATGATCTAGTTGAATACATTATTTGAAGGAGATAAAAAGTTTTCCTGACCTCTTCTTCTTTTTGACTTCTAAATCAACATTTTCAAGTCTGTGCAGCAGCTTTACTTGGCCTTTTTCTATTGATGACCCATGTTTAGTTAAAGAAATCATACGGATCTAAGATGCTCTCGTCATTGATAAATCATTAGGAGTTGCAAGTGTCACAATCACGAAAACGAGCTATTGTTCATGACATCACATTCCTTTACCCAATATGTTATCATGAATGAATGAATGGCTTTCATGAGAACCTAAAGATATGATTGACCAAATATCTGTTCATTGTTTAATTTATTTTGTATGTGATGCAGAATCGGACAACACCAACTTGTAAAGTCCAAAGATCAAGGCATTGAAGCAATCACATCGCTTATTTTCCTAAAGTGAACTATAAAATTTATGTCACAAGGGCACCATGTGTAGCCGGCGGACGGTGGCATGGGTACGTAGTATTAATGACCATTTGAAGAATCATGGGCCGAAATATATATATATATATATATATATATATATATATATATATATATATATATATATATGAAAAAGTGGATTATGTTCACTTGTTAACATGTTCACTCATTCCTTTTTAGTTATATAAGTGTAATTTAAAATTTGTTGAGTTGTTGAAAATATATGAAAGGCAATATTATTATATTGTGTCAAAAAAGTAATGATGGGACATGAATAAATAGTATTAAAGTTGTTTGAATGATTTCTTACCCATTGAAAAGTGAGAATAAGAACATTATTTACAAACTTGAAAGTGTACTGCAAAAAGTGAAAGAAATAAATATATATATTTCTAAATCGTCTTCTTTAATAGGTGTGTTAGACTGTGCTACAGGTGGTGTGTAGGAACCAACCACTCAATGAATATATACATATATACTTGTATATATGTTTATATATATGTTATTGATAATATCATAAATTGAAAGAAAATTTAGGTTTCTTAAGTTAGTAACTGAATTAGCTAAAATTTAGGTTTCTTCTGTCATATTGTGTTTCTAGTGTTTTCCTACCGAGATCAAGAAAATACCATGAACATAATATTTTTATAGCCACACCGGGTGGAGATTGTTTGAGAAATCCTCATGTTCTACCCCTTAGCTTAACATTGTTCAATTAGCCTAAATTGTTCTCATTACTATATTGTTATAGGCATGCGAGCAAAGTTTTAAAGTCGAAAAAATAAAAAAGCAAAAACCCAAAATTAAGGAATTTTTCCACTTGTGTTCACTTAAAATCGTCGCTCGTGATGCAAATTTCATCGAAAGTGAATGAAATTATGATTTTTTTAAGTGGAAGTTGGTAGAGTAATATTATTTGTGCATGTGCTTAGTGCTCTCATTACTTTATTAGCTCCCAATGTTGAACCTAGGAGACTGCTTTCTCTTTTGATCCACTTGCATTAATTTCGCCTAATTTGTGTGTGTGTGCGTTCGTGCATATCGGTCATTTCCTCACAGGAAATCACCACCTTAGAATGGGATACATCTTGTGCCAATCAGTCGTACCTTTGAAGTAAGTTTCATAGGAAAATCGCTGATTTCCCCATGAAACAAACAGAACCAAGGGAAAAAGCAGTAGAAAGTACAAGTGATGGGTAATGGCATATTGGTTATTTACACCACCACCAAGAAACCCCGAGAATCCAGCTAAACGACAAAAGCGCCGATTATCCTGTGGCCCTCATTCGCCGTCCATCTCCGTCCAAAAGGAAATCATATGACGTGGCCATCGTCCTCCCACGTCGGCCGTGAAGCACCTGGTGGGCCACGCAGGCTACGTGGCACAATCCCATTAGCTGTGAACTTGACCAATCACGTCAAGCTAGAGATGACCGACCTCCTGGCTTGGCCGACACCGAGCTTCACCACGATTCCACAGTGAATCTGAACCGTACGAAACAGGGGCGGTGGATACTTCAGACTTGAGGTTGGCCGTCCATCTCGTGAGAAACCAGCACGTTGGATGCTGACGTGGCATATTACCAAAAGAAACGTTATCCACCGCGAACTACGAGCCAAAAAATATGTTCCCTTTGGCTGCGCCTCCTTATCTCTCCTCTTTCTATAAGTTCGCAAGAACAAACACCCTCCCCATCGATCAATTTCACCAACAATCGCATGTTTTCCTATGAGTTGTACGGTATGAATCGGTACTCCGATAATTGGACATCGCAGCAGAACAAGTTCTTCGAGCATGCGCTGGCCGTCGTCCCTGAGGACTTACCGGACCGGTGGCAGAAGATCGCTGGCATCATCGGAGTGAAGTCCCCGGCTGAGGTCCGGCTCCATTACGAGGATCTCCTTCACGACCTATCAAAAATTGAGGCGGGTCGCATCGAGTTGCCGAAGTATAGCGACGACCGAGAGCAATCGGCTCCGGGAGCGACTTCGGGGTCACAGTCGCGGTCCGGGGATGGGTTGAAAAGGAAGGGAGTTCCGTGGACAGAAGAGGAACACAGGTCAGTTCGACCAACCCTATTCTTTCCGTAGTTTCTTTTCTTCTTTCTGTCTTCTTGACGTCCAACAAATTTCAGAGGGCTTTGTTCTTGGACCATTTTTTTATCTTTTACTATATTTGCTGATTTTTCCATTATTTACAAAACTTTTTCTGGCGCCTCATTATGAACTGTTTTAAGTTTTTGGGATACCATTATTCTTCTTCTATGATGTCACTGTAAAAGGGAATTTCTATCCAAATATCGAAAGATGTGTATGTAAAGCATGTGCATGTGTGAATTAAAATATCTGAAGTACATGATATCAAAAGATCTACGTAGTTCTTGAACATGCTTATAGTCTCTATTTTCTTATTTTTTTAATATATATACATACATAGGTACTTGTGTGTCTGTACATACATACATCTATATACACATATACATACATATACACGTGCACACAATATTTATATGTGGAAACATAGTACGTACATATATATATATATATATATATATATATATATATATATATATATATATATATTATTGTATGCATTAATATATGTATATGTATATGCATATACATATGTATGAGTGTATTGGTGCAGGATGACCATACAGCATACAGTGCGCACGATATTACCTGCTGGGGGATTCTTTAGCCTTCAGTTTTACAACACGATTTCATTGAGTTCGATTTAAAAGAAGGGTAACAATTCGTGTTCTGAATCATTTTGTGAATATTTGTATCAGGTTGTTCCTGATAGGGCTGCAGAAGTATGGGAAGGGCGACTGGCGTAGCATTTCGCGGAACGCCGTGATCTCGAAGACGCCGACGCAAGTGGCCAGCCATGCACAGAAGTACTACCTGCGACTTAACTCAATGAAGAAGGAGAAGAAGAGATCAAGCATTCATGACATAACTACAGTTGACAACACAACCCGATCTCAATCTCCGCCAGAGATGATGAACAATGCTGGGCCATCGTCGAGCTTGGATCATCAAACAATGATGCCAGGGTCCTTTTACCAGCCTTCAGCTTCTATTGGGTTTGAGCATTTTGGGTACAAATTTTAGTGTCTATGCAGTATGATGTGTGGTCATTAATGATTTGTAAATATAGGATTGAATTCAGTTGTAGATAAAAGAATTAGTATGAATTGTAGCATATTAGATATTGATGCAGTTGAGCCAAGATTAGATCTTCATCCTGTAGTTCTTGGCTAATCCAACCTCTTGTGTGCTAATTTTTCATTATTGAACTCATCCTCTTATGAAATGAGATTTTGATCAATGGCATTATTGCTATTATTGCTCTCTCTCTCTCTCTCTCTCTCTCTCTCTCTCTCTCTCTCTCTCTCTCTCTCTCTCTCTCTCTCTCTCTCTCTCTCGTGTGTGTGTGTGTGTTATAATGATAGTTATGCAAATATTCACTAGTCCTTCCTCAAGAATTAGCATGATGAGGAACTTTTCTGCAAATTATAGTCACAAACCAACCATATTGAACAGCTGCAGATCTACCAAAGAATTTACAAAAGAAAACCATAGTCACGGCTAAATCCATGGGCTATGATCCATAGCCGAAGATAGAAGTGCGTTATAGCCTATAAACAGGCTGGTTTGCCCCAGCTGCGGTTGTTGAGTTGTGAACGTTGATTCCGCCACAAGAACACCACCTTCCATGTCTTTTTGACAAAATCTAGTATAAACGATTTTGATCAAGTGATCTTGTAAACGATGGAGCTCGCACGAGAACGCACCATTCAATTTTACCTGGTTCGCATATGGGTGAAATGGCATCAATCATAAGATTTGATGCTAGATCGTGATCTCCCAGATCATGTGATCGACATAGCTAGGTAACTATGGCTGACTATTATCAGATGTGCAGCTTTTCTGATGCTTTCCCTTCTCCATTCTCGTATCCTTGCACTGCTCATTTCGGGACTCTCTGTTCCAAAGATGAACAGGGTGAGTATGATAAGAAACAGGCTTGTGATATTGAAAGGGCTTGATCCTTACTTTACCTAAGCCTTTTCTCATGCTAGGTGAGGTTGGTTAGAGGGTAGATCACGAGGACTATGAAGGAAGTCAACAGTTCTAGTACTATTCTCGCCCAAGTATGTTTAACTTTAGAGTTTGGATAAAATTCACTGTATTCATACTGTAAAAGTCGCACTATTTGAGACCCAACAGCTCCATCCGCGCTTACTTCCAGTTGCAGATCTAGAATTTTTTGTGGGCTGGGGCAAACAGCCTATTCCACCGTTTAAGGTGGTGCGGATATGTATAATAACCAGGAATCAGTCAGCCCTTGTAAATCTTTCATTTGTTTCTCAAATTTCAGGTGGAGTGGCCGTCTCCTCAACGTAGATCCGCCACTCCTTTATCCAAGCTTGTGACGATCAATACATCCTTGATCACTGACATGAGCCATGTCAGTTATTGAAAACGCTTTGTGAGGTTATAAAATTTTTTAGCACCTTTAAATGATAAGAATTAATGAATGAACGCAGACAAAAATGGGACATGCTCACATCATCAAATTATTCCATACAACACGAGTTTCTCTCTCTCTCTCTCTGGGAGGATGAGTCAACTTCCCTCAAGACATGGAGGAAAAGAAACAAGAAAGCTGCAAACAGAAAGATACAGACGGACAAAAACCAACTCAAGCAATACTTTTCTTCACATTAATATGCAATATGGTGGCGCCAACCAGAGGCACACAGAAGAAAATTTTACTCTCTGCAATACAATGTCTAAGTGATCTCATTTAAGTATGAAAAACGGTCAGAAATATTGATGGTGTCCGTTACATCGCTCAGTAAGTAGATTTTAGTCGCAGTACAAAATGAACTAGGCAGTCTGTAGTCTATACCCAAGGGAAGCTGATAGCCACACATCAGTACCTTGAAACTTTTACCGGACCCTCTGTTTCTTCTCAAGTCGTCCCCAAAAGCATCATCAACCACTAAACTCATGATTCAATTGTTGGACGTACTGCTCGATGCGCAAGGTAAATAGAACTGTAGAAACCTTCATCTTCTCGAGTGCAACTTGAAGAATATCAATAATATAGGAGCTGAAGGGAAGGATGTGATGAAAATACTCTCCAACCAACTGATCACATGCAAGGCATCTTAATATTTCGAATATTTTGTATAATCTCCATTATGCTTCAACTGCATTCGTATATCTAATCCTTCTAATCCGGTTACCTTCGCGAAAATGATTTGGATGGAAGCCATTCACTTTGACAGCCTTCGAAGGATATGAAAATTCTGTCATCTCAGAAGCCATCTCCTGCATCACCTCCAGCTACTTATGGGCTGGCATGCCCCCCCTCTGGAATATCTACCACATAGAGTTCGATATGTAGATTCCAAACCCTAGGTGAATTTGAGTCCACATACAGGAGACTTCAACGTGAGTTTCCAGAGACTCGTCCTTAGCTTAGAAAGTACAGAAACATCACAGACAAACTCGATTTCCAACTGAATATACTCTTCTTCCAGTTTTTGCATTAAAGTATTTAAGCTTGCAGAACATGAGGAGCCCTACTGTCTTAATCTGACTAACAGTATTAAATACCTGTTTATGGTATCGGAACATGGAAACGTAGCATAATAATGTGTATAAGCACCAGCACCGAGGTGCTGTTTCCAGGAGATTCTATAACCACTTTAGAAGAGTAATCACAATGTATTGCTATACAAAGTTCTAATCCTAAAGAAGCTTGTGAGGATGTAAAGACTACGGTTGGACCTAATTATATGTGTTAGATAGATTACTTAATGTGTTAGTAGGTACAATTGTCTCTATCTAGTATGTCGAAAAGGTGCAATATTTTGAGAACAAGAAAGGAACACTTGACATATCACACTTCTTGGACGGTAATTTAAAAGTGGTCGTGGTGCCACATTGGCAAACGAAAACAGTAAAAGGAGCACACTAGATACAAAGCGTTGGTAACGATTGTGCAGATCAGACCTATACACTTAGAACTGTACCATCATAAATTATCATATTCGCTAACATATGCACCAAACATGTGTGTATGTCAACTTTCTTTTTCTTGTTGAAATGTTCTGACAGGGACTTTTGTTTGACATCCCCCAATACAGAGTCTACGCCTATGTAGTACGTTGGTGTTGAAAATCAGCTGATCCACGCAGAGCAGCTCATCTGGCAGAGCTCTCTTACTCCCCCTTGCATGCAGTGAATTCAATTCCTGGAGCGTGAAAACATGGCTATGTCTGTGAGACTTAAACCCCAGTTGTAATAATAATAATAAAAGAAACAGCTGATCACCATAAGAATTTTCACATCCTCAAGATGAACGTACATGTGCATGTAGAGAATCATGGACTTTCCTCTTAAAACATTTCAAAACTGAAGCAACGAGAGGTCATCATCACGGATTAGTCTCCACTATTGAACAAGACATATGCATTTCTTGGTTATGGTTTTCTTTCTTGATTAGATGCCATTCACTTGGTCTTGCTAGAGGTTTTGTGTATTCCAGGGCATACAGGTCTGATGGGAGTTGGCATGGCACACCTTACATCAACCCCACCGGGTCGACCAGCAAGAGCCGATATCATTCATTCCTTAATCCCACTAGATGGCCCATCTAGGAGTTGCAAACTTGCAGTACCATCTTCATCAGCAGATTGTTCCAGTGTTGTAGCCTCGTTTTCATCCTACGAGGCAATACCTTTGCATTGCAACATGTTAGTGCTCTTTCTTCATCCTCATTGGCTTTTGCAATTGCATTTTCTCATGTTCAACTTGTTTCACAGATCACCCCACTGCAGCTTTCTCCCTTTGTCCCACCTCAGCTTTCTACCTTCGTCCCACCGCAGCATTGTCCCTTCATCCCACCGGACTTAAAAGGATCATCTTGTCACCTTCATTTTGTCGAGTCCATTTCAAGTTAACGGGACTCATTTATCACTGTCTTGTGGGATCAGCTTTCGAGCTGTGGTGCATTTTGCCTTAGTTCCACCATGACCACCATCTTTCATGCCATGTTACTGTAGGTCCCTCCGAGTGTCTTCTCCATGGACATCGTACCCCTTGGCATGTACCAATTGGCACTACATCTATTACAGCCTTTTAGCTGCATGGAGTCATTCCATTACAAAGACAAACTAGGTCTAAGGGTTAAAAGAAACATGTATAGCAGCTTGAGGACGCTTCAGAGGGAACTTTAAGTTACATGCAATGCATGTGTGCCTTGTAGATGCTTCAGAGAGATTCAAGGGCATTGGAATATACACCCATGTTTGTGCCACTACAACTGAAGAGAGAGGATTGATGATGATGTAAACAACTGACTCTTCAAAGGGGACCGGAACTCTTGTATATTGGTTCTTAGGAACTAGAACTTGAAAAGACGACACAATCTTAGGAGATGGAAGTGGAACTATATGACTTGGTTCTTGTATTTGGGAAATGGGTCTCTAAAGACTCCTTGATCTTGGTTTTCCTTGTTGTATCGGGTTCTGTCGAGATTATAAGTGTTTCCTGTTCTATTAGGTCTTGGATTCTATGTTTGAGGGTGAAGCAATCCTCGGTGTTGTGTCAGACCCTATGGAAGTCACAACACCTGTTGGGTATTGGCCTTCGGTTTTGAGTGGGTAAAGGATTTGAGGGAGCCAAAGAAGGTCTCTTTCTAAAAGTACTTTTGAGACATCTTTCCATGGTTGTACGAGGAAAGTAAACTTTGTCTAAAAGTTCTCTCCAGCTCTCTCAGGTACTACGGGTTCTTTGTATTCTTTTTCATGGGAAGCATAGGTTGTTTTCTAGGGGTCCTACCCTTAAATTTATCTTTCCCGACCAAAGTTGTTAATATGACCTCTTAGATTCTTGGCTCCCAGTTCGTTCTTTCTTTCCTTGTTAGTTCTACTCCTAAGGTATTATTATACAAACCTTTCTTGATGTGTATGTCATACCATGAGCCTATTCCATGAGTTTTTGAAAGATATTGATGTCAAATGGCAAACATGGTCTTTAGGTTCTTGTTGAAGTTCTATATGACCCTTGACTTTCCCCACATTATTGGAGACAGCTACATGATTCTGGGTCATACCCATATCTAACCAAAAAATAGCAAGGACAGAGTAATTAGAAAGGGTACATGGTCTTCAACTAAAAGAATGATTAGGTAATTGAAAAGGATAACAACAAACACCACTCAGCAAAGAGAGAACTGAACGTTACCTGTGTTACTCTGTCAACAATGCAGTCATCAGCATAAGTTCATTTGTGAATGCAAGGAAGTCTGTCAAACCTTGGGTCCTTGGCAATCCTATATAGTAGAATATTCCTTAACATTAGTTGCCTCATGCGTACAATCAATAGAGAACTATGTATTGAAAGCATTCAACATATGGTCAAACCATAATAATTCTGTCAGGATAGACCAAGTGGGCACAATTTTCTTATTATATTTGAACATATTCATGAACAAGTTCGCTAGGTCATTGAAGTCTTTAATTTTGAGTGAAGTCTAATTTTGAAAACCATTTAGAGGCTTGTTCCTTAACCATATATGAGAACCAATCTATCCACTTAGCGTTATCCTTCCTTTTTGAAGCTTTTTTGATAAAAAAGTTGAGATGGCTCCAAACATCTCCAAAACCGTTCAACTTGTGGAATTCCAAAGTGTCATAGTACAACTTAGGTTGTCATAGTACAAGTTATATTCTAGGTTTACATGAGTTGACTCTTCCAGAGTTGCTTCTTTCTTTCTAATAGCCCTCTGCTTTTCTAGTCTTTTCTTCCCCATATTTTTATTCTTTTCCTTTAAAATTTGAAAAAAATGTTTCGCTAAGTGGATTGTGGGTCACTTTCAGAGTCACTAGAGAAGTCAAACTCATAGGCTTTGGTTTTGGATTTGGATTTGGACCTAGACATGGTCTTAGACCTATGGAGATTCAAACCTAGAATTAGGCTTAGGGCTTTCATCAAATAAAGATGAAGAAGATAAGGAGAGTGGTTTGGGTTAACCCTCTAAAATGAGCACCTTATTGGAGGTGAGGTATATCTTCAATCTTAGGTTTACCATCTTCAAGATCAAATCAAATATTCATGCAAAAATTACTGAAGATAATGTATAATTAATCAAATACAAAGCACACACGAAAAAAACAATGATCATACCTAATAAAAGACAACCTCTAGACCTTGGGGTCCACCAAGAACCAAGACTTACGACATGATTCTTTGAGACTTAAAATCTAGGTGCAAAGTGTGGAACTGGTTAAGGCTAACACTGGTGGTCTCTTACCCAACAAGGTTGGGTAAACCTCCACGTGCTAGTGATTGTGCATATATTTGTCCTAGATAAGTGAGTGCAAGGTGTGTGCTTCTTGGATTGGCTAAAGACTTTTAGGATATGTTAGGCAAAGTATTAAGAGGTCGGATTAGCTTGTGGGCTTGGCTAACAATTGGTTAAGAGACTGGTTAGGTGTGGTTGAGGTTTTTAAGTTGCAGTTGAATAGCTTGAAAAGTTGGGTGACTCGGGCTCTTGCTAAGTGGGTTCGGTTCGGGTGAGGGTGGACTTTCAACTAAGAGAGCTCTTAGATGGGCAAAGGGAACAAATAGTTTGTGTAAGGTAGGGGAGGTATCTAAGTCTTGGCGCAAGGAAAATGGGTGATTGGGTGTGTCTAGAAAGGGTTTCAGTTAAAGTGATGGTTTAGTGAGGTTGAAAGTGTTGGGAAGCTAAACTCATGTCAAGCTTCAAGGGTCTAATCGAGAGCAGCAACTGGTTGACCTTGGATGCAGAATTAAGTATATGAGAATCAAGTTGATACTCAAGAGATGAATTTGTAGTGAATAATTGGAGCCGACAAATTAGGTGAGTGTTGATCCACATAGTTGAATATGAAATGCGAGGAAGAAGGGCCCCTCTTTTCGGATTTCATGAGTTGAGTTGTTTTTTATAAAAGATAAGCTTTTTGAAAAAACTGTTTTGTTTTTTGAAAAAGTCACAAGCATCTCCCGAATGAACATGAAACGGCTTTAACGGAAAGCCCAGAGAGAAAAACACAGAAGAGGAAAAGTCAACTATTTATACGATGAAATACAGAAAATAAAAATAGTACAAGAAAAAAAGATCTTCCTGATAAAAAACCTTTGTGGGTAACCGGGTTCCTCCCTCCCATTATGCCATTGTTTTTTTCTTATACTTATTCCTTTTTCTTGCTTTCACGGATACAGCTTCCGCTACGCTCACTGTGACCACTGAGGTAGACGTGAAATCAGCCGCAAGCTCCAACAATGTCTCTATCCATGTATGGGCCAGAATGCACAGTTTACTTCCAAATACAGCTGGGATCAGATTTGGGCATTTTCATCTTGAAAATAATCCCATGAAGAGAGGACGTCTTGAGGTAGGTTACCTTGATCCTGTTAATTCCACTTGCCTTGTTCCTTACAGTGTGGCCACATGAACTTAAAGCCGTCCTATCATTATTCACTTGATCTTTCCATTACAATCCTTATAATGAGCTGTCCACTTCAAATGATATACTACCTTATGTAATTCATTCCATAATCAAATATTAAGTCAAATTATCTATGAGCCTTGGGTTTCCTCAAATGGCCTGATTGCTTAGTTTCATGTATAAAGCCTTTACATATTATTGTAAAGGCCCAAAATTTTCATATTTTTCAAAACTCCTAAATTCCAAAAAGCCAGCTCGAGATCAAGAGAGGCCTAAGCCTCTTCAGAGGAAAGCCAGATTGAAGATCAAAACTGGCATTCATTATAAAATCAAGTTAAGCTCCAAAATGCGAAAAGAAGCCAAGACCCTGATGAAACCGTCAGAAATCAAAGACCCGGCCTGTCAAAATGAAAAACAAAGTCCGTGGGAAAATCTGAGATCGACTTCATCAAAAACGAGCCAAAAAGGAGAACAGACGAATCAAATCAAACGTCAAAACGTCCTGAAAAGCAAAACATCGACCGAAAAAAGAACCTAGAAAAAATCGGGGCTGAAATCGGGTCACCGAGGAACCGAAGCCCACTCAAAAACTGTTTGTTGCATGCAAAAAGGACTCAAGAAAGAAAAAAAAAAAGTTTGATTGGATCTGAATCAAAAGATCCAGATCCAGGTCCAATGAGAGATTGGATCGAGTTAGATCTTAAGATTCAGACCTGATCCAAATAACCACCCCTTGGCCTATAAATAGGGCAAAGGGGGTTCACGTGAAATCCCCTTCGATACTTGGAAGAATTTGGGTAAAGGAGGAGAGAGAAGGAGTGGAGCCAAGGTTTCACGTGAGCAAGGTCAACAAGTCAATAAAAGTGGCTTGACTTAACCAAAGAAAGGAGTGGAGCTCAAGATTCACGTGGAGTTTAAGTAAAGGCTCGATCAAGTGGCTTGTGGATAAAAAGCCAAGAGGTAAGGTTCTAATCTAGTGGGGTGCACTTTGATTTTGCTGCAACCAAGAAAGGACCACCTTGACCGAATCCTTAAAGGACCACCTTGACCGAATCCTTGAACCAAGATTAGACTAAAGGGTGGGCTGGGTTTGATTTAACCGAACCCACTTTGACAAAACCACTCTTTGAACCCAACCGAACCATTTTGTGCCAGCCGAACCCTTGACTTACACCTACCATGGACGTTTGGAGTTGACCACTTGGTCGAACCCACCTAGCTCACGGTTGAACCCAGCTTCAACCTAGCCGAACCTTAAGCTAATTGCACCACTTGGTCGACCTACCTTGAACCGAGTTGCACCAACAAGACCCGCCTGTGGTTGAACAGACTACACTTGGAGTTGACCTTGACTTCTGGCCAACCTACCTTGAACCCAGCCTATTTTAAGGACCCGACTGCACCCCTTCGGACTTGGCTGAACCGGACTTGAGCCCCTTCGGACTAAGCGGCTGGACTTGGCCGAAACATATCAAATAAGGTGGACCTGACTAGCTTGTACTCAAGCGAACCCAACAAGCTGAATCAAGGGCTAAAACCGAACAAAAAACTTGTAAGTATAGTTAACTTCGGTTGTAAACGACTTGTTTCATTCAATTCAATTCGAAACGGGGTTGTATTTATGGAGCGGAGTCTCTCCCCGGGTTGTAATATTTGTGCATGAACACACACGTGCACTTGAGCCTTTTCGCTCTTTACACCCACAAGCACTTGAGCCTTTCCGCTCTTAATTTGTTGGATTAAACACGAATACACCCACGAACACTCGAGTCTTTCCGCTCTTTTACACTCACGTGCACTCGAGCCTTTCGGCTCTCTTAAGCTAAACATATATATATATATATATATATATATATATATATATATATATTTCAATTCGCATGGGTTTTACTTTCGTAAAAGTCGCGTGAGTTTTACTTTTGTGAAAGTCGTGTGAGTTTTACTTTCGTAAAAGTAAAGGGTCTGCACTTTAAATTCGTGTGGGTTTTACTTTTCTGAAAGTCGAGTGAGTTGCGCTTAAATTCGCATGGGTTTTACTTTCGTAAAAGTAGAGGGTCTCCACTTTAAATTCGTGTGGGTTTTACTTTCGTGAAAGTCGAGTGAGTTGCACTTAAATTCGCGTGGGTTTACTTTCGTAAAAGTTGAGTGAGTTGTACTTTAAATTCGCGTGAGTTTACTTTCAAGCAGTGTTGGTGCAATTTCAATTTGGGTGAGTTGGCATCATCGTTCTCGAAAACCCAAAAAGATTTCTAGCATCCCTGCATTCGCTCATCGCTTCCAAAAAGCCCTCGAACGATCGCTTAAACCACGCTAGAACTAGGCTCGCACACTCCACACACATCATGCCAAAATAAATAAAAACTTGCAAAAATCTTAAGGTCGTCCAACCCTCGTGATAAAACTGGCAAAAGTGCACGAATCAAATTCTTTCAAAACACTTGTTGTTCAAGTTAGTTTGAAGTCAAAATTGTTTGAAAATCGAAGTTCTTAAGCGCTTAAACTAACCCTTGAGTATCGGTTGAAGAAGGTTTAAAGTGAAAAGAGTACGCTTGCCTACAATCGCCAAAAACTCAGAAAAATGTTTCAAAAACCTTCGCTAGTTTGAGTAAGCTAGCTGGCACGCTCGCACAAGCGTAGGCACGAAAAGGTTCACTTCGAGTTTTATAACTTAGGAGTAGAAATTTTCATGTTTACAGAATTTCTTTTGAGTCCTTCTTTGGTGCATGAAATGGACGGTTTTTTAGCGGGCTCCGGTTACTCGGTCACCCAATTTTAGTCTGGGTTTTTCCCAGTCCCTTTAATCGGCCAATGCTTGCTTTTAGGACTTTTCTTTTGAAAAACATGAATTCGCGTGAGGTGTTTTTTTTGAAAGATTTGAAGTTTTTTTTGTTTGAATTGAAGTTCGCTTAAGACCCGGGTCCCACCGGGCGTGCCAATTCTGTAAACATGAAAATTTCCACTCCAAAGTTATAAAACTCAAAGTGAACCTTTTTGTGCCTACGCTTGCGCGAGCGTGCTAGCTAGCTTACTCAAACTAGCGAAGGTTTTTGAAACGTTTTTCTGACTTTTTGGCGATTGTAGGCAAGCGGACTCTTTTCGCTTTAAACCTTCTTGAACCGATGCTCAAGGTCAGTTTAAGCGCTTAGGAACTTCGATTTTCAAACAATTTTGACTTCAAACTAAGTTGAACAACAAGTGTTTTGAAATAATTCGATTCGTGCACTTTTGCCAGTTTTATCACGAGGGTTGGACGACCCTAAGATTTTTGCAAGTTTTTATTTATTTTGGCCTGTTGTGTGTGGAGTGTGTGAGCCTAGTTCTAGCGTGGTTTAAGCGATCGTTCGAGGGCTTTTTGGAAGCGATGAGCGAATGCAGGGATGCTAGAAATCTTTTTGGGTTTTCGAGAACGATGATGCGAAATCACCCAAATTGAAATTGCACACACACTGCTTGAAAGTAAACTCACGTGAATTTAAAGTGCAACTCACTGGACTTTTACGAAAGTAAACCCACGCGAATTTAAGTGCAACTCACTCGACTTTCACGAAAGTAAAACCCACACGAATTTAAAGTGCAGACCCTCTACTTTTACGAAAGTAAAACTCACGCGAATTTAAGTGCAACTCACTCGACTTTCACAAAAGTAAAACCCACACGAATTTAAAGTGCAAACCCTTCACTTTTACGAAAGTAAAACTCACGCGACTTTCACGAAAGTAAAACCCACGCGAATTGAAATATATATATGTTTAGCTTAAGAGAGCGGAAAGGCTCGAGTGCACGTTAGTGTAAAAGAGCGGAAAGGCTCGAGTGTTCATGGGTGTATTCGTGTTTAATCCAACAAATTAAGAGCGAAAAGGCTCAAGTGCTTGTGGGTGTAAAGAGCGAAAAGGCTCAAGTGCATGTGTGTGTGATCGTGTTCATGCACAAATATTACAACCTGGGGAGAGACTTCGCTCCATTAATACAACCCCGTTTCGAATTGAATTGAATGAAACAAGTCGTTTAAAACCGAAGTTAACTATACTTACAAGTTTTTCGTTCGGTTTTAGCCCTTGATTCAGCTTGTTTTGTTCGCTCGAGTGCAAGCCAGTCGGGTCCACCTTCTTTGATGTGTTTCAGCCAAGTCCAGCAGCTTGTTGCAGTCCGGTTCAGCCAAGTCCGAAAGGGTGCAATCGGGTCCTTCAAATGGGCTAGGTTCAAGGTAGGTTGGCCAGCTCCAAGTCAAGGTCAACTCCAAGTGCAGTCGGTTCAGCCACAGGCGGGTCTTGTTGGTGCAGCTCGATTCAAGGTAGGTCGACCAAGTGGTGCAGTCAGCTCAAGGTTCGACTAGGTTCAAGCTGGGTTCAACGGTGAGCTAGGTGGGTTCGACCAAGTGGTCAGCTCCAAACGTCCAAGGTAGGTGCAGGTCAAGGGTTCGGCTGGCACAAAATGGTTCGGCTGGGTTTAAAGAGTGGTTTTGTCAAAGTGGATTTGGTTAAATCAAATCTATCCCACCCTTTAGTCCAATCTTGGTTCAAGGATTCGGTCAAGGTGGTCCTTTCTTGGTTGCAACAAAGTCAAAGTGTACCCCACTAGGTTAGAAGCTTACCTCTTGGCTTGTTGACCACAAGCCACTTAATCGAGCCTTTTCTTAAACTCCACGTGAATCTTTAGCTCCACTCCTTTCCTTGGTTAAGTCAAGCCACTTTTATTGACTTGTTGACCTTGCTCACGTGAAACCTTGACTCCACTCCTTCTCTCTCCTCATTTGCCCAAATTCTTCCAAGCATCCAAGGGGATTTCACGTGAACCCCCTTGGCCCTATTTATAGGCCAAGGGAGGGTTATTTGGATCAGGTCTGGATCCTAAGATCTAACCCGATCCAATCTCCCTAATCAAACTTTTTTTTTCTTTCTTGAGTCCTTTTTTGTGCATGCAACGGGCGATTTTTGAGCAGGCTTCGGTTCCTCGGTGACCCGATTTCAGCCTGGGTTTTTTCCAGATTCTTTTTCTAGCCGATGTTTTGCTTTTCAGAACGTTTTAACCAGTGTTGTCTGACGCGTATCGTATCGTGTATCGCTGGGCTCCACGATACGGGCGTATCGTATCGTATCGTATCGTATCGTATCGTACTTTAATATTAAAATAATGTAAAAATAATTAAAAATTAATAAAAAATCGAAAAAAATCGAAAAAAATCAAGAAAAAATCAGGAAAAATCTGATAATTGCTTTAAATTCATATAATGTAAGTTTAGTACAGATTGAGCATTCAACATTGAACAATTGCATCCAAATTTATATATTTTGAATCCAAAAAATAAAATACAGACATAGTTTACACTTTACAGTACACTACAGTTACATATAATGTTACATTTTACAAATTGTAATCAGGATCATCAACTAAATAATCTTCATCTTCTCCTTGTTGCAGATCCTCATCATCATCAGCCACGCCCACACCTTCTTCTTCAAAATCAAATTCTTCATCTCCATAATGTTGTTGCGCTCCTTCCAAATTAATCCAGGCAACGTCTTCTTCTGTTAGGAGGGCATTTTCTTCAGTGTCTTCCATAACCCAATCTTCTAATATATCAAAATTATCCAAACTTATTGGATCGAACTGACTTTCTTCTCTATTTACTTTTTTTAATTGCCTACGACACAAACAAAGATAAACAATTAGTAAGTAATATTAACAATTGAAAACTGAAGTTAAATAATATCGAATTGAAAATTTGAAAGTAATACAACATTACCTTTCACGAAGGCGCATGTTACAACGAATATAAACCAAATCATTAAGCCTTTTGTGTTCCAACCTGTTGCGCTTTTTTGTATGGATGTGTTCAAAAACACTCCAATTTCTTTCACAACCTGTTGCACTACAGGTTTGGCTTAAGACTCTAACTGCAAAATCTCTAAGGTTTGGACAATCACTTCCAAACCTGTTCCACCAAACATCTGTAAAGAAAATATAAACATTAGAGACATAATAATCCACAGTAATGTAAGATGGAACTTAAATATGAAAATAAACAATGTACCTGGACGCATCGTAGAGCGGTTGCGAATTGCAACAGGCAAACCCATCAAGTGAAGAGCATTATCATATATCTCCATCTCTCGATGTATCGCATCTACTATGCTCTCATCAGGGACTAATCTGTCGATGCATTCAATGATTCCTCGATTAACCTCACCGTCCCTTTTGAAGGTTGCTGAGTACCTCAATGATGGGTTTAGATAGTAGGCTGCTGCATGAATAGGCTGATGCAATTGTTTATTCCATCTACTATCAATTATTTTCCACACGGGCACATAATCTCTTTTTTTTCCATTAAAGTTATTTCTGATTGCTTCTTTTGCCCTGTCCATGGATTCATAAAGGTAGCCCATAGATGGTTTCTCCTCGCTGTCAGCCAATCTCAAAACTTTCACTAAAGGACAAGTAATTTTCAATAATCTGATACATGCATTCCAAAATGAACTTCTAAAAACCGTTTCTGCAATCTCATTTAACTTTCTGTTCCTTCTGTTTTGTGGCAACTCTGCAAATTGTTGCCACTCATCTGAGGAGAACATTCTCTTTAAAGCTTGCTTCTGTCTCACAATACTCTGTACAGATAAGAAGTTTGTTGCGAACCGAGTTGCAGCTGTGCGAAGAAGCTCTGCACCTTCTGTGTATCTCCTCATCATACATAAAACAAATGCATGGTTGTAAATAAATTTTGTAATATCTTGGCAACACTCAGTTGCTGCCTTTATTTCATCCATCTCACCGATGTCCTCGAGGATGAGATCTAAACAATGGGCTGCACATGGTGTCCAGTAGAAAGTCCCATAAATATCAGCTAACTCCTTTCCGGCTGCTTTGTAGTTAGCTGCATTATCTGTAATCAATTGGACTACATTTTCTAGCCCAACCTCTTGTATAACCTTATCAAATTCCTCTCGTAGGATCTCTGCAGTGTGCCTCTCCTCTGACATATCTAGAGATCTCAAAAACATGAGTCCTTTAGGACAATATACAAGAAAGTTTAGCAATGTCCTTCCTCGCCTATCGGTCCATCCATCTGCCATGATAGTGCATCCTGTTTCCTTCCACGATTGTCTCAAAGTCGAACAGTATTGCTGCACTTCAATCACGGTCTGATCTAATATCTTCCCTCTCAACTTCTGATAAGAGGGCATCCTGTATCCTGGACCAATGTTAGCAATTGCATCTGCCATTGCTTGAAAATGAAAACTGTTTGCTGCATTAAATGGAATGCATGTATCATAAAACCATCTGCCCACTGCAAGGTCTGCTTGATCGTGCAGTTGTTCTGAAGCCATAGCAGCACGAATTCCTGGCTGAGCACCAGGTGTAGTGGAAGGAGGAAAGAACGAATGTATGCTAGAAGAAGAAGCTCTTCCTCTACTCCTTCCTGAACTTCCTCTTCTGCCACCTCCAAAGTCTTCAGATGCAACCCTCTTTCCTCTGCTAGGTGCTCGCGAACTGCTACTACCAATATCTGTTCTAGCATCTGAAGGCAAACTATCAGTGAATCCAACTCCAGTGGCAGTAGCATCATCAGCTTCTTCACACATCTGGAAATCATCCTTTTGTTGTCTCCTTTCCTGTATGCTCTCAATCATCTGCAAGCATTGCCATTTAATACCTTCTGGCACACTTCTAACTCTGCCTGTGCATGGAGCAACTTCTTTCCTGGTTCCTGCTAGGTGGTGTTTCAACCTTGAAATTCCACCACTAACCACCTTTTCACAAAATAAACATCTGATTTTTAACCTTGAACCCTCAACTGGTATACCCCACTGCCATGCCGGATCATCAGACTTTGAATGAGAGTCTCTACCACCCCTTCCTGCCATCTCAATGAGTACTTTAATTCAAACAAAAACCTGAAAATAAAAGCACTTCGTAAATCCCCCAATCTTCAAATAACACTCAAATCGAGTGTCTCCCACTTCATGAATGCAATAAAAATCGTATACACACACTTAATAACTTCATATTTTGTCATTCAAAAAAAAAAACCCGAAATAACACAAAAAACAATAAATATAAAGGAAAAAAAGGAAAAAAACATTAAAAATATACCTAAATCCGAGTTTGGAGGCTTGGACGGACACCGTAGGGCACGATTTTAGAGCTTTGAACACCAAGGAGGCGAAAACCGACTCTTAGGGAGCTTGAAGAACCCAAAAGGAGAGAGGAAACCCGCGAAAAATCGCGGGTTTCCCTCGGCCCGGGACCCTTTATAAGGGTCCCAGGGCGTATCGCCCGTATCGTACGATACGGGCGATACGCACCGTATCGTGCGATACGGGCCGTATCGCACGATACGGTGCGATACGCCCGCACCTGCGATACGGGGGCCCGTATCGTATCGTGGTGGCCCACGATACGATACGTATCGCACCGTATCGTACGATACGGTGCGATACGGACAACACTGGTTTTAACGTTTGATTTGATCCGTCTGTTCCCGTTTTTGGCTCATTTTTATGAGGTTGATCTCAGATTTTTCCACGAACTCTGTTTTTCATTTTGACAGGTCGGGTCTTTGATTTCTGACGGCTTCATCATGGTCTTGGCTTCTTTTCGCATTTTGGAGCTGAACTTGATTTTGAAATGGATGTCAATTTCGATCTTCAATCTGGCTTTCCTCTGAACATGCTTGGGCCTCCCTTTTTCTCTCGATTTGATCTCGAGCTGGCTTTTTGGAATTTAGGAGTTTTGAAAAATATGGAAATTTTGGGTGTTTACACATATACATACATAAAATTAAACATGGTGGTTTGGAATTGTACCACCGGTTCAAATTGAAACCAGAGTGCCTTTGGAACCATAACCGTCCAAATCAAGAACCGTTTTGGTTCGGTTGAATTTCCAAAAACCAGATCTGAACAGTTTGAAACCAGCTCCGGTTCTACCTCGGCTCAGGCCCACCCACCCTCTCTCTTGCCAACTGAAGGTGAGGCTATCGACAACAAGTCTCATAATAGAGGTTGTCAGAATCAGTCATTATGAGGTTGTCAGAATCAGTCATCATGAGGTTGACAGCCTCTATCATCATGAGGTTGTCGGCTGACAGTCTCACGATGATAGAGGTTGTCAACTTATGACAGAGGCTCACAGCCTTTATCATTATGAGATTGTCAACTTCATTTTCTTTTTTTATTATATTATATATATAATATAATATGTTTTTAAAATTTTATTTGTTCTGAACTCAAAACAGAACCAATGGTTCTCACCTCTCAAAATCAGAACAGGCACCGATTGCGGTGAAAGATTTCAAGAAAACTGAAACCATCCATGTCTACATAAAATACTTTATTTATGAAGTCATTAGGCTTATATATAGAACCTATGGGATTGACTAACTGATTTAGTGCTCATGTATGAGACCAACTGGTTAGGTGGGGAATTGACTACGTCAACTACATCAATCCTAAGGACTTCAAATGTACCCAAAATATATATACAACAAGAGTAAGCTTTTCTCACAGACGGAGTCGGCTACATATATATACTTTGTTTTAATAATTACATATATGCCTTGTTTTAATAATGTTCAATCATGTGTCATGCTAATAGTTAACTCAAGAAAAGCTACATCAATTTTTTTGTTTTCTCCAACACTTTTGTGGTCTATCCCCTCTTTTAATATATTCATAATATAGTTTTTCATACCTTCTTATAAGAGCTTTCTTTTATCGTCTTTTTCATGTGTCCAAACCATCTTAAGCAATTTGCTCTCATTTTATCATCTATTAGCGATTAGCGTCTCTCAATTTGTCTCTGATCACCTCAGTCTTTTCTTGTATAAAATAAACATCCATCTCAATATATTCATTTCTACCACATTCATTTCTACGTTATGATTAACTGCCCAACACTCACACCATATAACATAATGGGTCTAATTGTTGCTCCATAATATTTACCTTTCAACTTTAATGGTATTTTCTTATCACATAATACCTCAAGCACCTCTCTATTTTAACCAACTTATTTTATGTATAACATCTACACCTTCAGTTAGAAAAATTGACCCTAGGTAATTAAAAAAATTCTCTTGAGGCATGCAATGTATGTCAATCTTAATTTTTATATTATACTCAAAATATGTATATAATTATTTATTTATACATATAGGACTATGTATATATATAAATGTACAAATGTATAAACTAGGTATGTATATAGAAATATACATAGTCATTATACACGTTGAAACCCATATGCACCAAAGTAACCTAGAGCATTATGTTTAGATACATTTATATACGAGATTCATGTTCATATGAGTATATATATAATATAGAGAACGGGGTAAATACGCACACTCATCCATCCTTAAATATTCTTACAGATTTCAATTGTTTGATCGGTGAGACCGAAAGTTGAAATTCAAATTTAAAAAGCAAAAACATACCTTAGTATTTTTTGCAAGTATATTAAATGCACTTGATACTATAATACTATTTGCTTTTTCATTAACGATCTCAATTGTTGATCTTAAAGATCGAATGGTTGAAATCTTTAAGAAGATTTGAGCATGGATAAGTGTGCGCATGGAATATGCTATATATATGAGACATATTATATATAAATGTATATATAAGACATAGAAGAGAGGATGTCCAATCCAAATGAGTATGATACACACATCCTAAGTGTTCCTTGTAACTTTATATATATATATATATACACGCACATATATAAGTCCTACATGTATGTGCATAACTTACATATAGAGAGAGAGAATGGGAGCTGCTAGACTCTCTTTGGTGTTAGACACTATAAGACTATCTTACTGGTCCAATCGATCTCACAAACAATTGAAAATGACATAAAAAAAAGTCACTAAGGCACCTGAGTGCTCTTTCTCTCTCTGCAATGAGATGAGGGTGAGAATGGGAAGAATGCAAACTAGAGAGTCAGGAGCTCGGGTGTGCATCTCAATTGTTCATGAGATCAATTGGACATGCTATGATTATCTAATAGAGTTTGGTGATACCAAAGGGAGTCTAACAGCTCCCATTCTCTCTATGTATATATATATAATATATTTTAGATATGCAAAGAGGGATGCTCGCCAAATTCCCATGTGCCTTTGTATACATTATATATATATATATATATATATATATATATATATATATATATATATATATATATATATTCATCAGGTACATGGGTTTTGGCAAAATTTTTGCTAGGTCGATAATTTGAAGCACGACTCAAGGATAGGCTAGTAGCAAGGTAAGAGAGTTGGGCTCAGGATAGGCTCAGGATCATGGTGTCAAGTTCACCAATGGTCTCGACGGGCTAAGTTGAAGGTTCATAGATTTGGACAGCTCCGACTGGTGGCACACAATGTTGATGTAGTAAACATGTGGGTGACTACTTAAGAACTAGATCCAACTTTTTCCATGAATGTAGTATCTGGATCCATATCTATTTGATTCTTGGTAAAGTGGATCTAGATCTGTAATTAGACCCAAAATGCAATAGAGGCACAAAACTGTAGATAACACCCCTTCAAACCACTCTTGACAGAAACTACTACATGAGCTCTCCTTGTGAAAATTCAAGATTCAAAATCCATCTCAAGCACCTTAAAACGGCTCACTTAAAACCAATTTTATGGGTTCACACACATTTTTGTAAGGAAAGTTTTGGGTATTTACACCAGGCTTCTCAAAAGATGCATGAGCCCACAACTCCATAAGATAGTCTGCTATGTACCCCCTGTCTGTCTATCTATCACAGGCAAATCTGTTTGAAAACATATTTCAACTTCACCACATATATAAGAGCACAACCAATAAAGTTTCTGGTCATTCTAAGTGCACCTAACCCCACCAACCCTCCCACCACCACCATCCATCATCTGCAACAACAACAACTAAGCCTTTTCCCATACTAGATGGGGTCGTCTAAATGGATTCTTTGTTTTCACACAGCCCTATCATAATTTGTAGAATACCTTATCATAATTTGTAGGATACATGGTAAATAAGTCCGACAAAGTTTTACGCCAACTGTCGGAAGCCTAATGCAACCCTTCTCTTTTATCCGGGCTTAGGACCGGTCATGTAATGGTGATCCCTTACATGGGTGGAGTTATAAAAGGAAAAGGAAATATATTGCATTACTCCCTTGGGAAAAAAGAAAAAGGGAATATATTGCTCTTGATAAGGGCCCAAGACACAGCCAACTCTGCAAGGCTGATGCATTACTTGAACCAAAATGGTCTGGGTTAATATGACCAATGAATAACATAGTTAAGTTGAATCTCAACACGGAGAATAAATATAAGTTTCTTCATGAACATGATATCCTGCATAAGCAAGTTGCTAAACTTATTGGATAGTAGTACATGAGTATCAATACTTTATTCCATCACCTAGGAACAGGAGGAGATATTCAGTTGCCCTGATTTCTGATGTTTCTTTTAGAAAAGGTTATGACCCTGCCCAAGAACGGTCAAGAATGAAAGCTTACGTACAGAGTTCTTGCTGCCACAATTCTACGCCTTAATTCTTTCAAAAACTCCACCAAAGATTTTACCATTTGATAAAATTTTGAACATAAATGCAAAGATATCCAACCTACCGGATCCTGTAATTTAGTGGGCGCAATGTAGCCCACAAGGATAGTGAAGCCCGAAAGTTGGACCATATTTAGGAACAACATGTATTTTCATTCAATTGGGTCCTTGTTATGCATGTAGACTTATGCTTTTCTGAAACAAATGGAGACTCAAACGCCAAACGTTCATCTATCAATTGTCCTAATCATGCTGCATACTCTCCATTGGATCAAAATGCGTATTTTTGGCAAAAAGATGTCTAACAACCTCCCCTATGTCTCACACAATCCCAAACAGAAACACTGAGACCAACATGAACGGTAATTTCTCTGGACATAATAGCAAGTTTTGTAGAAAAAATACTAAACTAATGGAAGTAACATAAGCATCCAACTAGTTAATTTTTCAATAGAACATAGCTCATATCATATGAAGTGGTCAGTGAGGTAAGTGATTAGTAGTTCAAGGATGTGCCTCACAGAATCTTGCACAAGAATTGCATCACCTTGTGAAAATGTTTTTGTTTATCAAACATCATCATTTTTTCGGTTTGCCAACGTCTTAGAGAGGTCCAAAGAGGTTAAGTTACACTAACGAATCCAAATGTGTCTGGACCACCAACTGCCGTCACCAAAACAAGCAAAAGTTGAAGAATAATCATGCGCACACTTCACTCAAAATTAGTACAGCCATGCTTGCATGAAATGTCGCACAAACAACTTAAATAAAGCCAACCCCAGAAACAGGAACCTTTTCCGCTTTTTTCCAGGTTCATCCATGTAAGCCTCAAATAGGCTGCCTTCGTCCTAATACAGTATCAGCATAAGACAAACCAAAGCCAGCAAAAGAACTACTGCAACAACGATATCATTGAAGTTCAAAACCAGAGTCATGTATTTACCAGATGTGGTGAGCGCAAACTCAAGAGAAAGGGAAACTTTTAGTTCTTGTATTAAGATCGACCATCCATGAAAAACCAAGTACCTCCGCAGCTTCCACCAGGCGTCTTTCATCCTTATAATGTACTCCGCAACCGACACAACCCCTCCATCTCCAGACACGAAAGACCCCCAAATTACTCAAAGAGAATCCAGCAAATAGGTATTCACCGGAAACCCATCCGCAACGAAGAGACCGACGCTGAATGAAACGATGATCGACAAGTGAAAGGTATCGAGACTACAGTTTTCGATGGAGGGGAGGAATTAGAGCTGCAGGGAGCAGTGTAAAGAGATATAATGAATACTATGATCGAGAGGGAGTGAAGGGGAGAGCATACGGTGTTGGGGTTTACCGATACGTTTGCCACGATCCACGGAGAGAGAGTCCACGCTCTTTCTTTCTCCCTCTTTTTTTCTTTTTTTTCCTCTCTTGTTTTACCTGAATATTTTTTTTCAGTAATTATCCCGTGGGAAGTGGAGTTTTCTCTTTTTTAAGTGAGGGAATGCGAAAACTTTAAATCTCGATTTTCTCACACGATTTGAGTTAAAAGGTAAATATGACTAGACATGTCAAAATGGGTCTGACCATGTGAGCCTTTTCAAACCGGCCCAGGAAAAGTGCAAGACCGGGCAAAAAAATTTTGACCCATATTTGAATCTGGGCTGAAGGGCTTGGACAATCCGACCTTGGGGGCCGACACAGGCTGAACAGACCCGCAGGAATTTAGGCTCATTAGATATTGGATTGGATCTATAAAACCCATCCGAATCTCTTTGAAATTCAAATCTAACAATAATACTTCAAGTTTCAACAACACATATACACATATAATAAAAGAACTATATATATACAATCATACATGTAATAAAATTATATATTGAAAAGTAAACATATATAATATATATTTATACATGTAAAAACTATATATATACAGATAAATATATTGAAAAACTATACATATATATATGGTATATATGGCTCATATTCGCACATATATATACATCTAATGGAAAACTATACAAATATACATATTTGTGTAATTGAAAAAAACATATATATGCATGTACTAAGAAACTATACATGTAACAAATAAAACTTTACATATATAATATAATCGAAAAAACTATACATACATATGGTATACATATACATGTAATCAAATATATATATATATATATATATAATATTTTTATACGTGGGTCGGTCTGGCCCGACCCATATTGACATCTCTAATTATGGTCCTTAATGTTGGGCAGTTAATTGATGTTTGTGACAAAAATAAACATGTTGAGTATCACATAGAAAAAATGGTATACATAATGAGGTTATCATAAATAAATTAGGAGTGACATCAATAAATGATAAAAGGAGACAACATCATTTAATATAGTTTGGATACATAAAAAGTCGATCAAGGTTTTGATAAAAATGTATGATAAACTAAATTATGAAAATATTAAAAGAGAAAGAGAAACACCATAAAAGTGTTAAAAGAAAATAATAAAGAATGATCTAACTTATGTTGTGTTAGTATTAGTATGACATATGATCGAGGTCTATGTAAACAAAAAAAAAATCATGTAGCCAACCCCATCTACTATGGGATAAGGCTTAGTTATTGTTGTTGTATTTTTATTTGTTGAGGGAATGTGTTTTTTTCATTTATATCGATTTATCTAGTACGTGGGAGAAAGCCAATGAGTAGGGTTGGCAAACAAGCTGAATAATAAATGCCAAACTTACATGAACCCGAGCTAATTTTATATAATATATACTAATGTACGCATTTCATGTCAGGTCAAGGTTGAGTCTTGATCAATCCGAAACTGACTCACAATTTCATCATTTTTTTTTAATTTATACCCGACGCATGTACCTAATCTCCAAAAGACAAAAGTTTTTGTGTGTTGAGTTGTCAAGTCGATCTAAAGTTGCCCCTAGGTTGATTTTCATGACAAAATGGTGAACCTTATTATCATAGTGTTCTTGTTTGGAAAGCATACTCAAACTTGGAACAGGAACTCACTCAGGTAATCTGTTTTGTGGAGTTTGGGTAATAGAGGTGTAGGCATGTACAATCTCCTTCTTTAGAAGGTTATTTATAGATTTTGTGTGATTTTGTGGGTTCTTGAAAATCCTTGAATAAGTATCTCGATCAATTCCTTAAATCCACTTAATTAATGCATGGAGTCTTGAGAGTGTGGCCCTTACTCAAGCAATAGATATTGGAAGTTCATCTTTAGAGGGTTATTTATAGAGTTCATAAGATTGTGTGGGTTTTTGGAAATCCTTGAATAAATATCTCATTAAATTCTTTAGGATTTACATTGTCAATACATGTGAGAGTGTGGACTCCACTCGAGCATACCTAAAAGAAAAGTATTTTTTTAAAGAGAAGAACTTACAAAAAGTGAGATATCAAGGAAAGATAAATCTAAACTAAGGGAGAAAAATGAATGTTAACTAGATCGATTTGATCGATTTGGATTGATGCCTTCATACCTCTTGAAGCTTCCTTTTTGTAAAGTTGTACGTGCAATTTCGAATGATACCCTAAGAATTCTCTTGATTTCCTTCTTTTTGATAACATTTCTTATATGGGTTTTAACCTTATTTAACTATTTATTTCTTAATCATGAACACGATCTATATTGCCACTTTTTGAAACTCATTTTCATCATGAATATTTCTATTTTGATAAGTCACATCGTTACTCTAGGCATGAATATTTTCGTTTTGATAAGTATGAATATTTCCTTTTTGATGAGTCCTTTGGGTTTTTCATCAAAAGATTTGGAGGATGTGTGATTTCCAATGTAGACACAGCTTGGTTGCCTATTCAGTAGCGAGGGAAAATAAATTTTGAGAGCCAAAATTCAGCTGCCAAACTACAAAGCTGTCATTCAAGCAAACAATTTAGTCAGATTTTGTTTCTTAACTTATTTTAGGTGTCTTTCGTGGGTGGAAAATCAATTAAATCATACTTAATTTTGGGTGTCGAGAGTGGCTTCTTGTGCAAATGATCTTGAATTGTCACGAGCGATGCAACCTTTTGAGAGCAAAGTTTTCTCATTTTGAGTATCTTGTATTCTAAAAGTATCTTTTCAAGTCAGTGGTGGATCAAGAATTTTATGCTGGGCGGAGAACTGCATGTTCGACCATTTAGGGAGGGTGAACTATGAATAATAGCCATGGATTCAGTCATACCCTGTAACTTTTTCACTGGCCTTTGAATTTTAGGTGGAGCAATCACCCCACCTCTCCTCAACGTAGATTTGCAGTAAGCCGCCTACTCGAAAAAACCTTTGAAGTTGAAGGTCAAGGTATACAAGTGTTATCACAAAAAGTGATGACACAATTTAGACAGTACCTGGAAAACTTATTGAAATGCAATATAATGTAAGGCGTGATAGAGAACTCTAACTCTCATTTTTAAAGAAGACGATGAATAAAGCTTCAGGTGACAGAAATGAGTTCCTCACTTTTACGCTATGAACCGAACTATATTAGGATCCAACTAGACCCGGAACGAGTGACATCATAACCAAAACCAGGGACCAGCCGGTTCAGTTCCCGATCCACCTCTTATAAAATCGAAACCAAAACCCAATAAAAACCAACAGTTTCAAATTGCCACTTTTTATATTTTATATTTTTTATAACAAAAACAACTAAGCCTTTTTCTTATACTAGATGGGTTTACTACATGGTTTCTTTGTTTTGTAAAGTTTGATCATATACCATGATAACATTTCTTATGCTAAATCATTTCCTATTATTTTCTTTCAACACTTTCATAGTCTGACTCTCTTTTTAACATTTTCACATCCTATTTTCTCGTATATTCTTATTAAGGTTCTTTTAGTTGTCTTTCTACGTGTACAAACCATTTAAAAAAAATCTTATTTTATTATTTCATTTTGTTTTTAATAACCTTATTACATATATGATTTTTCCTTATGTAACACTCATTCACCTTAACATCTTCATTTATGTTACAAACATGTTTTGTGCATGTTGATAATTAACTCTCATACTCATAACCACTAATCAGAACCGGATATGTCTAAAGAGTTTTGTGTTCATCTGAAATATTCTTGTCCGAAAGGGGCTAAAATATATTGAGTCTTATCGTGTTCAAACTTTACGTGTCGTGTCACATGCTTCCACTTACATGTTCTCGAATGGCTTTCTTGCGTGTCTCTGCGATAGCTAATGTCCGGAGATCTTTCTTTCCTTCTTTTTTTTAATAATGGCATCTCCCGCTTGCAGCCCGTCTGGCCTATGACACCTCGTGGACTGTCTGGTGCACGTACGCCGTTGATCTTCCCCCTCCTCCTCCTTGATATCTCCTCCGAGATATCGATCTCTGCAAATTTTGTCGGGATCGTCGTCGTGATCATTGTCTTCCTGATTGTGTTCCCATCTGATCTCAGACCTAGATTCTCTCTTTCTCTCTTTACCCTCGCGATCGGTCGAGGATGGCGATCCTGTATGCGGTGGTCGCGAGGGGGAACGTAGTGCTGGCGGAGTTTAGTGCGGTGACCGGAAATACTGGGGCGGTGGTGCGGCGGATCATGGAGAAATTGTCGCCGGAGTCCGATACCAGGTTGTGTTTCTCTCAGGATCGTTACATCTTTCACATCCTCAGATCCGACGGTCTCAGCTTTCTCTGCATGGCAAACGACACCTTTGGAAGTGAGTGATCGGACCCTTTTTGCTTCTCTCTCTCTCTCTCTCTCTCTCTCTCTCTCTCTCTCTCTCTCTCTCTCTCTCTCTCTCTCTCTCTCTCTCTCTCTCTCTCTCTCTCTCTCTCTCTCTCTCTCTCTCTCTCCTTTGTGCGACGTTTTTAGCAGCTATTTGGCTTTTCGAAGGGACATTGATTTGGTGGCGTAGTTCCCTTTTTTTCTCCTTCTTAACTGTTGAATTATTCTTATTCCGTGTTTAGTCCTCTGTTATTGATTCTTTTTGGTTACAGTAAGGGAAATGAATTTAGATTCAATGTTTTGATTTCCTTTTATAGATAGGTATGTTGTTTCTCTTTCTCTCCCGAGATTTAGGTCTTCTGCTACGGACTGTTTGTAATTGAGAATCATCTTCGCTAAGGAGACTCGTCTGGTTCGATGCCATGCCAGAAGATTTTGGTTATTGGCAAACCATGATGGAAATCCAAGTGAAGTAGTCTAAATTGTACGAGTTGATTTCTGTTGCGAGTTTATCCATACTTTTTCTTTAAACAGTTTATCCATACTTGGATTTGGCGCCTTGCCCAATTATTATATCGAGGAGCTGCCACAATCTCAAATTTTGTTCACCTGTATGCCTTTGTTTCTTTTTTCCTAAGAACTCTATGCCAAAGTCTTCCCTTTAACTATGAGTGCAAGCTAGGGGAGCAAGTGAAGTGAATTCTGAAGTAAAATATGTGTTCATTGTGTTGATAAGTTGGAAAGACGACAAGAAAATATCTTTCCTCCTAAAACTGCCTACGAAGCAAGCCAATTTTGTGTTGATATTAGTTGCATGTACACTAACATGGGAGTGAGTAACGAGAATTTAGATGCACGAGGATTCACGTAGGCTTCCTGTACCCAGAAAGTGCATGATGCTTTAACACTTGATGATGGTTTGAACATGAATAGCAGAGGATGATTTTTTGTCAGATAGTCTCTTGATACTCTGAAAATTTTCCCTCAAGCATAGTAATTGCTGTTGTTAGTCTTCTCCAGCCAGAAAGCAGTTGTTTTGAGAAAATTATGCCAGGAAAATTGTCAGAAATCAAACTCATTGCAGATATGTGCTACTGAGTGGGGTATTATATTAGGGTTGGAACATTTCACAAGTTACATGGTTTCTTATCTTCTGAATGTAATACTGTATGAATCTTGGCTGCCAAGACTATACATTCACTCTAAAGTGTTGAAAATGATGCGTCCTTTTTCTTTCTGTGGGCATGCACAACATTCTTTTATACTGTTGGGATTTTAGTTGCTGCTTTGTCTCTCAGGGCGTATCCCTTTTGCATATTTAGAGGATATCCGTATGAGATTCTTGAAAAACTATGGCCGGGTAGCCCATTCAGCTCTAGCATATGCAATGAATGACGAATTTTCCAGAGTCCTTCATCAACAAATGGAATTCTTTTCTAGTAACCCAAGTGCTGATACTCTCAACCGTGTACGAGGTGAAGTTGGGGAGGTGAGCGGTTCTCGACATTGTTTATCATGGAATTTTTCAATGGCATGTGAATCCAGGAGACTGATTATGCATGGATGAGAAAAAAAGAACATTGTTGCAAAACTTAAGGCCCCCATTAAGTCTGCTTTGAAAAGAAAAAGTGACTTTCTTTTTCCAGATTAAATACTAAATGATTTCATGGACACCTCATGATGTTTGCCTTATTTCAGTATTTAATTCCATTTTATGCTTATTTTGGTTTGCTCTATTATGTTCTCTTCCTTTTTTCTCGAGACTGCTTAGTACTGTTGATTTGTTTTGGAGATTGTTTGTTCAAGACACGCTGTTCTTTATTGTCCATATGAAATTTGGAAACTCCATGTTTCAAGTTGATGAATTGAAAATCTCACTTTTTCTCAGATACATGCTATCATGGTGGAAAACATTGAGAAGGTTCTGGTTAGAGGAGATCGAATTGAACTTCTTGTTGATAGAACAGCAACTATGCAAGACAGTGCTTTTCATTTCAAGAAGCAGTCTCGACGTCTTCGCCAAGCTCTCTGGATGAAGAATGCCAAGCTCGTGTAAGTGTTGAGATTTTTTTACAATAAAAAGATGCTAGGATTATTACTTGCCAGGATGGCCTATATGAAAATATTAAGCTGGCCAATGGGATTCCATGTTTAGGTGGATCCCTGAATTCCTGAATCATTGTTGAAGATGAAACTTGGAACAGGAAACCGCAAGTCCTATATGAGATTTAGTTCTTATGCCAAGCTCTCGTATGCATGAGTATTTTCTCTTTTGTTACAAAACAGAATTACTTTGGTTGTCATTTACCAGCAAAAGGCCTATATGAAAACAAAAAATATCAAGCTGGTAAATGGGGATGTTATCTTGAGGGGGATCCCTGAGTTCCTGAAATATTGTTGAAAAGGGAACTTGAAACAGGGAAGGGCAGGACTCCTATATGAGACTTAGTGCCTAAACACCCCAAGATGTCTCTAAGTACGCCGATTTGATTTTTCTGATGAGAAGAAAGAACTCATGTCAGATTTCTATGGATTCATATAAGCCGCTTATAACCTTATCCGTGATGTTTGACTTTAGCCAGCTGCTTGGCTTTCAAAATGCCATCAGTTGTATGCAGTCATAGTTGTCAGTTGTCAGAATTGAACCCAATTGTTATTAGTTAGCTCATCCAAGTTAAGTTTTAAATTTGCTGATTCGGGATAATTCTTTGAATCATCATGAGTTCATGACCAATGTTTGATTCAATCTGATGGCATTGTCTTGAAACTGCAGTGGCTATTGTGGCATCTTCAAATGATTTTGCAGTAGGGCTAATGATCTTCTGAAACTTTCTTATGTTGTTTGTGTGGCAGGGCCTTGCTGATTTGTGTGATAGTTGTATTACTGTACATAATTATTGCTGCCATCTGTGGGGGACTCACATTCAAGTCATGCCGGTCTTAGAAGGAGTTCATTGTCATCAATCTTACCGATAAATGGGTACGCATTTTATGACACTTGATTGTGACAGCACTTCAGCTTTTTGTAGGTTGCTCTCTGTGAAAGAAACACATGAAAAGTACGGCTAGAAAACGATATTGATGGCTTCAATGCGAAAATTGTGTGCATTTCCAGTGACGAAGACTCAAAATTTTGCATGTTTGGCTGCTTCATGTAAATGTCTCGTTCTTTTTTGTATATTGAGTGGGTTAGAACAGGCTTTCTCTTCCTCCCCCTGAATTGATTATTTTTGCAGATCTTCCATAAAATGGCAATTTAGTCTGTCTCGGTGATTCATTTGGTTCGTGTGAGTATCAAATCTTGACCTTTAACCAAGCATGGTGCCATTTGATTTGAATTCCAGTTCTGTAGTCCTAGGCCTCATAATCGAACACCCCATAGGGTGCCATTTGCATGGTGGAACCAGTACTTTGGGTGCTACTTCCATGATCGACGCAAATGAACTTAAAAGTACCAAGTGGAGAAAGGAGTTGCACCCTCTTTTTTCTGGGTGCCATTTTACCTCTAAGGTCAGTTGGGAACTAGATGGTATAATTCCCACTTGCAATGTAAACATAAAACTCCTTGCGCCATGGAACTTTGTTTCCACGGTGCATCTTTCTAGTCCTAAGGGCTAAGAGTTTCATGAGTTCCACGATACAAATTCTGCATTTAACCTTGCTCTTTAACTTTTTGGTTCAAAACTCACGGAAACAGATAGAGGTAATCAATTTAATCATACTATTGATGCATCAAACACTGTGATTACGACCGAAGTCCTTGTATTGTATACTGGCTGTACATTCATACAAAAGAATTACACCTGAGGGAATTGAACCTTCAACTTCTAGGTATGTTAACCCCTTAAGATTCCATGATGTAAATCTGAGAACCGTGGCCCTCGCCAGAGTCTATGCTGGTGGTAGGTTCATTAAGGCGAATAGCACGTGCGGTTTCAACCTCAATGCCGCTCAAGAGATTCTGCTATTTTGATGCTCGATACATGAATAACAGAAAAGGTACCTCGTCGCACAAGGCCATGTTTGTGTGAAAACAACAAAATGAGAACATATTCTATTTCTTAAAAACTTTACGTGAACGCGAAGATGGATTTTGTGGGCTGCATTCATGCCGGGTTAGAAATTGCCAGCAATACGCAGTTGTGCTCGTGTCATGTCAAGAGCATGTTTCAAGAAAACTCAACGCGAACTACGGTCTTTTGTGTCACTTTAGATGACATGAACAGGACAACCCCAACACGAAGTTAGTTCTTTCACTTTAGGTGGATGATATGGATTTTTCATGTTGTGTTCGTGTCAAGATTGTCTTGCAAGAAATTGTCACCCCTGTTCATCTCCAGTAAAAATAATCATCAAATGGAGATGATTGTGGGAATATATGCATTGCCAGCTATATACTTCATGAAAGCTGAGAAATCTGCATTTAGTTCATTTTTGCACAAAACCCAAGTGCTTCAAAATGGAAAGGACGCGACGGCCATCAAATGCACGCACACACCCATTGAGGAGGGGGCCAATTTATCAGATAATAGCAATTCACCCTGCCAGAGAGTGATAAAATTTCACATGGAGACTCGGTCTTCTCGGGGCTCCCAAGGTGGCATAGACCCAGCAGGACACAGGCCATCTAGGGGGTTTGTGCCCCCATCAATTAAAAGGGAAGTCTGCATCCATGGGGTTAGCCCAACGGCAGGGCGCTCTGGCACTGTTAGTGCTGGTGGGAATTCGACTCCAAGGGAGTGCATGGTGTGTGTGTGTGTGTGTGTTAGGCTTCGACTTCCTCTTGTAACCAAAAAAAAGAAGGGAAGTCTGCACACATTCACTCATTTTTAATCCGTCACCAAGTGCATGAAGCCCAAGAGACATTCAACTAAGAGACAAATCTAAGTATTGAACCAACTGATTCAAATCTAATCGACATTCAAGAAATGGAACATAATGAAACAATAGGCTGCTTCATTTGCAGAGCAGTAACATGGAATTATACAAGCCAGGGGAACCACCGTTTTATTTTTTCAAAACTCGACAATATCTCAAGATATGTACAACCATGGGGCAAGAAAGGCAAATCCGCAGCACCCGAATAGAGGTCCACCATCTCACATTCATTCCCATCCCTCAAAAATTATATGCATTCAACAAGTTAACTTATCCGTGTGCTGGAAGTGGAGATTGCTTAATTTACGACAGCAGTGTGGAGAAATTAAAATTTATCCTTTCAGAATCCATCCTTTTTCAGCAAGAGCTTCACGGACCCGCCTTGCGGCTTCTGCTGTGTCATTAAGGGGAGGGTAACTCCAGCTATCTGATATCTGCAGCATCCAATAACTACAGAAAATGATCGGGATTGTGAACTTGATTATTGGCAAGAATTGATGGTGTTTAATTAGCTCCCGAATTCAGTGTTCAGAACTGTCCAAGGACAGCTTGGTCAAAATGAGAAATTTCATTCTCAGAAAAGTTTACATTTTGCAAGAGGATTGAAATGGGATGTTTTGATTATTAGAACTTGAGAGATGACTGAAACAATGGAGCCCACTGTCTCTTGAAAAACATTGCAGTGATAAAGCGGGAAATTACTTACATCCTCGTTACCGGTGAATGGTCGAACCACACCCCGACCCTTGAGGGTTTTGTGGAAGGCAGAGAACTTCCATTTACATCTTTCAGCCCCAATTACATAAACAGGCTTTCTGCAGACATGGGACAAAAAGGAGAGCAAAGCCTCTTAGAAGTTCTCCATAAATAGCACCAAAAAAAAACTGAAGTACACCAGAACAATTTCTTTTGAAGCCAATGGTTCAGAAAACGTACCCAGTGCTACAGGCCTCACTCAACATAGCAACAGAATCTGCAGTAATCACAAAAGCATCGGCCCAGGCTAGATGTCCCATGTGAGGTTTCGAACCTAAATTTGATATAAAAGACTATCAACCGAACGATCTTCCATGATCACAAGAATCACTTAAACATTTCTTGATTTTAAATAAGCATCACCTTCACCATCCCATATGTATGCCTTCGGATGATCACCAAATGCCTTCAGAATTATATCACACACCTGTTGGTATTAATCAAGAATCAGAGGCTGTGCATTTGGTGTGTAGATAAGAGACAGATATCAGGATACAAGGACAAGAATAACCCAAAACAAGAGAAGTGAGCATCACCTTCTGAGGAGTCCTCCTCGAGAAGGAAATTCTCAGGCTTCCACATGTAGCCAGCACCTTATGCAGTGAACCAGCTAACTGGTTGGCAAGGTCTGCACCATATCTGCAATTCCCTACATTTGGAAGTTTCAGTTCTTAGTTGTAAAGTTCCATAAAGGAGTACAGTGTCAACAGTTCATTAAAGCAAGATAGCAACATAAGCACTTTAATATCATTAATTTATACAACATTCCATTGATGCTGAAAAATGACCTTAAATTCCTAGATTCCAGTTCTTAAGCTAAGTTTCATTTTGAGAAACGAGCAAAGTACTAAATCTGCACTATAGGATGTGAATGCTATGGCACTAGCAACCATCAAAACTGCGAGTGCCTTTTTTGTGTAGCCTATGCATAACAACCCAACACTTGCCAAATCTAAGCCACCATATGAGTTGTTCTCTTACTGCTACTCAAGGAGTGCAGTCACAATAACATGACCAGAGCGGGAAAGGTCGCAAAGCAATGTTGAATGATGGAAACCTAGGGTTCATGGTACCCACCTAACAGCACCACCGTTGTCCATCATCGCCTTTGCTCACCACTTTCATCTACCGATAGCCAGTTTGGTTTTCTTAGAGTAAACCATTACTCTAAGAATTGGAAAAATCGAAGAGTCATCTACAGGAGAAAAATCTGAAATAAGACTACAATCAACTATAAAAGGAAGTAGTTACTTATCTTGAGAAATTTATGTGGAGGGCATCGTCAATCATGCTACATCAACATGTTGATTTCTTTTGTTCTTTATTTTTTTCTTAGCTAGTCCTTAGTTAGTTCATTTCTTAGTCAATAAAATTTTCCTTTCATTCTTTTGTAAGTATGGTTTTTTTAGGTTTATTTACATAATCAATTCAAGACTATCATATTATCAAAATTTTACATTAAGTTACGAAATTCAACAAAAAAACTATTTTTAAGTGGGCTTTCCTGATTCTTGGACATGTGGAAAGCTTATCTTGTTTGCTTTCCAATCGATAAAGAAATAATTGAATCTAAGTTTGGGTGGCACAGATACTAAAAAACAATTTGATCATGTAAGAGGTATTCAAGATCTCAATCGACCAAATACTCTTCTCGAAAAAAATTGACTCATTCGATTAGTTTCAGAATCAATTGATTTTTTATGTTTTGAAAATGTTCCCATGTCCTCTTTTCGAGAAATCAAGAATCACATGTAGGGTTGTTCGAATAAGAAAGATTGAACAAGCATATCTTATAAGGAGGCATTCAACCGGGCTATGAACTAAATTGATTTTTTATGCTTTAAAAATGTTCCCATGTCCTCTTTCCGAGAAATCAAGAATTGCAAGAATCATTGTTCATATAAGGAAGTCATAGCTATAACAGACATACCTTATGAGAAGGCCTTCAACCAAGCTATGGACTAGATCACGATAAAGCCTAAAAAAAAGACAAAAGTTTAATTATTAGACTTGGTCAGTTTTTAGTCTATTAGATAGCCTTGTATGTTTATTTTTTAACGTATCAAGAATCACACGAATTAGAATTGTATTGAGAGAGATATGACCAAAATACAACAACCCTATTAAGTTATTCAATTTCAACCCAATTTCTAAAAAAAAGACAAGTTTAATTATTAGACTTGGTCAGTTTTTAGTCTATTAGATAGCCTTGTATGTTTATTTTTTAACGTATCAAGAATCACACGAATTAGAATTGTATTGAGGGAGATATGACCAAAATACAACAACCCTATTAAGTTATTCAATTTCAACCCAATTTCTATCTTGAGGTGACTTGAACTCATGATTTCCCAAGGTTTTGATCTGAAGTAGATTCCGGGTAAAGACCTAAACTGGCTTGATCCTCTTAAGTGCAGGGGTTAGTGTCGTCTGGCATACACTGCACCCAACCCACTTTCAACAACAATATCTCTATGCCATTGTGAGGTATTTCATTTTGTCACCCAAGAGTGAGGCTCCCCTATTATTTGTGTTTTTACATCACCCCATGCAAAACCAACCTCCGAAGAAACCTCACCCAAGGAACATGGAGACATTAGGGACCATGTGGTTTTTTTTTTAGAAAAGAGAGGGTCGATGATGAGAGAATTATAATTTCTATTTTGGATATGAATTATCCGATCAAGGAGATAGGCGGTTCAAACGGTCATGAAAAGTCTAGCATAAATGCGAGTCTAGCATCTCTCTCTATATATTATCCCAATACTGCCCTTGAACCTGATCGGGTCGGATTGGGGTTGCACGGACCATTCAATATTCCCATCCCTACCAACTAGTTCCCAATGTCTATAATGTGTTCATGAATTTTTTAACATGCATCTACGTATAGAGGTTTTGCCCAACGGTGTTTTCCTTTAAAGAAAGTTGTAATAATAGTTGTCCCACGGGATAGCAAAAAGTACTTTATGTGACCCTCCAACCACCGTGAACTTGACGGTTGTATATGTGGGCCTCTTGTAAGATCTCTTGGTACCTCTCGTTAGAAGTTTTGGGGCTTCTTCTTGGAGACAACCCTTTTTGCTTGTAACAATGTAAAGTTACCCCAACCAAGTTGTAGCGTGTAAGAGAACACACAACTCTCATAATAAGTGATCATTTGCACTGTCTTTGCCCCTTTGTGAACTCAAAAGAAGTCTTGCGAACTTAACGTTCTTGCTTTCGCGCTGCGCACGAACTTGAGTGAAGGCTGGCTTAACTGGTTTCAGTTAAGCGTTCGTCACGTGCCAAACCCTTTGACTGTGACATCAAATAAAAATCCATATAGCTTACCCAATTTAGTACGAGAGAAGACTTAGTTTTGTTTGGGTTTGGCTCATTTTATCGAAAGCCTACAATACTTACCCCCAAAAAGTACCAACACAGATTTCAATTTATGACCAAGTAATACAAGGGTGGGGGTGTCGGATTGGGGTGTTGGGGTTAGTTAACTTAGTCATGTGAAACCACAAATGCTTAGCAAAAGACACTTGATTAGCACATCTTTTCCCACAATCATCAATGGCATGTATTATCGGTAGAATCATGATTTGAATCAAATGATTTTTCAAAGAGATTCAAAGAATTGAATCATGATCCAATTCAAAGTTTAAAGGAACTTTAACAATTAAAATATGAGTTAAAACAACTCAAACTTGGCAGATTCAAACATGAAATTGTCCGACCTCGAGACCCCTTAAATCAACTGACATTACAACAACAACTAAGCCTTTTCCCATACTAGATGGGGTTGACTACATGAATTCTTTGTTTGCATAGAGTTTGATCATAAATCATAATAATAGTTAACTCGAAATAAGTTAGATTATTCTTTATTATTTTTCATACGTTATTACTGTAGCTTTCTTTAGTCCTTTTTCTACATGTTCAAACCATCTTAAATAATTTTTTATTATTTTATCATTTATTGTTGTCACTCTCAATTTGTTTCTAATAATCTTAGAGTCTTTCTTTGTATAATTACTTGTTCATCTTAATATCTTAAACATCTTTTGTATATGTTGATAATTAATTGCCCAACACTCGTAACCAACTAAGAAAAACAATTGGCTAGATTTGAATCGGTTGATTCAGGCCGTTCTGTCGATCCCCCTCTTGACTCCTCCTACAAAGCGTCTCGCATCCACCACAGCTGCGAGCCCCCGATTCTCCACGGAGCTGGTCTCCCGTGCTTGACCGAACCGGATGGACCTTCACCATGCTTCATCTTTCAATATGTGGTTGTGCCTAGAAAGTCAATTTGATATATTTAGATCCCCTGGAGTCCCCAAGAACAATTCCAAAATTTCAATGACTACAGTCTTTGATGAATGTGGCCTTAAAATAGAGTATAAAGTTTATGCTGAAAGATAAAAAACAAAAGAGTTGTTGATTTAATATTGGAATGTTAGGTCAAGTGCCAAGCTAAGGGTTAGGGCAAAAGGAGTTCTTGTAAACTTCTCCACCTTTGTAAGATGGCCAGATCAATAGTGGGGTATGGGTTGAGCCTTCACCAAAACTGGGTCCAACTATCAGGTGCTGGTGTCAAACTCTGGATCTGGTTTGGATCTGATCCGACATGAGGTCGAGCCAGAAGATAGGATTATAGCAAATAAAACTTTAACTAAACTTTTGAAAAATTTCATCCTTTTATGGAAATTATATGATGGAAATTGAAGTTCTAACAAGCAACCTTGTGTTTAGCTGGTTTAATTTGGTTTGTTTTCGGTTGGTTCTCAGCTACGAACAAGCAAGCTAATGAGCTGAACAAGCACACCATTTTAAGTTGGAAAATGGGCAAGGAACCAGCCTTGCTCAGTTGATCTGGTTCGTTTACCACCCCAACTGTTCCTAATGGAATGTAGATATAATCAAAACAATTCTGTATGAGCATAACAGTTAACTAATTAGTTTCGCGAATTCATCCAACTCTTGATTAGGAAAATAATATTAATGTGGCTATAGCAGTCAGGTCCGGCCGTGGTGAAGCTTGCTTTTGTGTGTGCGTGTGCATGTGGGTGTATCCATGCGTGTGGGTGTGGGTGTATGTTGTGTGTGTCTCTATAAGCTTTTCTTGCTTTTCAAACACACACATGTACTCACTAGGAGTCAAACTCCCCACCAGCAGCGACCGCACAAGAGCACCCTGCCATTGAGCCAACACTCTCTGTGCACCTTTCTTGTTTTCAATAATACAATTTTTCTTTGCTACAGTAGGAGGGTAAAGCCAGGTATGCACGCCCCAGGAGTCGAACTTGCTCCCCATAGCAACCCGAGTTGAGAGCCATGACAGGTACGTTTTAACGCGCTTGGTGCTAATAACACCCTTTTTGTTACCAGCAATGGTGGTTCTGCATTTATTCTTTTGTTTTTTCCCCTGATTTATATTGACCACATAATTCTTCCTAGTCCGCTATTTGACTTTGTTTACATCATATTATATATATATATATATATATATATGTGTGTGTGTGTGTGTGTGTGTGTGTGTGTGATACAACCCACCTCTAACATTCTAATATGTCCACAAACTCACTGCTTAATGGTGGCATGACCATAATTTTAAAAAAAACAAAGATATAATGTTATTGTACTCATGCTCTCAAAAAATAATAGTCGGACACGAGTAAACAATGATAGGCATAATTCAATCTCTCTTTCTATTTATATATAAGTTTTTACAAGGGGATGTAGCTCAAACGGTAGAGCGCTCGCTTTGCATGCGAGAGGCACGGGGTTCGATACCAGGGATCCCGGATAGATCAGCCTCAAGGGAGCCTCTTCTCAAACTAAATGGTATGTCTTTGATGTGGTGCATTCTTCAAGCAAATTGATCTCCTTTTGACTAATGCAGAGTGCCACATCTATCAGCTATTAATGGATCAGTAGTGAGTGCTTTCATCAATAGCCACAGCCATCAATCGAAAGCTAAAACTCTATTCAATGTTGTGGATACAACAAACCCAATATGTCAAAGCTCTCTCTTCGATGCGGTACGTCTCGTTGGGACAAATCTCAGAGACCTCTCACAACTGGTGACATGCACTTGACCGATCCTCCAAGGGAATTTCTTGGTGATAATCTTCAAATGTTCGGTTTTTGCACCAAGAATTTTAATTGTACAAGTAAATATAGGGCTGGTAATTGATCCCAAAAAAATTGTGGTTCAGCTTGATTTGACTCGTGATGAGTTCTTTGTTGTACGTCTGTAATCTTGAATTAGAATGGATACAAGTTGGCTATCTGAGCAACATAAGAGAACATGAACAACGGACATGCAGCTCGACTTGGCTCATCTTAGCTTGTTTAGTTGAGTATGAATCCAATAAATTTTAGAAAGTTATGATGTAAAAAATAATTGATCAGATATTTTGTTTTTACAACTAAATTTTGACATATTTTATACTGAAAGGTATACGTGTAAGCATGTGTGATTTTGACTTCAGCACGCAGCTAGTGTTTCGCTCATTAACTCGGCCCGTGTTCATGACATGTTCAGCCCTGCTCAAAACAGCTTACATACCAAACATGAATATGGTATTGAATTAATAAATAAGCCAAGAACAAGGTTCTTCTGGCTCGCTTACCAGCCTAGGTACATTAATTCATGATTTTAGGAAACCTGAATGCAGCATATAACAGTATTCAAATGGTTTATCTTTAATTTTCATTAATATTTCACTAACCTTAGGTCAGGAGTTTGATTCCCACTTTTGACCTCCAACTCCTCCCCACCCTTACCCCAAGAGAAAAAGCTCAAAAAGGCTACAATTGTTTGACAACATGGATAAACTAGTGGCAGTTTTCTCTGCCCAAGATCAACTACACTTTCTAAAAGGCAGTTCTTTTTTTTGCTTTTCCACCATTCCTTTCTATTTTCTATTTGAGTTGCTAGCAGAAACAGGCCGATCACAGCAGATGATATGAGAAAGTAGACACGGCAAACAAAGATATTACAACAACCACACACAACTTGCCTAAAATTTGTACATCACTCATATATTCTGGACCACAATTCATACATAAGTTTCTCAAGACTTTTACACAAAAATTGAGAAGAAAAAGTTGGACAAAGTTGCACTTCCATAAAGAGAACTATACATTTCAAAGTCTTACAGTATCACCAAAGGATAAATCATTCCACACTAAAAACAAGCAGAAACAACATCAGAACCAACCCAGCCATCACGAGTAATGCGCGTTCAGCAATTCTCGATAAACAAGGTCGATGAATTGGTTGTTCTGCAACACAGACATGAAAATCAGGCAAAATAGCCAAGGACACTTGTGTGCTTGAATAGATATAGAATAAATGACAATAGATATGAATGGATTAAACACAAAAACCTGCAACAGAAGTTGATAAACAATATGCAGATAACGAGAAATGTGATGTAGATGGAAATATAAAAGCAAGCATGGTTGTTTCACAATGGCAGCTTAGAGTATCAACTCGTGTCCTCAAAAATCAGATGTGTCAACTCATGCGTCGAGGAAATAAGATGCGTCGAGGAAACTAGCCATGGTTTCAACATTTGAAGAGGTGACCACAGCTCAGGGGTGAGAACGTGTGAGAAATCAGATGATGAAAGGCGACAAAAGTGTTGGACGGAAGTGATAGAACAATGATATTGCTTTTTGGAGGTAAAAGCTGATGACACAAAGAGCACAATGGCTATCAAGATGTAGCCAGCCCACTTAGTGTGGAACAAGTAGTGGTTTTTGGTTTGGTCATTGCGTAAAAGTCTCTCTTCAAGTTACGGCATCACATTAACAAAGATCTTACGACTGTGGTTCTTTTTATTCGTGGAACTTGAATATTAGTATCCATAGAATGTAATTTGCAGTTCTACAGACGAAAAATGATAGACACAAAAATACCAGACAAAACCAGCAGATAAAAGTAATTACAAAGCATACCTGTGAAAGTCTCATAAGAGCATCACGAACTTTTTCCCTGGTAATAACAGGCCCATGGCTTGGAGTAAGAGATGGAGGTGGTGTAGGCGGTGGAAAAGGCTGCAGTATAGGAGCACCATAAGGACGTTGCAGGTTGATGGGTGGCTGAAGAGGGGGAGCAATCGGTGTAGATGATGTGATCATTGGCATCACCAATGCAGAAGAGGAAGAAGGCCCAAAAAAAGATGAGGGTTTCACAAGACTAGTGATTCGATTGCTGATGGAATCAGAAGCATCTAAAATAGAAACCAGAGGTGTGGATGATGCTGGCAGAGGAGGAGAGGGCACAATAGGGACAGGTACGGGCGATGGGATGGCAGCCGCTGCATGAGAATATGATGCAAGTGTGGATGCGGGCTGATGAGGCTGCAACGGGACTGTGGCATTTGAAGAAGTGCCCATGTTTATTGCCGTCTGCAACACAGATGAACATTTACTCTTATAAGCTAACTAAATATAATTGGACCTGTCAAAGTCACAAGAAAGGACGATGCTCATTTTTTTTCTAGAAAACAAAAGCTGGGAATCGGGATAATGCAAAAAAAGAAAGGGAAAAAGGAAAAGAAAAAAAGAGAGAACATGTTCAACCTGAAAAGTGAACATGAAAGGTGTAACTTGGACGGGGATCATACAATTGCTACTTCCAATATTTGCAATCAGGCCAAAACACAGTACGCTCGGTGTCACAAGAATCAGACTCCCAAAACAACAAGTCAAAGCTGAATAGGTAAGCCGCAAGTAAAAAATCACTGACATGCCACTAGTTTTTTATGCTGAATTAATGTGGATAAAAGCTTCCACCGGCAATCATCTAACAAATCACCAACAACCGGAACATGTCAAGAACAAAAGCAGCACCTTGGGGATAAACAGAAAAGATAATGTTGGATGTTTGGGACTCTGGATGTGACTAAAAGTACAACCTTGATAAACTGAAAAAAGGTAGAAAAGAGAATGCAAATGTTTCAGGTGATATCAGTCACATGAGAAACCAAACAAGCAAAAAGATAAGCAACCAAAAGTAATAATGAACACGAAAAAGTTTCCCGAGGAGGAGCAGATGCATACACTGAAGTAGTTCACAAAAGAATCATCTGGTACATCTTGAATAGTTGAGGTAGACGATGGTAGTGGCTCCAGAGGGCCTTCAAGAACATTTGTAGTTGGAATAGCCTCAAGTTCCTCAAACTCACTTTTCAAAATAAAACATCAATCACAGAAAAAGAAAATCAGAAAAAGAAAAAGTAATACCAAGGAAGTCTCAACTCTTGTTATAATCATAATGTTGAACAAGCCCTCTCAAATAAAGAGAGGCTAATGACCAAGGCCATATAACTCCATCAAAGACATACTTTTGCAGGTAAAATTGTAATTGAATTGCTGGTATAAGCAATGCAGGGGGGGAAATGTTGATCTTCTTAAGGAAAATTAATACCAAACGAACAGTCTCTGCAGGAAATGCTTGTAAAACGTAAACCTCAAGACGTGCATGCATACCCACCAACATGAGATTCCAATAAGGTAACAGGCACAACAACCAAAGCAAACGATTTATACCCGGAGCAACGAAATTTTGCAGTAGCCAGTAGATAATCAAACTTATGCTTCTCAAGCTTTTGATAACAATAACAAGAATATAAAAAACTAAAGGTAACACCCAAATTATCTGATTTTCAAGTCAACGTTGTCCAAGTTAACCAGAGAGTGACCCAACGATGTTATTTACAACACATAAGCCAAACCTCCATCATTTCCTAGTTGTGCAAAACGTCAAGGTGATTTTGAGTGAGCTTTCACCACATTGCACATGATAGCAGTCAGCTATCAGGACTGACATCCACAACAACATTATCAGTTCTCTCAACTAACTCAATTATTGCAATTAACTCAATTACAACAAAGCCAGCACAATGTCAGCTTAGGCTTATATTCTTTAACTCAAGACAGGTTCCACTAGCTCTTCTTTTTTTCCTTTTACGAAGCCAAATACATGTATTAGGTCAAATCAGATAGCTGTAGTATACATGGACTTCAATCATTAGACAGATTGATACATTTATTATTTAAATATTTTTCCTTTATTTTACTTTTTGTACTTGGTGGAGAGGAAATATTTGTTTGGTTAGGGCTTCTAATGTCAGAAATGAAGATGTTGAGATGGATGAGTGGTAAAAGACCGTATACATAATGAGGTTATTAGAAACAAATTAGGAGTGGCACCAATAGAGGATAAAATGAGAGAATATCATTTAAGATGGTTTGGACATATAGAAAGAAGATCAAAAGAAGAACCTGTAAGAAGGTATGAAAAATTAGATTTTGTAACTATTAAAAGAGGTAGAGGACGACCACAAAAGTGTTGGAAAGAAACAATAAATAATGATCTAGCTTATTGTGAGTTAACTGCTAACATGGCACAAGATAGGGCTCTGTGGAAACAAAGAATCCATGTAGCCGACCCCGTCTAGTATGGGAAAAGACTTAGTTGTTGTTATTGTTGTTGTTGGGCTTCTAATGATTTACGTCCCCAACAATGTTGCAGAAAACAGTCTGTCATACAGATGTATGAATTTCAATGTGATACCTACATCATAGTTAATGATGCATTGTGCTGCATAATATGATGCAATGTTGTATTATACAGTACATCTTCACCTATTTTTAACCTTGTTGTCGATGGGATTTTTAAATCCCCAAAAAGCATCATAGAAGCTCACTTTGAGCCCTCTGTCTAGCCCAAACTCTTTCCAAGCTTATCCCCTTGTCTCCTTCATCACTTAAAAATCGGGGATTTTGTGAAATTCGAGCCCCTTCTTTTAATTTGGAACTATTATGACAGTTCATGAGGGAAATAAGATTCTTATAGCATGCAAATTTTATGGTGGTCTTCTTCCATGGAGAAAATAAAATATTTTGTAGGGATAAAAACAGGCGTGAAGCTTTCACGAGTCCACGACCTAAAAGTAGGAAGCGGTTCAAGCTTCAGAATCTGTGGGAGAAATAAGGAGGCGAGAAAGGGATGAAATGATGATCATGATTTGAGGAATCATGATGATGAAAAAGAAAAAATGAAAGAGAATGACAATGACATGCTTTTCTTTTTAATGATGTAGTTTTCTACTTTCTAGTATGTTACTAAACTGAAGAATGTTACTGTGAATATGAGATGTTATTTTTGTTATACATATCGTTTAGTTCAAACTTTTTCTTTATAACTTTTACGAACTTTCTATATTTTAGATCTCATTTGTAAATTACTTCTTTATTGGTAACCCTGGATGTTATACACTATTTACAACATTGGGCCCTAATGGCTAGCTCGACCATCCAGTGGAGAACCAGCTAGCACAACTCAGTACCGGATCACCCACAAGTAGTTTTTGGGTGCTTTCAGTCCATTCTTACCTTCATCAGCCTATAAAAAGGGCCTGCCACCCTTTTGTGACATACTCTCCATACATAACCATTAGGTGTTCTAACTTCTAACCGTTACAGTCCCTGTAGCCAGATCAATAGCCAATGGAGATAACAGCTAGCTCAACTCTGTGTAGGGTTGTCAAACAACTAGTGGAATTAGCAATTTGAAATTCAAACTATCCACTATCACCCTCATCAATCTACAACAAAGGTCTGCTGCACTTTTATAACATATCCTCCATGCCCTCAACTCACTTGTATGAGGCAAATTATATGTTTAAGTAAAGAAAGATGTTCATTCTTCTGAGAGTTCTTGGCTTGTGCAGCCATTTGGTGAATCTTGGCATTTACTCGGTCATTTCGTACTGTTTACTGACAATACCTAATAAATGAGAAACGCATGCAACTGATCCATGATCAAACTCTAGACAACCAAAATTAAATCAGTGCCCAGCCATGCTGATAACAGATTCCAAAAGCATGGTCCCACTTTATCCAGCTTTTTCTCCTGCCCAAGGCTTTCATTAAGGATCGTTATCTGGTGCTACATAACGTATATCCATCTTGCCAATGGGCCTTTGTTAATTATATAAAGCAGAATGACAGACTAACAGTTCTCTAACATTAACAAAAACCAAAACTTTAAACCAAAGAAACAGAAACAAGACGACCAAATTCAGTGGATCATAATAAGATCGAGACAAGCCGACCCCGTCTAGTATGGGAAAAGGCTTAGTTGTTGTTGTTGTTTTGTATAATAAGATCAAGACATGTGAAACTAGACTCAACTAACAGTTTTATTTGATAGCATGGTCTGGGAACAGCTGAACTTACTTTATCAGCAACTACTGCTACTACTACAACAACAACAATTACTACTTACCTTTTAGATGCCGAAGCTTTAGGCTTTGGAGGAACCTTTGAATAAGCATTAAGTATCCTGAACAAACAAATTATGAAACATTAACTTGCTTCAATCGCTGAATCCCCAGTGAAAAGACCATAATGAGCCAATCAAAACCTCAGAACAGGACACAGAGCCAGGAGACAGAATGACAGTGACCCAAACTTCAAAACAACAGAAAACCTTAGAGAAGAAAAGCAGAATCTCTCGTTGTAAATATAAGCAAAGGAAAACGATTTACTCATGGTGACAACCATAAGATTGCACAAAAGTAGCACGCTGGAGAGGTTAATGTTACTTAGTGGCAGGTGGAACAAAATATCTGAAAAGAGAACTAGGCCCTATTATTCTCTGAACCAATTGGATGTAATCCCAGACTCTAAAATTAGTAATATAATAACTGACCAATCTTTAGACATTAGCGCTTCCTTACTATAAACATAAAATAGTAAGGAACCACTCCTACTACAACACCTAACCTAAACAACCTGAAAAGAGGTCAGATCAGAATTCAAGGCAATGACATATACAAACATCCCCAACAATGGACTAGTCTCCCTCCTCGAAGGATTGGAGATTGATGATGTTTTTGTTGTTGATGATAATAATGCCGGAAACAAAGATATTAAGATCTTGTCAGCAACACAGTTTCACAAGGTTGTAACACAAAATCGAGTCACCATGCACTAGAAAGCCATTGTAAAAATCCGAAGATATGATGGCCCAAATGAGGTAACAATCAACTGGGTGAAGAATGGTTGCAACACTTACAAATTGAACTCACAAGAAATCACATGACAGAAATCTTAACTAGATGCAAGTTAGAATATTGAACAAAGATGCATTGAAGTCAAAATGTTTGTGAAATCATGTATTGCAAGAGCCAAGGTTCCTAGCTCATAAAATTAATATAACATAAATACCAATGGTGATAGATATGAGTAAATAAAGGGAAAAAACAGATCTTTCCTTATCTTTGGCATCTATAGCTTAGCTGAATTAAGTATATCATAATAGTAACTATTAAAAAAAGTAAAATGACCAAACAACTAAAATGTTTAAACAGAAATAGCCTGTTTATAGGGATGCCTAGAAGATGAGCAGGAATTTGGTTCTATCTGACAAAGAGAAAAAGCAAAGAAGAAAAGACATGCCCTAAAAGATACAAGCAACAAAATGTCGAGAACATCAGATAATTTCTACGTTGTAGAAAGTTTTTAAAAGAATGCATAAAATGAAACCAGTATCCCTTTTATTTTTTGAGTATGGAAATCAATATGATGCCATGAAGTAGATAGAAGATGTACCTGTTGAAAAGATTCGCTACCTCCTCGCATTCACGTGAATTATAAAACCATATGCCATTAACCTCCTGTGCAGCATTTTTATACAACAAATATGGTCCTTGGACTTCATACTCAAAATCTCCAAGAAGATTTTCCACCAAATTATCTGTTTTCAAGAACATCATCACTCCAAATCAAGGCCTAGAATCTACTCTGAAGAATCAAAATACTAAATTTTACAGAATATGTTCAAATTCAAGCAAATACCATTGACAAGTAACTGCCCTTCACTCAAAGCAAATTAACTCCATACGTTTTTCCCTATAACAGATGGCATTGGCCAGATTGTGCAATTGTTAGAAATTTAGAATGATATGGGACCACAACATTAATCACAAAAGAAGGGACTGTACTCCAACTGCCGTGAAGCTTCCTTCTGGAACCCTGATGTGCAAAAGGAGACCCTTCACTTCTTAAAGCTTGCTAGTTATCATAAGATCAGGAAGGCTTAAGTCAAAGTGATAAAATCCAACTCATTCTAGCATACAATTGCAACAAACAGCATATGAGAACTCTCATCTGACCCTTAAGAAAATGGTTTGTTGTATATTCTTGTTTGACTATCCTCATGGACAGATGGTTCCACTAGTATGCATCCATCATATGTGTATGTTGCAAGGCATTGTGTATCTACGACATTCTCTTTATGAGAATGATGAAATGTTCAAATGGTTTTTAATACGGACTAACATTTTATTGTATGTTCTAGAAATGCCATTGGTAAATGCAACGATACCTCATTACAAGCAGTCCATACAGCTTCTTGAACTAAAAGAACTACATCCATCATTACAAGTGTATAAAACATTGGATGCAAAAACAGACAATCATGTTATGTATTTTGACATGTGACAAGATGGATAACCAAGGAACCCAGCAGACATTTTACGGCCAACAGTACTTCTAGAATATAAGCTCACGTCATCAATAAACTTCATATATCAGAAAGGAAGTCATAAATCCCAATGATTTGTGAATCGTAAAGTTTAGAGAAGTTCTAAAAGTGATTTCTCATGAGATAAGCGGAAAGAGGACAGATATTTCATCGCAAACTATAATTTTTTTTTGTTAATTCTCAGACAATGAGGTTTATTTTCCCATAAGAAATCCATACCATTTTTAAATAGTGGATAAGTTGTATACAGATGTTCCTCCTCAAATTTCCTATGTGATAAAAAAGCAAGAGAGAATTGCAAAACCTAGTTTCAGTATGGACATGCAAAACCAACGAAAAGCATGCATTTCTGCATCTAAATATATGGTCATGCATACTTGATCACCTTAATGCATTATAGGAAACAGCTACGACGCTATAAAGCTTATGGATCAGTTAACGTAATCTGTGAGAAACTTACAAAACCGTACCTGTATTCCGTCGGTTCATAACAATAAATTGGAATCGAGGCTGAGTATTCCTACCAAGTTTATCACAAATTTACGAAGTTAGAAGACTCTAGAAACCTCGTAAGGAGAACCTCCGCAATGCACCAAACTCATGCGCCAGGAACCATGAACCGAAACACGACACCACTAAACAGATATTTAATTTCTCAATGATCGTCATCTTTCAAATGCCAAGTCTTAACATCCACAGTAACATCCAAGAAAAACAAATCACGGTAGACATGAAATAGAAGGGGAAAAAAAGAGGAACGTCAAGCAACCGAAACGGCGATCTCGATCATCCACACACAAAAACAATGAGAAAAGTTTATTACTCAAACAACAAACTTCCAGATACCCAGATCACCATAAGAACCTCAATATTCAGAAAAAAGTACCTTTTGACAACGAATAAGGATCCTTCGACATCCTTTCGACTCTGCGAAATAAGAAAAATGGTGTGAATCGAGAATCCACGAATACCCTAAAGCAGAAAAGAGAAAACGCACGGAGTCCACCCCCAACACACACACACACACAGAGAGAGACCCATCGGCTGTGCTCAATGTTGAATTCGTAGAAAGTGACGTGCGCGGCAGTTGTGAGAATCTCCTCGACGAAGGGATCGATCCTCCTAAGAACCGTCAGATTCAGAACTTTGGTGCTCTCCTGATCAAGATTGGGCATCAATTTCCCGTTCTGAGTCATCTTCTCTCTCCAATCCTCCAATTCCTCAAAGCCCTAGAATCCCAAAACCATTCGCATCCAATCCCCCAAATACTCCAAGCGGAAACTGCCACCACCAAACGCCTTTCTCCTTTTCCACTACCCTGAGAGAGACAGAGACAGAGAGAGAGAGAGAGAGAGAGAGAAAGGACGGATCGGGCCGGCCCCTCCACTCCGGATTCTCAAATTTGATGAGAATGACTTGGGAAGTTCATCATACAAGTTTTTTGTAGGGCTGGAAAACGAACCCACATGGGCTCCTTCCGAGCTCATTTATGCTTGTTTCATGAACTTAAATAAAAAAAGGCTTTCTCGATCCACTAATCTTGACATAAATTTGTTTATCTCGATATGAAGATATTGTTTACGGGCAAAATGCCCGTGTTCGTTTACAAAATATGAAGATATTGTTTCCAACACGAGCTAAAACGAAACCAAACACAAGTTCAAATGAGCACAAATGAGACTAAACTTAGCTTATTAACTTCCAATTCAATTAATTATCTACGAAATAATGACCAGCTCCCGAATGTTTCCCAACATCTATAATTGTTCATAAACATATGAACATGAGTTAGATCGTAGTATTAAGAATAAGACATATATGAGCGGCAAGTATTCAATTGTTTACTGTGCCCTGATATGTGGAGGCGGCCAGATGCATGCCGCTCGTATCGAACTCGTAACCTTCAACTTCCAAGTCGATCCCTAGCCGGGTGACGTATTGTTCTTTGTGCAAGTAGGCCGCTTAGTTCGGCTTACTAATATCGAGTTTTGCATTGTAATTTTTTTTTATGGAAATTTGAATGGCAGTAGGATACATGTGATGTTGTTCATAGTTTTCTTGCGTTGAATTCTCTCAATGTGGCGCGTGAGAAGGTTTTCCAAACCATTGCCAAAGAGATGGACCCATGTTACTACTTATTTTAATTAATTGAGAATTTATATTTTATGATATGAAATATATTTTTTTATTGATGGGCGAGTAGGCTTAGGTTGACCCTCTGAGATGCATGCCGCGGGTATTGAACTCATGACCTTTGAAATTTCAAGTAGCCTCCTTTTGTGGTGCTTGGGTAGAGGATGCTCCGTATTGCTAGAGGACGTAGGCCTCTGTTTTAAAAGGGATATTTATAAGCCTCAAAACAATTTAGTAAATCTTTGGGAATCCTCGAATAAGTATCTCAATAAATTTATGGAACCCAAACTCCTCGGCTCGGTTCAGCAACTGAGCTGGGGTGGGACTGAATGAGCCTAAAGTGAATCTTGCATGCATTTCATACTGGACCAGACCGAAATAGGGTTATGTACATTCTCATTATGTTACGAAAAGGGGTCATTCGAACGTATGTAAATAGATAAAGATATGGATCCCTGTGTCGTTACATTCCATTTAGGATTAGGAAGAGAAGAGGCATAATCGGACTTGCTTTTTACATATTTATTGTTATTTGGGTACCATATTCACTTATTTGGACTTCTATTGAATCGAGAAATAGGTTTGATTGTACAACTTTTTTTATATATAAGAGATCCTCTAGATAATTCAAATCGAAGTAATTTGATGTCGGACTCAGTCCTATATGACATGACCGATCGATAGAAATACTCCAGCACTCCATCTTTGTCATATATTCCATATATCATACTAGATAGATATCATATTCATGGAATACGATTCACTTTCAAGATGCCTTGATGGTGAAATGGTAGACACGCGAGACTCAAAATCTCGTGCTAAAGCCATTATACTGAATTAGGTCCAAAACCTCGTTTCTCTCCCACAAAGATAACTATATACCGTTTGAAAGTGTCATCACCTGACTCTCAATCTGACCTACTTTTACTTGTTCCTCAACCTTTAATTAGTGTTGGCTTATAGTAATGTATGAAACCTCCATTGTCACTTAGTGTTATCATCATCATCATCATCAACAACAACAACAACTAAGCCTTTTCCCATACTAGACGGAGTCGGTTACATAGATTCTTTGTTTCCACAGATCCCTATCGTGTGCCATGTCAGCAGTTAACTCCCAATAAGCTAGATCATTCTTTATTGTTTCTTTCCAACACTTTTGTAGTCATCCTCTACCTCTTTTAATACTTTCCAAATTTAGTTTTTCTAACCTTCTTACACGTTCTTCTTTTGATCTTCTTTCTATATGTCCAAACCATCTTAAACGATGTTCTCTCATTTTATCCTCTATTGGTGCCACTCCTAATTTGTTTCTAATAACCTCATTATGTATACGGTCTTTTCTTGTATGACCACTCATCCATCTCAACATCTTCATTTCTGTCATAGACATCTTTTGTACATGTTAATGATTAACTGCCCAACACTCAGAACCATAAAACATGGCAGGCCTAATTGCTGCTCTATAATATTTACCTTTTAATTTTAATGGTATCTTCTTATCACAAAGAATACCTGATGCTCCTCTCCATTTTAACCAACCAGCATTAATTCTATGTGTAACATCTCCATCAATTCTTCCATCACTTTGAAAAATTGACCCTAGGTATTTAAAACTTTCCTTTTGGGGAATGCAATGTGTGCCAATTTTAATTTCTATGTCCTCTGAAGTAGCCAAATGATCAAACTTACATTCCATATATTCTGTCTTTGTTCTACTAAGTCGGAAGCCTTTGTTTTCTAATGTTTCTCTCCATAGTTCTAATTTTCTATTAACTTTTTCCTTAGACTCCTCCACTAATACAATGTCATTTGCAAATAACATACACAAGGTACTTCATCTTGAATATGTTTTGTTAACTCATCCATCACCATTATAAATAAGTATGGACTTAAAGTTGATCCTTGATGTAACCCAATATTAACTTCAAAGAAGTCTGTCGTTCCTTCATGAGTCCTCACACATGTTTTTGCACCATCATACATGTCTCTTATAAGGTTAATATATGTCAATGGGATACCTCTTTTTTCCAAAGTTCTCCAAAGAACCTCCCTCGATACCCTATCATAAGCTTTTTCTAGATCAATAAATATCTTGTGAAGGTCTTTCTTTTTTGCTCTAAAATGTTCCATAAGACGTCTCAAAAGGTGAATCGCTTCAATAGTAGATCTACCAAGCATAAATCCAAATTGGTTCTCTGTTGTACTTGATATTTGTCTTAACCTATGTTCGATAATTCTTTCCCATAATTTCATAGTATGACTCATTAACTTGATACCTCGATAATTCGCACAATTTTGAATGTCTCTCTTGTTCTTATATACGGGTATAAGTGTACTTGCTCTCCATTCCTCGGGTATCTTTTGGTTTTTCCATATTCCATTAAATAGTCTTGTGAGCCAAGTGATTCCTATTTCTCCTAGTATTTTCCAAACTTCTATAGGAATATTATTTGGTCCTACCGATTTACCACTCTTCATATGTTTAAGAGCCTCTTTGACTTCATTCTTTTGAATACGTCGGTAGAAATTGTGGTTTATATACTTTTCTGACTTGGCTAAATCTCCTAAACTAATACTAACATCTTTATTTTCATTAAAAAGATTATAAAAATAGTTTTTCCATCTATTTCTTATATCATCATTTGCCACTAGAATTTTTTCATCTTTGTCTTTTATGCATCTAACATAATTAAGATCTTTAGTTTTCTTATCTCTAGCCCTAGCTATCCTAAAAATATCTCTTTCACCCTCTTTTGAGTTGAGTTTTTTATATAAGTCCTCCCAAATCTTAGCTTTTGCTTCACTAACAGCCTTTTTTGCTTCCTTCTTTGCTTTCTTATAAGCTTCTAAAGTTTCACTAGTTTTCTTAGCATAATGTAATTTGTAACATGCCCTCTTTGCCTTGATTTTATTTTGTACTACTTCACTCCACCACCAAGCTTCTTTTTGTGCTGGTACACCTCTCTTAGATACCCCTAACACATCTTTGGCCACTTTCCTAATATGTATAGCCATATTGTTCCACATATATCTTCTTTCTCGCTTTTGAGGTTCCACCATTTAGTCCGAATAGCTCGATGCACTCTTTTCTTCTTTGTCTATTTTTTTATTTGTAAATCCATAACTAAAAGTCGATGTTGGGTGGTTAAGCTTTCTCCTGGAATTACTTTACAATCTTTACAACACGCTCTATCTTTTTTTCTACAAATAAAGTAATCAATTTGTGTTTGTGATAAGCCACTCTTATAAGTAATTAAATGTTCATCTCGTTTTTTGAAGATTGTATTGACTATAAAGAGATCAAATGACATAGCAAAATTTAAAATCTCCCTACCTTCCTCGTTTATATCCCTATAACCAAAGTTTCCATGAATCCCTTGATATCCTAATGCCTCTTTACCGACATGTCCATTTAAATCTCCTCCTAAACAAATCATCTCCCTTTGTGGAATCTTTTGAAACACCTTATCCAACTCTTCCCAAAAAACTGTCTTTATACTATCTTCTAGTCATACTTGGGGTGCGTAAGCACAAACTATATTCAAACCTCTGTTCCTAACACTAATTTCAATGTCATGATTCGGTCACCATATCGTTGTATGTCTACTACACTCTCCTTTAAATCTTTATTTATGATAATACCAACTCCGTTTCGGGCCTTTTCTTTACCTGAGTACCATAATTTAAAACCTGTATCCTCTATCTCCTTTGCTTTTCTCCAACCCATTTTGTCTCTTGTAAACATAGAATATGAATCTTTCTCCGAATCATAGTATCTACCACCTCCATTAGCTTACCCGATAATGTTCCGATATTCCAAGAACCAATACGAATCTTATTATCTAGGACTAGCTTCCTTAACCCTCGCATCCGTCCATAATCAAAATGCGGGGCTCACTTAGTGTTATCATCACATTTATATTTTATTCTTGATGCCTACCAAGTGTTGTTTGAGTGCTTAATGAATTAATATCCATCACACTCAAAATTGAGGTGACATGATAAGTCTTCAAGGGTTTTGAGATGGAAAATCGCTTTAGGCCCACGATATAGAGAAACGTACACCTCTCATTAAAATATAAATGTAACATAAACGATGTGAGTGGGAAGTTATTGAAAAACATGTAAACTATAATGAAAGACATATTCTATTGTTACCTATAAATAAGATCCAAACACAATAAATTCTTCTAAGTACCATTAGAACTGCATCATCATTTCTGACTATAAGAATATCTAATTGTCACCATTTTCCTTAGTCTATTCAACCATTTAAGGTGGGGCAAAATATGTATGATAGTAAGGAATTCCATTACACCCTATAAAATTTTCATTTGTTTTTCAAATTTCAGGTTGAGCCGGCTGCTCTACCTTACCTCAATACCTCAAGGTAAATTCGATACTTGGAACGGTAGCAATCTACTTAGCTCTCTTTATCTATTTATTTATTTTATCAAATTTAAGTATCATTGAACTCTATCTTGTGTCACATTAGCTTTTAGCTCCGAAAGAGTGAATTCATGATTCAGATAATTTGCTTCAAACACTTTTTTATTATTTTATTTGGTTAAAAGGAGAGGCAGAAGCTAGGTATGCATGTTGGGCAGTGGCGGATCTAGAAATTCCTGTAAGATGGGGCGAATAAACTACGGAACTGTTTAGTGTGTGGCGAAGTATGTCTGAAGCTGACAATATCATTTGTAAGCTACTGTTTTTCTTTTGAATTTTGAAAATTTCGAGTGAGACGCTCGGCTGAATGTAGATACGATACTGATGCCCCGAGTATCGAACTCAGGATCCTCCTGTTGCGAGTGTAGCCCCTGCCAGGTGAGCTGATACTCGAGTGCTGCTGCAAACACTTTTTCTTTTTTTGGTGTCAAAGGGATTATCATCTAATTTCTCGTAATTTCCTGCTTAAGGATGTGTGGTTCGCCTCCCAAAATACTTGTGCATCGCTACGGACCGCGTTAACAAGCCTTCATTGACCACTTGACGCGCTGTATCGGTTTTGGACCCTCCCCAACTGGGCAGCAGAGAAACGCGCGACGTTCTGCCGTGGAATCGCGTCGATGGTGGCGTTACTGCGAGGAGTCGGACGCTTTCTTCAAAAACGATCTTCGTTCAATGCCATAAATGGCGACCAGTGCCCTCTGCAACTCAGTTTCCACAGAGGGGTGACCTCCAGAGTATTCGTTGGAGGTACACCGTTTTCATCTTTCTGTCTGGTTCTATCTTTCTCTCTCTTCGCTGATGCAAAGCTTATATCGGTGGTTGAGCTTTGTCCTTTTGCAATCCCGCGTTGTGATTTGGTGTTTGATTTTGTATCTACTGAAACTAGCTTTTAGTTGCGAGTGAGGAGATTGGAAGAGTTCTACGACCGACGAGTGTCGAGGATTTGTAAAAGTGATGGTGGCTGCTGGTCGTACACTTGATTACCTTGTTGGCTTTCAATTTTTGGTTCTGTCCGCGTTGGGTTAAGGGTTCAGAATCAGGATTTTTTTTTCTCTCCAGGTGCGAGTTGGGGTGAATTTCGTTGGTTTACTGAATGTAGAATGGTGGTGCTACTGGCGATATACTTGCTTTCCTTGTTAGATTTCAAATGTTTGGCTATGTGGCTATTCGGTTAAGGATCCAAAATTACTATAATTTTGCTTTGCAGGTGTGAGTTGAAGTGAATTTCCTTGTCGAATGGAACTTTATGAGATGGTTATCTCTAAATCTACTAGTGGTATACTTGATAGTCTTTTTAGCTTTCAATTTGTCTATGTTGGAATTCCATTACGGATCCAAAATTAGGATTTTTTTGCTCTGTGCATGTCAATTTCCTTGTTTTTCTGGAATTCTATGAGTTGAGTGCCCCTTGAAGTTCCGCTTGCAGTTAATAGGTGTCACTCTCTTCAATATTTTGAGTGTCGTTTTACTTGATGGTGGATGGTTTCTGCTGTTGATATACTTGATTCCCTTGTTAGTTTCCAGTTTCAACTCTGTTGATACAATCAAGGATTCAGATTTTTTCTTTTCTTTTTTCTCCATAGGTGTGAATTGAAGAGAATTTCCTTGTTTTACAGGAAGTTTATGAGATGGGTTTCTCTTGAAATTCAATGCTAGTTATTAGGTTCCATTCTCTTCAATAGTTTCAATGTTCAGTGTTTTAGTAGCACTAGACCCTCTGCGGAAGGATGTGAAAGCTAGGCATTAAGCAACCAAATAGGGGCTTCGGAAGGCCTAAGGAGAGTGATGAGAAAAGCTACTCTTTTTGGAGAAAAGTTAGGGTATGAACGAAAAGGTCACGGTGACAAGCAAGGCTGATTCCACGGTGTATTTAAAAAGGGTCTGGTTTTGGACTGGCAGGCCAATAGAAAATTGGCTGTGGTTCTAGGAAAGTTACATTTCTTTTGGTAGGTGTAACCATGAAGGGTAGAGACTAGAGACCTCAGCTATATTATATTTGCCGGTTTGGCTAGTGTTCTTCCAACCAAAAGACAAGTCAAGCCTTTTCCACATTAAGTGGGTTCAGCTACATGGATTCAGAGTCACCATTAAGCTCGACCTTCGGGCATATTAGCATGTAACACCAAAAAACAAGATGTTTTATTGTTCTTCTAACATTTCAGAGGCCTTCCTCTTCCTCTTTTAAAGTGTCAACAACTTGACTTCCAATTTCTTCTACATTCTCACTGGAGCCTCACCTGGCCGTCTTTCTCCAAACCACCTTCAATCTGGGTCAGGATTCTAGTAGGAGTTACTTTTTTAAATTTCAAACCTGGTGTGACACAATTCTTATAGCATAACCAGATGTTCTACCTGAGTTTATGGCATAGTTGGATGATAAACTTACATTATGATTACCAAGGTGGAACAGGTTTGAATATAATGGTGTCTACAGGCCTAAGACTTTCTCTTTAGAATTTCAAAGCTTGCATCTGACAATTCTTGGGTTCGAGTTTCTGTTATTGGTTGAATAGATAATCTGGACGGTACTTGTTTCTTATTTTCGTTATTGGATTCTTTTGCAGGCCTTTCTTTCTTTACATCAGAGAAGTCATTCTCCGATGCTTTCTCTGAGTTTGGTCAAGTTATAGAAGGTCCTTATTTCAGCATCTTTCTTTTTCTTTGACAGTTTGGGTATAACTCTTGATTCTCATAGTTAACATGTTGGATTGATTCTCATAGTTAACATGTTGGATTGCAGCTAAAATAATAATGGACAAGGTATCAGACAGATCCAAAGGTTTTGGGTTTGTAACATTTGCTTCAGAAGAGGAAGCTCAGAAAGCTATAACAGAAATGAATGGCAAGGTAAATCCCTGTTCCACTGCCCAGATAGCATTGTGTTTGAGTGATTCCTCTCGTATATGCATTTCGACATCTCTCGGTCGGGCTGTACATCTTCGGGTTTGAATCTGTAAACTGAGCATGCTATGAAGCCCGGCTGCAGGGTTGGCTTTAAAGCCTTCTAAGATTTCAGGAGGCCTAGAGTAGAGTTAGTTATCACGAGCATCCCTTCTTGCATGTCTAAAGCAGTAAGCTTCATGGAGGCTAGCGGCGGTCTTGGTGTTCTTCGCCACCTTATTGATCATTTCTCTCAACCTCGGAGTGGTTTCTCATATGATTAAAAAGAAAAAAGGATGAAGTCACTAGGATACGGGCATTACCAGCCTTTCCTTGCTAGAATAAAAGGTTAGGCCAAGATAGTGTTATTGCAAATGCTGTTAGTCACAAGCTTCCACACCCACGTCCAACTCTGGTGTATCTTTTTTCTTTTCTTTCCCGTTTTGGGAATTGGGTGAGAATGTCTCCATATAAAACTTGTTGCTGATCATCCATTGTTACAGATAGCACCACGAGAGGCATGTTTTCCTGTACTTCTCCGCCTTTTTATTAGTTAACAATAGATACTGACAGAAAATTGTACTTACTACAGGTCTTGAATGGTAGGGTGATTTTCGTCGACAATGCAAATCCCAGGATACAGTTTTATGATGCTGTGCCAATCGCCCGAGGACCTCCAAAAGGTGATAACTGATAGAAGTAGACGTGATCCATTAGCATCGATGATGCAACAATATTATCAATATTATGTAGGATTCTGGGTACAATGAGTTAGCAGCTAAGCAGTCATGATCTTGCATGAGAGCAAAAAGGTCAGATGAAAGAACACGGTATGCCTGAAACCTGTTAGATCATTATAGGAACTTGACCTTGCTGTGATGATGAGGAAACATAAAAGCAGAATCAAGTAGGACCGCAAAGGCAAGATCTCACACTTGCTACCTGCAAATAGAGAATGCTCAGTTTGGTTTCCTCACCTGTCTTACTATAAAGGATGACCTTATTGCTATATATTCGAATCAGTTTAGGGATTACAATGATATCTTTGAGCCAAAATACCAAAGAAATATCAAGCCTTATCCCATAGTAAGTGGAGTCAACTTCTCGCCATTGTGTTGTGCTTGATCCAGCGTCATGTTAGCAAGACCATGTAATATCATTTCCTTCCGACACCTTCCATGTCTTCTCTGATCTCTTTTGAAGTATAGGAATATAAACGAAAAATTGCAAGCATCAGACAAAACTAAAACCCCGTCTGTGTCCATTGTCGGCCTGCCGTGAAAAAGTAGGGTCTTCTACTTTGATGAGAGGCAAGTCCCAATGACTGTGTGGAAACAACACCAATTAGCTTGCTCACCATGGCCACTGTTTTACCTTCCAGAAGTTATATCATAATGGTTATTCATAATATGCAACCAATATCTAGCAATCATTATCTTCTATCAAAGCTGGTGATTGAGTGATAATATGTCATTTGTCATGCAGAATCGGAGGAATTAGACGGTGAAAACGTTCAGAAGAAAAAGAAGAGCATGAAAGTGTTCAAAGGCAACAGTAAAAAATGATGCAACTTTTATTGAGTTAACAATTAGCATGGCTCTGAATCAAGCTCTACAAAAACAAAGAATCCTTATAGCCAATCCCGTTCAGTATGAGAAAAGGCTTGGTTGTTATTGTATCATTTAGAAACCATGAGAAGTTGGTGTATGTAAACGGATGAAAACAGTTTCTAACCATTCCATCAAAAGATATCAACGGTGTATGTAAACCCTTTTAACTTTCCAAGTGCTACTCATGCCCTCAAAAAGTAATAGATGGTTGTCATGATTCCATTTTCACACACATATATATATACATATCTTTGTAAAACTATGTATGTAGTTATCTATATTCCTAAATGCATAATATTTTTTGGTGAATAATCTTTTATAAATATTTTCATCGTTCAATCTTTGAGGTCGATTAAATTTAACATGCAAAGTAATTGAAATCTTTATTGTTGATATCAAAGATTGAATGGTGAAGAAGTTTATGCAAAGAAAAACATTATGCACACATGCCACCTTCTATACATACACACACACACACATACACACACACACACACACATATATATATATATATATATATATATATATATATATTACGCACAAACACACTTACAAGTACCTCCCAGTTAAATCAACGTTAGCTTAATAAAGTCTACAATCTTAAACCATCAAAAAGTCTCTTGGATGGCTGGAACGGACTGCTTGGTTTTGCTAACTGACAAATTAACTCTAATTTGTGTTGCTGGCCAATGGCTACGGTGCTATGGGCCTATCTAAAAAAGATTTTAGTGCAAAGTTGACCTTAATTATGGTTCTTAGTGAACAATAAATGAAGATTGCATCTGGCAAAGAAAGATTGTTAGGGAAATTCCTCTACATTTTTCGAAGCTAAGACATCAAGATTATCCAAATACAGGGTGTTCAGTTCTTTCTCCTATTTATTCTCTATTAATTGTACTGTAGAGATTAGCGAGGGCTGCAAGTTAAATATAAGCTGCTCGTTGTCTGGTTTCATCTCGGTTCAATGTTTGGCTTGCATAGACTAGTCTCGTGAGCCGTAGAGTTGGCCTTTCCGGTGACTTGTTTATATACAGTTAGCCTTTCTGGCGACTTTGCACAACGGTGATAAAGATTTCAGGTTCAAGCAGAAAAATGAGCAAGTGTTATATATATGTGTGTGGTGAATCAGTGGGTAATATGTAAGTGTGATAGTTCATGTGCACAATCCGTACTTATGGTTATTTAAAGATCTCCACTTTTAGATTGGCAAGAAAAACAGTCAAGTTTGAATTTAAAAAGCATTTAATGCATGTGATACCTTAAATGTGTAGTATGAAAAGTATAATAGTATTTTTTACTTTTTAAATATAAATTTGATTGTTGATCAAATTGATCGAATTTTAAAAATCTTTAAGTAAATTTGAGTATGCATGGATATGCACTCTTACTACTTTCTCTAAATATTTAAGTAAATTTGAATACACATGGGTATACACTCGTACCACTCTCTTCATATATATATATATATATAGAGAGAGAGAGAGAGAGAGAGACCTGGTTTGGATAGTGTCTCACAGGATTTGGATTCGATTGAATTTGACCATATTCCATCCAACTCCAAACAAAATTCTGTCATCCGACTCCTGGAGATGAATCATATTGCATGGAAAAAATTCATTTCCAGTAAAACAACAACTGATATAAACATTATCAATGCCTTTTGTGGGAGAACTCGGGTGTTCAGTCCCGTGTCAAATGCGATGCACAGACAACGTTGATGGGTTGGAGACTGTTGGGATCCAAAGTCTAAGTCAAAACCAGATCGAAAATCAAATATATTCCAGATTCTAAAATGAAATCTGATCCAATTATCTAACCCGGACAAGGTTCACATTGAAATCCGGCCCATTGACACCCCTAATAATGAAGACTTCGAATGATGCTTATCACCAACCCCTTGCAATTGATAAACAATCCCCATATATAATCCTCTCCTTATGGGGGACAAGTTGATTGAAAATGACGTCCTAACTTAAACCAAGAGCATAAGGCCATACTTTTGACGATTTACCAAATCATTTACTTTGCAAGTAAGGCATC